>CM066038.1:503964023-504564023 GCA_033557465.1 Ichthyophis bannanicus
CTATGCTCAAGTCACTAAAATGGCTCCCTATCAGTTTCTGCATCCAGTTCAAGCTTCTCCTACTGACCTACAAGTGCATTCATTCTGCAGCTCCTCACTACCTTTCCTCTCTTATCTCACTCTGTACTCCGGCTCGGAAACTCCGCTCCTCTCTCTTATCTGTGCCCTTCTCTGCCACTGCCAGCTCCAGACTTCGTACATTCCACCTTGCTCTGTATGCCTGGAATAAACTACCTGAGTCATATACTCCCAGGGCGCTGGAGGAGGTCTTTGTGGCCCCACAGACTTTGACGGCGACATTGCATTTGGAGAGCTCAATTCTGCCAGGGAGAGTGACTAGTAGTGTTTTGGTGCTCGCGGCGTGCCGTACGTGGCAGCAATTGAATAGATCTTGGGGTGGGTCCCCAGAGGTCTTGAGTTGGCTGCCTCTACAAGGTAATACTCAATTCACCCCTTGGTCAGATACAGCCATATTTCGGAACTGGGAGAGGTTGGGGAAACATAATATAGGGCATGTGGTAGATCAGCAGGGAGGTGTAAATCATTTGATACTCTCTGCAGGGAATATGAGCTAAATAACCAACATTATTTTGCGTATGCTCAGCTCTCCCGTTATGTTGCCTCTCTTCACAGCATACATTAATGCTGGAACGCTCTGCACAGATCTTAGAATTCTTTACATTAGGGGCGGAATCCCCACCCACAATTGCAGATCTGAAGAGACGGTTAGAGGGGTATGATACTCCGCCAGACTATTCGGCAGAGGAGGCCTTGTGGGCGAAAGAGCTGAATCAGGAGGTGGCCCCAGGCTCAGTTAGCAAAGCCTTAAGTCGGATTATGTGACTGGTAGAAGGGGCTAGGTGGCGTGAGATACAGTTTATGTGTATTATTCAAGCATACCTCTCCCCAAGAAGAACACTGCGAAGTCACCTTACACTGAATGGAGGCTGCCCAAGGTGTTCCTGCTCTTTGGCGGACTTGGGTCATATGTGATGGGGGTGTCAGAAAATTTGCCTTTATTGGATGCGGATTGGTAACTATATGAGCAGTTTAATACAACAGCAGATTAGCTGGATGGGGTCTTTGGTTATGTTAGATCAACTTCGACCACTCCACCCGAAGGGGAGGGGGGAGCGATTATTAGTGAGGAAGGCATGTCTGGTGGGTAAAGCACAGTTACTTACCTGTAACAGGTGATCTCCGGAACAGCAGGAATTAGTCTTCACATATGGGGTTCGTCGGCGCCGACGGAGCCCGCACGGGAATGCTCCCCAGCATCCAATCAGAAGGCTTTTGGGAGCATCCCTCGCGCCTGCGCGGTAGCTTCCCGCCCTTCCCACTGCCTCTCCCCAGTTGTGTTTAATAGCTGAGACAGAAGGAGAGGAGAGGAAGGAAGAGAGAGAGAGAGAGAGTTACAACTCCTAGGGGAGGTGGGTGGGTTGTGAAGACTAATTCCTGCTGTTCCGGAGATCACCTGTTACAGGTAAGTAACTGTGCTATCTCCAGGAACAAGCAGGAATGAGTCTTCACATATGGGGACTCCCTAGCTGAGGGTGCCAGAGGAGATCCCAGAATGCGCGCCCCTGGACAGGGCGGCATCGCCCAACCTGGATCCCCGGCATCCCCGGAGGGATGGAGGGTAGGAGTTGAGAAGAGTTGCCAAGGCACAGCAACCGAAGACTACAGGGGAGTCTTCAAACCACGTCAATTATCATTAAACCGTTAATGATCTAGCACAATCTAGAGCTTACCACTGGACTGTAGAAGGCAGAGCTGCGACGGGTACTGTAGATGCAGTAGCGAAGTCTTCAAGGGAACTTCACCGCAGAGAGGACGAAGTTCCCAGTCCGGGCGGGCTGGAGACGCAGGTGTCAACCGGCACCGGAAAGACGGCAGGTCTTCACGAGGAGCTCTAAGAAGCTGAGAACTCCAGTAGGAGCAGAGTCCCCAATCCGGAGGACTAATCAGAAGACTGACCGATCTGGGAGAACCCAGCCCGGAGAAGAACAGAAGTGTACCCCGGGATACCGAGGGGTACACTGTCTACCCTAGCCGGCAAGGGATAGGAAGACAATGGGTTCGAAAACCTCCAGACAAGGAGGCGTAAACCAAGGGGCTGTTGACATCACAGCAAGTTTAAGCATAACCGGTCCAAGCACCCGAGCCGCAGAACGCAGGCAAGCGGGCCGGCCGGACCCCGTAAGAAATAACAAAACGTCAGTACCGACAATTGGGGGATAGTCGGTAAGACACAGGGCGCTATAACATTTCCCAAAAGCGCCCACCTGTACCGATATATCCAATAACAGGTATAGATGTATATCGGGCTATAGGTGGGCCCGGGAGCGCCCACCCAGGTTACTAAACCGGTATGGACACGTGAGAACGATACTGCCAACTCGGACCGGCCCTTGATCCACAGGAGGGCGCCTACCTGGAAGGTGGTGGGAAGAAGGGCCATCCAAAGTGATGGGCCGATGTGCGTGGAGCAGGGCAGATCGGCGAGAGTAGCAGTATGGTTGTGTGACCGCCAGATCAGTTGGGGAGGAGCACATCAGGAGTACGTAGGCCCCTGAGGCGTCCACCTGACAGCCACCCAAAACGTGTCCTCCGTGCCACAGGGAAGGCAGGAGGATAGAAAACCCTATAGCCACGGCATGACCGTGGGGCCATCTCCGGCCTATATAAAAAAAACCTTCGGGGTTAGGGCCAATGCCCTCCGCCGCTCCGAAGAGTGCAGGGAGCGGAGCCGGGGATCGGCATGGGCCCGTGGGACCCCTGTCCATTTGAACCTGACGGCCCCAGGGATTCCACCGCGAGCGCGGCGCCACAGCCCGGGGGGGGGGGCGGTCCGGCCCTGTCGAGGAATGGTTCGGCCACGCTCGGAGAGTAGCGGCCAAGGCCTACACTGGGAGAAGGAGATTCGGTGCGCGATCCCCTCAATCCGGGGGAACCAGGCAGAGGGGAATCCGAGGGATGTACCCGAGGGGTCCGAAGAAGACTAGCATGGCCCTGAGGAGCCAGGCTAACCTAGCGTGGGAAGGGTCCCCCCCCCCCCCGGGGGGGAGGGGGCTCCATACCTCCAATCAAGCAGCCGACCGAACCGCTTGTCACACTGAAAGAACCCCAGTGTAGAACTGGACAGTAACTTCATGTAAGAGGAGTTAAGCGCAAACTGCCGCATACCGTAGCCTAAGGCTGCTTGGCCTGGGCAGCCTGGCACGAGCCCTGGCACTGCCGACCGGTGTGAGACGGCCCAGGCATGGGCGCACCCGGCATGCGGGCAGAGGGAAGAAACCTCCTCTTCGGACAGGATGGTCGGGAAGGACAGTTCCTCCCCCCGGGAGAGGGGGAGGGCCGCGGGCGGCCAGTGCCAAACAGGTCGGCGGAGCACTGAGCAACCTGACGCAAAGCCTCGCCATTGAAGAGGTTCTCCCCGGTGCACTGGGAAGTACCCAGGTTATGTTGTGCCCAGCTGCACAAGTCGGAAGCCTGCAACCAGGCTGTACGACGCGCCCCTATGGCTACCGCAGAGGACCTGCTAACTGACTCGAAAGAGTCCACGGCAGCCCGAGAAAGAAACCAAGAGATATTCCTGCAATGGTAAAGAAGCAAGGAATAGTCAGGGGCCCGAGGGGCCGACACATAGGGAGACTATTTAGATAACCTCTCGGTGACCTCCCGAAGCGCCAGGCTCATATAGAAAATATATGAGAGAATCCTGGAAGCCAACATGGACGTTTGGAAGGTTCGCCGCCCAAAGTTGTCCAGAGTTTTAGACGCACGATTCGGGGGGGCAGGAAGAGTGCTTCTTCTTGCTTCCGACCTTCCTCAGGGCCGATTCCACCACAATGGAATGATGGGGAAGCTGGTGCGTCTGGAAACCCGGAGAGGGGGCACCCGATACCGGGCATGCATGGCTGTAGGCGGCGCCGGTACCTGTAAGGGCGAGCGCCAAATCCCGAGCAGGAGATCCCGCAGGGAGGGATGTAAGGAAGCATTACGGCTGCCTGTTCCGCAGTACCCCGGACTTAGCGAAGGGCCGCCATGTCAAGGAGGAAGTCCTGAAAAGACGGCTCTCCCAGAGGGGCTATCCCGGGGGAGGCCGAGGTGGAGGGGCCCGCTTGAACACCAGGGGACCCACCGTGCTGGTGCACGGGAGGAATCGCTCTAAACAGAGGAGGGTACTGACAGTCCCAATTCGAGGCAGTCGGTACTGCATCGTCAGAGCCGGGATTGACTCCAAGCGGGGCATCGAAGGGAGCGACGTCCCCCGACGGGCCCGCGGGACTCGGCCTCGGCCCCGATTCCGGGGGCGGGGCCGCCCCCGGGGCAATCCGCAAGGGCGGCTGGAGTGGTGCCGAGGCCGCTGGAGAGCAGGCGAGTGCAGCACTGCGCCGTCGGAAGAGACCGGGGTCGGATCCGAAATGCGCCGGAGCCACGCTTTCCAGACTGGAGATCGATTCGAGGCTGGGCATCGAACCGAGCGACGCCTCCTTAGGGGCCCCGGTGTCGGCGGCCGCGCCGGTGCTGCCACTCCCGCGAATGGAGTCGGGTCGCGACGATCGTGCCGAGGGCAACGAGGGCTTCCCAGGCCGAAACTCGGCGAAGAGGGAAACACCCAAAGTCGGCTCCGACGCCGGGAGAGAGGCCCTTCTAGGTGCCGGGGTTCTGCCCGCGCCTGTTTTATTGAGCGGGAAACCCTTACGGGGCGTACTACGCGGCCTCGAGGGTACCCAGGTAACCCGCCGACGAGCCCCGGCGGGAGCGAGACGCCCAGCCCCGGCTCCGCGGCCACGGCGCTTCTTTGGGTCGACTTGACCGAAGGACCCGGGTCCCGTGGGCAGACTGTAGTGACGAGTGGAGAACTCGACGCCCGCGTAGATGCCGGGAGGTCGGTGGCGTCCGGGGGAGGCCCCGGCCCCCGCGCAAGGTGGGGGTGCCGACCCGCCCGACCGGGATAGATCGATCGGCTCCGCAGGTGGAGCCCGGAGGCGACCCCTGGCGAAGAACGGGGCCCTTGTTCCCAAGACCGCGCCGGGAGGGGCGGAGCCACTCAAGGCCAGTACCGCCCCCGCAGAAGCCGGGGACGAGTCGATCGGCCCTGGCGGAGCCGAGGGCACCCGGTGCCGAACCCCGGCGGGGAGTGGGGTCACCGCTGCCGAGGACGTGGTCCCGCTCGAAGCGGTCACCACCTCCGCGCATGGCCGGGGGGTGGGCACGCCATACGGGTCTGGTTGGTCCGACGATCCCCGGTGACGAGTGGAACACTCGACACCGACGCCGATGCCGGGGAATCGGCACCGCCGAAAGCAGGTACCGCCCCCGCGCAGGGCCGGGATGCCGTAGAGCCAGACTGGGTCGAGTCGATCGGCCCCGAAGGCACCGAGGACACCAGTTGACAGTCCTGGCGAAGTGGAACACTCGACGCCGGCGCCGATGCCGAGGGATCTGCACCGCTCGAAGCGGGTGCCACCCTCGGGCATGGCTCGGGAATGTTCTGTGAGGAGCGAACCTCAGGAACAACCCGAAACCCCGTGGAGGCTCTGGAGCCCGAAGACTCCCTCCGGGGTGTAAGGGACTGGAGGGGAAGGCCGGAGCCGTCGTCATGCGGCGCATGAGACTCACCCCTCAAGGCTCAGTTAGTCTTAACAGACTGTTGTTGGGTTACCTGGTCCTGGCGAGGAGAGAAAGCCGACGACCGCACCTCAGAGGGAAAGACGTCATCAAGGGATACTCGAAAAAGGGAGGGTCTTCTCCCGACGCTGAAGCCCGGGGAACCGGGGAAGAAGGGGTCAGGGCCCAACAGGAGAGACACCAGGCGTTGGAGTCGGAGCAGAAGACAACGTCTACTCAGTGGGGACACTTCTTAATGGAAGTAGGCTCCATGCTGGAAAGACCGTTAGGCCTCAGAATACCACGATGAGGATGCTCCTCGAAGGATATAAAGGAAACCACAAAAATATGGAAAAATAGGGGGCACCAGCGGTGCCAGCGGGGAAAAAACCGCGACCACAGGAAACAAGAAAGAAGAAAGAAGAAAAGTTTCTGCGGTGACAGGAGGTACGTCCTGTCGGCTCCGCGGAAAAACGAAAACTGGGGAGAGGCAGTGGGAAGGGCGGGAAGCTACCGCGCAGGCGCGAGGGATGCTCCCAAAAGCCTTCTGATTGGATGCTGGGGAGCATTCCCGTGCGGGCTCTGTCGGTGCCGACGAACCCCATATGTGAAGACTCATTCCTGCTTGTTCCTGGAGATAGGTCCAGTACTTCATAGGTGGAGGGAGCCCACAGCCCCTACCTTTTGGGAATGGCGTAATAGCTTCCACTCAGTTGATGCTCTTGGAGGAGTGGAGCTAGAGGAAGTGTTCAACGTTGGACCTCCTTTTTGCTGATTTGGGAGCCATATATTCAAAACATAAGACCACATACTCGCAGTGAAGTGCTACAAGTGGGTTAGGGTTAGGCTTTTGCAGGTAGATAGGGGGATTTGTCATGTTAATGTTATATGGGTTAATAAGTGGGTAACGCAATAATGTTTGTTCCTAATGATGGATGAGAGGGGGAGGAGGCTGCGAGAAAGAAGGGGTGGTGGGAGGGAGGGTCGGGGGGGATGGGAAGGGGGGAAATAAACAAAAACAATTTGTGTTCTTACTACATTGAACTGTTGGTGGGCCCCGGGGTGGTGGACAAGAGACAGCCCCGCCCAGAAGCGCTATGTATATATGTACTGTTGTGTGATGTATTGCTGTGAACTAATAAACAGAGTTTCAAAAAAAAAAAAAAACTACCTGAGTCGGCACTTCGGGCTCCTTCTCTGGCCTATTCAAATCCAGGCTGAAGACCCAACTTTGAGGCTGCTTTTGGATCCTGATGCCCCTCATTCTCTTGTTCACTATTTATGTGTACCTTACCATACTCTAATCCCCAGTTTTGCGATGTTTTTTCATCTTGATTAGATTGTAAGTTCTGATGAGCAGGGACTGTGTCTTACACCTGTATGTACAATGCTGCACACGCCTTGTAGCGCTGTACAGATGATTAGAAGTAATAGTTCTAGTAGTGGTTAAAGGGCAGTAACAACATCAATGGAAAAGAAAAAGAGGAGCAGCTATATCCTGTCAGATTTAGGTTTACTGCTCTCCTCTGAGCTCTGTACTTGCTTTACATGGACAATGCTGGGTGCTATCCTTTAATGCTGCTGCTTTTCTCTTTGGCAGTTTGGTTCACAGTGGAGTTTTTGTGAGTGCTGGATAGTCGACCTGCCTGGAAATTCAGCGAGTTAGTTGATTGCTATGTCGGTGCGAGCATGGGCAGCAGTAGTCAGTCCAGTGGCTCAGCTGGCAAGTGGCCTTTCTTTCAAGCCTCTGTTTTCAAGTTCTGCCTCTGGCGGTGAGACCAAGGCTTCAGCAGACTTAAGGTTGGCTGTAGCAGCATGGTGCACTTGAACTGCGGTAGATTTTTGGTAATTTGCAGGTGTTGTTTCCGGTCCTGTTTGGCTTTTGGATGCAGGCCTTATGGAAAGGACTATGATCCTTTTTTTCCCCAGTGAATGAAGTGGGTAAAGATCTCTCAGTCTTGCTCCTAGTCTGCTGCTTCTGATCTACAGTCGAATGTGCTCATGTCTTTTGTTCTGCTTTATTCTGATATTGGTTATTTTTCCCTAAGTTGACATTTTAGGGATGGACATTGGTCTGCCTAATTTTCAGCAGTAGTTAAGTAGACTGTTTGATGGTAACTTCCTTTTAAGGGGAGGAAGAGATATCTTCTGAGGAAGAAGTCGGTACGGCTTTCCCTCAAGTTTACTGTATGCTGCCTCAAAGACCCAGTTTAGGATTGGGAATTTGAATGAACTTAAAAAAAAAAGAGAAGGAAGGAGACTAAAGAGTTAGTCTCTCTGTTTGCTCCATGGAGTGTGTGTTTGGCAAGAAAGTTGGTCCACCCTCTGGTCTCATGGGGAAGGGGAGCTTAGCGTTGCTGGTCTGCTACAGTTTTTGGGTACACTAGGGAAGGGACAGTAATGCAGGATAGCTTGTTACCCAGTAGCTGTTTCATATGGCTGTTTCATGTGTTTATTTTTTATTTATATTTTATAAACATAACACAAATTTCTGCAAACAATAACACACTTTCACAAATCGGTTTTCCACACTGAGTCTGCATACATCAAAATCAATAACAACCTTTGTTATTTTTTCTTATTATTATAATTTTTTATTTTGTCCATTTGTCTCCCACCCTCGTCCCTCCCCCCCAATGGATTTCTAGCCTCAGTCCCCCCTTATTTTAAATGTTTGATTCCCACTTATATAATTCCCCCAAATACTTAAAAAACGTTTGTGGTCTAGATCTTTTTAAAGCTGTTAATTTACTCATTAGGTATATATGTCCCAGAAAGGATTTTGTATTCCTCCATCTTTGGCACTACTGCCTGTTTCCACTTCCTAGCAATTAAAACTCTCAAGGGCCACACACACCAGTATTATTTAATATAGAAGGTTTCACACCTAGCATTGTCACAGAGGATTGGGGTGTGATTTCTTTCCCCAAAATATTACCTATTAATATGAAAACTTCCTCCCATTCCCGATGCAGGTTTTTACAGTTCCACCATATATGCAAGTAAGTTCCCTTTTCTCCACATTGTCTCCAACACTTATCATCAATTTGTTTATGCATAATATGTAGTTTTCCTGGTGTTAGGTGCCATCTATAGAGTATTTTATAATTATTCTCAATTAAATTGTCAGCCAGTAGTCCCTTATATCTATTTTGATATATTCGCTCCCACATTGAGTTCTCCCAAGTTTCTCCCAAATCTGTCTCCCACTTCCTTTGAAAACCTAACCTGGTCCCTCCCCTGGCCATTATATTATACATCGTTGCCAACACCCTTTTCCTTATCGTTCCTCCAGTTTAGTCCACACTTCTGGGTAGTGTACCTCCTCCTGCAGCTTGGAGACTGGGCATGTCCAAAAACATGACATCACTGGATGTAGTCTGCTGACATCTCCCATCAGCCCCAGTGTGTCCAGTGTCCATGCAGCAGGAGGATGTAGTGAGCCTAGTTACTGGGCTCACTAGCGGAACAGATAAGGAGCTGTTAGGATAGAGTAGAGAGGTTTTTATTTGATTTGGACCATTAAATTTGACTATTTTGGTTAATTTGCGGCTATAGCTTTAAGAAAAAAAAAAAAGTACCGTTTAGCCTGCCATTGTTTACTTGTGCCGGGTCCTGCCTCCACATTCAGCTTTTTCTAATCTGTGTGTCCCAGTCCGTCTCAGATCTCTCTCCCTTGTGCATACGGGAGAGAGCTCTGTATTGAGGAAGCAGCAGCGAGTCTCCGGCACTTCTGTCAGCCGGGACCCTGCGAGCTCTCTGGTTTGGAACAGTCGGCTGCTCGTCCGACGGTGCTCAGCTCGTTGTTCGGCTGAGTGCGGCAGCGCAGACGGAAGCACCGCAGCGGCGAGGGAATGCCGGCGGTCTTAACAGCAAACAGGTATGGTGTGTGGGGAGCAGGCAAACGGTGCAGACGGTGGAAAAGGGGCCGCAGGCACGTTTTGATCTCGGCAGGTTTTTGGCGCCCTTTTTTCTCTTCCTCAGTCAGTGGCGGCCATTTTGGCAGTGTGGTTGATGAGTGTTGCGCCGCTGTACCGGGGATTGTACGGAGTGGCTTCTTCTTGCCTTGTTCTCTCTCTCTCTTTGCTTGGTTTTAGTTTGAGTTGATTTGGTTTCATGGTATTCGTATCTTTTTGGATGGGTTTGGTTTAAGGGGGGGAGTAGCTATTATCCTGAAAGCTGGTTAAGGTATAGATTGGATCCCTCACTTGAGTTTCTAAGGCCTGGGAGCCTGGTTGTTTAATCTAGCTCTATTGGCTGGTTAAGGATCCTGTCCACAAAAAAAAAAAAAAAGAAAATTTTATTATAATTTTTAAGGACAAAGTGTTTCTGTGTTGCCATCTGAGTGGGGCCAGAAACGTATACGATTACCTCCCGTCCGCTATGTGTGGTCTGCGAGTCCCGTAGAGGCGCTATCGCGGACTCTGGAATTTGCCGCAGCTGTATGGCGGTTACAGCCAGCGTGGAGCAGCAGATGGAAATAAAAGTAGGGCAGGACCTACAGGCTGTGTCTGTTGAAGCAGATGGAGAGGCCAAGCAGGGCACTCCACCAGGAGCCGGTCAAGAGCTCACGGTCTGGCCTTCGGGGACTCCTACTGCTGCGGATACGGGACATCAGCTCGGAGATTTCTGCCTGGACTTTGTTTTAATTATGCATCAGGCATTTTGTTTGCGGAGGCAAGGTAAGCTGCCGGTGTCTACCATGCTACAACAAAAAGACAAAAAGAGTGGCAGGTTCACACACAACACCTTTATTAAACAATCATTAGGTGGCCAAAAACCCAACACAGGACTGTGTTTCGTGTTGTACTTCGTCAGGGGTTATGAGGGCACACTTATCGGTGTGTGGTGGCAATAAATTTCACAGTACACACTTAAATTGTAATTGGAGCCCCTATTACAAGGGCTGAAAGTGCCTCTGGGTCATAAAAACCGCAAACCGGCACCGCCGCAAAGGCGTGTTACACTCCAAGCATTAAAGGTTCAAAACTGGCAGGTAACCATAATCGTGCTGACTTATAAAGGCCGCCGACGGCACCGCTTCAGAAGCATATTGCACTCCAAGAGAATAAAAACTCAGCACAATTATGGTTACCTGCCAGTTTTGAACCTTTAATGCTTGGAGTGTAACATGCCTTTGCGGCGGTGCCGGTTGGCGGTGTGCCCTCATAACCCCTGATGAAGTACAACACGAAACACGGTCCTGTGTTGGGTTTTTGGCCACCTAATGATTGTTTAATAAAGGTGTTGTGTGTGAACCTGCCACTCTTTTGTCTTTTTGGTTACATCTCTGCTGAGTGTGGCTGCTGCTGTTTTTTTGTTGGTCCTACCATGCTACAACAGTCAGGAACGGCGGAAGCGGGTACTAGTTCCGCCAGGCCCTTAAAGCAATCCAAGCCATGGGAGCTTTCGCCTTCTGAATTAGAGTGGCAATAGGCGGAAGAAAACAAAATGGATCTGGAAGCTGGAATAGAAGAATTGGAAGAAGGAGAAATTCCAGATCCAGAGGATCAGGCCACAATTATTTGAATATTCCGGAAGGATGAGTTGACAATGCTTCTCTCGGAATCTCTTCAAACACTGAAGCTGGCCACAGACCAACCGGTGGAGGAAGATAATGCGGCGGACCCAATCATTCAGGCGGTGAGGCAGACCCAAATAGTGTTTCCCGTTCACAAAGTGGTAGATAGGATGATACAGGACGAGTGGGATCAGCCAGAAGCCGGACTCAGAGGCGGTCGGATTATGAGGTTGTCTCCCCAATCATACAAGGACATGGAAAGGTTTCGTTCTCCACGGGTTGATGCAGCGGTGTCAGCAGTAACCAAGAAGACCACTATTCTGGTAGAAGGAAGCTCTGCCTTAAAAGATGCACAGGATAGAAAGGTGGATGGGTTGTTGAAACAATCTTTTGAAGCCAATGCCTTTTCCTTACAAGCTTCCATTTGTGGGGCTTGGGTGGCGAGAGCGTGTTTTCGCTGGTCTCAAGGTTTGCGGCAGTCTACTCAGCTGGAACAAGAGAGTCTGCAGGAGCTTGATCATCTGCAGTCGGGATCCGCCTATTTGTCGGACGTACATTATGATTTGATCAGAGCTTTAGCTAATAGTATGGCATCTTTAGTAGCCGCCCGCAGATCTTTGTGGTTAAGAAATTGGGTGGCAGACGGTTCTTCCAAAGCACGCCTTAGTAAGCTTCTGTTCAAAGGGAGGTTGTTATTCGGAGAGGATCTCGATAAGCTGGTGAAAGACTTAGGGAGAGTCCAAGGGGGGAAGACTCCCAGAAGATAACCTAAGCAGGGGAAGTCATTGGCGGCCTTTAGGGGTCCCTTTAGAGATTTTAGAAGATTTCGGAACTTCTCGCTTGGGTGGTTTTCAAAGAGGAAGGTTTCCTTCTCGGGCCCAGGGATTTCGGGGGTTTCGAGGAGCAGGTAGAGGCTTTGCCGCGGCAGCCACAGCAACCAGTCGTAAGACGCAATGAAGTGAGGGGGCCCCGGCAGGAAGCCAGCCGATAGGAGGTCGACTTTGGAACTTTCTTCCTGCCTGGGCCCAGATAACGTCCGACCAATGGGTGTTAGAAATAATTTGCGAGGGCTATGCGCTGGAGTTTGCGAGGCCAGTTCGCGAGTCATTTGTGATGTCTCCCTGCAGGGGGCAACAGAAGGTCCTTGCGGTTCGCGGCACTCTAGATCAGCTATTGCAGATCGGAGCGGTCGTCCCGGTATCTAGGGAAGATTACAGCAGGGGTCGATACGCCATATATTTCGTTTTTTCCAAAGAAAGACGGATCTCTTCGCCCAATCTTGGACCTAAAAGGCGTAAACCGTTGTCTCCGGGTGCCGCATTTCAGGATGGAAACCTTGTGGTCCATCATTGTGGTGGTGCAACAAGGGGAGTTCTTGACATCCCTCGATCTGACGGAGGAGTATTTGCACATTCCGATCAGAGCGGGTCATCAAAAATTTCTGCGTTTCGCTCTGCCGTGGGGACACTAACAGTTTCAGGCGCTTGCCCTTCGGTCTGGCGACGGCACTTTCACCAAGATCATGGTGGTGGTAGCCGCAGCGTTGCGAAAAGAAGGAATTCTGGTTCATCCCTATCTCAACGACTGGTTGATTCGAGCAAAATCCAAGAGCGAAAGCATACAGGTTACGAACAAAGTGGTGAAGTTCTTGGAGGGACTCGGCTGGGTGGTCAATTCGTCCAAGAGTCGCCTGAACCCGTCCCAGGACCTCGAATATCTGGGGTTGCAATTCGACACCCAGCAGGGTGCAGTTTTTCTACCAGATAGTCGAGTCCAAATTCTCCGGTAGGTGATAAGTCAATTCAGAGCCACACCGGCACCTTCGGCATGGAGTTACCTCAGGGTGCTGGGCACGATGGCGGCAACCTTGGAAGCGGTGCCTTGGGCCAGGTTTCATATGCGGCCGTTGCAATGGGCGCTACTGCCGATGGTCTCATCAGTCCAACTCGCTGAGCAGACGCCTAACCTGTCCTCTCGGGGTCAAGCAGGCGCTGAAGTGGTGGCTAATTCCGAGTTCGTTCTCGGTCGGTATGGCCCTGGAGCAACTGGAGTGGCTACTGTTGTTAACGGATGCAAGCCTCGCGGGATGGGGAGCTCATTGCAGAGAGCTCTTCGCGCAAGGCCTCTGGTCAGTTCAGGAGAGCGCATGGTCCATCAACAGGTTAGAGCTCAGAGCGGTGGCATTAACGCTGCGAGCATTCGAGGCGACGGTAAGGGGTCGAGCAGTACGAGTGCTCTCGGATAACTCCGCTACGGTAGCGTACATCAATCAGCAGGGCGGTACTGGAAGTTCTGCAATGGAGGAAGAAGCGGAAGCGCTGTTCCCTTGGGTAGAACCTCGACTGTCGGCAATTTCAGCAGCACACATTGGGAAGGACAACGTGACGGCGGACTTCCTCAGCAGGGTTCAAGTGGATTCTGGAGAATGGGAGTTACATCCGGAGTGTTTGCGCAGCTGGTGCAGAGATGGGGTCCGCCAATCATGGACCTCCTGGCGACATTTCAGTCGGCAAAGGTGGGTCGGTTTTTCAGCAGACGATGAGAAAGGATGTCAGAGGGGATCGACGCACTGATACAAAGGTGGCCGGTGTCGGGTCTTCTCTACGTGTTTCCCCCGTGGGCGCTGATAGGCCGAGTGGTTCAGGGTATAGAGGCGCATCGGGGGAGAGTGTGGCTAGTGGCTCCGGATAGGCCAAGACGTCCGTGGTACGCCGATCTCATGCGTCTTCTCGACAGGGAGCCATGGAGGTTACCGGCGTCAGAGAGTCTGTTGCTTCAAGGGCCTCTGCGGATGCCTCAAGTGGATCAATTCTTGCTTACGGTCTGGCCATTGAAAGGGCGAGGCTCAAGGAAAAAAGGCTACTCTGGAGCAGTTATCGCGACTTTACTTAAAGCTCGAAAGCAGTCTACGTCTCTGGCGTATGTTCGTATATGGCGTATTTTCGAGGATTGGTGTTCAAGAAGGCAAGTACGTGCAGCAAAGGTGTCCGTACTGATAGTCTTAAGTTTTCTGCAAGAGGGCTTTGAGAAAGGTCTGGCGGCCAGTTCCTTGAGAGTGCAGTTAGTGGCACTGGCCTGCTATAGAGGCAAGGTTTAAAGAGTAGCGCTCGGTGCTCATGCGGACATATTGCGGTTTCTGAAGACAGTTTCCAGGCTGCACCCTTCTCGTAGAGTTGTGGTGCCTCCGTGGGATCTTAATTTGGTTCTGGGAGCGCTTGCTAAGGAGCCTTTCAAACCGTTACAGCGTGCGTCAGTGAAGGATTTGACTCTGAAGACAGTATTTTTGGTGGCCATTTGTTCAGCAAGGCGTATTTCGGAGTTGCAAGTGTTATCTTGCAGGGAGCCGTTTTTGTCTTTTTCTAGAGAAAAGGTGGTTCTTCGGCCGTTCCTTCCTTTTTGCCTAAGGTAGTCTTCTCCGTTTCATTTAAATCAGACGGTTACTCTGCCGGTGCTCGGGTCATTCAAGGGCGATAAAGCAGATCGGGGGCTTTGTCGTTTGGACGTAAGGCGAGTACTACAACAGTATTTAAAGGTGTCAGATCCTATCGCAAATCGGACCGCCTATTTATTTTGTTTGGTGAACCGTAAGGGCGAAGCAGCCGCAAAAGCTTCTATTTCTAGGTGGATTAGAGAAGCGATTGCTTCGGCGTATCTGTTGTCGGGTCGACAGGTCCCAACTGGGTTAGGGGCTCATTCTACTAGAGCGCAAGTGACTTCATGGGCGGAGCACAGTTTGGTTCCGCCTGTGGAAATTTGTATGGCGGCTACTTGGTTGTCCCTTCACACTTTCAGTAAACACTACCGCCTCGATGTGTTATCAGCGAAGGACGCTTTGTTTGGGTCAGCGGTGTTGCAGGCCGGTTGGAAAGGTCCCTCCCAATGAGTACTGCTCTGTTACATCCCAGAAGTGTGGACTAAACTGGAGGAACGATAAGGAAATGGAAATTACACTTACCTGGTAATTGATGTTCCTGGAGGAACTCCAGTTTAGTCCTCATTCCGCCCGGTATAGTGCAGTAGTGTTTTAGGTTCAGTCGGAGAAGGGATACGATGACCAGTAGGTATGTTTATTTCACTAATTTTTCTGCCTCTTCTTGTACCTTGCTAGTCTGGCGCTTTGGATGAGGTGGATGGAGCTGGCACGAGGAATGAGGCCTAGCTGCCATGCAAGAAATTCATTTGTATATAGTAGTCGTTTTGAGGTCAGTTGTTTGCATGCAATTCATTGTTTAAGGTTGGCTATTTATTTGTTGCTCCTTTAAGTGTGCTTTGTCAATAGTTCACTGGGGCTGATGGGAGATGTCAGCAGACTACATCCAGTGATGTCACGTTTTTGGACATGCCCAGTCTCCAAGCTGCAGGAGGTACACTACCCAGAAGTGTGGGCTAAACTGGAATTCCTCCAGGAACATCAATTACCAGGTAAGTGTAATTTCCATTTTTTCTGTCCCGTCAAGATTATTTTCTCAATTTCAGTGGGATCTCCTCTCAAATCTGGTAGGATCTTATGTTGTATATAATGACATATCTGTTTATATCACTATATATCTTTACCCCCTAGATCATACTGATATATTAGTTCTGAAAACTCTTTTATTTTCTTCCCTTCTAATAGTTGACCTATCTTTGTCAGACCATTTTTCTCCCATTTCTCAAAATCATTTTTCCCCAACGCAGGAGGAAAATCTGGGTTCCCTCTAATAGGTATCAATCTGGACAATCCATTCCTCCCCAACCACAAATGTTTCCATTTATTCCAAAGCCTCAAGGTCAATTTAGCATATGGGTTACTGCCTTGATACCCTCTTCTGGCATTCTTGGGTAGCTGCAACAAATCTCCTATCTTCCCCTCCTCCAATTCGTCTGATTCTTTCTGGAACCACTCTTTTGTCTCTTCTGCCCCCCACTCTATGACTGCGCTTAATTGCACTGCCTCTATGTATCTGGCTAAATCTGGAATAGCCATACCACCCTGCTCTCTCCTCCTTGTAAGAATCTTCCATGCTATTCTATTAGTTTTCCCTCCCCCTACAAATTTCATAATGATCCTCTGTAATCTCACTATATTATTCTTAGGCACACTCATAGGTAGGGTGGTAAAAAGATATATCCATTTGGGTAAAATCATCATTTCCTTATTGTTCCTCCAGTTCAGTCCTCTACCTCTGGGTTGTCAGTCTCCTCCTGCAGCTTGGAGACTGGTCTGTCAGAATCATGACATCACTGGATATAACCTGCTTCCCTCCAACTTCCATCCCAGTGTGACCAGTCTCCATGCAGCAGGAGGACTTGGCGAGCCCTAGGAGAGGGCTCTCTGGAGAAACAGATAAGGAGCTAGGGAGTTAGTAGTTAGTTTGGTTTGGTTAATTGGATGGTTAATTGGGGTCTGTGTCTTTAATAAAAAATAAAAAAAAAAACAGAGCAAAGGAAGAAATTGAACGGCTTGCCTCCCGGCATTCTTGCCCCTCTGTCTGTCCAGGATAATATTGGGGGTGCAGGCTCAAGATGTCCAGCGTGTTAACCCTCGGGAGGGGAGGCATAGAGGTTCTCTCCCCCCGGACCTTACGGGGGAGAGCCCTTCTGACGGCGTTGGGGTTTCCTGGTGTCCAGCTCTGCTATCAGCAGCATCGGAGGTCGCCGCCGATCAGCAGCAGCGGTGAGCCCAGTCATGCTTCCTTAAATGGGGCAGCAATCTTAACCGCTTTAGATCAGAGCACCTGCCGGGTAAAGTGTTTCGGAGACAAACGGCTGCGCTGAGGGGGGAGGAAACTTGCCCGACAGAAGCGGGGTGCTCTGTCCTCATTTTCGCGATCTTTTCCTGCGCTTCGGCCGTTTGCGGCGGCCATTGTAGCTGCCCAGCAGGCAGCCCGAGTCGGCCTGCAGTGAGGCACTCAGGCCAGGAGCCCGGGAGACGCAGAGGAGGCCATAGCTGGCGGTTAGTTTCTTTTGCTTTTATTTCTTTCTTTCTTTGTTTAGTTTCGTTTCCTGGGTTCTTTTTACTTGTGCTTTCTTCTCTGCTTTGCTTGATTTGGCTTTTGTTGAGCCTTCTATAGCCTCTCAAAAAAAAAAAAAAGAGGGGGAAGAGAGGGTGTTGTTGCAAGGGAAGCCGAGCGGATAAAGCCAAATAATTTCGGGTAATTTGCAGTCCCGTATGGATTATGGAGGAAACAGTTGTCTGTCTGCTGACTGGTTTCACTGTTGGCAGCGTAGACCGCAGGGCATTGTGTGTGGCACTAGGAGGGGCACAGTGGCTGATACCGGGGTATGGCGAGCCTGTGCAACCCTATCCCCAGGAACAAGCCTAGGAATGGAGTCGATCAAACATTATGGGTACGTCGGAACAGACGGAAGCTGCGTGGGAAAGCTCCCCAGCTTTCCCAGAAAGGGAAGCTTTTGGGGACTCCCCAAGCGCATGCGCGCTGCATTTAGCCTTCATGACCAAAGATCTTCAGTTCTTCTTTTTCCGCGGAGCAAGAAGGTTGTGTTCCTGTCATCAGCTGAAGAAATGGTTATTTTAATTTGTTTCTTTGACCGCCGTGTCTGCCTTCCCCGATTAAGGGGACGGATACAGCCGGTCTTTTTTCCTTTATTTCTAAAAAAAAACATACTAATAATAATAATTTACTTTTTCCTCACTTGGTGTTGTTTTTCTGTGAGGCCTCTAGGCTCTTCTCAGATTCTGCCCTCCTGGAGGAAGAAACCAGCCTCTGGTTTTAAAAAATGCACCAAGGGTACCAGTACTATTTCAGTCACAGATAACCATGAGTGTTTGGGGTATAAATGTTTGGGGACTGACCATTCCATTCCGGAGTGTCCATCCTGCTCTCTGATGTCCAAACGGGGCTTACAGACACAGAGCAGCCAAGTTTCATATGCTGTTTTCTGCGGATTACTCCAGAAGCAACATCCTCCAGGTCTTCTTCTCGCTGATGGATCTCCAGGTAACCAAACATTCTTCAGGCAGGTCCTCAAAGGGCAAAATCTCCCTCTAAGCAGCCGAGAGGCCCTTTGGTTTGACCCTGAGGACCCTGCCCCAGCCAAACAACCCCGGCGGGAAGCTCCGGCTTCCAAAAGTCCTCCTATGGGGTTACAGGTAGAAAGCGATGGCACGGGCCTAGAACAATATCCGGTATATGAATGCTAGGGAGGTACCGGCTAACACCGGTACCGACATACAGGCAGTTGTGGCGTCTATTGGTACTATGGTACAATCAATGCAGCAGGCCATACTGGCTTGCATTTTAACGCTGCAACGCACCCATCAGGTTTACGCGGGACAATCGGTTCAGACTCCGGTTCGGTTATGGTTACCGCAACCGATACCGGTACCCAGAGCCTCGACTTCCAGTAGTATGGAGGTTCCGGTCTCCGGCTTCGGAGATTATCTCGAGACCGATCGGATTCCCGGTACGCCCGGATGTCGATAACGGCGGGTACGCGTATATCGATCTCTGGAAGCTAATAGGCGGGGTACTTTGAATATTCTGAAGATTCTGATACATCAGATGAGTTTGCTGATTGTCGCTCTTTACTCTCCTTGAGGAGCCCTCTTCTCCAAAAAGGAGAATGTCTCCTCCAGAGGATTGGTCCTTTCAAGACTTAATTATTGAAGTAGAGCGAACGGGGAACTCTCCATATCTGTAAACCTCTGAAAAGGAACCTAGAGCAAAAAAAAAATTGGATATTTTCGCGGCTACTCTAAGGTTCCCAAAGAGGCAGCCACGCTTACCCATACCTGAAAGTCTTCAAGCAAACATGATGGACTTGTGGGAGGCTCCTCTCACCCCTATCTCCACATTCTCGACGTTTGGACACCATGTATCGGGTTCCTCCTTCTCCTGGTTTTAAAAAAACTCAGCTCACTCACCACTCTATTGGTGGTGAAGTCTGCTTATGAAAAAGATAAAGAGTACCAAAAGGCAAATTATTCTACTCCTCCAGGAAAGCAGAATGTAGGACTCTGGATGCTTTTGGTAGAAAAATCTGCCAAGCTAGCATGCGTATTGCCAGAATCAATTCATACAGCCTCTATATGGGCGTTGTTTTTGTGAAAGAGATTGCACTAAAGATACGCAATTTTCTCCCCTTTATACCAGAGTATAAAAAGGAGGAGTTCCTTCTTTTGCTAAAGCAAACTCAAGATGTTTCAAAGTTCTCCAACAGAGCAGCCTTTGACTCTTTTGAGGGAGCTAGCAGAGCCTCCGGCATTGCCATAGCTGCTCGCAGACTTGCTTGGCTCCAGGCCTCTGATTTGGAACCCTGGGTACAAGAAGGCTTGGGCAATCTGCCCTGTACAGGTGAAAATCTGTTTGGCAAGGAGTGGCAAATCAAAGCCACTCAAATGGATGCAGAGAATGCTGCTTTAGATAGACTTTCTAAGTCTACCTCTACCCCTGCCAAGAAAAAACCTTTTAAGAAGCCTTTCTATAAAAAGACCAGATTTTCCACAAATACTGGCCAGCAATCTTCCCAAGTTCGCTTTGCTCCTAAGCGTCAGCAATCTAAACAGGCCAGAACAAAGTCTACAGGGGCTGCTACAGTCCAGCAGTCCCAACCTCCTCAGAGTTTTTGACTTGATTCTAGAGAACTTAACCTTTCTGGCTCTGCAACAACCAGAGCCTCTCACCATTCCAGGAAGGTTAACTCACTTTGCTCCCAGATGGGAACAAATCACATCAGAACCGTGGACCCTCTCTATCATCAGAGAGGGCTACAAACTACATTTCTCCAGCCTTCCTCCCCATACCATGGTGAGACAATTCAATTCTCCCCCATCTCTCCTGTACCTGTTGGGCCAGGAGGTGACCACTCTTCTCGCCCAAAAGGCAATAGAAGAGGTTCCTCTTCCTCAACAAGGGTCAGGTTTTTACTCCCCTTATTTTCTCATCCCCAAGAAAACAGTGGGGTACAGACCCATTCTGGATCTCAGAGAATTGAGCAAATTTCTATACAAGGAGAAATTCAAGATGCTTTCTCTAGGCACTCTCCTTCCATACCTACAGAGTCAGGACTGGCTTTGTTCGCTAGATCTCAAGGATGCGTACACATATACTCACCCAACCAACCCACAGAAAATTCCTACGGCTTCTGTTCCAGGGAAAACATTTCCAATACAGAGTACTTCCCTTCGGTCTAGCCTCTGCTCCAAGGGTATTTACCAAATGCATGGCAATAGTAGCTGCATTTCTACGCACTCTGGGAATCTTTGTCTTCCCATACCTGGACGACTGGCTCATCCGAGCTCCATCTCAGTCCGAGGCTCAAACTTCCCTGGACCACACCAGACGCATACTGCAGTATCTGGGACTTGTCATCAATCTGCCAAAGTCTCAACTCACCCCTACTCAGTCCCTAGAATTCATAGGGGCCTGGCTAGATACCACCACTGCAAGGGCCTATCTTCCTCAGGCCCATTGCCACCGTCTAGTGCAGTTGGCCTCTCAAATTCAGTCCAGAAGCCACTTGACTGCCAGGGAGATGCTACAACTGCTAGGCCACATGGCATCCACAGTTCATGTGGTGCCTTATGCTCGCCTACATATGAGAGCAGCTCAATGGACTTTGTCCACCCAGTGGACCCAAGCAGGAGCTCTCTCAGACCAAATAGCAACCTCAAAACATCTTTTTTGGTCTCTCCAATGGTGGATATCCACTCAAAATCTGTAGACTCAAATAAACGACCACATAAACAAAATACCTGGGTTCTTAATCTCCCAGTGCTTCTTAACAGGAAAAGGAAAAAAAGAACACGACACCAGGTCTAATTAATACTCTAGATCAAATTGCTTTATAGAGCTCCATAGGGAATGAGACCCACCGTGAGGTCGAATTCAGAGCTATCCCATCACATTGCCTCTTCAAAGACACTTGGTTTCCGAGCTGTAGCTTAGCTGTGTTATTAGGGTTGATTATCATGCTGATGCCAGTGTATTATTTTAAATTCAACTATGTTTCTTTCTGGTCACTTTTCCCAATTACCAAGATGTACATTCCTCATTTTGACCGCAAACAATAGTAACCATTATTATTGTATACCAAAAGTAGCTAGAAAAGTTGTTCTATATAAAAAATTTACATTGGGGTATTTAGAATCCAGCAGGGTGATCGCTATACTGCTAAAAAGCTAGTTAGATTACTTTATCTATATTTGCAGAGACACACTGCTGATTTGTCGGTTATATTTTACTAAATGGACTAAGAGTTCAGTATTTCCATAAGAGCCGAGGGCAATCCTGCCCCAGCGACAGCTTAGCCTATCCTCTTGACAGAATGGATTCAGCTTCAACCCCTTGGTTTCTATTTAATTAAGGGAAACTTCAACTCTGGACCTAATATCTGTTGGGTCACATAGACATGTTTGCGATAAGCTATAATGCTTCTAATTTCCCAAATGTAATGGCATAACTTAAAAACGGGAACTATGATTTAAAGGAATAGCTTCAAAAGCAATCTTTGAACCTAGTACTTCGTTTCAGGGCGCTATTAGCTGAGGCGGGATAGTAGAGCCTTTTTTGTGTCACAGGGGTATGGTTCTCATGTGGATTAGCCTGGAGACTTTGGTTTCATTCCAAGGAATGGTGACGATATTACTTCAGCCGGTGGAGAATCTGCATGTCGTGTTCCATATATCTGAAGGGTCTGAAATCTGACAAGTCCAAATCTGTTTTTGGCAATATGCCAGGATAAATCATAGGTGTATAGATTTGTTTAGCTCAACAGGCTCTCATTCGCTGCTCATTAATTTACATCCAACTTACATTATGGGGCCATAGCTGGGGTAGGCCACCGCCCCACCACAGTCCTCCCTTTTGGTTCTGCCCAGAACCACAATCTTCATAGAAAGGCATTTCACGAAGCAAGTCTCCTGTACTAGGAACACTTCGCAATTTCAAAACTGCAATAGTGTGTGTAGCTTTAGGCAGGTATGTAGTACAACACTTCATAAAACAGACAAGACCAATTCCTAAAAGTAGGAGAGCTACTAGGAACCCAAACAAGCCTGTCAGTATCGCTTTTACTGGACCTGACAAGCCTCTCCATATATTCTCAAACCACGGCCATATAGAATCACAAGTTCCCTATATATTATCTTTGGAGAAGTGGGTTTCTTTTTCCTCACCTGTTTCTAGGATACCTGTGACTACCTTACTTTGTGAATCCACAATCGTACAGCAGTGATCTCTCACGACGCCACAAACTGCCGCCATCTTTGGCTAGCAAATAATCTAAGGCCATCCTATTCTGGGCAGAGTATGCAGTCAACTTGTCTACAGTACCTTGCATGATTGTAAGGAGCATCAGTCAAATCTTGGGCTGTTACTTCAATTAGAGCATAAATTCGCAATAATTGCTCAACCTATAACGTTGTGTAGGACGTATGGCACCAAAAGTACTTAGCCACACTGTTCCTGCGAAAGTGCGTCACTTGTTGTTGGGTTAACATAGTGGTACTTCTAACAATTTCCTTGCTGCAGCGTATATCAACACTAGAATCATCTGTTGCTCTGCGCTGACGACTTGAGGGCGTCCCTAATAAAGTCTCATAAGGGACCAGTTTCCATGGTTAAGTCAAGAGTAGCTATGTAACAATTGCCAGACCAATCAGCAGGCAAACACGAACATAAGCAAGAGTTCCGCACACAAAATAGTGACCTACCAAGGCAAGTACTACATCAGGCCAAATTTTAAAATTTTTAGGATTTGTGATTAGACACTTCAGTTCCAGGTCTCAATGTTTCTTAGGACCATGGGTGATAGTATCCTAAATAGGGCTACACATAGGTTGTCAACATACCCAGATGGACAAAACCATCTTTACTATTCTGCAATCTATACTTCACCATATGCTGGAATCCCATCCTGATTCATAGTACTGTAATTCATACTGATCAAGAGAGACTTGGGATCAGGGATGACATTGACTACCTTCAAAATTGAAAGGTCTAGCACAGGACTTGGTGTAGAGGACTCTAACACTAAATGGACATGGTCGTTAGTCATAACAGTCTGACACTTAGACAAAGGAGTGTCACCCACAGGATATGTTCCTTTCCTTTGAAAACAGATAGGAGGATCAGCCATTGGCTGAGGGCTAATTATTCTTGGAGCAGGAGTGACTCCTTCTGGCCATGTCGATAGTAAGATTAAACAGGGTTTCATTCATAGACAATTCCTTCAGCTCTTGCAAGGAGAGAGGTCTAGGTCTAGGCAGGAATCCAAACTGTGTAGCTACTGGGTGAGGCAAGCAGACTGCACAGCTGCGATATTAAATCGCTGAATTAAGGAATAAATGTGTGAATGAAACCACATTATAAAAAGTACCATGTTTTGCCCACGGTGCATGTGGGTCATATTCAGAACTGTATGATCAGGGACTGTAGGAACTGGATCTGGAGGAGTATGTAACACCATGAAAGTCCCTGAGCATCTTATCTATATTGCCTGTTGTTTAGGGTGCATTGTTGGCTTCTCTGATAATCTTCTTATCAACTCATCTATACTGGTTGATACTACCACGAGGGCTGACAGACACCAAATCCAGAAGAACAAAAACAATGCAATGCTACTGCACATATGCATATTAACCCACTTTTCAATAACCACCTCTGGATTGCGTTGTGAATGTTCAACAATTTCACAGTCACTTTCTTGATCAAGTGGAGATGAGCCTGGAGGAAATGAGTCCAGTTCTATTTCAACTAATTCTTCAGGAGGGGTGGTCTCGGTGGAAGTTGTTTCTTATCCAGGGGACGGCGCCTTCTTGCACTGGTCCAGATGTATCCACGCTTTGCGCCCCTTCACCTTCAATGCCGAATATCCCACCAGCAACACTTGGAACGGTCCCAGAAACTTCGCTGCTAAAGCTGACTTCGGTGCTGGATCCTTGATGAGCACCCAATCTCCTGGTTCCACGTCTGGGGTTGATTGTGACTGAGCTCCCTGCTTTGTAAGCTGCAAAAAGGAAGGAGACACTAACGTTTGGTACAACATATTTACAATAAGATAATAAATCGCTGCGCAATAGTTGGGGATCCGGTAATTGATCTGGTGGAATTATCACATGTGCTGGAGTAGTCGCTGGCGTCCCGTCACAATTTCATAAGGGGTAAGACCTTGTCGGAGTTCTCTGAGGAGAGTTACGGACTGAGAATAAGGCAAACGGCAAAGCTTCCACCCAATCCTGACTCCAATCATGAGTCAGAGACCGGAAGAAGCGCCTTCAGCGTCCGATTCATCCGTTCCACTTGGCCAGAGCTTTGCGGATGATACGGAGGATGAAGTTGCTGGTGGAAGGCCAAAAAAGGCAGTTATGCCCTTCCATACCTCCGCCGTAAAGGCTGGACCTTGATCAGAAGACAAAAGTAAAGGCACACCCCACAAAGGAATAAAACTGAGGTAAGCAAGCATTTCAAAACAGTAGCAGCAGACAAAGAATTTGTCGGATAGGCCTCAGGCCATCCAGAATATAAGCAAGTAAAAACCAAAAGATGTTTCCTTCCCCCCTTGGCACAAGGCAGATCAGTTAAAGTCCATTTGCAAGAAGAGGAAGGGGTCCTCGAGGCTTAGGCAAGGACGGAGAAGGCGATGCACGCAAAGTGCTCCCGGACTTTCCTGCTTGCAAACACGGGAGACAAGAAATACACACAGCATGAGCAGCAGAAGGCCATGTAGGATTATGCCACAATTGAGCAAAAGCTTTTGTCCATAGCCAGTACACTTAAATGCAATTTATGATGCAAAAATAAGGCAACAGGATATAGCAAAGATTTAGGACAAATAATCAAATTGTCCTTTAACCAGAGTACAGTACCATCAGGAGATGCTCCCCAAGTGAGCAGTTCTGTTTTTCAGTGAAGTCCGCTGAGGGTCCTGATGGGAACGCATCAAGTCCAAAGATATTGAGCCAGAAGGAGAAGACTGCAGGTGAACGAAGAGTTAATAAAAGGTGCGTGTGGTGCCAAACTGAAGGTCCTGCTGCTGCAGTTTTAGCAGCTTGGTCTACAAACTGATTGCCTTGTGACACCATAGTACCATTAAAGATCATGTCCATTTGCATTTCAACACAGCCACCTGAGCTGGCTTAAGCACTGCAGCAAGTAGACGACTCAATATAGCGGGCATGCTTGATGGGCTTATGGGCAGCCGTCAGGAACCCCCGTTGAGCCCAAAATATTTCCAAAATCCCACAGAATTCCGATTGCGTAACTACTGTCACTATGGATATTAACAACCAAATGCGTTAGACATCTCCAAGGCCGAATAAGAGCAAATACTTCTCTGGCCAACTGGGCCTTGCAAATGGCAACGCTCCTGCTTTAGTACAGAATCAACAGTAGTTTACAGCATACCCCACAAGTAAATGTCCATGTTCATCACGGAAGGCAGAACCATCAGTGAATAGAACCCAATCAGGGTTTGGCAAAGGTACAGCAGATAAATCAGGCCTAGCCTTTGAATAGGCAGTTACAGAAGAAAGACAATCATGAGTTCCATCAGGGTCAGACAAATGTAAAAGGGGCTCCAAAAGAAGCCAAAAATTGAGCTGGTTGTAACAAGGAAACTTCATGCAAAGTTACATGTGCTTGAGAAATAGCCAAATCAAATAACAGTAAACGAGAACTAGAATAGATAAAGGTTGAGTTTTAGCTAAATGCAATAGCCTAGCTACTGAGTGAGATGTGTACACATGCAGTTCATGTTGGAGAACAAGGAAGTCAGTGGTCTGTATGCAAATACCACAGCAGCTAAAGATTGAAAACAAGGTGGCATGCCAGCAACAACAGAATCAAAACCTTGAGAGAAAAAAGCCTAGCGGCTTGAGTCCAGAAGGAAAACGTTGTGCTAGAACACATACTGCAGCCTTAGTAGATGTCGCTACATAAAGGCGGAAAAGCAAGTTATAGTCTGGAAATGAGAGACAAGGAGACTTCAATAGCGCTTGCCGTAGAGAATGGAAAGCATTATGCTGTGCTTCAGTAGGCACTATAATACCCTCTGGAGCTTCACGGCCTAGCAGCGGCATAGAGTGGAGCAGCAAGTTCAGCAAATATCTGGTATCCACTGGCGACAGAACACCAGAAGGCCTAGAAAGCGTCGTATCAGAGGTACAGTAGCAGGAAAAGGCATTGACATTATAGGGCCAATTCTCTGAGCAGTAATAGAGCGTCCAGCAGCAGAAAGGCATACACCTAGAAAGATCACTTGTGGGTACGGCAAATTGTAATTTTGATTGGTTTACTTTCAATCCTAAACGAGAAATATGCACAAGAGCTAACATAGTATCAGCAATACAAGCATCATAACATGGAGAACAAATGAGTAAATCATCTACATACTGGATCAGCACAGGATTTGTCCAACGCCAAGTCTTGTAAAGCAGCTTTTAGGGCCTGTGAAAAATAAGCAGGACTTTCCGTGTAGCCTTGAGACAGGGTAGTCCAGGTATACTGGCGCCCTTCGAACGTGAATGCCAGTAAATATCTCGACTCCTCCCCTACCGCTATGGAGTAGTAGGCGGAGCTTAAATCTATAACTGAGAAGTGGGTGGAGTCACAGGGTATGCGAGTCCAGATATCATGAGGGTTGGGCACAAGAGGGAAGATGGGCATGACAATACGATCGATTGCCCTCAAATCTTGCACAAATCTGTAGGACTTACCATCAGCTTTTAACACCGGTAAAATAGGAGTATTGCAAGGAGAAGAAGTAGGCACCAACACACCCTGGGCTAGCAGATTTTCAATTACTGGCCGTATTCCAGCCACCGACGTTGCAGGCAATGGATATTGACGCACATATGGTAGTGGAGCTCCTGGTTGTACTTCAATCTTGACTGGAGGAATATTGAGATGCCCAATATCATCACCTGGTACTGCCCACAAGGTGGAAGGAAGGGTATCCAATGGTGGAGTAGTCGCAACAGCCGGTGTTACAGCTATAGGCTGTTGTACTTGCAGGGGACACAAGGTACATGTCAAAGTGCCAGTTTCCCAGCTTATAACAGTCTTGTTCCTAGATAAAAAATCTCGACCAAGCAAGTTGACAGGCAAAGTAGGGCCTACCAGAAAATCTGTATGATATAATTTACCCTCCACTATAATTGGCACATCTGATAACTTTTGATGCATTATAGTCTTTCCTTCAATTCCTTCACAAGGTACTTTAGGAGCTGCAGGTAGGGACTCAAACAGAGGTGGAGGTAACTGGGATAGTGCTATGGCAGATGTAGAGGCACCTGTATCTAGCAGGAAAAGCAATTCACACCCCATAACAGTAGCACGTATCTCCCCCTGTGTGTTTGGACACACAACCAGGCCTAGTCAATCCTCGCTATAATCCACATCAGTCTCTGCATAGTATTGAGTCATCACTGAAGGCTGGTTAGGGGTAGATACAGGGTATGAGACAGATGGATACCTAGCACCATCCTGTATCCCAGGCTGGGGAATATTGCCCCTTGGCTTAGTACAATCTCTAATAAAATGGCCCACTTGCCCACAACCATAACAAGTACGCTCCCCTTGCTGTCCCCCCATATAGCCACGTCCTCTTCCTCTGAAGGGGGCTGCACCTCTGCCACCCCTTGATCTACCACGTCCTCTGAAGTTGGACTCATAACTTGCTACTTGCAAATTTAAAAGTTTTTGACGCTGGCGGTCAAGTTTACCTTTATCAGCATCCTTCTGCCGTTGAATTCGTTTCTCAGCATGCAGAGCCGCCTCCAGGATTTCTTGTGCAGACTTAGTAGACCAGCCAAGCAAAGCATTTTCAAGAATACTTTTTATCTCTGGCTGCAGTCCATTCACAAAAATAGAAGCAAAACCTTCCATCTCAGCATTCTGAGGAGAAAAATCTCTGAACGCTAGGCAACATCTAGTGTGATACTGGTTTACCGTCTCACCCCCACACTGCTTTACTTCCAAGAGTTTGGACAGATCACGGACTGGGGTACACTTTTTCTCTATAGCTTTTAACAAATTATCCCTATGTTCTCTAAATGCAGTCATTTGAGCAACATCCGTAGCATTAATTACAGGATCTATACCAGGCCACACCCAATTAATATTATCACGCAGTTGAGGGTGGGTGACTGCCCTTAGCTCTATAGGATTCAGAAAAACTGCTTTCAATAAATTTTGTAAATCTACCCAAGTAGGATCATATGTAGTTATTAGCTGTCGCCAATAATCTACAAACTGACCAGGCTTCTCCCTGGAGTCAGGACAGGATCTAGCTAAGCTAAAAATTTCGGCTGGGGACCAGTTCGTTGCTAAGGTAACTAACCCCCCATCTCCTCTCGGGAATGCCCGAAACGGAGCCAACAAATCACCTTTATTTTTATCCTTCGTTTGTTTGTCTGAAGCCGATGAGTCACCCAATTCCAAAGTTAAACACTGTAAACTTTGACAGTTAGAAAGCAAGGGAGCCTTGGTCCAATGTTCAAGTCCCTTGGCAACAGCTGACATTGCTTCAATTACAATTTCCTTACGTGTACTGAGAGGCAACAAACTTAAAGTATGCTGCTTTACCTGTAAATCTAATGCTTCAAATACAGTTGTAATGAGTTCAACTAATGTACGAGCTTTATTCACAAGATAATCATGATACTGTGTTAACTGCTCCACAGTATTCAAGCCCTTAAGGTGGCTTGCTTCAATGCCAATTAACTGCTCAAGTTCTATAATATCCTTAGTCAATCGTTGAGCTCTAGTCGTCCGAGGTTTATAATCTATAGGGGTAGAGGCACAGAATTCACCACCCCCAACTGCACCCTCCAATGAAGCATCAGAAGGTGATACAACTACACTGGACATGTCAATTTTAACAGGGGTAGAAATATCAGACACAGCACCCAGCCGGATCGAGGGCGCCTCTCGATCGCGACCAGGGACTATGGCTGGGACATTATTTCTAGACAGAGAAATAGCTAGTGCATTAACCTCATCTTCATAGGCAGGTGGCGCAGATGCCACGGTACAAGGCTCACAATTATTTACAGTTTTATTCACATCATTACCTCTGTTAGTTAAAACACATATTTGCTCTTCCATGCGATACACCTGATCTCTGACCTTCCTAAATGTAGAATCAATAGTATGTTTGCTCTTCTCGGCCGCTTTAGAACACCAGAAATTATAAGTAATCCATTCATGACAGGATTTCTCATCTAACGCTAGTACTGATTGCAAATATTTCAATTTAGACTCGTGAAAAGTCCCTCCAAGGGGGAACTGCAGTTTGGGGTTCGCTGCAGTAACAGAATGCCACTTGGCTACATAATTAAAGAATTGTCCCCATATTCTCTTTTCATCACATAATTGGGACTCCCTTTCTTATCAATTGCTATAGCACGAACTTTCTCTTCCCAGTCTTCTAACTGAGACTCCTGCTTTACCTTAGCAGATTTATTACCCATTGTAATATTTCAGATATCTGTCAATATACTCACAACTTGTGTCCTCAGGTTGTTTGTTTCCTGCTAAAGAACAATGGAATCCGATCACGGCACAAAACTGTTGACTCATATAAATGACCCCTATAACAAAATACCTGGGTTCTTATCTCCCAGTGCTTCTTAACAGGAAAGAAAAAGACACGACACAGTGTTAATTAATCAATCAATTGCTATAGAGCTCCATAGGGAAGAGACACACCGAGTCTAATTCGACTATCCCAACATGCCTCTTCAAAGATGGTTCCGAAGAGCTTAGCTTTTTATTAGGTGATATCAGCTGATGCAGTTAATTTTTAATTAACATCTGGTACTTTCCAAATTCCACGTGTACATCAATTTTGCCAACATAGACATTATTATTTATACCAAAAAGCAGAAGTTCTATATAAAAATTACATTCATTAGATCCAGCAGGTGTCGCTATACTGCTAAAAGCTAGTTAGTTACTTATTATATTTTGCTGATTTCGGTTATATTTACTAAATGGACTAGAGTCAATTTCATAAGAGCAGGGCATCCTGCCCCAGAGGACAGCTTAGCCTATCCTCTTGCAGAATGATCAGCTTCACCCCTTGTTCTATTTAATTAAGGAACTTCAATCTGACCTAATATCTGTTGGGTACATAGACTGTTTGCGTAAGCTATAATGCTTCTAATTTCCCAATTTATGTCTAACTAAAAACGGGAACTATGATTTAAAGGAATAGCTTCAAAAGCAATCTTTGACCTATACTTCTTTTCAGGCCTATACTGAGCTGGATTATACTTTTGTGTCCTGTATGGTTTCATGTGTAGCTGACTTTGGTTTCATTCCAATTGAGATTATTGAGCCTGATCTGCTGTCTGTTCCTATATCTGAATCTGAATCTGACAAGTCCAAATCTGCATATCCAGGATAAATCATAGGTGTATAGATTTGTTTATCATCAGCGCTCTCATCTGCTTCATTAATTACATCCAACTTACATTTGGGGCCTAGCTGGGGTAGGCCACGCCCACACAAACGTCTCCTACTAACATATAAATGCACTCATTCTACAGCTCCTCATCTGTTTCCACAATCACTGCGAACGTCTCCTACTAACATATAAATGCACTCATTCTACAGCTCCTCATCTGTTTCCACAATCACTGCGAACGTCTCCTATATAAATGCACTCATTCTACAGCTCCTCATCTGTTTCCACAATCACTGTGAACGTCTCCTACTAACATATAAATGCACTCATTCTACAGCTCCTCATCTGTTTCCACAATCACTGCAAACGTCTCCTACTAACATATAAATGCACTCATTCTACAGCTCCTCATGTGTTTCCACAATCACTGCGAACGTCTCCTACTAACATATAAATGCACTCATTCTACAGCTCCTCATCTGTTTCCACAATCACTGCGAACGTCTCCTACTAACATATAAATGCACTCATTCTACAGCTCCTCATCTGTTTCCACAATCACTGCGAACGTCTCCTACTAACATATAAATGCACTCATTCTACAGCTCCTCATCTGTTTCCACAATCACTGCGAACGTCTCCTATATATAAATGCACTCATTCTACAGCTCCTAATCTGTTTCCACAATCACTGCGAACGTCTCCTACTAACATATAAATGCACTCATTTACAGCTCCTCATCTGTTTCCACAATCACTGCGAACGTCTCCTATATAAATGCACTCATTCTACAGCTCCTCATCTGTTTCCACAATCACTGCGAACGTCTCCTACTAACATATAAATGCACTCATTCTACAGCTCCTCATCTGTTTCCACAATCACTGTGAACGTCTCCTACTAACATATAAATGCACTCATTCTACAGCTCCTCATCTGTTTCCACAATCACTGTGAACGTCTCCTATATAAATGCACTCATTCTACAGCTCCTCATCTGTTTCCACAATCACTGCGAACGTCTCCTACTAACATATAAATGCACTCATTCTACAGCTCCTCATCTGTTTCCACAATCACTGCGAACGTCTCCTATATAAATGCACTCATTCTACAGCTCCTCATCTGTTTCCACAATCACTGCGAACGTCTCCTACTAACATATAAATGCACTCATTCTACAGCTCCTCATCTGTTTCCACAATCACTGCGAACGTCTCCTACTAACCTATAAATGCACTCATTCTACAGCTCCTCATCTGTTTCCACAATCACTGTGAACGTCTCCTACTAACATAAATGCACTCATTCTACAGCTCCTCATCTGTTTCCACAATCACTGCGAACGTCTCCTATATAAATGCACTCATTCTACAGCTCCTCATCTGTTTCCACAATCACTGCGAACGTCTCCTACTAACATATAAATGCACTCATTCTACAGCTCCTCATCTGTTTCCACAATCACTGTGAACGTCTCCTATATATAAATGCACTCATTCTACAGCTCCTCATCTGTTTCCACAATCACTGCGAACGTCTCCTACTAACATATAAATGCACTCATTCTACAGCTCCTCATCTGTTTCCACAATCACTGTGAACGTCTCCTACTAACATATAAATGCACTCATTCTACAGCTCCTCATCTGTTTCCACAATCACTGCGAACGTCTCCTATATAAATGCACTCATTCTACAGCTCCTCATCTGTTTCCACAATCACTGCAAACGTCTCCTATATAAATGCACTCATTCTACAGCTCCTCATCTGTTTCCACAATCACTGCAAACGTCTCCTACATAAATGCACTCATTCTACAGCTCCTCATCTGTTTCCACAATCACTGTGAACGTCTCCTACTAACATATAAATGCACTCATTCTACAGCTCCTCATCTGTTTCCACAATCACTGCGAACGTCTCCTATATAAATGCACTCATTCTACAGCTCCTCATCTGTTTCCACAATCACTGCAAACGTCTCCTATATAAATGCACTCATTCTACAGCTCCTCATCTGTTTCCACAATCACTGCAAACGTCTCCTATATATAAATGCACTCATTCTACAGCTCCTCATCTGTTTCCACAATCACTGCAAACGTCTCCTATATAAATGCACTCATTCTACAGCTCCTCATCTGTTTCCACAATCACTGTGAACGTCTCCTACTAACATATAAATGCACTCATTCTACAGCTCCTCATCTGTTTCCACAATCACTGTGAACGTCTCCTACTAACATATAAATGCACTCATTCTACAGCTCCTCATCTGTTTCCACAATCACTGCGAACGTCTCCTATATAAATGCACTCATTCTACAGCTCCTCATCTGTTTCCACAATCACTGTGAACGTCTCCTACTAACATATAAATGCACTCATTCTACAGCTCCTCATCTGTTTCCACAATCACTGCGAACGTCTCCTACTAACATATAAATGCACTCATTCTACAGCTCCTCATCTGTTTCCACAATCACTGTGAACGTCTCCTACTAACATATAAATGCACTCATTCTACAGCTCCTCATCTGTTTCCACAATCACTGCGAACGTCTCCTATATAAATGCACTCATTCTACAGCTCCTCATCTGTTTCCACAATCACTGTGAACGTCTCCTACTAACATATAAATGCACTCATTCTACAGCTCCTCATCTGTTTCCACAATCACTGCGAACGTCTCCTACTAACCTATAAATGTACTCATTCTACTGGTCCTCATCTGTTTCCACAATCACTGTGAACGTCTCCTATATAAATGCACTCATTCTACAGCTCCTCATCTGTTTCCACAATCACTGCGAACGTCTCCTACTAACATATAAATGCACTCATTCTACAGCTCCTCATCTGTTTCCACAATCACTGTGAACGTCTCCTACTAACATATAAATGCACTCATTCTACAGCTCCTCATCTGTTTCCACAATCACTGCAAACGTCTCCTACTAACATATAAATGCACTCATTCTACAGCTCCTCATCTGTTTCCACAATCACTGCGAACGTCTCCTACTAACCTATAAATGCACTCATTCTACAGCTCCTCATCTGTTTCCACAATCACTGCGAACGTCTCCTACTAACATATAAATGCACTCATTCTACAGCTCCTCATCTGTTTCCACAATCACTGGGAACGTCTCCTACTAACATATAAATGCACTCATTCTACAGCTCCTCATCTGTTTCCACAATCACTGTGAACGTCTCCTACTAACATATAAATGCACTCATTCTACAGCTCCTCATCTGTTTCCACAATCACTGCGAACGTCTCCTACTAACATATAAATGCACTCATTCTACAGCTCCTCATCTGTTTCCACAATCACTGTGAACGTCTCCTACTAACATATAAATGCACTAATTCTACAGCTCCTCATCTGTTTCCACAATCACTGCGAACGTCTCCTATATAAATGCACTCATTCTACAGCTCCTCATCTGTTTCCACAATCACTGCGAACGTCTCCTACTAACATATAAATGCACTCATTCTACAGCTCCTCATCTGTTTCCACAATCACTGTGAACGTCTCCTACTAACATATAAATGCACTCATTCTACAGCTCCTCATCTGTTTCCACAATCACTGCAAACGTCTCCTACTAACATATAAATGCACTCATTCTACAGCTCCTCATCTGTTTCCACAATCACTGCGAACGTCTCCTACTAACCTATAAATGCACTCATTCTACAGCTCCTCATCTGTTTCCACAATCACTGCAAACGTCTCCTATATAAATGCACTCATTCTACAGCTCCTCATCTGTTTCCACAATCACTGTGAACGTCTCCTACTAACATATAAATGCACTCATTCTACAGCTCCTCATATGTTTCCACAATCACTGTGAACGTCTCCTATATAAATGCACTCATTCTACAGCTCCTCATCTGTTTCCACAATCACTGCGAACGTCTCCTATATAAATGCACTCATTCTACAGCTCCTCATCTGTTTCCACAATCACTGTGAACGTCTCCTACTAACATATAAATGCACTCATTCTACAGCTCCTCATCTGTTTCCACAATCACTGCGAACGTCTCCTACTAACATATAAATGCACTCATTCTACAGCTCCTCATCTGTTTCCACAATCACTGGGAACGTCTCCTACTAACATATAAATGCACTCATTCTACAGCTCCTCATCTGTTTCCACAATCACTGGGAACGTCTCCTACTAACATATAAATGCACTCATTCTACAGCTCCTCATCTGTTTCCACAATCACTGCAAACGTCTCCTATATAAATGCACTCATTCTACAGCTCCTCATCTGTTTCCACAATCACTGCAAACGTCTCCTATATAAATGCACTCATTCTACAGCTCCTCATCTGTTTCCACAATCACTGTGAACGTCTCCTACTAACCTATAAATGCACTCATTCTACAGCTCCTCATCTGTTTCCACAATCACTGCGAACGTCTCCTACTAACATATAAATGCACTCATTCTACAGCTCCTCATCTGTTTCCACAATCACTGCAAACGTCTCCTATATAAATGCACTCATTCTACAGCTCCTCATCTGTTTCCACAATCACTGCAAACGTCTCCTACTAACATATAAATGCACTCATTCTACAGCTCCTCATCTGTTTCCACAATCACTGTGAACGTCTCCTACTAACATATAAATGCACTCATTCTACAGCTCCTCATCTGTTTCCACAATCACTGTGAACATCTCCTATATAAATGCACTCATTCTACAGCTCCTCATCTGTTTCCACAATCACTGCGAACGTCTCCTACTAACATATAAATGCACTCATTCTACAGCTCCTCATCTGTTTCCACAATCACTGTGAACGTCTCCTACTAACCTATAAATGCACTCATTCTACAGCTCCTCATCTGTTTCCACAATCACTGCGAACGTCTCCTATATAAATGCACTCATTCTACAGCTCCTCATCTGTTTCCACAATCACTGCAAACGTCTCCTACTAACATATAAATGCACTCATTCTACAGCTCCTCATCTGTTTCCACAATCACTGCGAACGTCTCCTACTAACATATAAATGCACTCATTCTACAGCTCCTCATCTGTTTCCACAATCATTGTGAACGTCTCCTACTAACATATAAATGCACTCATTCTACAGCTCCTCATCTGTTTCCACAATCACTGCGAACGTCTCCTATATAAATGCACTCATTCTACAGCTCCTCATCTGTTTCCACAATCACTGCGAACGTCTCCTATATAAATGCACTCATTCTACAGCTCCTCATCTGTTTCCACAATCACTGTGAACGTCTCCTACTAACATATAAATGCACTCATTCTACAGCTCCTCATCTGTTTCCACAATCACTGCGAACGTCTCCTATATAAATGCACTCATTCTACAGCTCCTCATCTGTTTCCACAATCACTGCGAACGTCTCCTATATAAATGCACTCATTCTACAGCTCCTCATCTGTTTCCACAATCACTGCGAACGTCTCCTACTAACATATAAATGCACTCATTCTACAGCTCCTCATCTGTTTCCACAATCACTGCGAACGTCTCCTATATAAATGCACTCATTCTACAGCTCCTCATCTGTTTCCACAATCACTGCGAACGTCTCCTATATAAATGCACTCATTCTACAGCTCCTCATCTGTTTCCACAATCACTGCGAACGTCTCCTACTAACATATACAAGCACTCATTCTACAGCTCCTCATCTGTTTCCACAATCACTGTGAACGTCTCCTACTAACCTATAAATGCACTCATTCTACAGCTCCTCATCTGTTTCCACAATCACTGCGAACGTCTCCTATATAAATGCACTCATTCTACAGCTCCTCATCTGTTTCCACAATCACTGCAAACGTCTCCTACTAACATATAAATGCACTCATTCTACAGCTCCTCATCTGTTTCCACAATCACTGCGAACGTCTCCTACTAACATATAAATGCACTCATTCTACAGCTCCTCATCTGTTTCCACAATCACTGCGAACGTCTCCTATATAAATGCACTCATTCTACAGCTCCTCATCTGTTTCCACAATCACTGTGAACGTCTCCTACTAACATATAAATGCACTCATTCTACAGCTCCTCATCTGTTTCCACAATCACTGCAAACGTCTCCTACTAACATATAAATGCACTCATTCTACAGCTCCTCATGTGTTTCCACAATCACTGCGAACGTCTCCTACTAACATATAAATGCACTCATTCTACAGCTCCTCATCTGTTTCCACAATCACTGCGAACGTCTCCTACTAACATATAAATGCACTCATTCTACAGCTCCTCATCTGTTTCCACAATCACTGCGAACGTCTCCTACTAACATATAAATGCACTCATTCTACAGCTCCTCATCTGTTTCCACAATCACTGCGAACGTCTCCTATATAAATGCACTCATTCTACAGCTCCTCATCTGTTTCCAGAATCACTGCGAACGTCTCCTACTAACATATAAATGCACTCATTCTCATTCTACAGCTCCTCATCTGTTTCCACAATCACTGCGAACGTCTCCTATATAAATGCACTCATTCTACAGCTCCTCATCTGTTTCCACAATCACTGCGAACGTCTCCTACTAACATATAAATGCACTCATTCTACAGCTCCTCATCTGTTTCCACAATCACTGTGAACGTCTCCTACTAACATATAAATGCACTCATTCTACAGCTCCTCATCTGTTTCCACAATCACTGCAAACGTCTCCTATATAAATGCACTCATTCTACAGCTCCTCATCTGTTTCCACAATCACTGCGAACGTCTCCTACTAACATATAAATGCACTCATTCTACAGCTCCTCATCTGTTTCCACAATCACTGCGAACGTCTCCTATATAAATGCACTCATTCTACAGCTCCTCATCTGTTTCCACAATCACTGCGAACGTCTCCTACTAACATATAAATGCACTCATTCTACAGCTCCTCATCTGTTTCCACAATCACTGCGAACGTCTCCTACTAACCTATAAATGCACTCATTCTACAGCTCCTCATCTGTTTCCACAATCACTGCGAACGTCTTCTATATAAATGCACTCATTCTACAGCTCCTCATCTGTTTCCACAATCACTGCAAACGTCTCCTATATAAATGCACTCATTCTACAGCTCCTCATCTGTTTCCACAATCACTGCAAACGTCTCCTATATAAATGCACTCATTCTACAGCTCCTCATCTGTTTCCACAATCACTGTGAACGTCTCCTACTAACATATAAATGCACTCATTCTACAGCTCCTCATCTGTTTCCACAATCACTGCGAACGTCTCCTATATATAAATGCACTCATTCTACAGCTCCTCATCTGTTTCCACAATCACTGCAAACGTCTCCTATATAAATGCACTCATTCTACAGCTCCTCATCTGTTTCCACAATCACTGCAAACGTCTCCTATATAAATGCACTCATTCTACAGCTCCTCATCTGTTTCCACAATCACTGCAAACGTCTCCTATATAAATGCACTCATTCTACAGCTCCTCATCTGTTTCCACAATCACTGTGAACGTCTCCTACTAACATATAAATGCACTCATTCTACAGCTCCTCATCTGTTTCCACAATCACTGTGAACGTCTCCTACTAACATATAAATGCACTCATTCTACAGCTCCTCATCTGTTTCCACAATCACTGCGAACGTCTCCTATATAAATGCACTCATTCTACAGCTCCTCATCTGTTTCCACAATCACTGTGAACGTCTCCTACTAACATATAAATGCACTCATTCTACAGCTCCTCATCTGTTTCCACAATCACTGCGAACGTCTCCTACTAACATATAAATGCACTCATTCTACAGCTCCTCATCTGTTTCCACAATCACTGTGAACGTCTCCTACTAACATATAAATGCACTCATTCTACAGCTCCTCATCTGTTTCCACAATCACTGCGAACGTCTCCTATATAAATGCACTCATTCTACAGCTCCTCATCTGTTTCCACAATCACTGTGAACGTCTCCTACTAACATATAAATGCACTCATTCTACAGCTCCTCATCTGTTTCCACAATCACTGCGAACGTCTCCTACTAACCTATAAATGTACTCATTCTACTGGTACTCATCTGTTTCCACAATCACTGTGGACGTCTCATATATAAATGCACTCATTCTACAGCTCCTCATCTGTTTCCACAATCACTGCGAACGTCTCCTACTAACATATAAATGCACTCATTCTACAGCTCCTCATCTGTTTCCACAATCACTGTGAACGTCTCCTACTAACATATAAATGCACTCATTCTACAGCTCCTCATCTGTTTCCACAATCACTGCAAACGTCTCCTACTAACATATAAATGCACTCATTCTACAGCTCCTCATCTGTTTCCACAATCACTGCGAACGTCTCCTACTAACCTATAAATGCACTCATTCTACAGCTCCTCATCTGTTTCCACAATCACTGCGAACGTCTCCTACTAACATATAAATGCACTCATTCTACAGCTCCTCATCTGTTTCCACAATCACTGGGAACGTCTCCTACTAACATATAAATGCACTCATTCTACAGCTCCTCATCTGTTTCCACAATCACTGTGAACGTCTCCTACTAACATATAAATGCACTCATTCTACAGCTCCTCATCTGTTTCCACAATCACTGCGAACGTCTCCTACTAACATATAAATGCACTCATTCTACAGCTCCTCATCTGTTTCCACAATCACTGCACAATCACTGCGAACGTCTCCTACTAACATATAAATGCACTAATTCTACAGCTCCTCATCTGTTTCCACAATCACTGCGAACGTCTCCTATATAAATGCACTCATTCTACAGCTCCTCATCTGTTTCCACAATCACTGCGAACGTCTCCTACTAACATATAAATGCACTCATTCTACAGCTCCTCATCTGTTTCCACAATCACTGTGAACGTCTCCTACTAACATATAAATGCACTCATTCTACAGCTCGTCTCCTCATCTGTTTCCACAATCACTGCAAACGTCTCCTACTAACATATAAATGCACTCATTCTACAGCTCCTCATCTGTTTCCACAATCACTGCGAACGTCTCCTACTAACCTATAAATGCACTCATTCTACAGCTCCTCATCTGTTTCCACAATCACTGCAAACGTCTCCTATATAAATGCACTCATTCTACAGCTCCTCATCTGTTTCCACAATCACTGTGAACGTCTCCTACTAACATATAAATGCACTCATTCTACAGCTCCTCATATGTTTCCACAATCACTGTGAACGTCTCCTATATAAATGCACTCATTCTACAGCTCCTCATCTGTTTCCACAATCACTGCGAACGTCTCCTATATAAATGCACTCATTCTACAGCTCCTCATCTGTTTCCACAATCACTGTGAACGTCTCCTACTAACATATAAATGCACTCATTCTACAGCTCCTCATCTGTTTCCACAATCACTGCGAACGTCTCCTATACATATAAATGCACTCATTCTACAGCTCCTCATCTGTTTCCACAATCACTGGGAACGTCTCCTACTAACATATAAATGCACTCATTCTACAGCTCCTCATCTGTTTCCACAATCACTGTGAACGTCTCCTACTAACATATAAATGCACTCATTCTACAGCTCCTCATCTGTTTCCACAATCACTGCAAACGTCTCCTATATAAATGCACTCATTCTACAGCTCCTCATCTGTTTCCACAATCACTGCAAACGTCTCCTATATAAATGCACTCATTCTACAGCTCCTCATCTGTTTCCACAATCACTGTGAACGTCTCCTACTAACCTATAAATGCACTCATTCTACAGCTCCTCATCTGTTTCCACAATCACTGCGAACGTCTCCTACTACCATATAAATGCACTCATTCTACAGCTCCTCATCTGTTTCCACAATCACTGCAAACGTCTCCTATATAAATGCACTCATTCTACAGCTCCTCATCTGTTTCCACAATCACTGCAAACGTCTCCTACTAACATATAAATGCACTCATTCTACAGCTCCTCATCTGTTTCCACAATCACTGTGAACGTCTCCTACTAACATATAAATGCACTCATTCTACAGCTCCTCATCTGTTTCCACAATCACTGTGAACATCTCCTATATATAAATGCACTCATTCTACAGCTCCTCATCTGTTTCCACAATCACTGCGAACGTCTCCTACTAACATATAAATGCACTCATTCTACAGCTCCTCATCTGTTTCCACAATCACTGTGAACGTCTCCTACTAACCTATAAATGCACTCATTCTACAGCTCCTCATCTGTTTCCACAATCACTGCGAACGTCTCCTATATAAATGCACTCATTCTACAGCTCCTCATCTGTTTCCACAATCACTGCAAACGTCTCCTACTAACATATAAATGCACTCATTCTACAGCTCCTCATCTGTTTCCACAATCACTGCGAACGTCTCCTACTAACATATAAATGCACTCATTCTACAGCTCCTCATCTGTTTCCACAATCATTGTGAACGTCTCCTACTAACATATAAATGCACTCATTCTACAGCTCCTCATCTGTTTCCACAATCACTGCGAACGTCTCCTATATAAATGCACTCATTCTACAGCTCCTCATCTGTTTCCACAATCACTGCGAACGTCTCCTATATAAATGCACTCATTCTACAGCTCCTCATCTGTTTCCACAATCACTGTGAACGTCTCCTACTAACATATAAATGCACTCATTCTACAGCTCCTCATCTGTTTCCACAATCACTGCGAACGTCTCCTATATAAATGCACTCATTCTACAGCTCCTCATCTGTTTCCACAATCACTGCGAACGTCTCCTATATAAATGCACTCATTCTACAGCTCCTCATCTGTTTCCACAATCACTGCGAACGTCTCCTACTAACATATAAATGCACTCATTCTACAGCTCCTCATCTGTTTCCACAATCACTGCGAACGTCTCCTATATAAATGCACTCATTCTACAGCTCCTCATCTGTTTCCACAATCACTGCGAACGTCTCCAATATAAATGCACTCATTCTACAGCTCCTCATCTGTTTCCACAATCACTGCGAACGTCTCCTACTAACATATAAATGCACTCATTCTACAGCTCCTCATCTGTTTCCACAATCACTGTGAACGTCTCCTACTAACCTATAAATGCACTCATTCTACAGCTCCTCATCTGTTTCCACAATCACTGCGAACGTCTCCTATATAAATGCACTCATTCTACAGCTCCTCATCTGAGTCCGAACTCACTGCAAACGTGTACTAATAACATATAAATGAACTCATTCTACAGCTCCTCATCTGTTTCCACAATCACTGCGAACGTCCTCCTAACATATACATGCACTCATTCTACAGCTCCTCATCTGTTTCCACAATCACTGCGAACGTCTCCTACTAACATATAAATGCACTCATTCTACAGCTCCTCATCTGTTTCCACAATCACTGCGAACGTCTCCTACTAACATATAAATGCACTCATTCTACAGCTCCTCATCTGTTTCCACAATCACTGCGAACGTCTCCTATATAAATGCACTCATTCTACAGCTCCTCATCTGTTTCCACAATCACTGTGAACGTCTCCTACTAACATATAAATGCACTCATTCTACAGCTCCTCATCTGTTTCCACAATCACTGCAAACGTCTCCTACTAACATATAAATGCACTCATTCTACAGCTCCTCATGTGTTTCCACAATCACTGCGAACGTCTCCTACTAACATATAAATGCACTCATTCTACAGCTCCTCATCTGTTTCCACAATCACTGCGAACGTCTCCTACTAACATATAAATGCACTCATTCTACAGCTCCTCATCTGTTTCCACAATCACTGCGAACGTCTCCTACTAACATATAAATGCACTCATTCTACAGCTCCTCATCTGTTTCCACAATCACTGCGAACGTCTCCTATATAAATGCACTCATTCTACAGCTCCTCATCTGTTTCCAGAATCACTGCGAACGTCTCCTACTAACATATAAATGCACTCATTCTACAGCTCCTCATCTGTTTCCACAATCACTGCGAACGTCTCCTATATAAATGCACTCATTCTACAGCTCCTCATCTGTTTCCACAATCACTGCGAACGTCTCCTACTAACATATAAATGCACTCATTCTACAGCTCCTCATCTGTTTCCACAATCACTGTGAACGTCTCCTACTAACATATAAATGCACTCATTCTACAGCTCCTCATCTGTTTCCACAATCACTGCAAACGTCTCCTATATAAATGCACTCATTCTACAGCTCCTCATCTGTTTCCACAATCACTGCGAACGTCTCCTACTAACATATAAATGCACTCATTCTACAGCTCCTCATCTGTTTCCACAATCACTGCGAACGTCTCCTATATAAATGCACTCATTCTACAGCTCCTCATCTGTTTCCACAATCACTGCGAACGTCTCCTACTAACATATAAATGCACTCATTCTACAGCTCCTCATCTGTTTCCACAATCACTGCGAACGTCTCCTACTAACCTATAAATGCACTCATTCTACAGCTCCTCATCTGTTTCCACAATCACTGTGAACGTCTCCTACTAACATATAAATGCACTCATTCTACAGCTCCTCATCTGTTTCCACAATCACTGCGAACGTCTCCTATATAAATGCACTCATTCTACAGCTCCTCATCTGTTTCCACAATCACTGCGAACGTCTCCTACTAACATATAAATGCACTCATTCTACAGCTCCTCATCTGTTTCCACAATCACTGTGAACGTCTCCTATATAAATGCACTCATTCTACAGCTCCTCATCTGTTTCCACAATCACTGCGAACGTCTCCTACTAACATATAAATGCACTCATTCTACAGCTCCTCATCTGTTTCCACAATCACTGTGAACGTCTCCTACTAACATATAAATGCACTCATTCTACAGCTCCTCATCTGTTTCCACAATCACTGCGAACGTCTCCTATATAAATGCACTCATTCTACAGCTCCTCATCTGTTTCCACAATCACTGCAAACGTCTCCTATATAAATGCACTCATTCTACAGCTCCTCATCTGTTTCCACAATCACTGCAAACGTCTCCTATATAAATGCACTCATTCTACAGCTCCTCATCTGTTTCCACAATCACTGCAAACGTCTCCTATATAAATGCACTCATTCTACAGCTCCTCATCTGTTTCCACAATCACTGTGAACGTCTCCTATATAAATGCACTCATTCTACAGCTCCTAATCTGTTTCCACAATCACTGTGAACGTCTCCTACTAACATATAAATGCACTCATTCTACAGCTCCTCATCTGTTTCCACAATCACTGCGAACGTCTCCTATATAAATGCACTCATTCTACAGCTCCTCATCTGTTTCCACAATCACTGCAAACGTCTCCTATATAAATGCACTCATTCTACAGCTCCTCATCTGTTTCCACAATCACTGCAAACGTCTCCTATATAAATGCACTCATTCTACAGCTCCTCATCTGTTTCCACAATCACTGCAAACGTCTCCTATATAAATGCACTCATTCTACAGCTCCTCATCTGTTTCCACAATCACTGTGAACGTCTCCTACTAACATATAAATGCACTCATTCTACAGCTCCTCATCTGTTTCCACAATCACTGTGAACGTCTCCTACTAACATATAAATGCACTCATTCTACAGCTCCTCATCTGTTTCCACAATCACTGCGAACGTCTCCTATATAAATGCACTCATTCTACAGCTCCTCATCTGTTTCCACAATCACTGTGAACGTCTCCTACTAACATATAAATGCACTCATTCTACAGCTCCTCATCTGTTTCCACAATCACTGCGAACGTCTCCTACTAACATATAAATGCACTCATTCTACAGCTCCTCATCTGTTTCCACAATCACTGTGAACGTCTCCTACTAACATATAAATGCACTCATTCTACAGCTCCTCATCTGTTTCCACAATCACTGCGAACGTCTCCTATATAAATGCACTCATTCTACAGCTCCTCATCTGTTTCCACAATCACTGTGAACGTCTCCTACTAACATATAAATGCACTCATTCTACAGCTCCTCATCTGTTTCCACAATCACTGCGAACGTCTCCTACTAACCTATAAATGTACTCATTCTACTGGTCCTCATCTGTTTCCACAATCACTGTGAACGTCTCCTATATAAATGCACTCATTCTACAGCTCCTCATCTGTTTCCACAATCACTGCGAACGTCTCCTACTAACATATAAATGCACTCATTCTACAGCTCCTCATCTGTTTCCACAATCACTGCGAACGTCTCCTACTAACATATAAATGCACTCATTCTACAGCTCCTCATCTGTTTCCACAATCACTGTGAACGTCTCCTACTAACATATAAATGCACTCATTCTACAGCTCCTCATCTGTTTCCACAATCACTGCGAACGTCTCCTACTAACATATAAATGCACTCATTCTACAGCTCCTCATCTGTTTCCACAATCACTGTGAACGTCTCCTACTAACATATAAATGCACTCATTCTACAGCTCCTCATCTGTTTCCACAATCACTGCGAACGTCTCCTACTAACATATAAATGCACTCATTCTACAGCTCCTCATCTGTTTCCACAATCACTGCGAACGTCTCCTACTAACATATAAATGCACTCATTCTACAGCTCCTCATCTGTTTCCACAATCACTGTGAACGTCTCCTACTAACATATAAATGCACTCATTCTACAGCTCCTCATCTGTTTCCACAATCACTGTGAACGTCTCCTACTAACATATAAATGCACTCATTCTACAGCTCCTCACTACCTTTGCTCTCTTATCACTGTCTACACATCCTCTCATGAACTCTGCTCCTCTGGCAGATCCCTGTTATCTGTGCCCTTTCCTGCCACTGTCAACTCCCGCTTTCGTTCATTCCACCTTGTTGTGCCATATGCATGGAACAAACTACCCGAGTCAGTACATCAGGCTCCACCTCTGTCCCCATTCAAATTCAGGCTAAAAACCCACCTCTTTGAGGCTGCGTTTGGATCCTGATCCCCTCCACCTATCTGTATCTTGCATTCCCCTAGATTTCCCTTTGTCCCCAGTTGTTGTGTGGTCTGTCTTGATTAGAATGTAAGCTCTAATGAGCAGGGGCTGTCTCTTACTTGTATATGTACAGCGCTATGGACGCCTTGTAGCGCTATGTAAATGATCAGTAGTAGTTGTAACACAGCTGCTAATCTGAAAACATATTTAAGGAGAACAGATATACAATATATGAAACTTGTAGCTCCCACCTTAAAGATAATCAAAGCGCCACAAAGAAGAGCTGAACTTCCCTGACCTGGTTTCACTGGCTGTGTTCTCATCTCTTTCGTAATCACCCTCTCCCTTGGATAGACTTTCCCCTCATCTTGTTTATTGTCACATAAACTGTGCTTCACTGAACCCTGTTTCTTAATCTGTACATATACCGCACATCGAGTGCCTGCCTGCTCCTGCCAATTTAAAAATACAAAGACAAGAACGTTGCTTACAAGACTTATTCTTTACTATTTCATTTTGCCGTGATCAGCTTTTTACATTCCTGGATTTCAGTAAGACTGGGTTCAGGGTACATGATCCAGGAGCTCTGTTGGTTCTGGAAGGAACTGGATGATGAAATAGCACCAGGGTCTGTGAGGGGTCCCTCTAAAACTCCTGTTCGGAAGCGAGGTGGGAAACTGTCCCCTCACTCAGAATGCATGTCAAGTTCCCAACCCTTCCACCTCCCTTCTCCATAGTGCCAGTCTATCCAGGAGTGGCCTAATGGCTAGAGTAGCAGGCTGAGAACCAGCAAGTCAAGGTTCAACTTCTGCTTCTCCCACTGAAGCTCCTCTTGACCTTGGACATGTCACTTCACCTTTGATTGACTTAAATCACAAGCCCCTTTAGACATGCAATGACTACCCCGATGAATAACACTATTGATTTTAGATGTGAAAATGTGAGTAATTAAATCTAAAACCCCCCCAAAAACCCAAGTCCAAATTCCTCCCCCACATCTGGGCCCAAAACCCCAAATCTATTCTCAGGTAGCTTCCACAAAAGCAACAAGCAGTGCCCAGTGGTCAGGACATAGTGTAGCACCTCTCACTCCTGTGGAAACCAGTGTCCCTTTTCAATTCTCTCTTCTCCTCTTCACATTTTACTGAACGTTTCCCCACCTTGTTCCTTGCCCTGCTCTCCACTTGCTATCTCCAGCTCCTTCGTCCCACACGCTCCCTGAGCCCTATTCACTGCTTTCTGCCCCTTCATCCCCAACTCCTTCCCCCCCCCCCTTTTCTCTACTCTTTCCGTCATGAAACTCCCTTCTCCCTGCTTTAGATTATCATCCCACATTGGATATTACCTGCGGCAATGTCGGCAGTCTCTAGGGGTCCTCTAGATGCTTTCGTGAGGCCCGCTGGTGTGGTTAATGCTCCGAAGTCATCAGGCTCATTGGGGGCGTTGGGAGCGGAAGGAAGCTTCCCGCGCCTCTCTGAACTGTAGGTATCTCTTAGCCCGGAGGTACAGACCCCTCCAATTCAGCCTGCATTACTCGCAACATGAGCAGAGGAAACGGAGCTCCGAGATCTCGGGGGAACCGAGCTCACTGAATCACTTCCTGTTATGTCGAGTAACTCCGGGGCTGCCGTGCTTGGGGCTGCGGAGCTCGCGGCTGTTGTGGGCAGCCCTGCTGGGAGCAGAGAAAGTTTGTATGTCGAAGCTGATGCTGGCTCCGGTGTTTCTTCTCCCACATCTACCGGGATTATAGCTGCATTACCTGCACAGTCTGTTCTTCAATGCCCGGCAGCAGTCACTTTGGATTCCCTCTGGGAAGGACTTCAGGCCCTGGAACATTCCTTTTGTCTCAGTTTGGACTTCTTCAGAGCGCTTCAGCTCTTGTGCTTCAGTCTGTTGATCATCAGAGGAAGGAGGTAGCCACTATTTCAACCAAGGTGGCCCAGCTGGAGGAAAAAGTGGAGGGTGTAATTACCATGTCAGGTACTGTTTCTAATGACTTAATAGCTATCCATGCGAAGATTGAGATGTTGGAGAATTTTGTTCATAAAAGGAATCTGCATTTGTTAAATTTTCCCCGAGTGCCTACTGTGGCACCAAAGAAGTTGTTCAATTCATATGCTACTTCTATATTGAAACTTCCTGCTGAGTCTGTTCCTCCTTTGGCTAGAATTTATTATCTGCCAACTGCCAAGGGCAAGACCCATGGTGCCTCTTCACCTGTTCATTCACCGTCGATGGACTCTTTGACCTAACTGGGTTCTTGGAAACTACAGATCCTGAGTTTATTCCGCGGGCTACTCTTCTCCTTGCTGTGGCCCTGGAGCCAGACCGGGATTTGCTTTTGAGACTTTATTTTAAAGCGAGAAATGAGACCTTTATGGGGGGACAATAAGGATGCTTCCAGACGTTTCCAAACCTACTCAGAAGCGTAGGCTGCAATTTCTCTTAAGACCTCGGGTTTTACAGCTCAGTGGTCTGTTTTTTCTACGCTATCCGTGTAGATGTTTAATTAAATATCAGGGAGTTAGTTATACCTTTTTTGAGCCAGCGGATTTAACTCAATTTGTCGCTAGTAAGAATATTCCTCTGTTTCCATCCCTCCCTTGGATTAGGGAGGGGGGGGGGAGCGGTTGTAGGTCTGTGCATTCGTTTATACCACGCCAGAGTTATGTCTATTTCATTTGACTTTTCTTATTGAATTGTGTCTTGCTTTCTCATTAATTGTGGTCTAGTGAATCAATGCTTAAAACTTGTATTCAGTGTAAAGATAAGGGTTTTTCTCCCCTTTCTTTGCATGATTTTTTCCTGTATTTTGTATTCTTTACTGTAACAAGGTTTTTCTTGTGTAAAATTTAAAATTGTATAAATAAACAATTAAAAAAAAAGATTAGCATCCCACACTCTCCTCATTTCCTCCCCTGCTCTTATGTGAATTATCTACCTCGGTCTGGGAGTGCACGAGGACACCACCCTTGAGCTTTGTTAAGTTTCTTCTTATAGGGGGAGATTGTGGACCTTATGGTTGTGCAGCAAGCTTAAACTGAATGCACAAATAATCTGGATAACAGTTGAATATTGCCACTAACTGGATTATTTTTAGCCCACCCTTGCCCCGTCCCAAACCAGACCCCTGAGGGAGATTTGCATACACTGTCTCCATTGTCTATCTCATGCATATTCATTGTGATCATCCTGAAAACCTGACTGGCTAGGTGTGTCCCAAGGACTGGGTTGAGAACCACTGATCTATAATATCTAAAGAGTGGAGAATGGCCAATGTAAGGCCAGTTTTATAAAAGGATTCCAGGCGTAATGCAGGAAACTACAGACTGGTGAGCAGGGCCGCGTTACCATCAGATTAACTAGATGGTCACCTTGAGTGCTGACCCTTTGGGGGCACCCATTTCTACGACTATTGCCCCTCTCTGGGGTCAGCAGCAGCATCAATGACAAAGGAACCATGATGCAATATTTACCAAAGGCTCTGATGTTGTGTCACGCTTCTGCCCTTCCCACCAACTCAGACTCCTGGTTAGAGACTTCTGGAGGAGTTTTTACACCAATTAAACTAAATTTTGTATCCCTGAAGTATTTTTCCTCCTTTGAAAGTCTTCATTATAGAAAAACAATGAAGTACTTTTTAATGACAATTCAGTGATATAGGGGAAAATTTCAGTGGGATAGATTCGTATAGCTGTAATACTAGAGGGCATAACATGAAGCTGTAAGGGGGTAAACTGAAAGGCAATGTGAGGAAATACTTTTTCACTCAGAGTGGTGGATGCTTGGAATGCCCTCCCGATGGAAGTGGTGGGGGCAAATACAGTGACAGAATTCAAAATGGCATGGAACAGACACAGTGGATCCCTTTATAGCAACAGGATAAAATCAATATAAACTTAACTGTCTCCGATATCTCAAGAAGTAGAGGTGACCTGCACAGAGCGATGGGTACACCCCAAAAAATAGGCATGGGGAGGGTGACCTGCACAGAGTGGTGGGCACACCAACTCTTGCCACCTTGCTGGGCAGACTAGATGGATCATGCTGGTCTTTATCTGCTGTCATATACAATGTTACTATGTACAGTATTATGGTAATACACATAAATATACCACAGCCATCAGTTGAAGCCTAGAGACAACAATGTTGGCTGATGCGTGAGAATGGAATACAAGAAGCTCCAGTGTGCCAAACATGCCGACCCTGTGGCTTTAACATGCATTTTTGGTTGCCCCCTGAAATGGCTGAATTGTGCATACAAACTGTAGGACCAGCCTATTTGTGTTTTGGTCTCAGTGCTAGTTTATTTCTGAGAAGTTTAACATTTATAGAGTTGGGACTTGGTCTACATTGGTGTCCTATAACTTGTTTGCAGCCCGATACCAAATGCAGCTAAACCCATTTCTGGTTGTGTATGCACTAATCCTATAGCCTGCAATAAGAACATAAGCTATGCCATACTGGGTCAAACCAAGGTTCATCAAGCCCAATATCCTCTTTCCATCATTGGCCAATTTAGGTCATAAGTACCTAGCAGTTTCCCCAAAAGACACAGGTTCCACAATGCTTGTATTGGGTCAAGCAATGATATCCTGGGTCTCTTTTAATAATGGTTTATGGACCTTTCCTCCAGAAACGTGTCCAAACCTTTTTTAAACCCAGTTACATTAGCAGCTTTTACTACATCTTCCGGTAGTTTGATTACACGTTAAGTGAAAAAAATATTTTCTCTTTTTAGTCTTAAATAGGTTACCCTGTAGCTTCATTGCATGTCCCCTAGTCTTTCTATATTCTGATAATGTAAACAATCGATCTATGTTTACCTGTTCCACTCCATTCATTAATTTATAGACCTCTATCATAACTCCCCTCAGTCATCTCTTTTCCAGGTTGAAGAGCCCTAAACCTTTTAGCGTATCTTCATAGGAATATCTTTCCATCCCCTTTACCATTTTGGTGGCTCTTCTCTGTACCTTTTCTAATAACGCTATATCTTTTTTAAGGTATGGCGACCAGAATTACACACAATATTCAAGGTGCGGTCGCACCATGGAATGATACAGAGATAATTTGTCATGATTTGCCAGTCTTCCGTCTGTAATCAAACCGCTACTGATCGCTGGAAGTAGCGATATACAAATGTATGCTAAAATAAATAAAATAATAATATCCTTTGTTTTATTTTCCATTCCTTTCCTTATAATTCCTAGCATTCTATTTGTTCTCTTGGCCGCCGCTAGACACTGGGCAGAGGGTTTTAACATGTTATCCACAATGACGCCTAAATCTTTTTCCCGGGTGGTGGTTCTTAATGTGGAACCTTGCATCGTGTAACCATAGTTTGGGTTGTTCTTTCCTAGGTACATAACTTTGCACTTGTCCACATTAAATTTCATCTGCTATTTGGATGCCCAGTTTTCCAATTTATCAAGATCCTCTTGCAATTTTCCACAATCCTCATGGGTTTTAACAACTTTAAATAGTTTTGCATCATCTGCAAATTTGATAACCTCACTCGTTATTCCCTTTTCCGGGTCATTTATGAATATATCAAAAAGCAGCGGACCCAGCACAGATCCTTGGGGTACTCCACTATTCATCTTTCTCCATTGGGAAAACTGACCATTTAGCCCTACCCTCTGCTTTCTATCTTTTAACCAGTTCCTGATCCACAATAGTACACTGCCTCCTATCCCATGACTTTTTAGTTTTGCCAAAAGTCTCTGATGAGGGACCTTCTCAAAGGCTTTCTGAAAGTCCAGATACACTATATCAACCGATTCACCTTTGTCTACCTGTTTATTCATACCTTCAAAAAGCCATAACAGATTAGTAAGACAAGATCTTCCATGTCTAAAGCCATGTTGGCTGTCTCCCATTAAGTCATGACTATCCAACACAACTGCCTCAAATAGCACACAAGGTCTCACAAGCGGTGAGTAGCTCAATCAACATGACAGATAAAAATATGGAACATAAACCCCATCACACTCCTCCTGCATATAAGACCTACAAACCTCAAGGCAAACAACAAAGGTACAAACAGACATTCCTCCAAAAGATATATGCTACCTTACTAATTCTTATTATATGTGCTCACCCTACAAATGCTTATTACTACACTACCTACTTTACAGCCATCCAACTCTCCCCTATATATGTATTATATCTTCCTACTGTCTACCAACCTATCTATATATCTGCCCCCTAAAAACATCATTCAGATAAGAGACCCTCCAAAAACACACAAACAGAACCATCCTCAAATATTCCTGCACATCAAACACACCCATCATATACCACCCTCAAAACCATAGAACTGATCAATGCGAGATCAATATGTAACAAGACAAATACTATTATTGACCACATCCATGAAAACAACATTGACATCCTATGCATTACAGAATCATGGCTCAAGAACTCAGACCAGGTGATACTGAATCAAATAACACCACCAACATTCACAGCATACAACTGTCCCAGAACCCACAAACGAGGAGGAGGTGTTTTAATTCTAGCCAGATCAAACCTAAGACTGAAAATGTCTACCACAAAAACCTCTGAATACTGTGACTTCATCAACATAGAAAACAAATACCTATCCATTTGCCTTATCTACCGACCTCCCAAGACCTCAAATGATGACACGTCTAACATCCTAGACATGATATATGCAGCGAACCACCCACACAAGACACTCATTGTTCTAGGAGACCTGAATCTCACATCTGCATCTACAACACTCAAAACTGCTTTTCTCAAAGCAATGGAATCCATTCACCTAAAGCAGATCCTTGCTGGTCCCTCACACCGCTCCGGCTCTACACCAGATCACATTTTTTTTCCAAAGAACACCCTAGATCACGGTCTCATAAAACCACCAAAAACCACACCAATACCATGGTCAGATCACCATGCTATACGATTCGAGCTCCACCAAAATACACACCATGCATCTCGGAGAAATGAACAGCCAACCAGACGTTTCAAAGCTTTTAATAAAGAATAATTCCTCAAAGACACCATTCAACCTTCCCCAAGATTTCACCGACCTAGACAAAGCTATCAACGAATGGAATAACACTATCCTGGCAGCAGCTCAACTACCACCTCAAAAGAGCACACACCACAATAAACACAGACCTAGATCAACACCTTGGTATTCAAACACCATAAGAAAATCCAAAAGGAAATTACGACAACTAGAACGCCGTTGGAGAAGTAACAAAACAGAAACTACATTGAGACAATATCAGGAGATGCAAAAAGAATATAATAATATAATTAACAAACAAACAAGAATACCATACAAACCTTGTCCTAAAAGCCTGTAACAAACCCAAAGAGCTCTTCAACATTGCACGCAACCTTACAAATGACCCAACCACAAAGGATGAAAGCAAGATCCATCCTCATACCTTTGCTGAATTTCTAATAGCTAAGAATAGTCCCAATCACAACACACCACCTAACGAGCATCCCTCAAATGAGCACACCAACTACTGAGCTAACTGTAATATCATCAACCAATGGAAGAACTTCAGCATTCCATCAGCCAAACAAATAAATCAAACCATCACTGCTCTAAATACCACCACTTCTCCTTTTGACCCCTGCCCGGTAACGTGGATTAAATCCACTAAAGAAGATCTAAGCACATACATTCAAAAAATAGTAAGCACCTCTCTGAACCAGGGCTACATGCCCAAAGCACTCAAACAATCTACCATATGCCCTATTCGTAAAACCACATTAACTAGCAACACTGACCCAGCAAATTACCGCCCAATATCAAGCCTTCCATTCCTAGCAAAAATAACCGAAAAAATCATCTAGAGAGAGCTTCAAGAACATATTGATCAATACGCCCCACTGGATCCTCATCAGCACGGACTCCGCCCAAACCACGGCATGGAGATACTTCTCATTCATCTATTTGACAACATACTAAAAGGAATAGACAAAATAAAGAGAGGCTTCCTACTTATCTTTATCGACATATCATCCGCGTTCGATACGGTCTCTCATCACATCCTGCTGAAGCGCCTAATGGAATTGGCCTCCAAGACACCACCATAAAATGGTTTCAATCATACCTACAAGACCGACAACAAAAAGTAACAGCCGATAACATCACCTCAACACCCTTCAACACAACACAAGGAGTTCCCCAAGGCTCCTCATTATCTGCACTCCTCTTCAACATCTATATCCAACCTATTTGCAAAATATATAATAAATACAAGATTCAATATGCCATATATGCCGACGATATCATGACATATACTCCAATCCACCTGGATGCCCCAGACTATACAGATATATCAACCTGCATTCATGAAATAACGACATGGCTTACTGACAACAATTTAAAAATCAACATAAAAAAAACAGAAGCAATCATAATCACAAGGGAATCCACAATCACTCCTCCTACCACTATCCACATTTCAAATACACTAATCACTATAAAAGAGGAAGTCCGGTACCTTGGAGTGATATTAGACAAACAATTTACTCTTCAGGCACACATTAACAAAACAGCCGTCTTCAAGCTAGCAATGCTCCGAAGACTAAAACCGCTGCTCAGCAGGGAACACTTCCGCACAGTATGCCAGGCAATCATCACACCTTTGCTGGACTACTGTAATCTCCTCTTCCAAGGCCTACCCAAACAATCCACTCGACCCCTTCAAATAGTCCAAAACACTGCTGCACGCATTATTGCTGGTGCTTCACTACAAGACCACATAACTCCCATACTACAAGATCTACATTGCTTACCAATCTTCTCACGAGCAAAATATAAATCAGCGCTCACAGTCTTCAAGATCAAAAACAACATGTCAGTAGAAATACTTCAAGAGCTCATCGGAACCAGAACAAATAAAAGACCGGACAGAAACAGCACCAAAAACACAATACCAACTCATAGTTCATTCACAAGAACCAATAACTTCACATCCAGACGGGCTTTCTCCCTTGCTGCCCTGCTATTTGGAATACACTTCCGGAAAAGCTACGATCTACAACTGACTTAAAAGACTTCCGCAAGCTACTCAAGACTACTTTATTCATTGAACATTATAATGAAGACCACCAATCTCAATTATAATGGAGAAAGTTACAAGTCTATTTACGTTTTTGAAAAGCAACACTACTGTCTACAACTGAATGTTCCCTGTAAAAGGACCATCAAGTTATAAGTCTGTTTAAGTTGTTAAAATATGATGTTACTGTTTAAAATTGATAATTCTTTCTATAAGTTATGGTTTAAAATTGAAGTTCTTTGTATAAGATAAAGTTCTTTTTATAAGTTAATTTTAATTCAAACCACCCCAGTTGAATGTTAATATAAACCGATGGGAACTCCCTCCCTGTATATAACCCTTGTACATAGCTCATCCTGTAAATAGCACACCAAAAAATCATTGCCTTCACTCACACAAATACTCACCTGTGTTAACACTACATACCTACCCCTACTAACATGTGTGGTTTTTGATTGATTGCAGCGTAAACCGCCTTGATTTCAGGACAAAGCGGTATATAAATCCTTTAAAATACAATAAATATCTACATGTTCAGTAATTTTGTTCTTTATGATGGTTTCTACCATTTTTCCCGGTACTGACGTCAGGCTCACTGGTCTGTAGTTTCTGGACCCCTTTTTAAGAATCTTTCAGACCTTCTTGTTTCAGTGCTGGCTTGCCCCGAGTTCTGTGAAAGAATGGTAGTTCTGTCTGCCCATTGAATGGAGTTAAGCATAAAAGAGCAGTAGCTCTGACACATGACTTGCCAAGTGCTCAAGCAAGTCTACAGACAACACATTTTGTACTCTGAAGAGATAAGAGAAACTGCTCCATACCCCAGTACCAGAGGAGGAAGAAAGCAAGACTGCAGACAGGTGTTATTTCACATGGAAGCAGCTAGCAGATTCGTTTTTTTATTGATAGGACGGTTGAAGGAAACTTAGGGATTCTGATAGTCTTTTAACGCTCCTACAGCAGAAGTGTCGCTGGGAAACATTGTGCTGCCAAAGCTGCCAGATTTAGACTCAGATAACTTTACTGACCTGGCAGTTTTACGTGTGTTGTCAAAGTCATGTGTTTAGCAGATAAAGTAAAAAAAAAGGTGATAATTCACAAATTAATAGTAGCAACAGTAAAGCATAGTTACTTACCTGTAACAGGTGATCTCTGGGAACAGCAGGAATAAGTCTTCACATATGGGTACGTCGGTACTGACAGAGCCTGCGCGGGAATGCTCCCCAGCTTCCCAAAAAGGAAAGCTTTTGGGAGCATCCCACAGCGCCTGCGCGCTGCCTTCCCGCCTTTCCTAACTGCCTCTCCCCAGTTCGAGTTTTAAAGCTGAGACAAAGAGAGAGAGGAAAGGAAAAATAGATAGAGAGATACAACTCCTAGGGGAGGTGGGTGGGTTGTGAAGACTTATTCCTGCTGTTCCCAGAGATCACCTGTTACAGGTAAGTAACTGTGCTATCTCCAGGAACAAGCAGGAATGAGTCTTCACATATGGGGACTCCCTAGCTAGAGATGCCTGGGAGATTCCTAAGGTTATGAGACCTTGTGAAGGGCTCTATCTCCTCCTATGGATCTCAGGCATCCATTCAGGGAAGGAGGGCAGGAGTTGATTAAGCATGGAACAGGTGTTTGAGAACAGCCTGACCAAACAAGGCATCCCTGGCGGGAGTCCTTGTCCAAACAGTAATGGGCTGTGAAGGTATGAACCGAGGCCCAGGTGGCCGCTCGACAGATCTGGTCGATGGACACAGAATTTAGATGAGCCATAGAGGTGGCCATGGCCCTCACATTATGAGCTGTGACATGGCCTTCCAGAGAAAGGTTCTTATTCTGGTAGGCGAAAGAAATACACTGAGCAATCCAATTGGACAGTGTCCTCTTAGAGACTGGAAATCCCAAATGAGAGGGATCAAAGGCAACAAAGAGTTGAGAAGACTTTCTATGTTGCTGTGTAAGTAAAAGGCAAGAGCTCTCTTACAATCCAGGGTATGAAGATTCCTCTCTGCACTTGATGCATGAGGACCTGGAAAAAAGACAGGTAAATATACCTCTTGATTAAGATGAAAAGGTGAAACCACTTTAGGCATAAAGTGTGGATTGGTCCTAAGGACTACCTTATCGTGATGGAACCTTGTATAAGGTGGATTAGCCACTAAGGCCTGCAGTTCACTGATGCGGCGAGCTGAGGTGACTGCAATGAGGAAAATAACCTTCCAGGAAAGAAATTTCAAGGAGGTGGTGGTTAAGGGTTCAAAAGGTGGCTTCATAAGCTGACCAAGAACCAGATTTAAATCCCATGCCACCGGAGGAGGCCTAATGGGAGGTTTAGTTAAAGTTAGGCCTCTCATGAATCTTGCAATAACAGGATGAGAGAAAATAGGCTGTCCATTAATAGGCTTAAGGGATGCTGCAATAGCACTCAAATGGACCCTTACTGAATTTGTCTTAAGGCCTGCATTGGAGAGATGCAGGAGATATTTCAATAGAGAATTCAAAGGTAGTGCTAGAGGGTCAAGACCTTTCTCAGCACACCAAATGGAAAACCTTTTCCATTTAAAAGCATAGGAACGTCTAGTAGAAGGTTTTCTGGAAGCATGGAGGATATCCTTCACCTGCTGAGAAAGATTCCAACCTGGAAGGTCTAGGCCTTCAGCAACCAAGCTCTGAGGTGAAGGGACTTGGGGTTTGGGTGCCACAACGTCCCCTCCTCCTGGGACAGAAGGTCTGGAGCAGCTCCCAAGTCTAGGGAGGGAGCTTGAGAGAGCTGCAGAAGTAGAGGGTACCACACTTGGCGTGGCCAGCGTGGAGCTATGAGGATCATGGATCCTTGATCCCTCTGGAGCTTGAACAGAGTCTTGGGAATTAAAGGAATGGGTGGAAAGGCATACAGGAAGTCTTGACCCCAGTGAAGGAGGAAGGCATCCTTGGCCTGAACTCCCTGACACGGAATTCTGGAACAGAACCGGGAAAGTTTGGCATTCCACGGACTTGCAAAGAGGTCTATGTCCGGTGTTCCCCACTCTTGAAAGATTCTGAGTACTTGGTCCATGTGCAGGGACCATTCGTGTGGAAGCAGAACTCGACTGAGTCTGTCTGCCCAAGAGTTTTGGATTCCTGGGAGGTATACGGCCAGGAGATGGATTTGATGCTCTCTGGCGAAGGCCCACAATCTTAAAGCTTCGTTGCAAAGTGACAGAGAGCCAGTTCCTCCTTGCTTGTTTATGTAAAACATGGCTACCTGATTGTCCGTATGAATGAGGACTGTCTTGTAGCTGAGCAGGGTATGAAAGACCTTGAGAGCTAGAAAAACTGCTCGGAGCTCCAAGTGGTTGATATGTAGAGAAGTCTCCTGTGGAGACCAAGTGCCCTGAGTGGAGAGGTCTTGTAGATGAGCTCCCCAACCTGTTTGGGAGGCATCTGTTGTGAGGGTTGCCTGGGGCAACAACTGTTGGAAGGGGGACCCCAGCAACAGATTTTGGGTAGACATCCACCACTGGAGAGACCAAAAGAGGCGTTTGGAGGTTGCTAGTTGGTCTGAGAGAGCTCCTGATGCTTGAGTCCACTGGGTGGACAAAGTCCATTGAGCTGCTCTCATGTGAAGGCGAGCATACGGTACCACATGCACTGTGGATGCCATGTGGCCTAGCAGTTGTAGCATCTCCCGGGCAGTTAAATGGCTTTTTGACTGAATTTGGGAGGCTAACTGCACTAGGCGTAGGCAACGGGCCTGAGGAAGATAGGCCCTTGCAGTGGTAGTATCCAGCCAGGCCCCTATGTACTCTAGGGACTGAGTAGGGGTGAGCTGGGACTTTGGGAGGTTTACCACAAGTCCAAGATACTGCAGAATGTGCCTTGTGCAGTCCAGGGAAGTCTGGGCCTCTGACTGAGATGGAGCTCGGATGAGCCAGTCGTCCAGGTATGGGAATACAAATATTCCCAGAGTGCGTAGAAATGCAGCTACTACTGCCATGCATTTGGTGAACACTCTTGGAGCAGAGGCCAGACTGAAAGGAAGCACCCTGTATTGGTAATGCTTTCCTTGGAAAAGAAAACGGAGGAACCTTCTGTGAGATGGATGGATGAGGACATGTGTGTACGCATCCTTGAGATCTAGAGAACAAAGCCAATCCTGACTCTGAAGGTATGGAAGGAGAGTGCCTAGAGACAGCATCTTGAATTTCTCCTTGCATAGAAATTTGTTCAATTCTCTGAGATCTAATATGGGTCTGTAGCCCTCTGTTTTCTTTGGGATCAGAAAGTAGGGGGAGTAAAACCCTGACCCTTGTTGAAGAAGAGGCACTTCTTCTATTGCCCTTTGGACAAGAAGGGCAGCCACCTCCTGACCTAGAAGGTCGAGGAGGGATGTTGGAGAATTGAAATGTCTCACCATAGTGTGAGGAGGAAGGTTTGAGAAATGAAGCTTGTAGCCCTCCCTTATGATGGAGAGGGTCCACTGCTCTGCTGTAATTTGCTCCCATCTGGGAGCAAAATGAGCTAACCTTCCTGGAATGGTGAGAGGCTCTGGCTGTTTCAGAGCCAGAAAGGCTAAGTTCTCTAGCATCAAGTCAAAAACCCTGAGGGGGCTGGGTCTGCTGAGTTGCAGCAGCCCCTGTAGGCTTAGGCCTGGCCTGTTTAGGTTGCTGACGCTTAGCAGCAAAACGACCTGTAGATGATTGTTGGCCAGAAGTAGGAGGGAATCTGCCTTTCTTGAAAAAAGACTTCTTGAAAGGTTTTTTCTTGGCAGGGATGGAGGTTGACTTGGAAAGTCTATCCAAAGCAGAATTTTCTGCATCCATTTGAGTGGCTTTTATTTGCCAATCTTTGCCAAACAAGTTTTCTCCTGTACAGGAAAGATTTCCCAAGCCATCCTGGACCCAAGATTCCAGATCAGAAGCTTGGAGCCAAGCAATTCTGTGTGCAGCTATGGCAATGGCCAAAGCTCTGCTGGCACCCTCAAAGGAGTCAAAAGCTGCATGGTTGGAAAACTTTGAAATATCTTGAGTATGCTTAATCCAAATAAGAAATTCTTCCCTTTTATCCTCTGGAAGGAAAGGGAGGAAAGTGTGCAGCTTATCTGCAACTTCTTTCAGAAACATACCCATATAAAGACTATAGGAGTTGATTCTGGCAATAAGCATACTGGCTTGGAAGATTTTCCTACCAAAAGCATCCAAGGTCCTGCATTCTCTTCCTGGAGGAGCAGAGGAGTGTCTTTTTGCACTCTTTATCTTTTTCATAGCTGACTCCACCACAATAGAATGGTGAGGAAGCTGTGTTTTATGAAATCCAGGACAAGGAGGGACACGGTACATAGTGTCCAACCTACGAGAATGAGGAGAGATAGTGAGAGGAGTCTCCCATAAGTCAATCATGTGATCATAAAGAATCTCATGAATTGGCAAGGTGACTGCCTCCTTAGGAGCCTTAGAATAACCTAAAATATCCAATTTTTTAGCTCTAGGCTCTGATTCATAGGTTACTGAAATAGAAAGCCCTTTAGCCACTTCTCTGATGAAGTCTTGAAAGGACAAATCCTCTGGAGGAGACATTCTTCTTTTTGGAGAAGAAGGCTCTTCAAGAAGAGCTATGGACACTTCAGCAGACTCCTCCGATGCATCAGAGTCTTCGGAAGAATCAAAGTATCAACTGTCAGGGTGCTCTTCCAAAGCTCGATACGTGTATCGAGCGGTATCGACATCGGGCGTCATCGGGACCGGTACGGTACCGATGGGCATCCCTGGACAGGGGACCGCTGCAGTCGGCATCCTGGACGATGTCGATGCAGTCGGTACTGGTACCGACACTGGTGCCGGTACCGGTACCGACACTGGTGCCGGTACCGGAGCCGATACCGACAACGGAGTTTGTTGTGGTATCAGCGGCGTTGCAGCTTGAATGAAGGCCGTGATAGCCTGCTGCATGGATAGAACATTCTGATCCATCAACGCCATGAATGCCTGGAATTCGGTACCGGAAGGTTGCACCGGTACCCCAGAACATTCTAACAGATGATCGGTCGAGGCCGTGCCATCGATGTCAACCTGTAACCCCATAGGAGGAGCTTTGGAAGCCGGAGCTTCCCGCCGGGGTTGTTTTGCCAGTGCGGAATCCTCGAGGGCAAGCCCGGAGGCATCTCGATGCTTGGAAGGAGATCTACCCTTCGAGGACTGGCTGGATTTATGTTTGGTTACCTGAGATCCATGGGAGGAAGTAGAGGCCCTGGAAGACGTCGATGCCACTGAAGCTGCATCAGAGGGAAACAGCACATGGAGCTTAGCTGCTCGGTTCTGTAAACCTCGTTTAGACATCAAAGAGCAGGACGGACACTCCAAAATGGAGTGGTCAGGACCCAAACATTTAAGACACCATTCATGGGTGTCGGTGACAGAAATAGTACCGCTGCACTTAGTGCATTTTTTAAACCCGGAGGCTGGTTTTTCCATGAGGAAAATTTCTCGTGAGGTCTAAGGCCCAAAGAGGAAAAAACACACTAAGTGAGGGAAAAAATATGTTCTTTTTTTTTCTTTATAAGAAAAGAAAGAAAGACCGGCGGTACCGGTCTGACGTCGGGGAAGGCAGACGCGCGACCAAAGAAATAAAATAAAACAAAGAACTTCTTCAGCGGTGACAGGAACACGACCTGCTGGCTCCGCGGAAAAGAAGAACTGGGGAGAGGCGGTTAGGAAAGGCGGGAAGGCAGCACGCAGGCGCTGTGGGATGCTCCCAAAAGCTTTCCTTTTTGGGAAGCTGGGAAGCGTTCCCGCGCAGGCTCCGTCGGTACCGACGTACCCATATGTAAAGACTCATTCCTGCTTGTTCCTGGAGATAACAAAATAGAAAGGACAGTAACAAGGAGGCTCCTAGGTTCTGGCTCTGCTCAGTCTCGGCCCTGATCAGGTCACATTTCTTGCTTGGTGGCAGGATACAATATATTTTGCTGCTATATTGCTGCTGTTTTCCTCTTTTCCCCAGGATGAGGCAATTTCTTCTTCTTCTTCTTTTGTGGGAAGTCTTTGGACAGAAGCAGAAGTTATCACACGTGTGCAAATCAAATAGTCCAATTCAAGGAGAGGAACCTGTTCATTGTGACAAAAGCCTACAGGTTGACTCCCTCAGGAAACAAGTGGAGGAACTGAGAGAGGTGCTGGCAAGGCTAGGAAGCATCTGTGGCAATAAGAAATACATCGATGAACTTCCTCTGGAGGTATCTAAGGTCTCCAGCAGTGCGGAAGCGAGGTTCATGACTATCCTGGTATGTGCAAAATCCCTTGAACCTACTAAAACCTTCCCATAAAGCATTAGCACAATTACCAAAAATATTCTAACCAACACACTCCTATAAAAAAACTCCGCAATTCTAATTTCCAAAGGGAGAAAATGATCTCAGGTTTTACTTCTCAGTCCCACCAGGTGGCAAAATTCATTACCATAGGGGATCTCAAAGGTGTAACATCACGGATCCAACAAGAGACCAGGGTTCAATTCCTCCTTTTGGCCTTGGGCAAGTCGCTTAATCCTCCATTGCCTCAGAAGAATCCAAGTTATCAATTTCCCTGTTTAATGTACTTTAAGTTACAATGTAAACCACTTTGGCAAAAATGATAAAGCAGTATAAAAAAAACACTTTTAAATAAGTAAATGTGTGGATATATTTGATTGCAATTTGTGCATCTTCAGTGAGGCTAATTTATAAAGACCACTTGCCCTTCGCATTACAGTAGGTAAACTGCTATAAAATATTCTGCACTTATTCCTAGCTGAATGCATCCATACAATTGTAGAGATATCACAAGATGGATATAGTACAGTCATAAAACACATCTACATTATCATGCTTGGAAACATGATGAAAGATGAAGACCAAACAGCCTCTCCAGTCTTCCCTTCCATACAAACTACTACAGTCTCTTTTCCTTTAGAGATCTTTTATATGTATCTGCACAGTGCTGCATGCTCCTTATAGTGCTATATAAATAATTAATACTAGTAGGTCCATGCTTTCTTGAATTCAAATACTGTCCTCGTCTCTACTACCTCCAGTGGAAGACTATTCCACTCAACTACCACTCTTTCCATAAGGGAATATTCTTGCATATTACTCCTGAGTCTATCCCCTTTGACCTTCATCCTATGTCCCCTCATAGCAGAGCTTACTTTGAATCGAAAGAGGCTCTCCTCCTGTGCATTTATGAATCTATGTATCATATCTCCTCTATCCCGCCTTTCCTCGAAAGTATACATATTGAGATCTTTAAGTCTGTCCCCATATGGTTTATAAAAAGACCACTGACCATTTTGGTAGCCACACTCTGTAACAGCTCCATCCTGTTTATATCCTTTTGAAGGTGCGGTCTCCAGAATTGCACAAAATATTCCAAATGAGGTCATACCAAAGACCTATACAGAGGCACTATCACCTCCTTCTTCCTGCTGCTCATTCCTCTCCCTGTGCACACCTATTCTGACAACTCAGAGCACTAAACAGCAACCCAATCACTTTCTATAACTCAAGATCCCTCACAACCCTCCTTCACTCTACACACTGTAACCTACAATTGACAAGTCCACACTCAAATCTTGTCTGACATACCGAGCACTATTACGTGGACAACAAAAGAAATAACTAAAGCCAAAGAAAGATATCAAACTATTATAGATTTATTTCCAGGAAGAAATCTAAACAAAAGGATTCAGCCACATGGATGCAGATTCTTGTTCCGAGTTGTGGGATGGCTTTAGGGTATTATAGTTATTCAGGTTGTAAGGCACTTTTATGATGTTGTGTGTCTCAGGTGAATGAATTTAAGGCTTCTGCAAATGATGTATAGAGATCATTTTACCCAGAGAGAGAAAAGATGTTATTGAAGTGATGGGGAGGTAGGGGAGGGGGCTCATGTGTAAGAGAAATGCTGATGGCTTTTGATACATTGTGGCCTAGCGTGGAACAGCACATATTTTATATGGATATGGCTTCCTTGCTGCCCCAAAGGTAATATCCAAATTACTTTTCTTTATTCCAGGGGGCAGCTGAAGTTTGAACATCCGAAGAACATTACAGAAGAAGATGAAGATCTCAGTCCGTGCCAGCTGTTCTCCAAGACACACATGATGCCCTGTGGGAAGAAGAGGGGACTGGAGTTTAGATCATTGTTTAGCTTCCCCACATGCTGCAGGTGATGATTAAAAGGAAACTATAAAGCATTGATTATGATGGCAAATCAGGAACCTTCAATCTGCTCATTTTCTTCTCCCTAATGACTACTGCAGTTTTCAGCCATTCTCTGGTTATTATCACTACTTGTTTATTTCTTCCCTTCCTAAAAGACTCCAACCTTATACTATTGATATTAAAATCAGAATTTACAGACTAAGTCTCATTCAGTAAATGAGAAACAAAATTATACATCTTTTACATTGACCATTCATGTGAAAGTATGACCTGTTTTCTCATAAGAACATGCCAAGTTGGGTCAAACAAATGGTTCATCGAGCCTATCATCCTGTCCCCAACAGTGGCCAACTCAGATTGCATGGAATACTCTTTGGATCCCAAATAAAGTCCATTCCATTCTGCTCATTCCTAGAAGATGGAGGTGGAGACATCTAAAGCAAAACAATGATTTATGGACCTGTCCTCTAGAAATGTAGCCACATTTTTATAAGCTATGCCAAATTACTAGCCTTGAGCACAGGTTGGCGAATCATTAGGCAAGACTAGTCAGTCATCTAGGGTGGTAGCTTCTGAGGGGCAGCAGCAGTCAAAGTAAAACAAAAGATCCTGATAGCCACACACACGCAAAGAGCCCTCAGCACATGCACACACACACACACACACTCAAAGAGCCCTCAGCATATGCACACACACACGCAAAGAGCCCTCAGCACATGCACACACACACATGCACATATACACACACGTGCACACTCAAAGAGCCCTCAGCACATGTACACACACACACATGCACACTCAAAGACCCCTCAGCACATGCGCATACACACACTCTCAAAAAGCCCTCGGCACATGCACACACACACTCAAAGAGCCCTCGGCACATGCACACACACACACATGTGCATTCAAAGAGCCCGTAGCGCATGCACACACACACACAGATGCACAAATACACATATATACACACATGCACACTCAAAGGGCCCTCAGCACATGCACACACACATATATACACACACTCAAAGAGCCCTCAGCACATGCACACACAAATATATACACACACAAGCACACTCAAAGAGCCCTCAGCACATGCGCACACACATATACACACACACGCACACTCACACTCAAAGAGCCCTCAGCACATGCGCGCGCACACACACACACACGCACATATATACAGAAACACACAGAGTCCTCAGCACATGCGCACACACACACATATATATACACACACACGTACAAAGAGTCCTCAGCACATGCATGCACACACACACATATATATACACACACGCACACTCAAAGAGTCCTCAGCACATGCATGCACACACACACAAAGATACCCAAATACACATATATACACACATCCACATTCAAAGAGCCCTCAACATATGCACACACACATATACACACACACGCACACTCAAAGAGCCCTCAGCACATGCACACACAAACACACACATGCACACTCAAAGGGCCCTCAGCACATGCACACACACGCACAAACACACATATACTCACACATGCACAAAGAGCCCTCATCACATGCACACACACACACTCAAAGAGCCCTCAGCACATACACACACACACATACACACATATACACACACATGCACACTCAAAGAGCCCTCACCACATGCGCACACACACATATACACACACACACGCAAGAGTCCTCAGCACATGCACACACACACACACATACAGATACACATATATACACACACACACGCACACTCAAAGAGCCATCAGCACATGCATACACACTGTCACGCCCATAGCCCCTTACATGTGTATGGAGGGGCGTGCTTGCTAGATAGAGTTCCTCAATTAAGCAATGTTCCAGACTGGCTATCTTGCAAAGAATTATGGTACTGGTAGTCCAGTCATGCGGTGCTTGCCTTTGAGGTAAATGAAGAGAATGTAGTTGGCTCGAGTATAAGGCAGTAACAGAATATTTATTTATGAGGTAAATTCAAATGCACACAGATTCTACTTGGTAACACCTTAGGATGTATTTTCCAGGATTTTATATTCAAAATAACAATGCAACTGAAAGGTAAAGCACGTAGCTTGTAAAGTCCATAACAACAGAAAGTCTTTCTCAGTCACTGCTGACACACCTACTCAGCAGGGCTGGAGTAAAAGAAAACCAAAAAATAAAAGCTTCTTCACCAAAACCAGCTTTTCTTTTCACATTTTTAAAGCACTTTTGTATCCAACGTGTGCATAGCCTGAGCTGTGTGCTGCTCTGATACCAGCTGGCTAACAAGCTCCAATCAACAGCTCTTTTCCTTCTCTGCACAAGTATTTACACAAACTTCTAGTGCCAGTTACTAGAACGTTTCCCTTTTGATGTTTGATCCCACTTTCAGGATTTCTCTGTGCTAGCAACCTTGCATAAAGAACAGTCCATGAGATTATCGTCCTCCTCTGTAATTATAGCCTGTTCTTCTATTTGCATTGGCTCTATATCAGGAGCTGGATCAGAGGGCTTTACTAACTGACCCTCTTTAGGACAGGAACTGTGTCTAAACACTTTGCCTTGCTTTAGGTTAGACAAACGTTCATAGTTCATACCTGGGTTAAAGTTGGCATTAGGTTGTCCTCTCAAGTATTCTGGCCAGTATGCATTGGAGCTTTTATAACCTGTCCTCCAGTCTATATTCTTGGACCTCAGGACATCTGCCCCATACCTCTTCTTAGAGTTCCCAGCTGAAGTTCTCCAAGCCTTTGGATTTCCCCAATCCCTTGAAGCTGGCTTCTCCCAGGAATCTCTCCAAGAACCTGAACCTCTCAGAGCTCCTCTTTCCTTGCTTTCATGCTTGCCTTCAAGCCTCCTCTCAGGATTGCCTCCTCGCTCTCCTCGTCGTCCAGGCTTAAGCTTCCCTTGTCTTCTGCTTTCTGTTCTAGTTTTAAAGTTCTCAGTTTCCAACCCCTCCCTTGCACTCCCCAGGTGTTGGTGGTTGAAGTCTCTCCTGGCAGCTGAGTAATTAGGAGTGACATAAGGGTTTCTGAATCTGGGCTCATACTCCTGCACCTCATCTCCACTAGGGGCTCTTTGCAGGCCACTGCAGTCTGGAACAACCTGTCTTTTAGGTAAATACGCAGTTTTATTCCTATGACCTGCCAAAACAGGTCCCTTGATTAGGATAAATTCCCTTCCTTTGACAGTATTCTCTAGGCTCTGGGCAGCTTCCTCATCACAACACACACACATGCACATTCAAAGAGCCCTCAGCACATGCATACACACCACACACATATATATATACACACACACGCACACTCAAAGAGCCCTCAGCAAATGCACACACACACACACACGCACAGTCAAAGAGCCCTCAGCACATGCACACACACACATATATACAGACACATGCACACTCAAAGAGTCCTCAGCACATGCATGCACACACAGATACACAAATACACATATATACACACATGCACACTCAAAGAGCCCTCAACACATGCATGTACACACACACACTCAAAGAGCCCTCAGCACATGCACACACAAACACACACACGCACACTCAGAGCTCTCAGCACATTCACACACACATGCACACACATATACACACACACGCACAAAGAGCCCTCAGCACATGCACACACACACACACACACACACAGTCAAAGAGCCCTCAGCACATGCACACACACATATATACAGACACATGCACACTCAAAGAGTCCTCAGCACATGCATGCACACACAGATACACAAATACACATATATACACACATGCACACTCAAAGAGCCCTCAACACATGCATGTACACACATACACTCAAAGAGCCCTCAGCACATGCACACACAAACACACACACGCACACTCAGAGCTCTCAGCACATTCACACACACATGCACACACATATACACACACACACACACAAAGAGCCCTCAGCACATGCACACACATACACACTCACGCACAAAGAGCCCTCAGCACATGCACACACATACACACACACACACTCACGGACAAAGCCCTCAGCACATGCACACACATACACACACACACACTCACGCACAAAGAACCCTCAGCACATGCACACACACATACACACACACTCAAAGAGCCCTCAGCGCATACACACACACACACACATACAGACATATACACACACATGCACACTCAAAGAGCCGTCAGCACATGCACACACACACAGATACACAAATACACATATATACACACACGCACACTCAAAGAGCCCTCAGCACATGTGCACACACACACATGCACATACACGCACACTCAAAGAGCCCTCAGCACATGTGCACACACACACATGCACATACACGCACACTCAAAGAGCCCTCAGCACATATACACACACACATACGCAAATACACATATACACACACGCACTCAAAGAGCCCTCAGCACATGCACACACACATACACAAATACACATATATACACACATGCACAAAGAGCCCTCAGCACATGCATACACACACACATATGCACACACATGCACACTCAAAGAGCCCTCAGCACATGCACACACACACATATATACACACACACACACTCAAAGAGTCCTCAAGAACTCAGCATATTCTTTAACCTGCAGGAGGAGTGCATACACACATGCATGCACACACACACATGCATGCACACTCAAGGAGCCCTCAGCACATTCTTTTACCTGCAGGACTGCACACACACCAACATATACACTCAAACACACTCATACACATACACACAGACACACATATACATGCACATGCAGACACACACATTCATACACATACACACACATACATACATGCACATGCATGCATACACACACAGACACAAATACACATGCACATACAGATACATACACACACACACTCAAAGAGTCCTCAGCACATTCTTTTACTTGCAGGAGTGCACACACACCAACATATACACTCATACACATGCGCACACATACATGCAAACACGAACATGCATACACACACGCGCGCACACACACACACGGACATGCACACTGTGACAACGCACCGCCTAGCCTGTGGCGTAAGCAGGCCAAGGGGATGTGAGCCACACAGTGGGGTGAGTTTAAAAGAGTCCTTGTTAGTGCTGAAGCCTTCCTACTGTAGTTGTGGAGTGAGTGACGACAGCCAAGATTGGGTTTCCAAAGTAAGTAATGCTTTATTCATGCATAAGGTATTTGCACAAAGTATAGCAAAGGACACCGTACAGGACTTACTCCCCCGCCACAGAAGTATAATGGTATCCTTCAGTACCAAATAAAAGTTCAAGTGTTTACACAGCTTCTCCTGATACTTCTCAGGGACACATAAAATATTTACAAGCTTTCATCATTCTTCCAGCTTCATTACTACAACAGGGCTTCAATCTTCTAGTATTGCTTTCTCAGTATCTACTGGTAATAAAGAATCTTTCTCCTGTTGTACTTCTTTCTAGTGTCAAACAGCTTCCCATAGAAATGGCAATCTCCACAACTCTGGCTTATTAATGACTGCCTTCTTGTGTAGGAGTAGTTTCTCTATATTGCCTTCTATTCACAGCTGTACCACATGAAGCTTTGACTCATTCCATTCACTAGAACGCTGCTGTCTCTCATGCAGGTTCTAGAACATTTGCTTAAGGCTTCTCAGCACTCAATCATCAATTAGGAATATTTATAGTTCTTCACTCTAGCATACAAATTCCACACTCCATTTCTGACTCACTGGAACTAGATAATGGAGCCCCCAATTCCATTGCTTCCTCTTGGTCCTCAAAGGGTTCCCTTAGCTCTCTGCACAATTGCTGCCAATTAGCCTCTTGCTGGCAAGCAGGTGTGTGCTCCTCTGAACTAGAGCTTAGGTCACGCTGTCTATACCATGGAAATGTTTGTAGCTTTCTAACAGGGACTTTCCTATAGCCCCTCTTCCTTCTATTAACTTCAGGTATATATTCAGGGTCTGGTTTACCCCTGCCTCTTTTAGCAAACAGTCTATTGTCAGTTCCTATAGACTGACTTCTCTCAAAGCTATTTGCTTTACAAGGCTTAGAAGAGTTTGCTCTGACCTGGTTTTTTGCAGCGTCTGCCTCTAGGGAACTCCCCTGACTCCAAGTCAGTATTCCAGGCTTCTGAATCCAGCTCTAGGTCACCTCCAGGGTTTTCTCTCTCATGGAGCTGATGTCTGCCTGTCCCTCTTCCAGGACCACCTGCAGGAACTCTCCCGTCCCTGGTTCTCTCCTTAGTTCTTCTGGGCTCAGCCTTCCTGCTTGCACTGCTCTGTAACCAGTTCCTCTCCTCCTTGATTCCTCTCTCGAGTCTGGATCTCTCTCTGCCTCCGGATCCACTTCCTTTGCTAACTGCTGCTTCCTGGTTATGAGTGCAGAGTGGCCCAATCCGGTCTGACTCCTCCCACCTCCCTGATTGGCTATGTCTCTGGGTTAGCCTAGAGCTAGGGTGTGGTTCTTTCCCTGCTCTTCTCTCCAGAGAATGTTTGTGTGCAGGAAACTTAACCCCTTCCTGTCCTGCCTCTCCAAGCCTCTGAGGTGGCAGAAAGTGATTTAAACCCATTTTCCCCTGTTTCTGAGCCTCTGCCTTGTCACAACACACACATTGGCACACATACACACACACACTCAAAGAGCCCTCAGCACATTCTTTTACCTGCAGGAGTGCATACTGTCACAGGCCCTCCTAGTGGCAGCGTGCAGAAAGGAGAGGGCGGACACTTATTGTTGGTTGAAGAAGGAAAAACCTTTCTAGACCAGGTGCATCATGGTCTTTGTAGTCCCACTTCATAAAGAAATAGTTGTGAGTCTTGTGCAGGGTTAAACTTAAATGGTTTTTATTCCCTTTGTTGCGCAAAGGTTCTCCAGGAAGACAAAACCAGAATGTACCTTACTTCAGGGTTTATGCCAAAATATTTACAAAGTCAGTAACTGTTACAGGTGCTTCACAGTTCTTTGCATTCAAACAGGTTTTCAACACCAAGAGGAAAAACAAATACAAAACTTCTTCTTTCAGCTTAGCAAAAGCAAAAAGATATGTTAAAGCATGTCCTGCCAGTTACAATTCTGTGAGGGACTCTAGACTCTTGGAAACACAGAGTGAGCAGTCCATCGGGTGCTCTAACTGCAACGGCTCTGGCTCTATCACCTCTATTTGCATAGGTTCCTGTTCAGCCGTGTTGTCAGCTAGACCTGAGCTTTCCCTGGATAAGGCAGGTTGCAGTTCAATAGATCTCTCCAATATTCCCCAGCCTTGCTGGTCTTGGTTTGGCAAATAACTGTTATGGCTTTTTACTATGCCTCTCTGTAAAGGTTTCACAAGCCCTTCCCAGCTTTGTTTCCAATCAGTACGGTTCTCTGGGTTATAAGCTTTTCTAGGAGCTGGCTCACATCTTGGAAAGGAAATATAACTGTACCTTGGATCTTTGAGACGTGCTTTGCTGGTATTTGCTCTACTCGGCAGTCTCCTTCTATCACCGTCTTCCCTGAAGACTGGCTCCTGGAGCTTTCTGGAACGGGCTTGTCCTCCCTGGAACTTAGCTCTTCCTTGTAAGTACTCCAAGCTTCTCTGCCTTTCAGTATGTGAGGTTCCTCCCTCAGGTCCCCTCTTAGTTCCTCTCTGAACTTGTGTTCCTCTCTGAGCTTGAGGTACTCTCTTAGCTCCTCTCTCAGCTCGTAGTCCTCTCTCAGTTCCTTTCTGAACTCGAGATCCTCTCTCAGTTCCTCTCTGAACTCGAGATCCTCTCTCAGTTCCTCTCTGAACTCGAGATCCTCTCTGCTTTCTTCCTTCTGAGCACTGTTTAGAAAGCTGTTTCTCCACTGAGCTTCCTGGCTCTCTACTCAGGTGTACCTGATTAGCTTCTGCATTCTCAAAACCTGGGTGTGTCAGCTTAGCTTCTGCAGTCTCATGCCTGCTCCCTCTAGCTGCACTTTTAGGTAACTGCACCCTCTGTGAATCAGTTGCTTTATAATAAACAGTGTTTTTTCCTAAGTCTATAGCTTCAATGGCTTCAGCTTCATCACATATCCCCCCTCTTAAGATATTACGGGCTTGCCTTGCATCTCCTGCACAGCACGTAATCTGTGACCTGGCCTCTGCATTGTGATACATCTTCCTTGCTCTGGGCTCGATCCTATAAAATCTCTGTTTCCTCGGCACTACTCCAGCTAAGGTAACTAGGGCCGTCCGCTCATGCCATGGTCTGAGGACATTAATGTGGTAGACTTGCTGACGACCATTCTTATTCTCTACCATATGTGACACTGGACCAATCTGTTTAGCCACTGTATATGGTCCCCTCCATCGGGCTTCGAATTTTGGGGTAGCCCCTGTTACCATTACTATCACCTTCTCACCTACTGATAGCTGGCGAGGTTTTGTATCCCTATCATAATATCTTTTCTGTCTCCCTTGACTAATCTTTAATGTCTCCTCTGTGAAATGGGAGGTTCTCTGTAGACTCCTCAAGTCTCGCAAACACTGGGGTACTCCTATCTCCTTTTCAACAGGTTCTACCCATTGTTTGTGGAGTATATCCAAAATAAGAACATAAGATATGCCATACTGGGTCAGACCAAGGTCCATCAAGCCCAGTATCCTGTTTCCAACAGTGGCCAATCTAGGTCATACGTACCTAGCAGTTTCCCCAAAAGACACAGGTTCTGCAATGCTTGTACTAGGTCAAGCATTGATATCCTGGGTCCCTTCTTAATATGGTTTATGGACCTTTCCTCCAGGAACTTGTCCAAACCTTTTTTAAACCCAGCTACACTAGCAGCCTTTACTACATCCTCCGGTAACAAATTCCAGAGTTTGATTACGCGTTGAGTGAAAAAATATTTTCTTTTATTAGTCTTAAATCATTTACCCTGTAGCTTCATTGCATGTCCCCTAGTCTTCCTATATTCTGATAACGTAAACAGTCGATCTACGTTTACCCGTTCCACTCCGTTCATTAACTTATAGACTTCTATCATATCTCCCCTCAGCCGTCTCTTTTCCAGGTTAAAGAGCCCTAACCTTTTTAGCCTTTCTTCATAGGAGTATCCTTCCATCCCCTTTACCATTTTGGTGGCTCTTCTCTGAACCTTTTCTAATAACGCTATATCCTTTTTAAGATATGGCGACCAGAATTGCACACAATATTCAAGGTGCGGTCTCACCATGGAACGGTATAGAGGCATTATAATATATTTTGTTTTATTTCCCATTCCTTTCCTTATGATACCTAGCATTCTATTTGCTCTCTTGGCTGCCGCTGCACACTGGACCGAGTGTTTTAACATGTTATCCACAATGACGCCTAAATCTTTTTCCTGGGTGGTGGTTCCTAATGTGGAACCTTGCATCATGTAACCATAGTTTGGGTTGTTCTTCCCTAGGTGCATAACTTTGCACTTGTCCACATTAAATTTCATCTGCCATTTTGATGCCCAGTCTTCCAATTTATCAAGATCCTCTTGCAATTTTCCACAATCCTCTTGGGTTTTAACAACTTTAAATAGTTTTGTGTCATCTGCAAATTTGATAACCTCACTCGTTATTCCACTTTCCAGGTCATTTATGAATATGTCAAAAATCAGCGGACCCAGCACAGATCCCTGGGGTACACCACTATTCACCTTTCTCCATTGGGAAAATTGGCCATTTAGCCCAACCCTCTGCTTTCTATCTTTTAACCAGTTCCTGATCCACAGTAGTACACTGTCTCCTATCCCATGACTCTTTAGTTTTACCAAAAGTCTCTGATGAGGGACCTTGTCAAAGGCTTTCTGAAAGTCCAGATACACTATATCAACCGACTCATCTTTGTCCACCTGTTTATTCACACTTTCAAAAAAACATAACAGATTAGTAAGACAAGATCTTCCTTGTCTAAAGCCATGTTGGCTGTCTCCCATTAGACCATGAATATCTACATGCTGAGTAATTTTATTCTTTATGATGGTTTCTACCATTTTTCCCGGTACTGACGTGAGGCTCACTGGTCTGTAGTTTCCCGGATCACCCCTCGAACCCTTTTTAAAAATTGGTGTTACATTGGGGATCAGCCAGTCTTCAGGTATTAGAGATGATTTTAATGATAGTTTACAGATTACTAATAGCAGGTCTGCAATCTCATATTTCAGTTCTTTCAACACCCTTGGATGTATACCATCCGGCCCAGGTGATTTGCTACTCTTCAGTTTATCTAATAGTTGTAATACATCTTCCCGATGTATCGATATTTCCTTCAATTCTTCCGCACCTTTAAATACCACCTCAGTCATGGGTAACATCCCTACACCTTCCTCAGTAAAGACCGAAGCAAAGAATTCATTCAGTCTCTCCACTATCGCCTTGTCGCCTCTTAGTGCCCCTTTAACTCCTCTATCATCTAATGGTCCAACTGACTCTCTCACAGGTTTTTTGCTACGAATGTACTTGAAAAAATCTTTATTTCGCGTTTTTGCTTCCGCAGCAAGCTTCTTCTCAAATTCTCTCTTTGCCTTCTTTATCAATGCCTTGCATTTGACCTGCCAGTGCTTGTGCTGTTTCCAGGTTTCATCGTTTGGCTCTTTTTTCCATTTCCTGAAAGATGCTTTCTTGGCAACAGCCGCCTCTCTGACCTCACCTTTAAACCATGCTGGCAGTTTTTTGGACTTCCTTCCACTTTTCTTAAAGCATGGAATACAGCTGGTCTGGGCTTCCAAGATAGTATTTTTCAACAACACCCAAGCTTGATGTAAGTCTTTAACCTTTGCAACTGCTCCTTTTAGTTTTTTCTTAACTATTTTCCGCATTTTATCATAGTCTCCCTTTCAAAAGTTAAAAGGTAGTACTGTGGATTTCCTTACTATCCCTCCTCCACTAATTAAATCAAAGGCGATCATGCTATGATCACTATTGCCAAGTGGCCCCAACACCCTTATCTCTTGCACTAGATCTGGTGTTCCACTAAGAACTAGGTCTAATATGGCTTTCCCTCTCGTCGGTTCATGGACCAGCTGCTCCAAGAAGCAGTCATTTATGTCATCTAGGAACTTTATCTCCCTAGCATGTACTCCTGTGACACTGACCCAGTCGATACCGGGGTAATTGAAATCGCCCATTATTATTACCGCGCTATAAATTTTGTTAGCTTCCTTGATTTCTTTGAGCATTTCATCATCCATTTGTTCATTCTGGCCAGGCGGTCGATAGTACACCCCCACCGCCATCGCCTTCCCCTTTTTACATGGAATTTCAATCCATAGAGATTCTACAGCAAATTTTGTTTCCTGCAAAACTTTAATCCTTTCTGACTCAATGCCCTCTCTAACATAGAGTGCAACCCCTCCACCAATTTGATCAGCTCTATCATTACGATATAGTTTGTACCCAGGTATCACAGTGTCCCACTGGTTGTCCTCCTTCCACCATGTCTCTGATATTCCAATCACATCTAACCTCTCATTTAGTGCTATATATTCTAACTCTCCCATCTTATTTTTTAGACTTCTAGTATTTGCATACAAGCATTTTAGAGACTGTATTTTATTCATATTAATTTGGCTATTGGTAGACATGGGTAATTTGGGATCTTTAAGCTCTGTCTGCTTCATACGAGGGCATTTGGGCTACTTTACTCTTTTTTGGAACCTCTCTGCTTTTGGTAGTATCCTTCAAGGATACATTCTTCCGAACCATCTGCTCTTTGGCGACTGTCGGCTTTCCCCTATTATCTAGTTTAAAAGCTGCTCTATCTCCTTTTTAAAGGTTAATGCCAGCAGCCTGGTTCCATCCCGGTTAAGGTGAAGTCCATCCCTTCAGAAGAGCCCCTCCTTTCCCCAGAATGTACCCCAGTTCCTAACAAATCCAAACCCCTCATCTCTGCACCATTGTCTCATCCACGCATTGAGACTCCAGAGCTCTGCCTGCCTTTTGGGTCCTGCACGTGGAATGGGAAGCATTTCGTAGAACGCTACCCTGGAAGTTCTGGATTTCAACTTCCTACCTAAGAGCCTAAATTTAGCCTCCAGAACCTCCCTACCACATTTTCCTATGTCATTGGTACCAACATGTACCAAGACAGCAGACTCCTTCCCAGCACTATCTAAGACCTTATCTAGGTGGCGCGTGAGGTCCGCTACCTTCGCACAAGGCAGGCATGTTACCAGGCGATCCTCACGTCCACCAGCCACCCAGCTATCTACATGCCTAATGATCGAATCACCAACTATAACGGCTGTCCTAACCCTTCCCTCATGGGCATATGGCATTGGAGAAACTTCCTCGGTGCGAGAGGGTTTTACATCACCTGGAGGACAGGTCCTAGTTACAGGATCACTTCCTGCCACACCAGGGTGATGCTCTCCTGTCACGTGACCTCTCTCCTCCATGGCAACAGGGATGCTGCCAGACTGGAGGTGGGACTTCAGGACTATATCCCTGTAGGTCTCGTCTATGTACCTCTCTGTCTTTCTTATGTTTTCCAAGTCTGCTACTCTAGCCTCTAGAGAACAGACTCGCTCCCTGAGAGCAAAGAGCTCCTTGCACCTAGTGCACACGTAAGACCTCTCACCAACTGGGAGAAAATCATACATGTGACACTCAATGCAAAAGACTGGAAAGCCCCCATCCCGCTGCTGGACTGCTGTCTGCATCTTAGTTTTAAGTTTTTGTTTAGATCTTTAAGTTCTTTATTTACTAAGGGTTGCTTTGGATATTTATACCAATAAAACTGTACCTAATACGTTTAATATACCTTGTTCACCTGAAGCTTAATTAATCTCAGGTCCTTAGTGTATGTCTGATTTGGGTAACAAGCTTCACCTGAGAGCACCTACTGTCTTTTAAGATGTGTAAGTACCTATAAAGTTAAGATTATCCCAGGGGTGGGTGGGTGTGGGGAGGGAAGGAGGGAAATAACACTTATTAAAAGAGGGCTGATACACAGTACCCTGTCCTGTGCTGCTGAGGTAAGCTATATTCTTATTTGATTTAAATTATAGCTCTTTGCTGCTGCTAGGCTCTAACTTATTATGAAATTTAAACTACAAGCTCTCTGCTGGGTTCTAAATTTAAGCAGAAAGCTCTCTTTTGTGTTTTAAATTTAAACTAAAAGTACTTTGCTGATGCTAGGCCCTGAGTGACTATTAAATTAAAACTATAAGCTCTCTTCTGGGTATGAAATGTAACCAGAAAGTTCTCTTCTGTGTTTTAAATTTAAACTTAAACTGCCGCTACTATGCCCTGACTGATTTAACAAAAAATAGTGGGTTCACAGATTAAATAGCTTTAATAGAAAGAATTCCTTTCAGAAAATTCCCAGAAGTATATACTCACAATTGCAGATCTCTCTCCAGAAGTAACAGTCCCTTTTTCTAGTCCTTCAAGACCTGTGGGGTACGTCCATACTGTGGCGACCACACCCCTACCAGGCGGTTGCCTAGTAGGGACGGGAGACCATCTTGTATTCCTTTTCCAAAGGGTTGTAGTTGTGTAGTCAGAAATGAACCAAGTGGATGTTTCAAAGCGCACAGGAATTTTTATTAGCTTCCTTTAGGTAAGATGGTAACAATCTTCAAAGCAACTTTACACTCAGGACAAAGAAACAAAGGATAATCTTCTCCAATTAAAGCAAATGTCAAAACAGTGTTTCCGTGGAATTATTTACAATGGCTTTCCTTTTCTTTTCCTTTAAGATGCTTCTTACTTCAGCAATAATAAAGGCACATGTATTTACAACTTACAATCAAAGCCAGTAGGGCTGCTAGCTCCTTCTTTGCTGTTTTGAGTTAAACAGTTCTCAGCTGTCTAGCCCCGCCTTGGTTGCACTAGCCACTTCTTTAGGAAAGAACCTTAGTGCTTCAATATAAAACTCACTCTCTCCTTTACTTCAGGCTTTCAGCTATAACAAAGTTGTAACAGCTTTCTTAATTTCTTTCTGCTATTTGGCTTCCATTAATTAGCATCAATACAAACAGCACAGTCCATCTCAGAACAAGAAGAACCCATGTCAGTTCCTCTACCATCTACCTCCTTACTTTCTTCTGAGCTGCATATTGGTAAAGCTTGGAAACGTTCAGGCACTTTTTCCTTTAAGTCATTTAAAAGCTCAAATAGCCTATTCCACTGCACTGCCCCTCCTTCTCTTGGCAGAACTTCAACAGGCTTCTCCTGTTCAACTTTTCTTGAAAACCCCTTCTTTCTAATCTGGGTTTTCCCAGGTACAAATCCCTCTTCAGAATCAGAGCAAGAGATATAAGCCTTAGGCTTCACTGCTTTCTTTCTCCTACCTTGGAGTTTTACTGCAGGACTTCCATATCTGGGGCTTCTGTTGGCTGTAGCTATCTCTGCCTCAGAGCCAGTCAGGGAATCAGGGTAAGATTTCCTCTCCACTTCCTGGGGCTTCTTCTGCCTGAAGACACACCCTTCACCCGAGGAGTCTAGGCTCTCTTGCCTTAGCTTTTCCAATGCCAGCCTTCTCTCTCTCTCTCTCTTGCCAGTATACTTGGTCCTCTCCCTGGAAGACTGGGCATCCAAATGGCAGATGAAATTTAATGTGGACAAGTGCAAAGTTATGCACCTAGGAAAGAACAACCCACACTATAGTTACAAGATGCAAGGCTCCACATTAGAAACCACCACCCAGGAAAAAGATTTAGGAGTCATCGTGGATAACATGTTAAAACCCTCCGCCCAGTGTGCAGCGGCGGCCAAGAAAGCAAATAGAATGCTAGGTATCCTAAGGAAAGGGATGGAGAATAAAACAAAGGATATTATAATGCCTCTGTATCGCTCCATGGTACGACCGCACCTTGAATATTGTGTGCAATTCTGGTCACCGTATCTTAAAAAGGACATAGAGTTATTAGAAAAAGTACAGAGAAGAGCCACCAAATTGGTGAAGGGGATGGAAGGCTACTCCTATGAAGAGAGGCTAAAAAGGTTAGGGCTCTTTAACCTAGAAAAGAGGCGGCTGAGGGGAGATATGATAGAGGTGTATAAATTAATGAATGGAGTGGAACGGATAAACGTGGATAAATTGTTTACGCTATCAGAATATAGAAGGACTAGGGGGCATGTAATGAAGCTACAGGGTAAACTATTTAAGACAAATAGGAGAAAATATTTCTTCTCTCAACGTGTAATCAAACTCTGGAATCTGTTACCGGAGGATGTAGTAAGGGCTGTTAGTATAGCTGGGTTTAAAAAAGGTTTGGACAAGTTCCTGGAGGAAAGGTCCATAAACCACTATTAAAAAGGGACCCAGGATATCAATGCTTGGCCTAGTACAAGCACTGCAGAACCTGTGTCTTTTGGGGAAACTGCTAGGTACGTATGACCTAGATTGGCCACTGTTGGAAACAGGATACTGGGCTTGATGGACCTCGGTCTGACCCAGTATGGCATTTCTTATGTTCTTATGTTCTTATGTTCTTATGGAACCTTCTCTGTAGCTCTCTTGGCTGCAGTCCTGGCTGCTCTTGCTCTCCTTGCACTTGTCCTTGTTCCTGTTCTTGTTTCTCCTTCCGTCTATCTCTATGTTTGTTTGCTCAAACTTAAACATGGAGCAGGGCACCTCCCCTTCTGACTCCACCCCCCATGTACCTCCTACTCTTACTTAGGGTTGCCATGGAGTCTGGGTGTGGCTTTAGCCTAGCTCTACCCTCGTGGTTTCTCTCACTGCTTTTACTAGGGTGTATGTGTTCTGGTGCACCCATCCCCCGCAAAGAAGAAAAAGTTCCTTTTCCCTTTATTTCTTCATGCTGGACTGCACTCGCCATACCACAATACATTAGCTCGTAGGGCGAAGTCCCCAAAGAAACTTGCGTCCGTTCTCGGCAAACATATATTATAAACGGGAGCATGGTATCCCATTCGGCCATCTCACCATTTATTTATTTATTTATTTATTTAACTGCATTTATATCCCGCTTTTCACCGGGTCAAAGCGGTGTAACATGTAACATAGGGAGGGGTAATTTCTTTTAGGAAGGGGCCATCACCAGGGTCAACAATTAATGATTATGGGTGGACATGGACATGATTTACTTCTGCTAAAATCTAAGTGTGAGGTCATGGTGGTGTTTCCGTTGAAAGATGTTCACGGAATAGGATTGTCTTTAGCTGTTTCTTAAATGATGTGATGTCGTTGTTGTTCTTGATGTGGTTTGGTAGAGAGTTCCAGAGGGATGGAGCATAAAGTTCGAATGCTCTGTTGCAGGTCCGTTGTGTAGATTTGGTTCTTTTGTGGGGGACAACGATAGAGTTATTGGAGGAATGTCTGGTTGATCTGTTGTGGGATGGTCGAGGCAGTAAGGAGTGTAGTGAGGTGTTCCGTGCTTGGTGGATAGTTTTGTGGATGAGTAAGATGGCTTTGTACCTGATTCTTGCTTGCAGTGGAAGGAGGTGAAGGTCTCTTAGGATTGGGGTGATGTGCTCCCGTTTTTTTGCATTTTGAATAGTCCTTGCTGTGGTGTTTAAGGCAGTACGGAGGGAGTTGGTGTGCGAGGCAGGAAGTCCATGATAGATTATGTTGCAGAAATCCAGATGAGGGAGTGTCACAGCTTGCATCACTGTCCTAAAGTCGTGAGGTTCTAGGAGGGGCCTGAGTCGTTGGATAGTTTTAGCTTTGTGGAATATCATCCCAGCGGTTTTGTTGATTTGTTGTTTGAAGGTGAGAGCTTGATCAATGATGACGCCTAGATATCTTATTTGAGGCTGGATTTGTATTTGTGTGGTTCCCATGTTGAGGTGGGTAGGTGGTTTGAAGTCAGGTTCTTTTGTTACTATTAGGGCTTCGGTTTTCTTTATGTTGATGGATAGATTGTTCTCCTGTAGCCAGTTGGCCACGTCGTTGAAGCAGGCTGATAGCTGTTCGTTCTTTGGGTTGTTGGTTGTAATTGGTGCGTAGAGCATTATGTCGTCCGCGTAGATGTGGAAGTTGATGTTGTGGGTGCGTATGATTGAGCATAGTGGACGTAGGTATATGTTAAACAACATGGCTGATAGGGTGGATCCTTGGGGTACTCCTTGAAGTTGTTTGTATGGGGGCGAAGTTGTGGAGAGGGTGCGAATCCGTTGCTGTCTGTTAGTTAAGTAGGATCTGAACCATTGGAGTACAGTGTCCTTGATTCCGATTGTTTGTAGTCTGTGTATGAGGATTTCGTGTGAGATTGTGTCGAAGGCCGCTGATATGTCTAGGAAGATCAGGATGTACCCTGAGTTTTTCTCTTGTGTTCCGATGATGAGTGTGTTCATTAGGATGGTCATGAGGGTCTCAACTCCATGTAGTGGTCGGAAACCGTGTTGCTGAGGGTCAAGTATGTCGTTGGTGTCTAGATGATCTTGGAGCTGGTGTTGGACTATCTTTTCTATTATCTTGGTGGCGAGGGGGAGGCTTGCCACCGGTCTGTAGGAGGTGGGGTCCTTGGGGTCCAGGTTGTTCTTCTTTATGGTTGGTCGGATGACTGATGTTTTGAGGGCATCTGGCATGTATCCTTGTTTAAAGGATTCGTTTACGATGTGAGTTAGTGGGGTACTTAGGTCTTCCTTGGTTTTCTTTATCCATTCGGTAGGGCAGGGGTCCAGTGGGGAGGTAGTGGTGTTCAGACAGGAGATGGTGGAGGATATTTCTTCCTTTGAGGTGTCATTGAATGTAGTCCAGTTAGCGTTTATGGTGATCCTTGGGTATGTTCTTGTGGCTGTAGCGCATTGGTAGGGTTGTTGAGGTTGCTGAAATTGCTTGTATTGTCGGGCCAAGAGATCCGAGGGGATATCTGGAGGTTGATCGGAAGTGGTTGGTGTCTTTGTCAGTTTTTTAGCGATTTGGAAGAGTTCTCGAGGTTTGTTTGCAGCGGTCGTGATGATTTTGGTGTGGTAGTTTCTCTTTGCATTGTCGGTTTCTGTGTGGTAGGCAGCGAGTTCATATAGGTATTGCTTTTTGTCTTTGTCAGTTTTGTTTTTTCTCCATTTTCTTTCTGTTCTTCTAAGATTTGTTTTCAGTTTTCGGAGATCAGGGGTGAACCAGCGGGCCTTTGAGGAGATGGGCTTGTTGCTGGTCTTGTTTACAGTTGCTCTGGATGCCGAGGAGATAGTGGTGTTCCAGTTGTCCATGAGGTCGTCAAGGTTATTTGAGTTCGTAAGTAGATTAGGTAAGGTCAGCGTCAGGATATGCTACTAGCTGTAGTTCCAAAATTGCCTCACGATTTGGTGCTACCACAAACCATCTAAAGCACGCCTTAACATTTGCTTTATAGTTTGGTTTAGTCTCTCTACTAAGCCATTGCATTGAGGATGATAAGCGGCTGTCTTAACGTGTCATATGCCAAAGGCATCCCACACCTGGGCCAAATACTTTGACATAACGTTACTGCCCCTATCGGTTAGTACCTCCTGTGGAAACCCTATTTCACAGAATAGTTTTACTATTTCCGAGGCTATAGTCTTGGCCGATATATTCCTTAAGGGAATAGCCCACAGAAATCTTGTGGCTTGGTCCACCATGACCAGCATATATTGAAAACCTCTAGGCGTCTTCAATAAGGGTCCCACTATAACCATAGCTATTCTTCTAATGGGTTCCAATATAACCGGTATCGGACACAAGGGCACTTCGGGTGGTCGGACAGAGGTTACTCTCTGGCAGGAGGAACATGACTCGCAAAATTGCGAGGTCTCTTTGAAGACTCCTGGCCAGTAAAACCGCGCTAGTATTTGGTCTAGGGTCCCCTGTACCCCTTTGTGACCTCCTACGGGGTGATCATGAGCTAACCTCAAAACCAGGGACTTAAAAGCAGCGGGCACTACTAGTTGCTTACGGACAGATCCAGTCTGAGGGTCTATACTTTCCCTGTATAGCATCTCTTTATCCAAAATGAACCTGGGGAAGGTATCCTTTCTCACCTGGGCATACTCGAATGCCCTAGCGAGTGCGGGGTCGGCTCTCTGCTCTTTGGCGAAAGATGGAAACCTCTCTACCAACTCCGACGGAACCCAGGGCAATCCCTGCCCGGCCTCTAACTCAGCTCTCCCTTGAGAACGGCATCTCCTCTCCCTGCATTTTTCTGCCTTAGGCTTCCTTTTCCCTTCAGCTGGGGCAGATATTAGGTCTTCGTGTGAGGGCAACTCAGCTAGAGTTTCATCCTGGGGTTCGGAGATCTTGCCTGGAGCTTTAGATTGGGTGCGTGTGGATACGAGGGCTTCCTGGGAAGATAGTCCCTTTTCCAACCCCTTTTTAAATTGGGGCCAGTCCCTACCTAGCACCAAATCGTGAGGCAATTTTGGAACTACAGCTAGTAGCATATCCTTTTCTATCCCTAAACCTTTTACTACCAAGTTGTATACAGGATAGAAAGAAGAAGCACCGTGAATGCATTTAATTTTTACTTTTCCTTCTGCTCGATTCGGTGCGGACTCAGCTAGATCTTCAATTGCATGCCAGAGCTTTTAGAGATCATGCTCTGGAAAAAAAAAAGAGATCATGCTCTGGTCTGCACCAGAATCGAGAAGAGCATTCACAGATATACCTTGCACTTTGACCTCTAACAAAAATCCTTCTCGCAACATTTTTGTATTTTCACTTATCAGTGCAGTACGCGATTTACATTCACTCTTTAGATGCCCTGTTTTCCCACAAAGAAAACACCTTTTTTTCTCAGTGATTTCCTGGCATAGGCCTACCAGTTTCCAAACCTCCTGGTTTATACCTTGACATCCTTTCTGATGACTGCATCATAGCCTCTACTGCCGTCTTTGAAGCTTCACCACTTTTGCGAGTAGCCAATTGTGCTTCAAAATACCTTTCTGTTAAGAGGATTGCTTCTTCAGTGGTACGGCAGTTCTGCAGTATCAGGAAGGTCTGCACCTCCTGGGGCACAGCAGTCATGAATTGCTCTAATACAATAACATCAACTATGGTGTCAATGCTCTTACTCTCGTGCCTCAACCACTTTATCGCCAGGCTCTTAAGCCTTTGACTTAAAGCTTTTGGCATTTCTCCCGCTTTAAGTCGGGTAGCTCTTAGCATCCGGTTCTACACCAAAGGAGTTAAGCCAAGGCGGTCCCTTACAGACTTCGTTACTTCTGTGTAATCATTTGCTAGGGCTGCGGGCATAGCTTTATACGCCGACAACGCCTCTCCTGTGAGTGAGGTTGCTAGGCGTATAGCCCATTGATCTTTTGGCCATCCTATGGTATGCGCTATACTATCAAAGGATTCCAAAAAGTCGTCAATGTCATCGCTAGGTGACAACTTTCCCAAAGTCAGTGTCTCATAAGACCACGGTCCTACCCCACTGTTGCTGGCTATAGCATTTTGTCCTTGAAGAGAAGGAGCTGCTGCTTGTGCTGTCTTCTGTTCAGCGAACCAAGCCTCCATCATCTCCAACACGGGCTTGTTGCACCTGCATGGCCGACACCACTTGTTGCTGCGCTTGGCAAGCCATCTCTCGTTGTTTGTCAAATTGTACCGCCATCCACTGTAGGATCTCCTTTGGGTCCATGGCGACCACTTCCTAGAGAGAAATGTAGAGAGAGAGACAACCCAAGTGTGGCACTGGCACTCTTTTGTCAGTCCCCCTTTGTTTTCCTTCTCTTTTTTTTTTTCTCAATACCCACACCTGAATACACCACAGGTTATGCTGAATTACATGTTACCTGCTTCAGGTGTTGACTCATGCCTTGAGCAAACAATGTGTCCAACGTCCTCCAGCAGTATTGGTGACAACACTTCCGTCTTCCACTCAGTGCTTCTTTTCCTTTGAACTTGGCAATTTCTTCTTTTGCTTCCCAGCAAATATCCTCAAAACTACGCCATTATGTCACAGCCCCTCCTAGTGGCAGCGTGCAGAAAGGAGAGGGTAGACACTTATTGTTGGTTGAAGAAGGAAAAGCTTTTCTAGGCCAGGTGCATTGTGGTCTTTGTAGTCCCACTTCATAAAGAAATAGTTGTGAGCCTTGTGCAGGGTTAAACTTAAATGGTTTTTATTCCCTTTGTTGCGCAAAGGTTCTCCAGGAAGACAAAAACAGAATGTACCTTACCTCAGGGTTTATGCCAAAATATTTACAAAGTCAGTAACTGTTACAGGCGCTTCACAGTTCTTTGCATCCAAACAGGTTTTCAACACCAAGAGGAAAAACAAATACAAAACTTCTTCTTTCAGCTTAGCAAAAGCAAAAAGATATGTTAAAGCATGTCCTGCCAGTTACAATTCTGTGAGGGACTCTAGACTCTTGGAAACACAGAGTAAGCAGTCCATCGGGTGCTCTAACTGCAACGGCTCTGGCTCTATCACCTCTATTTGCATAGGTTCCTGTTCAGCCGTGTTGTCAGCTAGTCCTGAGCTTTCCCTGGATAAGGCAGGTTGTAGTTCAATAGATCTCTCCAATATTCCCCAGTCTTGCTGGTCTTGGTTTGGCAAATAACTGTTATGGCTTTTTACTATGCCTCTCTGTAAAGGTTTCATAAGCCCTTCCCAGCTTTGTTTCCTATCAGTACGGTTCTCTGGGTTATAAGCTTTTCTAGGAGCTGGCTCACATCTTGGAAAGGAAATATAACTGTACCTTGGATCTTTGAGACGTGCTCTGCTGGTATTTGCTCTACCCGGCAGTCTCCTTCTATCACCGTCTTCCCTGAAGACTGGCTCCTGGAGCTTTCTGGAATGGGCTTGTCCTCCCTGGTACTTAGCTCTTCCTGGTAAGTACTCCAAGCTTCTCTGCCTTTCAGTATGTGAGGTTCCTCTCTCAGGTCCCCTCTCAGTTCCTCTCTGAACTTGTGTTCCTCTCCAAACTTGTGATCCTCTCTGAGATTGAGGTCCTCTCTCAGCTCCTCTCTCAGCTCGTAGTCCTCTCTCAGTTCCTTTCTGAACTCGAGATCCTCTCTCAGTTCCTCTCTGAACTCGAGATCCTCTCTGCCTTCTTCCTTCTGAGCACTGTTTATAAAGCCGTTTCTCCACTGAGCTTCCTGGCTTTCTACTCAGGTGTACCTGATTAGCTCCTGCATTCTCAAAACCTGGGTGTGTCAGCTTAGCTTCTGCAGCCTCGTGCCTGCTCCCTCTAGCTGCACTTTTAGGTAACTGCACCCTCTGTGAGTCAGTTGCTTTATAATAAACAGTGTTTTTTCCTAAGTCTATAGCTTCAATGGCTTCAGCTTCATCACAATACACACATGCACACACACACACGTGCGCACACATACACATGCAGACACGCACACACACACAAGTAGACACACACATACATACAGACACACACATGCACATATACATACAGACACGCATACATATGCACAGACACACGCAGAAAAGCTTAATGTTTAAAAATATTATGTCCATTTATCATTTTTACAGGATTGTTGTGTGTGTGTGGGGGGGGGGGGGGGTAGGTGTTGCAGTGATCATGACTGTTGAGTTTAATTGCCAAAATCTTAAGGAGGGGGACACAAGGCTAAAGGGTCTCTTAAGGCATTTGGCACCCTTGAACCGGCCTGCTTTCACACGTTTTCTGCTAGCAAATTCCATAGTTTGATTGTGTGTTGTCTGGAAATGTACGGGCCAATATTCAACATCCAGCAACCTCATAAGCTGACTGCTGAACATCTGCTCCTAACTTTATAGGGAGATATTATCTGTGGAAAGTTAACTAGATCTGCAGTCTAAGTTAAACAGATAAGTTATATGGATAGCAGCTAAATATCACAATTCCTATGACTGTAGACCCTGCCCTGGAATGTTTCTGGCCCTTCTTGGTTTTAGATGGATACATTTTAGTCATAGATCATCTTCTATAGCCAAAATGTATCAGTTTAAAGGCCCAAGATATTCAAATCTGAGGTGTTAATGCCTTTTCCCCCATCCCATCTTTCATTTAGTCCCCTTTCCAGTTTTGTTCTCATTTGGGGGTTAGAATTCACAGAATTACTTGACATTTGCTGGAAAGGAAGAAAAACAAATTAATTTGGATCAAAACAGAAAGGGATATTTAGTGGCATAGCTGTCGCTGCTGAATACTAACCCTGGATATTCACTCCGGCATTGAATATATGGAGTAGCCACAGAACCCAGAAGCTAACTGGGCAGTGGTGATATTGAGCTGCTGCCCAGTTAGCTTCATGGGCAAACCTAGGCCAGCATTTGTCACGCTCTAACTTTACCGATGGGTCACTAACTGGGCAGGGTCTAAATATCGCCGCTGCCCAGTTCGCGATGGGTGACACTTCCACTCCATCCCAGAGTGCCCTCAAATTCTTAAGGAAATCTCAGAGCAAGCTATATTACTAATATCTCAATAGATCTTTAAAATAATTTATTTTTAGTTGGTTTTGTCTTTCTTGTGCCTTAAGCAACAAGATTCAGCAAAGTGAACCACCTTACAGATATATAAGCATATTTTATAGTTGAAAAGAATAAGATAAACCACTCCATATCTCATATAACCTCTGTGTATACAGGTCTATACACAGGGAATCAGCGTGCAGGGTGTTAGATGTCTCTGAAAAGAGGCGAGCTGATTTTACTTGTACGAGAGCTGAAGAAACAGTAGGGGCTTTGGTAGTCTTTCTCATTTCTTTCAATAAGTACCAAAGCTCCTAACAGCAGAAGGATGCCTGGGAGCCACTGTGTCTCCAAAGATGCATCACTAGTACTGCTTCTGCCTCTGTTCAGATGGACAACCTGAGCCACACTGTGGCACCAGCTCTGGGTAAAAGACTCCCTCGGAACACAAGTGGTGGAACGGAGAGAGGAGGTCGGGAAGCTGAGAAGTTCTCATGTAACAAGAACTACATCACTGAAATGCTACTTGAGGCATCTAAGTTGGAAAGCTCAAGCAGTGAAATGAACCGCAAGAAGACAGCTGGAGACACACTACGAGGGCCATGTCCACTTGTGCTGAAGAGCCAGTAAGCATCTCTGAGAAGAAACCAGAACTCGTGGAGAATCAGCAACCATTGTGTCCCGGAAGCAAAGAGCGCAGTGATTGGTGACTCCCTTTGGAGAAGCACAGAGGCATCTATCCTGTGAGCAGACATGTACTGTATGCTGGCTGCTGAGATCCAAGATATGATGGAGAGATTGCTGAGACTCATCATTTTCCAATGCTGCTCATCTATGTTAGCATGAATGATAGAACGTATCAAAAGAGACTTCCTGGCTCTGGGAGAGAGAATTAATACTTGTAAGAAGGTGTGCAGGTGGTGGTCTCACTCCTCCTCTACACGCACACTTGGTTAGGTCCTCAGCACCGGAGCATTTTGAGCTCTGCGCACTCATGAGGTCATCAAAGAGCACAACTTACAAGATTTAGATGTGATGCCAGTGTGGCATATATTGCTGCAGGTACATTGTCAAAGGGACACATGCCTCTTTGCATGCCAATTAAATATGTGCTTTTTAAGTGGATTAATAAGGTGTTTTTTATTTTTATTTGTTAGTAAGAAAGAAGGCTTGGTTATGGGTGTGAATAAACTAATACCCTTGGCTCACAAGTTTGTACCCGAGGCATTGCAAGGTTACGTGACTTACCCAAGGCCACAAGGAGTGCCAGTGGGATTTGAACTCTGCTCTTTCTGACTCTAGGCTTCTGCCCTAATTACTAGGCCACTCCTCCACTCATACAGTTAATGCCCCTGGATGTCTGTAGGTGCTCTCCCTGCACACCATAGAGCTACGCAGTTAGCATTGGGGCATTCTGGGATGGAATGGAAGTGTCACCCATCGCGAACTGGGCAGCGGCGATATTTAGCCCCTGCCCAGATAGCAACCCGTGGGTAAAGTTAGACCATGACAAATTCTGGCCTAACTTTGCCCATGAAGCTAACTGGGCAGCAGCTCAATATCACCACTGCCCAGTTAGCTTCTGGGTTCAATGCCGGAGTGAATATCCAGGGTTAGTCTTCAGCAGCGACGGCTATGCACCTTGGTTGTTCAGGGAATTATAGCACCTTCTGCTTTATTGATTTATAAGGATTGAGCTCAGGCCTTTTGTTCAAGGCAAGATGTGGTTTTCAATTGGCGGTAGAAGAAATCAATAAACTGTAACTGTAACTGTACATTTAGGTACCACAGATATTTCCCTGTCCCACAGGGCTTGCCTTCTAAGTTTGTAACTGAGGCAATGGAGAATTAAGTGACTAGCCTAAAACCACAAGGAGCATTAGTGGGATCTGTACCCTGGTCTTTTGGTTACACTAGGCTACTCCGCCACTCCTTATAGGATTTTTGTAATTATGAATGCTGGGCGATAATAACTTGCTTGTAAAAGCTCTCAAACTTCATTGAAAAGGGATGATATGTCCTGCAATATTTGGTTTCACCGCCCCTCATTATCCAAAGGTATCAGTTAACGTCTTTGGAATTAACTGATGTGTACTTTAAATATGTAATCCATAAGGAATAATACTCAAGTGTTACATGATTTGATTTTAGCTCAAAACCAGATATTTATGGTATAACTCAATCTTAACATTTGGTAGTCCATGTGCACATTTAAAATCAGACATTCCCTAATGGTTATCTGTTGGAACACCAACCTAGGGCTGGCAGCAGGGCCAGGGAAACCATCAGGCAAATTAAGTGGTTACCTAAGGCGGCAGGGCTGGTAAAGAGTAGGGAATTCAAAGCTTAACAATAGATTCTGATAGTTGGGTGGGGGGCATAAGGCTTAAAGTTTGCCTGGAGCGTCAACACCTTGAATCAACTCTGGGGTCTGCCCTGGCTGGCAGGCAGGCAAGTGGGTGGTATGATACTGCTTACAAAGGAGTTGCTAAGGGATTATCGGGTTATTATGAGGGTAGATATGGAAAAGAAGGATTGTTGCTTCACTGGATACAATCTACCTTCTTTCTTTTTTTATCTGCCAGATGATACTTTGGTAGATCCAGTGGTGTACCTAGTCTATGTGATACCTGGAGTGGATGCCACTCCCCCCCCAACTCAATGCTCATCCTCCACAATGTGCGCGCTCGGCAATCTTACTTTCACTTGTTTGCCAGCTTGCTGCATTGTCTCTACTCCAGGCCTGCTCTTCCCTCCCTTGCCGAAGTCTCGTGGTGCAGCTGCAAAATTCTGCTGCCTGATTAGTTACCCATTGTGGTATTAGGGAGCATATGATGTAAATACTTAAATCTCTCAATTGGATCTCCATCTGGCAAAGAGTAAAATTTGATGTCTGTTTGTTGATTTTCAAGTTGTTGAATAATTCTGAAGTGGCATCAGAATATTTGCAGAAACTGGTGGTCCAGAATCAACCAGTGTGGATGTTACATTCTAACGATACACATCAATTGCTAGATTTATTTAATTTAAGTCTCACCTTTCCACTAATAGTTCCAGGTGAATTAACTGAATGACATGAGGTACTTCTTTGTCCCTAGAGGGCTTCTTTGGGCTCTTGATAATTATTACTATGGAAACAGGATAATTACCATGTGCTGAAATGTGTGTTCACTGCTCATCTTGCAATGGGGAGGGACCTGGGTGGGATTGTGGCAGAGAAGGGGTGTTGGGTGCACACACTGCTGTGGGCATGGGTGTCAGTAGTGGGTGCTAATCGCCAATGTTGCAGTTAGCGTGGGTGTCAGTAGTGGGTGCTAATTGCCAATGTTGCGGTTGGCGTGGGTGTCGGTAGTGGGTGCTAATCGCCAATGTTGCGGTTGGCGTGGGTGTCATTAGTGGGTGCTAATCGCCAATGCTGCGGTTGGCGTGGGTGTCGGTAGTGGGTGCTAATCGCCAATGTTGCGGTTAGCGTGGGTGTCGGTAGTGGGTGCTAATCGCCAATGTTGTGGTTGGCGTGGGTGTCGGTAGTGGGTGCTAATCGCCAATGTTGCGGTTGGCGTGGGTGTCCTTAGTGGGTGCTAATCGCCAATGTTGCGGTTGGCGTGGGTGTTAGTAGTGGGTGCTAATCGCCAATGTTGCGGTTGGCGTGGGTGTTGGTAGTGGGTGCTAATTGCCATTGTTGCAGTTGGCATGGGTGTCGATAGTGGGTGCTAATCGCCAATGTTGCGGTTAGCGTGGGTGTCATTAGTGGGTGCTAATCGCCAATGTTGCGGTTGGCATGGGTGTCAGTAGTGGGTGCTAATCGCCAATGTTGCGGTTGGCATGGGTGTCAGTAGTAGGTGCTAATCGCCAATGTTGCGGTTGGCGTGGGTGTCAGTAGTGGGTGCTAATCACCAATGTTGCAGTTAGTGTGGGTGTCAGTAGTGGGTGATAATCGCCAATATTGCAGTTAGTGTGGGTGTCAGTAGTGGGTACTAATCGCCAATGTTGCAGTTAGTGTGGGTGTCAGTAGTGGGTGCTAACCGCCAATGTTGCAGTTGGTGTGGGTGTTGGTAGTCGGTGCTAATCACCGATGTTGCGGTTAGTGTGGGTGTCAGTAGTGGGTGCTAATCGCCAATGTTGCGGTTAGCGTGGGTGTCGGTAGTGGGTGCTAATTGCCAATGTTGCAGTTAGCGTGTGTGTCGGTAGTGGGTGCTAACTGCCAATGTTGTGGTTAATGTGGGTGTCAGTAGTGGGTGCTAACTGCCAATGTTGCGGTTAGTGTGGGTGTCAGTAGTGGGTGCTAATCGCCAATATTGCGGTTAGTGTGGTTGTCAGTAGTGGGTGCTAATCGCCAATATTGCGGTTAGTGTGGGTGTTAGTAGTGGGTGCTAATCGCCAATGTTGGGGTTGGCGTGGATGTCGGTAGTGGGTGCTAATCGCCAATGTTGCGGTTAGTGTGGGTGTCAGTAGTGGGTGCTAATCGCCAATGTTGCAGTTAGTGTGGGTGTCAATAGTGGGTGCTAACTGCCAATGTTGCGGTTAGTGTGGGTGTCAGTAGTGGGTGCTAATCGCCAATATTGCGGTTAGTGTGGGTGTCAGTAGTGGGTGCTAATCGCCAATGTTGGGTTTGGCGTGGGTGTCGGTAGTGTGTGCTAATCGCCAATATTGGGGTTGGCGTGGGTGTCGGTAGTGTGTGCTAATCGCCAATGTTGCGGTTAGTGTGGGTGTCAGTAGTGGGTGCTAATCGCCAATATTGAGGTTAATGTGGGTGCTCCTACTGCCACCACAACAGGTGGACTTAGATGCACCTGCAGTAATTGCCAAGGACCAGAATATGCACTAAGGGACTTTCCTGCATGCTGTCAGGGACATCTGAATTCAAGAAACCTTAATCTAACTGCCAGCAGATGCACCAAACTGTGATGGCATAGACCTAATCAAAACTGAAAACAAGAATGTAGCAATATGCCTCCCTTACAGACCTCCGACCAATAATCAATCCAACTTCACCATCAAACTCGAATCAGCATGTACATCCCCAGCACAGAAACCGCACATCATACTTGGGGACTTTAACTTAGCATCCCTCCCAACACAACAATCCACTGACTTCCTTGAATTCATGGAAGATATGGGCTTTCCCCAAATAATGAAACACCCCACTCATGTAAAAGGGAACACATTAGACATGATATTTGTCAACAAATCCCTAACTATGCACCCTAATTTCTCTTACCCAACCACCAACCAGGTACCATGGTCAGATCACTTCATCCTGAAAATGGCTATTCCAATTCCTCGATGCCCTATGACATCTACTAACACACCCCAACATAAACCGCTATTTAAACAATTTGACAGAAATGCCTTCCTGATTGAGGTGACCCCTAATCTACATACACACATACACAAACCTGAAGACACAATAACAAAGACACACATACATGACCTTGATGATACAATAAAACTGGAATACAACAATTATCAAAGCTGCGAAGTCCACATCACCCATCAATAGAACCTATGGAAGGCCAACTGAAAAATGGTTCTCCCAAGAGATAAGCAACCTCAAGAAAAACCTCCATAAACGAGAGAAAAAATGGAGATCCAAGAAAACCTCTGAAAACAAGGAACTCTATAACACAACACTAAATATATATAAAGAAGCAATCCTTAAAGCAAAGAAGGAACACCACTCCACTATTCTCAACAAAGCCATCCAACTCCCAAGAGAACTATTCGAAATTGTAAAAACCATATCCAAACCCCAAGTAAACCAAACAAATAATACACCTATTAACCCACAATCCATAGCAGAACACCTAGCAGCTAAACTAAAAAGAAAGAACTCAAATACTCAACCCTACAGTGAACTCCATCCCCTCCCTAATAAATGCCACACTTTCCAACTCATTAAAGAGAAACAACTCATAGAAAGAATCACGAAAATTAACACAACCACCTCACATCTAGATCCTTGCCCAGTACCCTGGATAAAAGCCACTAAATTTGAACTAGCACCTGCATTACTTAATATCTTCAACCAATCCCTGCACCAAGGAATAATGCCTGACACACTTAAACTCTCCGTCATTCGCCATGTACTCAAAAACAGATCTCTCAACAAAGATGACCACACATCATACAGGCCAATAGCTAATATCCCATTCTTAGCAAAAATAATAGAAAAAGTAGTCCAAATACAACTGCAAGATTACATTGATCTGAACGCCCCACTTGATACCTAACAATACAGTTTCCACCCCTACCACGGCGTAGAAACCCTCCTGCTAGTATTACTGGATACCCTCATCTGTGGTCTAGACCATCCAAACCAGGCCTTTTTTATGGTTTTTCTGGACATCTCCTCAGCATTTGAAAATATTGATCACCTCATCCTCCTATCAAGACTGGCACAAACAGGTATATCTGGTATAATACTAAAATGGTTTAAATCATACATTTCCAACCGATTCCAGTACGTAAAAATTAACCAGGATTCATCTACCACTTTCCCCCAAGAACAGGGAATACCCCAAGGATCGGCCCTCTCGGACCTCCTGTTTAATCTATATCTATAACCTATTTGTACAATCTTCAATAAACACAAAATCCACTATCATATTTATGCAGACGACATTATGTCATATACACCAGTAGACATAAGAAACCCCTAATATAACAATATCATCGACTTCATAACTGAAGCAGAATCCTGGCTTAACAAAAACAACTTACAAATAAACTTCAAAAAAACTGATATCCTATTCACTACAAGAAATCAGAAAGAGTAGTTACTCACTTGTAACAGGTGTTCTCCAGGAGCAGCAGGAATCAGTCCTCACATATGAGTGTCATCGACGCCGATGAAGCCCCAGCGGAGCATTGCCCCAGCTTTCTATGAAAGCCTTTGGGAATGCAGGCACACATGCGCGGTTCCCTTCCCGCCTAAAGGTGCCATCTTACCTCAGTCAAATGACATAGCTAAGAACAGTACACAAAAATGAAAAAATTATACTATGTACAACTGCAACTCCCAGGGGAGGAGGGAGGGTTGTGAGGACTGATTCCTGCTGCTCCTGGAGAACACCTGTTACAGGTGAGTAACTACTTTTTCTCCAGGACCAAGCAGGAAGTCAGTCCTCACATATGGATGACTCCCTAGATCTGGGCTACCGAGGAACCCAGGCTGAACAAGAGAACTCCCTCTAGTCTCAGCAGCAAAGAAAGGCTTTTCACTGACACAACCTCCACCGGTAGCCCAACAGAGGGCAGGAGTTGCCTAAACCTCAAAGAGATTCCGGAGTACTGCCTGGCCAAAAGCACTGTCCCTACGGGACTCCCTCTCCAGACAGTAATGGGCGCAAAAGTCTGGCTTGAAGACCAAGTTGCAGCCCTGCAGATGTCTACCAAGGGCACAGAGCGGAGATGAGCCACTGAGGCAGCCATTGCCCTGACACAGTGGGCCGTGACTCGACCCTGCAAAGGGAGGTCAGCCGCCTTGTAAGCCCAGGTGATACAGTCAGCCACCCAGATGGACAAGGTACGCTTGGACACAGCCAACCCTAACTTATTAGGTTCAAAGGATACGAAGAGCTGAGTAGCCCTTCTATGCCTCTGCGTACGGTCAAGGTAGAAGGATAAGGCCCTCCTACAGTCCAGGGTATGCAGGACTGCTTCAGCCTGGCTTGCATGAGGCCTAGGGAAGAATGTTGGAAGAACCACCTCCTGGTTAAGGTGGAAGGAGGAGACAACTTTTGGGAGGAACTTTGGATGCATCCTAAGGACTACCTTGTTCCTATAGAAGCGAGTGTAAGGCCTATCACAGACCAGGGCCTGAAGCTCACTCACTCGCCTAGCCGAGGTAAGGGTTACTAAGAAGAGTGTCTTCCAGGACAGGAAGCGTAGAGGGCAAGTAGCCATCGGCTCAAAGGGTGGGCGAGTCAGCTGCTGCAAAACCACATTCAACTCCCACTCAGGAGCAGGAGGACGGATTGGAGGCTTGAGCAAAAGCAAGCCTCTGAGAAAGCGGGACACCAAGGGGTGAACCGACAGAGAATGTCCTTCCACCAGTGAGTGGTGAGCTGCTAGAGCTGAGAGGTGTACCCGAACAGAATTGGACTTAAGTTCCTGATTGGATAAGTGCAGTAAGTACTGAAGCACTACTGGTACAGTACAGGAGAAAGGATCCTCTGTACGTAGCTGACACCACAGAGAAAACCTTTTCCATTTGAGAGCATAGGTTTTCCTAGTGGACTGTTTCCTAGAGGCTAGGACAACCTCCTCAACTTCCTGAGGTAGGCCCCAGGGAGCCAGAACTACCCTTGCAGCCTCCAGGCCATCAAATTGAGAGCCTTGAGATTGGGGTGCAGAAGGGAACCCTGATCCTGAGAGAGAAGGTCGGGTTGCAACCCCAGAGGCAGTGGAGGATCCACCGCCAGCTGAAGCAGAAGTGGAAACCAAGGCTGTCTGGGCCACCTGGGAGCCACCAACAGGACCGAGGCCTTGTCCTGAAGAATCTTGAACAGAGTTCGGGCCACCAAGGGCATGGGAGGAAAAGCATACAGGAGGCCCTGAGACCATGGAATCAGAAAAGCATCTGCTGCTATCCGCAGAGGATGCGGTTGCCTGGAGCAGAACCTTGGCAGTTGCTTGTTCAGTGGACTGGCAAACAGATCTATCAAAGGAAGACCCCATTTTAGGAAGCTCTTCTGAACTGCTGAAGGATGCAGCTGCCACTTGTGGGGCTGTAAAATCCTGCTCAACCTATCTGCCAGGAAGATTTCCTGGCCTGGAAGGTACACAGCCTTGAGGAGCATGTTGTGCTTGAGGGCAAAGGAGCAAAGGTCCTGTGCATCCCGACAAAGGAGTCTGGACCCAGTCCCGCCCTGTTTGTTCACATAAAACATGGCCACTTGGTTGTCTGTCTGAACCAGGACAGATTGATGAGCCAGGGTAGGAGAGAAAGCTTTGAGTGCTAGTCGAATAGGCCTGAGTTCCAGGAGATTGATCTGCTGTGCCGCCTCCCAAGGAGACCACAGGCCCTGGGTGCACTTGTTCAGACAATGAGCTCCCCAGCCCTGCAGGGAGGCATCTGTGGTCAGCACCACTGTGTACCCAGGAATTTGAAAGGGTACCCCTTTCAGAAGATTGGGTGGGTGCAGCCACCAGCTGAGGGAGTCCAGAAATGGTTTGGACACCCTTATTCTGTCTCTGAGGCTGCCTGTGGCCTGAGACCACTGACTCCGAAGACACCATTGTGCAGGCCGCATATGGAGCCTGGCATTGGGAGTGACATGAATTGTCGAAGCCATGTGGCCAAGCAGCCTCAGGCAGAGTCTGGCAGAGACCACTGACCCGCTGAGAAACTGATTTGCCAAGTCCATCAGTCTTTGGGCTCTGTTTGCTGGCAAGAATGCCTTTGCCAGGGCAGATTCCAGCCTTGCCCCTATGAACTCCAAGTTCTGGGAGGGGAGCAAAGTGGACTTAGCGAAGTTTATGACAAATCCCAAGCTCTGAAGAAGAGCAATAGTTCTGAGAGTGGCCTGTCGGGCCTCCTGGCACGTCTGACCCCTGATGAGCCAGTCGTCCAGATAAGGGAAAACAAAGATTCCCTGATTTCTCAGGTAGGCCGCCACCACTGCCAGGCATTTGGTAAAGACTCTGGGAGCGAAGGTTAGGCCAAAAGGCAGTACTCTGTACTGATAATGATTTCCTCCCACAATGAACCTGAAGTACTTTCTGTGGTTTGGATGAATGAGGATGTGAGTGTACGCATCCTTTAGATCTAAGGAGCATAGCCAGTCTCCCTGCTGGAGGTAGGGCAGAAGTGTTCCAAGAGTAAGCATCTTGAATTTTTCTTTCTCTAGGAACTTGTTTAGGTTCCTGAGATCCAGAATAGGTCGAAGGCCATCGGTTCTCTTGGGTACCAGGAAATACCTGGAGTAGAACCCTTGACCTTGCAAGTGGGGAGGCACAGGCTCCACCGCCCTGTCCACCAACAGACCTTGGAGCTCTTGGAGGAGAAGAACTGTGTGCAGGGGAGGCCTTGGAGGCTCCCCTGGAAAGTATGGCGGAGGCAGGTGGTGAAAATGTAGTGCATAGTCCCTTTGGACTATGTTCAACACCCAACTGTCTCCAGTTATGTGGGGCCACTGGTGGGCAAAGAGGGCGAGGCGACCTCCTGTGCAGGGTTGGGAGAGCAGGGACTGAGAGGCTACGCTCAAGGAGTCAAAAACCCCCACCCTGCTGAGTGGGAGCAGGGGCCAGAGGCTTGGGGGTCCTCTGCCTACGGGACCCATTACCCTGACCCTGGGGTGCAGCTTGGGCAGCCTGATACTGAGGGTACTGTTTGTAGGCAGTGCCCTTCCTCGGGTAAAAGGGCTTCTTACCCGAGGCCTTCTTCTTGTGAGAAGGGGCAGAGGTCTTCCTAGACAGCCTTGTCCTTGTAAGGTGCTCAGTCTCGAGCTGTGCAGCCTTCTCGGCCATGGGCTTGCCAAAAAGGTTTTCACCTCGGCAAGGGACATCGACCAACTTGTCCTGAACCCATGGCTCGAGGTACGATGACTGCAGCCATGCCTGGCGTCGAGCCGCGATGCCAGCTGCCGCAACTCGGGCCGAAGCCTCGAAGCCAAAGTAGGCGGCGCGGGACATAAACTTTGAGCAGTTCCGAATCCCCGAGGACAAGGACTTAAATCTCTGCAAGGGTTCCCTGGAGAGACCAGCAGAGAACCCGGCCAACTCCTTGGCCAGGTCTCGCAAGTACATGCCCATGTACAGCTGGTAAGACTGGACACGACAAGCAAGCATCGAGCCCTGGAAGCACTTTCTACCCACACCATCGAGGTTCCGGGCCTCCCTGCCGGGGGGGCACCGCGGAGTGCATCTTCTGGCTTTTCAGACGATGCATGGCCAATTCCACCACCATGGAATGGTGTGGTAGCTGCGCCTTCTGAAAGCCAGGGCTCTTCCGGAGTCGATAAATCGAATCGACTCGCTTGCTTAGAACCGGTGCCGAGGCCGGTGCCTCCCACATCTGGAAGAGGAGCCGTTCCAGCATCGGAGGAACCGGGACAGTAAAGGCCTCCTTCGGAGGAGAGTCGTACTGTAGGGCCTCAAGCTCTTCAGCTCGAGGCTCTTCCTCGGGGTCCGCCGGAATAGCCAACGCGGTGGCCATATCCCGGACAAACTCCAAGAACCGGGTGTCCTCCGGAGGGGATCTACTCCGGGGCTCAGACTGCGGTGAGTCCGAGGGGACGCACCGAGTCTTGAATGTGTCAGGGGACTCCTCATCCTCCGTTTCCCAGGCGGACTCGTCCGACGAGGAGTCAGGGTCCGACCCCGCGGGGCCCTGGAGCACCCGTCTCGATGCCGGAGGCACCGGCATCGATGCCCTCGGTCCCGAACGGGAGGTCGAGGGAGACCGCGACCGAGGTTGACTTCGAGCCATGATGGACTCGAGTATCGGCTCGGTCTCCGGGGTCGACTTCGATGTCGATGTCCCGGTGGTCGGGGCAGATGCGCCAGACAGGATGGCCATCAGTGCCCGCTGCTGCTCCATGAAGGCAGACAGTCTGCTCTCCAAGGCTGTCATCCTGAGACTCAGCTTGGGAGACGCAGCAGCCACCGACTCGGGCCCCGGCAGTGCCGAACCCGACGTCGGCTCTCTGGGAGGAGAGTCCTTGAGGACCACAGGGCTTATGTGTCCAGCAGACTCCGGCTCCACGCGAGGAACTTTGGCAGGCTTCTCTTGTTCCACGGGCCCGGGGCGACGGTCGGGGGTCTTAGACCTGGCCCTCGAGGAGCCAGGGACCTCCTCCGATGACGCCCTCATGAGCCGCTTCTTCCTCTTGCATTCCCGGTCGGGGGACCCCCTGTCCGAGAAGCTTCGACGGCGCTCGGGATCCGAATTCCGAGATGTCGAGGCCTCAGATGAGGTCCGGGCCCGGCCGGAGGCTGAGTCTGAGAAAAGTCTTTCTTTCTGCTGCTGGCGACTTCTTAGTGCCTTGGAAGACATCTTCCCACATGGTCCACACATCTTAGGGTCGTGATCAGGACCGAGGCACCGAAGGCAGCAGTCGTGTGTGTTGGTGAGAGACATCAACTTCTTACACCGATCACACTTCTTGAAACCGCTGGAAGCCATCGGGGAAAAAAGAGTCCCCGCGAGGTCAAAGGACCAGCCTTCCAGGGAAAAATCAAAAAAGGGCGCGAAAGCCAGCCACGAAGGGCAAAAACCGAAAAAGAAGAATCGGGCTCGATTCCGGTGTACCGAACCCGGCGGGAAGGGAACCGGCGTCGAACCGGGAAGAAAAAATAGCGAGAATCGCCGAAAAAATCAAACTTTTATACGGGATGACAGGACGTACGTCTGGTGGGCTTCTCGGAAAAAGAGAGACTGAGGTAAGATGACACCTTTAGGCGGGAAGGGAACCACGCATGCGTGCCTGCATTCCCAAAGGCTTTCATAGAAAGCTGGGGAAATGCTCCACTGGGGCTTCATCGGCGTCGATGACACCCATATGTGAGGACTGACTTCCTGCTTGGTCCTGGAGAACTTCACTCCCCTATCTACATTCAACCTACACAACATTAATTTACCAGTTAAACAGGAGGTAAAATATCTAGGTATCCTAACTGACAGAACTCTCAGTATGTTTTCACAAATCAAACAAACTACCAGAACAATATTCTACAAACTAAAAACCTTACAACACCTTAGGCCAATCCTCGAACCCCAAGACTAGAACAGTAGTTCAAGCTTTGATTACTCCTCACTTGGACTACTGCAATAGTCTCTACCAAGGTCTCCCCAAGAAAACCCTGCACCCACTCTAACTTGCCCAGAATGTAGCTGCCAGGATTATCTCCAGATCAAGCCTCACTGACCACATTGCCCCAATACTTCATAATCTCCACTGGCTACCCATAGCAGCCAGAATAAAATACAGATAGTCATCACCTTCAAATTACACAACAATATCTCCCCCTTCCACTTATCCACTATGATTCATACAGAAACAAATGTAAGAAGCATGAGAAAAGGTACCCAGAATTTCCTATCTATACCCCCCTCCACACGCAAAACCAAACATACTTCTAGCAATAGAGCTTTCAGATACACAGCCCCCACCCTCTGGAATTCCCTCCATGACTATATAAGATCTATCAAGGATCTTCAGACTTTCCGAAAGGAATTAAAAATGATACTCTTCACCAAATACTATAATATATCCACCCCCACCCATATACCCATATACCCACATCCCACTACCCCCCCCAACCAACGAATTAAACCCCTCTCATATTCTACTCTCCTCAGCCAATACTCCTCCTCTGTACCTCCTACACTGCTGAACAAGATTGTAAATAGTTAAGAGTCACTGATGTCATTATCTTACGATACATGTGATTATTGGTCATGTAAATAATTCTTTGTACCATAGTTTAACATGTTATCTGTAACAAAACATTTTGTTCAATGTAAACTGCCCCGGATCGCTGGAAGGGGCATTATAGAAAAACTGTCTAAATAAATAAAATAAATAAATGGGACAAACACAGAAGATTTCTAAAGGAAAATAAGGGGCTATAGTAGTTGATATGAAAGGGCAGACTAGATAGACCATATGGTCTTTTTCTGCTGACATGTTTCTATGACATGCTGGCCACATCCCTGACAATTACTGTGGTGCATTGGCATGCACCTAATGCGTTGATTTTGACTCAAAATGTGCATTAGGGTGAAAAATACTGCACTTTAGTAAAAGGGCCCCTAAGTTTGGAGGGTTAAGTGGTTTTCCTAAAATCCACCAAGGAGCCACAGTGGGATTTGTACCTTCATTTCCCTGGTTCTAGCCCACCGCTCCTACCGCTCTTCTACTCAGGCTAGGACATTTGCAATAGCAGATCTTAGGTAATGGAATTCACTGCCTGAAGGTTTCCTTGCAGAAAGTAAATTTGTTGCAATTTCCAAAGCAATTGATGGCTTTTTTATTCAATGAAGCTTTTTTGAATTGATTGTTAAAACATTTTTATTGAGATAATGATGATGTTTTTTTCTGTTTTTCTGTTGATATATGTGTGTGTTTATACGATTAGGTGTGTGATGATGTACACCGCAAAAGATGGTTATTGATCACTTTTGTGGTCTAAGTATATTTTAAATAAAATAAATAAAGACTGAATCAGAGAGTCTCCTTCTGGAGACAAATATATGATTGTCTAGATGGAATTGACAAGAGTTATTTTGGCTTCCTGGACTATGGAATGATTTTCCAAGGGTTGTTGAACAGAGATGCTATCTATCCATCAAAGAAGGGATGACGTGTCTTCCAGAAGCACTAGTTAACCTACAGAAGAGCTTTAAACTAGGATTATCAGAGATGAGTGGACAACATCTTCAATAAGTAAAAGCCTTTAGGTAAGTAAAACATTAAAAGCTACTAGAGAAATGAGGGAAAAAGGGCACCATCTGGAAAGTTTTCTCTACTAATGCCCATAGTTGTTGTTGTTTAGTACATTGAGTCGGTGTTGACTCATGGCGACCCACTGGATAGCTGTTCTAAACTGTGTTTGATCTTCAGTCAAGCAGCCCATTGCTGATAGAGTAAATACCCATTGTATAAGAAATAATTTCCAAGATATAGAGATAGTCATGGAAGAAAGGAAGGAGGAGTGGCAACATGAAAGCCACAGAACCAGAGGGTTGAAGGGGCAAAGAAGGGCCACTATGGGGTAATCTGGAAAGAGGGATGGAGCATCTGTTGACACTGTGCGATATACAGACCTCCTCCACAGACCAAGGAGATAGACAGAGAGAGGTTTCATGGAAAGCATCCAGAAATTATTATGAAAGAGGAAGATGCTCTTGCTAGGTAAGTTTTCATAGGGGTGCCCTCAGGTCTTCCTCTAATTCTTCCCTTTGCAGAGGCATCTGCAGAATCTCAGGTGAGAACAGCATTACCTGCGGAGAAAGGTAGGAAGGCATCGTTGGTCATAAAGTTCCCGTCCTCATCCAGGAAATTGCCAGGGTTGAACTGTTGAGGAGTCTTCCAGTGCTCAGGATCAAAAAGAGCGGAGGCTAAATTTGGCAAAACGACAGTGCCCTGGAAAGGAAAGCATGAAATGTGGTCACACTCTTGGGCAGGGTATTTATTGATGATAGGCAGAGTTAAGGTATGTGTTCCTGTCATTTTTTTAGCTACCATTACATTTCTTTATTGCCTCATCCTGAAAAACCAGCTGAGGTGATTTACACTTCGGAAGGGTACTTTCATAACAGGCTGCCTGTGTTTGAAGACCAAGTACTGTAGGTCCCTATTTCAAGGCTATCTATAAAGATGAGTTGGCACCTGTGTGTCTTTATAAAATACCAGGGCAAAAGCAGCAGAAATTGCGCCTAGAGTGAGCCAAAGACATTTGTGCCTGCTTGGGACCAGGTGTGAATATTCACTCAAACGTATGCACATATGCGCATATTTTAGAAATCATGGGGGTTATTTTAGAAGCCCCATTCATGCTTTGGGTGTCTGAAAATGAGTATAGATACGTCAAAAACACAGACATTGAAAGCATCCCTGCAGCCATTTTTGAAGTCAGTTCTCTGGATGTTCTCAGCGTGAGAACATCCAAGTCAGAACAGGGGTGTGGTGTAGGCGTGTGCCGGGCATTTCCAAGAACATGGACATCCTCGCCCAATTCAGAAATGTCCTGAATGTCCTGAGTCGTGTCAATTGTTATACCTATTCCAGGCATGAAGAGGAACTGGCAAAGTGTTAGTTTGTCAGGCAAGCATCCAGAGGCGTAGAGAAGAAGGCATACTTATAGTCTGTATTTTGCCAGTTGAGAAAGAACACAGATGAGGAATGAGGGCTCATGGTTTTTATTTTGCCACGCTAGTGGATGTCCTCTTATGCAGCCTTGCATTAGATGGATGTCTCTGCCCATGGTTTCATAGCAGGGATGTCTATGTGGATGCCGGTGGGGGTGTCTGTGTTTCTAAAATCAGGCTGAAACATATATGTCCCTGGCGTTCTCCTGCATGTTCCTCCCTGGACCTCTCAAACTTCACATGGACACCCTTTCTAAAATGTCACTTCATGTGCACAAATCATGACTGTAACTCTGCCCTTGACTAAGCCTACATGTAGGTCTTGTAGAAGTATGCAACACTGGGGCATTTCATGTACTTTTATGTGCATATACCCCTTGGGCAATTTTATGTAAAAATGATTTTGCAAACAAATAAGCCTTTCTAAAATTTCCCTCCAAAAGCACAACCCTTCAAGCTACCCGCCTACCTTACTGTCATAAATCCAACCATTACCACTTCTCACAGATGAGTTTCAATAACAATCATGTTAAGAATAACATGCCCACCTCAAGTCCCTCCTCCCAGTCTTCTTCAACTTCAAAACTAACATCAGAGACATCAAACTCCATTCAAAGTTTGTTGAAACAGTCAAGTTTTATCTGCTTTCTAAACTGAGAAAAGTCCTTCAGATCCACAGTGAACTTCAGCAAGCTATCCTATAATACTGGTCGCATTCCAGAATACGTTCTTCTTCTAAACTTTTCCAACTAAACGACTCTGATCAAGGATTTCTAGAAGCTCCTTCTGGGATGATTGAAGCTGGTGGGCTGGGACATGCAATCTAAGCCCGACAGCCAACTAGCTGGGTCCAAGATTATGCAGCACCATTAAAACCAGTCATAAGATCTAAAAATATACATGGTAGGCAATCAGCAGCCAATGTACCTCCCTCAAAGCCAGGAAAACATGATTGCGATATTACCACTAGGTTTTACCCGTATTTGGCAGCTTGAGGCAACCTTTAAAGGTCACGGCTGCCATTTTGAACATGGGCCAGCAATGGGACAGTAGAAGCCGGGGGGGGGGGGGGAAACACTCCTGCCCTGCCACTAACCCATCAGAGAAGCCCTCGGTAATGGTTAAGAGGGTTGAGGTCTGGGGCCTCTTCAGGAAGGTGGAGGGTTGGGATGATGTTTCTAACTGGGTGCTGGGATGGTTGGGAGTGATGCTGCTAGTGATTGGGGAGGTGGAGAGTGTGGGGGTTATGCCACTTAGAGGGGACTGGCCATTTTTTCTCTTGCATGTATGCTGACAGAGTGAGTGCACACCGTCTGCAGAAGTGAAAGCTAGTACATGGTAACTTACCTTGCACTAAATGTAAGCATGTTCCATGCCCCTAACCCACCTCTTTACCATCTCCTACTGTGGCAAGCAGTTACTATGGCAATTAGAAGCTACCATACGCTTACACCTGCTCTGAGTTCTGTCAGGTCTTAGCTGGAGTAACTCCCCTCGATACTAAGGTCACAGGAAGTGATAAACACGTAGAATAAGAGACAGCAGGAGAATCAGTCTCTTAAAGATTGAGGTTGAGTAATACTCTAGTGAATATCTAGCCATTGCGTGCAGCATTTCTTTTTAAATGATGGTCACTGTGGCTAAATAAAAATTTGACATTTAGGGCAAATGTCTGGATAGTGGCTGGTGTTGAATATCTGTGGCTCGCAGTGGCACTATCTGTATTATGGTGTTTTTCAGTGGCGCTATGTGGATAGATAATGGAATAGCAAGTAAGACAGCTTTTCTCTGTCCTAAGCTATGTGGATAGCTATCCGTTTAGTGGTACTAAATATCATTCACCACTCTGCCCATGAACGGCCCTAGTACTAACCAGATGGTGCCAGGGCAGTCCGTCAGGATATCCAGCGGCCAATCCAAAGAGCAAGGAGGAGGATACTTCCACAGAAATACCAATACAAACACCAAAAGCAGAAGACAGCAATGTAGCAAACAGATTTTATTAAAGGGCCCAACCTGGCCAAGTTTCAGCCAACTAGCCTTCATCAGGGGCCTGGTGTTACTACACACAGCAAGTTTGGTGTTTGTATAAGGATATCCAGCGGTGCCATCTGGATAGTGCCCTGAATATACCGGTCAGTTGCACTTATCTGTATGGCAGGGAAAGTGCCACTGAATATTGGTCCCACTGTTTTCCATGGGGAGAATGTCTCTAGATGTGGTTGCCTCATCTTAGTAGGATGATATCCTGTTCTTATTTTATTTTTTTATTTTTATTTATTTAACAAACACTTATATACCGCACCTTCCCATGGATCAGGTGCGGTTTACAAAGAACAATGTAAAGAATCAGTGAACAATTATAAAACCTGTTCTTCTTACATGAAACATCAAAGAGCTTTATACAGTGGGTATAGGCCTTAATACTTTGAACTAGAACTATTAACTATTACTAATGGTCTAACTACTGTGTGCATAGCAACTTTTGCACAGAGCTTAGCAACTATGTACATAACATCTGATACATTGTATTTAGACTATACACATTATGGGGCACCTCTTCTCACCTTATCACACATCTTATCCAGGGGCATAAAAGATAATTAGGCCTTACCTGCTAATTAGCATTCCTGGAGGAACTCCAATCCAGTCCTGCACTTCTGGGTAGTGCACCTCTTCCAGCAACTTGTAGACTGAGCATGTCATCTTTTTGATGACACTGGAGTACATATACCGCTGGTCCTCCCCCCAGCTCCAATAACCTACTGACAAAGCAGACTCACAGGAGCAACAAATTAAGTACCATAACTTTGAATTCTTTACTATCAAACCATCTACACGTCTCCCCCCATATATAGAAGGAATTCTCCCATGCCTCCCAAATGAGGAAGACACCTACGTGTGGTCCGCTGAACTGACACCGCTGCTTCTACGGCCAGAGACAGACAGCCTCCCGGACTGTCCATACCTCCTCTGCCTCAACGGCATATTTTCCTGTCCCTGACTCCTGCCACTCTCTCCCAAGGGCACCTCTGCAGGGTTGGGGTCACGAGAACTCAAGTCGGGTGGGATCCAGGACTGGACTGGAGTTCCTCCAGGAATGCTAATTAGCAGCTAAGGCCTGATTACTCTTTCCTTATCATTCTCCCAGTCCAGTCCTGCACTTCTGGGATGTAACAGAGTAATTCAATTACTGGGAGGGGCCCGCAATACCAGCCTGAAAGACCACACTACCAAAACAGGCCTCTCTCTCCACTTGAACGTTCAGCTGATAGTGTTTCGCAAAGGTGTGTGGGGAGGACCATGTCACTGCCCTACAAATCTCCATTGTTGGGACTAGGCTATACTCCGCCCAAGAGGCCCCTTGGGCCTGCATGGAGTGTGCTCACAGCCCCACCAGCACCGTCCTGCCCTTCAATATGTAAGCAGAAGCAATGGCCTCTTTGATCCATCTGGAGATGGAGGCCTTGGCTGTCATCTCTCCTTTACTCGACCCCCCAGACAAAACAAACAGATGACCTGATCTGCGAAACACTTCTGTCCTTCTCAAGTAATGCCACAGCACCCTCTGAACATCCAGCAGGCACAAGTGTGCGTCTGCGGCCTCCTCTCCCATGCTAAGCAGAGTTGGAAGGGAGACCAACTGGTTCACATGGAAGGCTGAAACCACCTTGGGTAAGGAGGAGGGAACTGGCCGGAGGACCACCTTCTCCTTTGAGAAAGAAAGGAATGGTTCCTGACATGAAAAAGCTTGCAGCTCCAAAATCCTCTGCGCTAAGCAAATCACCACCAGGAATACCATATTCAGGGTCAAATCCTTTAGAGAAGCCCAACTCAATGGCTCAAAGGGCTCTCACATAAGGGCCACCAGGCACCGCCCCCTCAGGAATCTTACCATGTCTGGGTGAGCCCCCAACGACATATCCTGGACTTTACCTCGATAGTTGAACTCACAGGGAGCTGGTGTCCAATCCCTTCTCAAAGCCCACCTGCAAGAAGGCCAAAATGTCCGGGATGGTTGATGTGAGAGATTGGCGCTGTTGACCTCCACACCACTCCTCAAAAATGAGCCAGACCCAGACATAAGAAAGACAAGTAGACAGTTTCTGAGTGCTAAGCAAGGTCGAGATTACCGAACCCGAGTATCCCCATTTCTTCAACCTTGCCCTTTCAAGAGCCATGCCATATGTGAGAATTGATCCATCTGAGGCATCCGTACGGGGTTAAAAGATCCTCTCACACTGGAAGCCATCATGGCTGGTCCGCCAGGAGCCATATCAGGTCGGCATTCCATGGACGTCATGGCCAATCTGGGGCGATCAGGATGACCAGCCCCGGTGAGCCTCGATCTTCTGTAAGACCCTGCATATGAGTGCCCACGGGGGAAACACATAAAGAAGTCCCTCCGTGGGCCATCTCTGCACTGAGGCATCCAGGCCCTCTGACATCCTTTCTCCTCTCCTGCTGAAAAAGTGATTAACTTGGCTGAGTCCCAACTTGCCATGAGATCCATGATTAGAGTGCCCCATTTCTTTATCACCTGTAGAACACCTCCTGGCAGAGCATCCACTCGCCCGGGTCCACCTGAACCCGGCTTAGGTAATCCGCCATCACGTTGTCCACTCCAGCAACATGCATTGCTGACAACGCTTGTAGATGGCTCTCCGTCCATGCCAGCAGGCTTTCTACCTCTTCCTCTAAGGAAGCACTTCCTGTGCCTCCTTGGCGGTTGATGTAGGTTACTGTGGTTGCATTGTCCAAGAAGATCTGGATCGCCTTCCCCTGCAACCATGGTTCGAAGATCTAGAGCATGAGGTCTACCGCCTTCAATTCTAGCCCTTTGATTGATCAAAGAGCTTCCTGCAGGCTCCAGCGACCCTGAGCAATGTGACCTTTGCAGTGGGCTCCCTAGCCAGACAAACTGACTTCTTTCATCAATGGCATCCATTGAGGGGACTCGAAGGGCATGCCCTCTGCTAGTTTCTCTGGGCATAGCCACCACCTGAGAGTTCTCCTGACTTCCGTGCCATGGTCCCGAGCACTTGAAGGTAATGCAAGGTCGATGGTTCCGTCATGTCCAGGAACCTGCTCGCCAAATGTCACAGGCCCTGTGCCCAGAGGTCCAGCAAGTAGACCTTCCCCGAATGGTAAGGTCCAGAACCAGAAGTGGCCCGTCAGCACTGCAAACTGGAAGAACTGCTGATGTTCCTGGAGGATGGGGATGTGCAAATATGTCTCTGTAAGGTCGAGGGATGTTAAAAACTCCCTGCATTGTACCGCTACTATAACGGAGTGCATATGAAACCACGGTAATCTTAGGCACCGCTTCACTTGCTTGAGGTTGAGGTTAGGGTTGAAGGATCCCTCCTTTTTTGGTAGGACAAAGTAAATGGAGTACCGATCGGCTCCACATTGGTCTTCGGGAACCGGCACTATTGCCTCCAACTATTGGATTCGAGCCACTGTGTCCCTTTACTGCTCCGGCCTTGCTTTGAGTCTTGCAGGGGGACCGGACAAAGGATGGACATACCAGCTACATCAAATTGAGGGCGTATCACTCGTGGATGACTTCTAGGACCCACTCGTCAATCATGATCTGCACTCAGGTGAAGTAGAAGTCCTGCAGGCAACCTCCCAAGGACTGCACCTCCAGCTGGGCCCCCCCTCGCTTCATTGTACTTTTTTAGGCCCCGAGGACAAGGAAGAGTTGAATCCCCTTCCTGCTCCTCGAAAGCCTCTAAAACCCTCAAAACCCCTGACCCTTCGAGGGGAAGCGACCCCTCTTGAAAGGTGCAAAGCGGGCCGATCCAAACCTCCTGAACTCTCGTGGCTGGGTCCGCATTGTAGGGGCATAGCAGTTCTGATTCTGTTTATCTTTCAGCAGGCGTCCTCCCTTGGATTCCCCCAAGTCCTTCACCAGCTTGTCCAAGTCTTCCTCGAAGAGAAGCTTCCCTTTAAAGGGGAGTTTGCTGAGCCAGGCCTTGGAGGAAGTGTCTGCTGCCCAGTTCCGAAGCCAGAGGTAGCAGCGTGCCACCACCAGGGAGACCATGCTCTTAGACAGACCTCTGATAAGATTGTAGTGGGTGTCTGTGAGGTAAGCCACCCCCGATTCCAGCTTTGCTACTTCTTCTACAGTGTCTGCTTCCGGATCTCCTGGCTGCTGAACCCGCTGAAACCAACAGAGGCACGCCCTCGCCACCCAGGCCCCGCATACAGAAGCCTGCAGGGAGAGGGCATTTATATCAAAGGCCTACTTTAACAAGGTTGGACAACTTCAGAGTAGGCTGGACGCTTTCTATCCTGGGCATCCTTGAGCGCCAGCCTACCCTCAACAGGAATAGTCACCTTCTTGGTTACCGCTGACACCACAGCATCCACCTTTGGAGACCTGAGCAATTCCCTTTCTTGTTCCGGCAATGGGTACAGGTGTGCCATAGACCACATACCCCATAATCCAGCTTCCAGCAGGCTCCATTTGTCCTGGATCATTTGCTCGACCACTCTATGGACCGGGAAAACCTTCTGCGGCTTCCTAACTGCCTGAAGCAGAGGGTCCTCCAACACTTCATCCTCTGACAGGAGACCTGTAGGCATATTAAGTGCCTTTAAGGACTCGACAATGAATGCTGACAATTCCTCCCGGCAGAACACCCGGACATTTCGGGCATGCTGTTCCTGATCCGGAATTTCTCTCTCTTCGAGTTAATCCTCATTGTCATCCAATTCTGTGTTCATGTCTCTCCCTTCTGGGCCCTCTGACAGGGGAGATTGTTCTATTCAATCCTTCCCCAGTCTAGCCCTCTTGGACGTCCCTGCCACTGGCCCAGCTTCCACCGGGCCGGACCTCTTCGCCCTTTGCTCCTGCGCTGGCGCAGACGTCCCTGCCCCTTGCTGGCGCAGACAAAAGGACTTATGTAGGAGTAGGACAAACTCCAGAAAAAAACCTCCCAGAGTTCCTCCATCCTCCATGACCTGAGAGGAGAACAGTCTGGGGAGTGGTTGGGGCATGGAGGCTGGCTGTAGCTGCGCTTACCGCAGCCTCCGCTCCCCCGGCCTTGGCCTCCATCATGGCCTGAGACTCCTGGGACAGGGAGGGCTTCTTTTCCTGCTCCCACTTGTCTGCAAGTCACACTCAATAGAGGAGGCCTCATTAGTGCATCTTTGGCAAATACCTGCTTCAGAGACTGTCCCCCTTCTAGTTCCGCACACCAAACATTGTGGCTTGGAAGGCATCCAGACAATTTGGGGATTTTGTCTACACCATTGCAGACCCACAATAGAGAGACAGGACAGAGAAGAATGGAGAGAGAAGGCCTTTTCTAAACCTTTACCCCACCCCTCGCTGTTCTTTTTTCTCTTCTTTTTAACAGTTTAAAAATCTTACCCTGATCAGCGCCACTCTGGAGACCACGGTCCAGACGAGCCGTGCAAAGAGAAATGGAAGGTCTCAACTGCGCCTGCAAAAAATGGCACACTTTTTCCTATGCCACTGCCAGCGCTCTGTTCTGCCATGCGGTTGTGACCGAGCACACTAACCATCAGATGATCTTCCTCTATTGCTCTGCCTGCTATTGAGAGATGTACCTCAACAGTGCTCACACTCTCTTTTTCCGCTGCTGGATAACTCACTGCAGACCCGGCGCTTTAGGACCCTCGGCTGCCCCGTGCTCAGCCCTAACCTCCGGCGTTGGTGGGAGGCAGAACTGGAAACCGCTGACTGCAGGCTCGCCTTTTGAAAGTGCACTCCTCACCCAGGGAGAAGGGTTCGGGAGCTTCGGCCACAGGCAGATCTCCTCCACTCTCCACCCCACCTTAAGACCCTGGGAGGAGTGGGGATGAACTCCTCTGGATCTCTTAACTTTTCTTCTTAATCCTCCCTGTTGCTTTTTCTTTTTTTTTTTTGTTCTAGAAATTAAAAACTAATAATTCACCAGGGAAGAAAGGAATTAAAGAAAATTAAAACCTAAGCTACACTCGTTGGTTGTTCCTTCTGTAGTAGGCGAAGGCCTATGCTCCATGCTAATTGAACTAATCAGACAGGCCTAACTAGCTTGACCTGTAAATGAAGCCTGTGAAGAGGCCCATAGGAATTGCACATCCCCCAACATGCTGCTATTGTAGAATTAGAACTCAGTAAAGTATTGAATTAGCTTAGACAAGTAGAATTGAAACCTGGAAAAATACAGAAAAATATGTTTAAAAGTCACTGATAAGAAAAGTACAGCTGTAAGGGATTTAATTAAAACTGCTGACAGAAAGGTTACAGAGCCCTGCTTCCCTGCACGTATTAACTAGCCCAATGGCCTTGAAGTAGGAAAGTAACAAGTTGGTGAACTGACCATTGTAATTGGGACTAGAAGGGGGGTAAGCAGGTGCTGAGCCCACTCCAAGAACACAATTGGATAATCATATCAGTACCGGGACCAATAGAGAAGGTACGGGAGGTACGGGAGGTTACCGGGACCAATGAAATGTTTTTCTATACCTAGAATGGAGTAAAAATCTATAAAAGTTGTTGTATTGCCAGAGAACATCGCTCAGCCATTTTGAAATTGACTTTGCTTGAGTCTTGTGCACAAATAAATGATTTGGACCTTCTGAACAGACTCCTGGTATTATTGGTTTGTCTGCGCTCTGCTGCTACATATTCTTGGTGCGTTGGCCAGGAAGGTGTGGTAATAGAGGGTATACAGGGCAATATACCACGACTTTCCGCCTCTACAGGTTTGGGTCCTGCCAGGATCGCGCCCTTCCGACGTGGGCTCGCTCCTTGGCGCCGCCGGTCCCTTGCATTGGAGGGAGCTGGCCAGGCCTCGGAGGGTGCCGGACCCGGCTGGAGCCAACACCTCGAACCCGAGTGAGGGGAGTCCAAGGTCCAACTCATGCGCCTGCTTGGGAAGTTTGAGGACCGGATCCGGTGAGTAGAGTTTTGATTTTAGCATGTGTCTAGACAGATAAGAAAGAGCAGTACTGCCACTTGAATCTTGCATGGCCATTTGAATCTTGCTTGAACTTGGAACTTGGTAAGAGAGCTTGATCACCTCTCAAAGGCGGGCCGACTACCCCTGCGTAAGTAAAGTAGGGTGAAACCCCCGTCTTCTAGCATTTGGAACTTGCATGAGACTAGTCAGAATAGATAGAAATGAATGCATTCTGAGATACGTTGCTAGCATGTTTGTCGTTCTGTGTGTTTTTGTTTTTTGTTGAAACCATGAGTTTCCCTTCTAGTATAATGTAAGATTATATTCAGTTGGGTAATTTATGACAATTTACCGCTTGACTCACTGAAAAATCAAGACCATGTCTCACTCAGTCAGAGCTTTTCCTACAGTAAGTGTGAGACTGACAAGGGGCGTGTCTGAGCAGAGATGCCTTTTTAACCCTATGATGGCATGTTTTCAACGTTCTGCTGCTGGACGAATTAGAGCTTATTTTAGGACAATTATACCTGTTCTTATTCACTTTGTTTTAATAGTGATGTTCCTTCTGCTATGGTCATGTATTATATATCATTTAATAAGAATGTTTAGTCAGGATTGTGGGTCCCGATAGTTTTGGGGCTTAGCCTGGAAAGGGTTAAGTTCTTATTCGAATTCCTGTACTTGGGCGACCAAGTGAGAACAAATCTTTAGTAATGGTTTAAATAGGAACTGATAGAAAAATTCAGGAAACTGCTTTTGTTTTTCCTTTGATCTACAGGACAATGAAGCATCTTAAGCCAGCTTGCAACTTAAAAAAAATGATTGAAATTTTGTTTCTGCTATATCTGGTTTTGATTGAATATGCTTGTTGAATAAGAGGGGATCTTATATATTATAGCGAATACCTTATAAAGTATTATGTATAAGGGTGTATTTCTATGTTAATTGTTTAGGAAAGTGTTTATTTTTTTTTCTGCTGGCATGTCTGTGTGTGTGTGTGTGTGTGAACAGTTAAGTTGTTTCCCAGCAAGCAGGAAGAATGAGACAGGAAAAATGAGACAGCCGTTCCCGATTGAGCAGTCTCTTGCTTGTTTAAAATAAAGGAAGTATATCTGTTGTTTCAAAAACTAACGGACACAGACAAGAGAGAGAAAATAAAGTGTTTTTCCTTTGACCCTCAAAAATAGAGGTTAAGAACCTTGGGGGACGGTGCAGCCTTCTGGGTTGGAAGTGTACCAGATTGCAACCTGAGAATGAATGGTTTAAATTCTGAGTGAATAAGAAAATTGTGTTAGGATTTTATCTTTGAAATCTGTACTAGTGACTAATGACGACCTTTACAATTCAAGATAAATTCATTTGGTTTTCTGTATTTGAATTTTGTGTGTCCGTGTCTAGAGGAAAAGGGGTACTTTGTTTTTTTAAAAAATTCCAAGACGTTATTTCCTGATTTACTGTGGCAAGCACCTGATAGAAGACATATTTATTGTTAAAAAACAAAACAAAACAAAACAAAAAGAGGGTATATATGCATTTTAGATATCCACCACAGCTATGGAAAAGTATCCGTTTCATGTCTCTTGAATATACGTAACAGATAGATAGTTCTCTCTATAAGATATTTTAAGAACTGTATCTAAATTGCATGTCTGTGCTTAATCTATGTTTACGGTAATAAGGTTTTTTAATAAGTGTCTTTTCAAGTATGATCAAGAATTTCAGTAAGGGATTTACTGAAGACTATGGTAATCAAATGTCTCTGTCCCAATTAGGAATGCTATGTGAAAGGGAGTGGTTTCTGCTAGTTGCTCCATATTTCCTTAGTTCACCATATTTTGCCCCAGAATCTCTAGATATCCTGTCCCATCAGTTTCTCTCTCTGTACGTAGCTCCGTTCAGAGTGCTTAAGGGGAGGATGGAGCCCAGTCCACCGATGATGTCACCCCCCGGTAGGTGTGAACTAATGTGCCCACAGCAGAGAAGTAGAACATAAAATTAAAAAAAAAAAACCTTTCCCGGATAGAGCATTGCTAGGAGAAACAGTGTGGGCCTAGGGAGAGGGGGGGGGGACTCCTCCCTGCAGATTCCCAAGTAGTTTGCCAGCCAGTCAGCTGACCAGACTTGTTTAGGTGTTTTTTTTTCCCTTGCCACTGATTTACTGAACTGAAAGCTTTAGGATTTAATTGAATTAATAAACAGTATTATTCAGAATCCAAATAGTGCAGGCAGCCCTCACTATACCCAGCAGCCCAGGAGAATTTGCATTTTTTTTTGTCAGTCAGTCCCAGAGAGATAAGACAGAAATTACAGAAAACTGGATGGATTTGCGGGCATGATAGTTAATGAAAGTTGATCAGAAAATATGTGAATTGTTGAATGTGATAGAGAAAGTAAAGATGGAGAAGAAAACAGATCTTCTTGCTGATGCTTTAGTTGAATGATGTGGAGGAGGTTATCCTGATCGAAGGAGCAGAGGAAGGAAAAAAACTGTTGCAGAGAAGAAGGACATTAGAGAAGTGAATGCCTGTATCTTGACTCCACCCCAGGAGGGGAGGAGGGAGTACTTGATTGCAGAGTCATAGACAGAATAAAACCAAGCACAGTGTTTCAGCACGAGAGTGAAGCAGCTATAGAGTAAGTGGCAGCCTGAGAGGGCTACAGCATGGATGAAGACTAGGCCAGACCGGACTCTCCAGTTTCCCTGCGTCCCCAGGAGTCAGTCTGAAGAATAGGGGACCAATATATGGACTTTTATGGGGGATACAGGAGCAGAATACTAAAGCCAGTAGCCCCTGTGTTTTTCTAGATGCACCACCATTATCAGAGCTACTGGGGCTAAGGCCACAAAGCCTTTTTTGCAGAACGGCATGAGTGAACAAGGGGGACAGAAAATAATGCACCAGTTCCTGCATATGCCTGAGTGCCCTATTCCACTTTTTGGAGCCGAGATCTGCTTGCAAAGCTTCAGGCACAGATATCCTTTGCTGGAGAGAGAGAAATGCAAATGACTGTGAACCCAGAGCCTGCTGGATTGATGGTGCTGACTGTTCCCCGAGAAGAGAAGTAGCGGTTCTATAACACACCTCCAGTTAAGACAACAACAACACCCTCCAGTTAAGACAACAACAACACCCTACCCCCTGACATTAGAGCCATTACTAATCTATATCAGTTCAGGAAGGCTCTCAAAACATACCTTTTCTGCCAATATTTCCCAGACAGCAACTGAACTAGATATCCCCTCCAAGAAATGACCCAATCTAGAAATGCCCTCACACTGCAGTGTAGATAGTTTATGTATATAGTTAACCCAATTATCCAAGTTTGTACTCCTGTTCAATGTAAAACCTGACAGTTTGTCGTTATGGTCGTTTTGTTATGATGTAAACCGCGCTGATTCTAAATAGCGCGGTATATAAGAAACTGTAATAAAATAAATAAATAAAATAACAAGTTCCTGTATACCCGCCAACCCTATAGCCCACCTGGAGTATGGGCAAAAGATAATGCACCTGGCCTAGCAAAGAACATAGCCCCTGTCATTGTCATCCTCAAGCCAGAAGCGGAACCAGTGCATGTGAAACAGTATCCTCTTCCCTGACCAGCCATTGCAGGAATCCACTGCCATTTAATGAAACTGCTGAAGTATGGACTTTTCAAAGGAATGTTAGTCACCTTGGAACACTCCCCTTCTTCCTGTTAAGAAGCCTGGGACAGGTGATTATCGCCCAGTGCAGGATCTAAGAAAGAATGCATGATGCAGCTGGAACTATACATCCAGTTGTGCCAAATCCTTACACACTCTTAGGACTGATCTCTGCTGAAGCTACACACATTTCACCATTCTGGATTTAAAAGATGTTTTTCTTTTTCTGCATACGCTTAGCCCAAGACCCCACTACAGGAAGGCGGGGCCAACTCACCTGGACAAGATTACCTCAAGGATTCAAGAACTTGCCTCACTCAGCAAAAGATTTGACAAGTTATCCAGTAATTCCAGGAGAAAGAATTCTACTTCAATATGTGGACAACTTGCTTATAACCACCAACTCAGAAAGTGAATGTCTACAAGCCACCAGTGAACTCTTGCACCTTTTTAATGAGGCTGGATACAAAGTCTCAAGAGCTAAGGTGCAATTATGCCAAACAAGTTAAATACCTAGGATTCCAATTGTCCAGCGGAATTCGACGCCTGGGACCCTTACCAGAACGCAAAACAGCTGTATGCAGTATTCCTACTCCAACCACCGGGAGGCAAGTGAGAGCCTTCTTGGGTGCCACAAAGTATGTGGTATATGGATCCCCAATTTTGCGCAGCTAGCAAAACCATTGTATCAAGCTATCAAAGGAATGGAAAAGTCTCCATTAGAATGGGGACTTGAACAGGATGCAGCCTTTTGATCTTTGAAAAAACACTCTGATGTTGTCACCAATTCTGGGTCTACCAGATGTCCAGAAAACCTTTCAGTCTCTATGTTCATGAGTCACAAGGAAATGTTCTAGGAGTGTTGACTCAATCTCTTGGACCTTATTTGAGAAGCTGTTACAGCTACAGCCTTCCTAGTGAGCAAAACTAACAAGATCACTTTGAGACAGAATCTTCAAGTTACTGTACCATACTCTGTTCTAACCAATATGAAACACAAAGGAAACTATTAGCTAACAAATCTACGAATGTTGAAGTATCAGAGGATGTTGCGTGAAAACCCCAGATACAACTGAAGGGTCAGTCAAGCTTTCAATCCTGCTATGTTGTTATCAGTTGGTCTTGATACCCTGATCATGACTGTTTAGAAATTATGGACACTGTATTCTCAAGCCGCCTGGATTTGACTGATGTTCCTTTGGAGAACCCTGAACAGACTTTCTTTGTGGCTGAAGGCAGTTTCATCATCAATGGACATTGTTGTGCTAGATATGCAGTGGAGACCCCTGATTTGGTAGTTGAGTCCTCAGCCCTGGCCCCAGAAACTTGACCACAGAAAGCTGAACCGATAGCCCTCACTAGAGCACTAACAATAGGAAAAGGGCTCTGTCTAAATGTGTACCCAGATTCCAAGTATGCCCTTACAACCTTGCATACACATGGGACCCCGTACAAATAATGAGGGTGGATAACCTTAGGAAGCAAGTCCATTAAGTATGGCCCCGAGATTTTGATATTATCAGATACATACTGCCTACAGATTTCAAAACTTTAGGAAAAGTAGAATGTATGAATAGAACCTTGAAATCTCAGTTGTCTAAACTTTGCCAAGAGGTTTACCTGAAGTGGCTCCAGGTTGAGAATTTGTAGCCTATTTATAGGGAATAAAAGGAGATGTGAGACAGATAAGATCTGAAATTATTAGACATGAACTATTGGTTTCAAGTTCTATTTTGCAGAGTCTTCATACCTGGGTACAAAATCGATCACTCATCAATTTGCCTGAACCCCTGCATCCTTTCAAGCCTGGAGTCTCGGTGTGGATCAAAGAGTGGAGAAGAATACCGTTAGCCCTGCATTGGAAGAGACCCTATGTTGTCATCCTGTCAACTCCAACTGCAGTAAGCTGCAATCATCAGAAATAGACTGTGTTGTGTTACGAAATTGAGTCTTCTAAGAAACTGTGTTCAAATACTCTGATCTCCTCAAGGCAATAATAGCCTGAGAAACTGTACTATGATATTTCAAGAACCTGAGACATCCCAGAGGACAGTGATACTTTGGGATCTACTGCCCTACTCCTGCCACAATGCTGGTAGGTCTACGTACGGCAGAAGCTTGAGGATCTACAATCAACTCTACATTTGTTATCTATTGTGGATGCCAACAGTTCCACCAATTTTCCAGAGACTATGCCCATTATGAATTCTTATTATTGCTTTATTTTGGCAGCAGCCTTGGAGTGCTTTGAAATGACTTTTGCTTTACCACCCTGTGCAGCCTGTATAAGTACCACGCGAACTGGGCTAAAGGTTCTTCATGCCTCCCAGAACTTGTTTCTTGAACTTGCCGAAGCAGTAGCATCTAGTCTCCACATTTATGACTGTTTGTTCTCAAGAACTGAATTATTCCATCCCCTATGATCAGACTGATTTACATAATACTACTAGTGAGTGGGTATTGGCCCACCCCATTGTTGACAGTTTGTGTTTTGTTCGCACCGGACCACAATTTGCTATGAAGATCGGACAGCTGGACTGTCTAAATCAGAGGTTTTACAACAGCACAACAAAGAAGACATCTTGGTGGTCCGGCATAAATGCTCCTGAACCTTCTAATTCTTTTAGTTCTTTTTCCCACTCTTGCCAAACTATGGACTCTGACTATCTGCTTGTTGCTCCCTTGTTTCTTGCCATTTTGCTTGCAAATGATAACTTCAGTTATTAATGACACTGTAGAGCGTAAGGCAGCTACAAAGCTACCAGCTATGTGAAACTACTACCCTATACCACAGAGTGATATCTTTATTTAGTATTATTTGATTTGCTTCTCACCCTTTCTCACTTGCGGGTGAGAATAATCAAAGGGGGGAATGTGGTAGGCGAAGGCCTATGCTCCATGCTAATTGAACTAATCAGACAGGCCTAACTAGCTTGACCTGTAAATGAAGCCTGTGAAGAGGCCCATAGGAATTGCACATCCCCCAACATGCTGCTATTGTAGAATTAGAACTCAGTAAAGTATTGAATTAGCTTAGACAAGTAGAATTGAAACCTGGAAAAATACAGAAAAATATGTTTAAAAGTCACTGATAAGAAAAGTACAGCTGTAAGGGATTTAATTAAAACTGCTGACAGAAAGGTTACAGAGCCCTGCTTCCCTGCACGTATTAACTAGCCCAATGGCCTTGAAGTAGGAAAGTAACAAGTTGGTGAACTGACCATTGTAATTGGGACTAGAAGGGGGGTAAGCAGGTGCTGAGCCCACTCCAAGAACACAATTGGATAATCATATCAGTACCGGGACCAATAGAGAAGGTACGGGAGGTACGGGAGGTTACCGGGACCAATGAAATGTTTTTCTATACCTAGAATGGAGTAAAAATCTATAAAAGTTGTTGTATTGCCAGAGAACATCGCTCAGCCATTTTGAAATTGACTTTGCTTGAGTCTTGTGCACAAATAAATGATTTGGACCTTCTGAACAGACTCCTGGTATTATTGGTTTGTCTGCGCTCTGCTGCTACACTTCGGTGAGTCAGCAACCTGGCTCACCACCTCCTCCAGCTGCTTGGAGACTGAGCTAACTGGGACTGGTGGGAGGTGCCAGCGGTATATGTACTCCAGTGTCATCAAAAAGATGACATGCTCAGTCTCCAAGCTGCTGGAAAAAGTGCACTACCCAGAGGTGCGGGACTGGACTGGAGGAACGATAAGGAACAGAGGAGTTTTGTGTAAGATATAGATTTCTAAGGACAAATTATGGTGTGGGAAATGTTTCCTACCTTACTAAGATTAAAGCCCTGTAGATTTGTCTCTTTCACACACACTCGGACCAGTCCTGTACCAGCAATGTTGCTGTAGCGCAGGATCTCATGAATGACGGCATTGGTGTACGGCAGCCTCTTCCGATCTTCATAGTGGATTATCTCTGAAGGTCCAAGGATGGCATCCAGCTCCTTCTGCACTTTCTCTGTGGGGAAAACTAGGAATTACAGATGGGAGAAGAAAAGATGGAAGGGTGGGGATCTAGGGAGGAGTCTTATACTTCTTGACCGTCCATTTCCTCCTCAATCTGCTATGCGACTGAGGGAATTTAATTAATTAACAAGAAAAGCCAGAGTAAGACTTTTCAGCTGTTTATGAGGCGACAGGGTACATCCAACAAGAACAATTCCATAAACGATATTTGCAGATGTTAAGTAGTCAGACAGTCATCAAATAGATTTAATGTGTCTAAGAGTTATTTTTTAAAAACTCATAACTTAATCCTTCTACAGACACAGACCCTTCTGCTTAGCAAGATTTTCTAAATATCATTTTTGGCAATCCTGCATAACTAGCACCTCTCAGTGGCACATAGCACAGGATGAATTTTCAAAACTGAACCAACTCATTGCTATATTCATTCAGAACAGGCTACACCCATTTCCTCTCAGGGGCAATTTCTCGAAATGGGTTAGTTTTGCACATACCATGACAGTCATGAACCTCACTTCTAAGCCAGGATATGTAGGGTATGGTCTCAGTCTCTGAAATTTATTTATTTAACAAACATGTTTATACCACGCTGTCCACATGATCAAGCACAGTTTACAAGAAACAAAGTTCTGAATAAATGTAAATTAGACTTACCTGCTAATTGTTGTTACTTTAGGAACTCCAGTCCAGTCCCGGAATTTCTGGGATACAGGTTCTCTCTGCAGCTTGGAGACTGAATAATCACACAGTTGTGATGTCACCACTATAACCTCCTTGGTGATCTCCTCCCATCTTCAGTTTTACTATTGACAAAGCAGACTCACAGAGCAACAATTAAGCATGTAAATAGTCATGTTAGTCTATAATAGATCTCTTAAATTTACCTTTCTGATAAGCCTTTAATTACTACCCCCTTTCTTTTTTTTTTAATGCTTATACCTTTAAAACTGTTTAAAACTCTTGCCCTTCATCTCTATATACAAAATAAAAGAAATCATCTGTTGAAGAACAACACATTTATAAACTTCAGGCTATTACTTAAACGCATAGAAGGGAGGGATGCGGGACTGGACTGGAGTTCCTAAAGTAACAACAATTAGCAGGTAAGTCTAATTTACATTTACTTTACGTCACTCCAGTCCAGTCCCGGAATTTCTGGGATATACCAGAGCAGTAACATCTAACGGGTGGGTCCAGTTAACGCAGCCTGAAGCACTGCCGACCCAAAACAAGCATCCTTTTGTGCATGTAAATCTAACCTATAATGCTTCACAAAAGAATTAAGTGACGACCAAGTAGCCGCCTTACAAATTTCCACAGGCGGCACTAAACTATGTTCCGCCCATGACGCGGCCTGTGCCCGTGTTAAATGCGCTCTAAGTCCTTCTGGAACTGGTTTACCTTTTAATATGATGATATGGCCTCCTTGAGCCATCTAGACATAGAAGCCTTTGAGGCTGACTGACCCTTCCTTGCACCTGCGAACAGAACAAATAACCTATCTGTCCTTCTGAAATTCTTTGTTCTTTTCAAATATATCTTCAGCGCCCTACGTATATCTAATAAGTACAATTGATTCCCATTACCTTCCTTTTGAAATACTGGTAATGATACCTCTTGATTCAAATGAAAGGCTGATACTACCTTAGGTAAGAACGAAGGAACTGGCCTTAACACAACTCTTTCCTTATAAAAAATTAGAAAGGGTTTTCTACAGGATAACGCTTGTAATTATGAAACTCTTCTTGCCGAAGCAATAGACACCAAAAAGAATACTTTAAGCGTAAAATCTTTCAAAGATGTTCTAGACAACGGTTCAAAAGATTCTTTACTAGAGCCTGTAAAACTAAATGGAGGTTCCAAGAAGGAACTTGCGGTCTACATGGTGGTCTCAATAACGTAACCGCTCTCAAAAATCGTTTTACATCTAGGTGTGTTCCAATCGATTTTCCCTTTACTTTTCCTCTGTAGCACGCTAAACCTGCCAGCTGAACCTTTAAAGATGACGGAGCTAAACCCTTATCAAAGCCTTCCTGCAAAAATGAAAGAATTTGTGGAATAGAAGCCTTTAATGCCTCAATCGACCTCTCTTTACACCACCCTTCAAATATTCTCCATGTACGAATATATGCTAAAGAAGTAGACCTCTTTCTTGACCTTAACAAGGTAGAGATTACTGAAGAAGAGTAACCTCTTGACCTTAATCTTGCCCTTTCAAGAGCCAAGCCGTAAGCGAAAATCGATCCACTTGAGGCATATACAGCGGTCATTGACTCAGTAGATCTCTCCTTTGCGGCAAACGCCAAGGACTGTCTATCAATAATCTCATTAGATCCGCATACCAAGGACGTCTTGGCCAATCCGGGGCTATTAATATCACTCTTCCTTTGTGAGATTCTACCCTCCGAAGAACTCGACCTATCAATACCCACGGAGGGAACACATACAACAGTTGGCCCTCCGGCCAATTTTGAACTAGTGCATCTAGTCCTTCCGACATTCTTTCTCGTCTTCTGCTGAAGAAACGATCGACTTTTGCAGACAGGAATGTTGCCATGAGATCCATTACCGGAGTTCCCCATCGCCTTACTATTGTCTGAAACACCTGGGGATGGAGATTCCACTCCCCGGGATCTACCTTCACTCGACTCAAGAAATCGGCCTGCAAATTGTTTATCCCTGCAACATGGTTCGCCGATATTGCTTCCAAATTTTCCTCTGCCCAGAGGAACAAACCTTCCGACTCCTCTTCCAGAGGAGCACTGCCTGTGCCTCTTTGACGATTGATGTAGGCCACTGCCGTCGCGTTGTCTGATAGAACACGAACAGCTTTTCCGTGAACGAGACTCTGAAACGCCTGAAGCGCCAAAGTCACTGCTCTCAATTCTAACCTGTTTATTGACCACGCTCTCTCTTGCTTGGTCCACTGACCTTGAGCAAATTGTCTTTCGCAATGTGCACCCCAGCCCTTTAGACTGGCGTCCGTCGTAATCTGAATCCAAACTGGAAATTGCAACCGCATGCCTTTTTGCAATACCTCGGGCTTTAACCACCAATGCAGAGCTAGATGGGTTTCCGGTGGACAGGGTAAAATCTCCGACATTGGACTCCTTTGATGCGACCACCTTCTTAGTAGTGCTCTTTGCAAAGGGCGCATATGAGCCCTCACCCACGGCACCAGTTCCAAAGTTGCTGCCATGGTACCTAGCAACTGGAGATAATGCCACGCTGTGGGATCCTTTCTCTTCAAAAACTGCTGCACCAGATTCATGACTGCCAACACTCGAGATTGTGGCAAGAAAACTCTTCCTGCCTTCGTATCGAACCGAGCGCCTAAATGTTCTAGATCTTGGGACGGTACTAATTTGCTCTTTCTCATATTCACCACCCAACCTAGGCTTTGTAACAATTCTACCACCCTTCTGGTTGCTAACCTGCTTTCGCTCTCTGACTTTGCCCGTATCAACCAATCGTCCAGATACGGATGAACTAATATTCCCTCCTTTTGCAAGGCCGCCGCTATCACCACCATTACCTTGGTAAATGTTCTTGGAGCTGTCGCCAACCCAAACGGCAGAGCCCGAAATTGGTAATGGCCCATTGGAACGGCAAATCTTAAATACCTTTGGTGTTCTTGACGAATTGGAATATGAAAATAGGCCTCTGTCAAATCTAGAGATGTAAGAAACTCCCCTTTCCTTACTGCCATAATCACTGATTTTAACGTTTCCATGAGAAAACGCGCTACTCGAAGATAACGATTCACTCCCCGAAGATCCAACACCGGTCGGAAGGAACCTTCCTTTTTTGGAACTAGAAAATATACTGAGTATCGACCGAACCCTCGCTGATTTAATGGCACCGGTACAACTGCTTCTAGTTCTAAAAGCTTTTGTAAGGTCTGGCATATGGCGCCCTCTTTGCAATGCGTCTTGCAAGGGGATTGAACAAATAGATCGAGTAGCGGACGCTGGAACTCTAGAGCATATCCTTTCTGTATTATCTCTAAGACCCATTGATCTGAGGTGATTTGTGCCCAGGCTGGATAGTATTTGTGTAGTCTGCCACCTACAGGAACAAAATCCGCCTGGGTAATCCTTATCTCATTGCGCTTTTCTTGGATTAACATTGGAAGAAGAGGCTGAGAACCCCCTTCCTGAGCCACGAAAATTTCGAAATCCTTGAGACCTATAATACTGTCGTCCTCTTTGCATTTGACCGAAACGAAGAGAACGGAAGCGCCGAAAGTCTCTAAACTGACCTCTATAGGTCTGAATCGGGCGACCGAGTCTTTGCCTATCCTCAGGGAGCTTGCCACCTTTGCAGTCTCCAAAATCCTTTACCAACTTTTCCAGATCCTCTCCAAAAAGGAGTTTCCCTCTAAAAGGTAACTTTGAAAGCCTCGCCTTTGAAGAAATATCTGCTGCCCAGGTTCGCAGCCAGACGTGTCTTCTAGCTGCAACCACTGAGGCTATTCCTTTTGACAATGCTCTGATAAGATCATAGTGGATGTCAGCTAAATATGCTGCACCCATCTCTAATTTAGATGCATCTTCAGACGAGGTTCCCTCTATGTCTGAATGCAAGCTTTGTGACCATCGTAAACACGCTCTAGCTACCCATGCTCCACAAATCGATGCTTTAACAGATAATGCGTTTATATCAAAAATTTGTTTCAGCAGAGTATCCAATTTCCTGTCATAATTATCTCTTAAAGCTGCACCGCTTTCAATTGGAATAGTAGTCCTTTTAGTAACTGCCGATACCGCTGCATCAATCTTAGGTTGAACAAATAACTCACAATCGTCCTCTTGTAAAGGATATAAACGAGTCATAATTCTAGATCCTCTTAATGCAGCTTCAGGAACATTCCACTCCTGCTGAATCATTTCTTTTACTACTCTATGTACTGGAAAAACCTTTTGTGTCTTCCTGACCGCTTGCAACAACGGATCTTCCAATTCCTGATTCTCCTTCTGCTGTGGCAATGAAATATTTAAAGTTTTAAGAGTTTCCTCAATTAACGCAGGCAACTCCTCCCTATGAAAAACTCTTACAATTCTGGACTGGTCCTCCTGATCTACCAGTTCTCCTTCTTCCAGCTCTTCCTCAATATCATCATCAAGATCAGAATGAACCTCCTGAGATGATATTGACAAATTCTTTGCCAATCTAGATCTTTTAGCAGGAAGCGTTGCTTCGTCTAATTTTAGAGAAGCAGCAAGACGCTTCTCTCCCAAATTAGAAACCAGTGGTAAGTCAACAAGCTTATGATCATCTCCAAAAGTCTTCTGAAGAAGGGAAATAAACTGTTTTGAAAATACTGCTGCTATACTTGAAGATAAGTTTGTCAGATCTGTAGCAAGAGGTACAGTTACATCTGGTCTTGAAGAAGGACCTGGAATTGGTTCAGGTAAAAGCTGCGGTGGAGACTCAACATCCCTCTCAGAAGTTAAATGTTTCTCCCTTTCCGCAGTGTTATCTACAACATCCTGTAGATCTGCACTCTGCTGTGCACAATGCTTGCAAACCCCTGATTCTAGAGATATTCCCTTCCTAGAACCACATACCAAACATTGTGGTTTTGTAGGCATCTTACCACAAATTAATAGGTTCCTATTATCTTTTATTTTCTGTTTTAATTAAAAATAAATTATCCTTTAGTTTTAACAAAGGCTTCTCTTATTATGGTACTTTAAGAAATGGCTCCGTTGTGAAACGCGCCTGACGCTCGAGCTCTGAATTCTAAACTGTCACTGAAAACGATCTCAGCTAAGAAATCTTTCTAGCTGTATCATTTTTAAAAAACTAAAATTTCGAGGCGCTCGTGAGCCCGCTGTGTGATGGCCGCATTTTGATTGAGCTCCGTCCCCACTACCTCAAAAATACAGCTAAAATGCGCTAACAGCTGCAAATTTCCCCCGTCTCTCACAGCCCTGGGTCAGCACAGGCAAGCGGTCTCCCCCTGAGTCGGACTCAACTGCTCAGCAAAGCCTCGGACAGCTGGAACGACGCGGAGTTCATCTTCTGAGTGAGGCCTGCTGCTGCCGCGTGCCCTCCTCACTGCCTGCTCCAGGCTTGCTTAACCTTGCAGTCGACCCCAGCGATCTGCGCAGATCGGACGGCGCCCCTGCGGACTTTCTCCGGGCCGTGCTGCTGAACCCCCGGTGCCGGGTTGGAGGATGTGCGACAACCCTCTGCCAGGTGACGAAATATCCTCAAGGTTGGGGCGACTGAACGCGGGGCCAGAATTTTGCAAGCGGGGCCGAGGGGAAGGCCTGGAAACCTCGTGGCAATCTCTGGTGCCCACCACTCACTCTCTCCTACCAGCGCGAATCCCCCTGGGGGGGGGTAAGTACGGGGGCTAAACTTCTCTCTCCATACCTTCTGGTTTGCAAATAGCGCCAGGGACAGCAGCACCTATAAGCACCCCAAAGCCCCGCCGGGGCCCTGGCTCATCAGCGTGGATCCCGGATGCCCCGATGAAAGGCTCTTGCGCTCTGTTTGATTCCAGATTTTTCACCGGAGCCTAACATCCAGTAGTTGTGGACTCTGTGTGCTCTTCCTCCACATTGCTTAATAGAATACTCTGGGCACTATCCTCGGCGGCTTGTCTCCCTGGGAAGGCCAAAAGCAGCTTTCGTCTCATTGCCCTGCTGTCTACCTGAAACCTTGGGCCTTGCGAACATTGATTTAATATCTCTCCTAACACTGTGTGGCAGTGACTGCTTTGTGGGCCTGTGAGGTTCTATCTGCTGCTGTTTTTCTGGTGTCTTTGCCCTTGCTGACATTGGTTGCATATCTCTCCTAACACTGTGTGACACAGGTGGCTCTGTGGGATGGCTGCTAAAGCCAAATGTTCAGAGAACCGGGAAAAGATGCGCTCCTCCCAGCGACTGCAGAGCAAGTCTGGGGCTCCAAGTAGCCCACGGGAGTTATCTCCCCCATAAGGTTCTGATGATGAGACTGTGAGTGAAGAGGAATTGGACGCTCACAAACAACTTTCCTCTGCTCAAATCAAGCAAGAACTCCGTAGAGGCTTTGAGGGGCTAGCCAATGAGTTTCGCTCGTTATGCGACGAGCTGTTGAAAGATGTCGCAGAACTGCGGACTGACATTAAAGAGCTGGGAGCCCGAGTGGAAGACGTGGAGACCAAAATGGTTGATCATGATGGGACCCTGATGGATTTACAATGTGCGCTGGACCGGCAACATGCGCAAGCAATGGAACTGACTAATAAAATTGATGACATTGAAAACCGCTCCCGCCGCAATAACGTGCGTTTCCGCGGAATCCCAGAAGCGGTAGGGGGCGGAGAAGATTTGCCAACTGTGCTTAAACTGTTGATGGCGGAGTTGCTCCCGGTGGAGGACCTTGCTGCGCATGCTTCTGGGATGGAAATAGAGCGAGTCCACCGCGCCCTGGGAAAACCTCCCAACAACCAACCTCGAGATGTCATTGCGAGATTTTTGCGATACTCTGATGCGGAGCTTCTCATACGTCGAGGTCGGGAGAAAAAAGCGATCCGCTTCCAGGACGCGACAGTGTCCATCTACCAAGACCTTTCAACGTTCACCCTGGCACGCCGGAGAGAGATGAAACCAGTTACAACGGTCCTGAACAGCAAGGGGATTCGCTACTCTTGGTCCTTTCCATTTAGGATGAACTTTCTTTTGGGAAATAAAAAGATCTCAGCAAAAGATTATACTGAAGCTTGGCGAGCTCTTTGCCAGGCGGGTCTAGTTGATGATAATACTCAGCCTCACCCGCCGCCCCCTAAGCCTCAGCACTCCAAATGGACTCGAGTGGGCAAGCCCACATGATGAATCCTTTTTTTTTTGTGTATAATTGCAGAGCCTTCCCTATTGTTCAGGGAGCCTCACCCTGTGGGTCTCCCGACCTTCGGATAAGTGATGGAATGAGTGGCCATTGGTGCTTGGCTTTTTTCTGTTTGATTGTCTCCCCTCTTTTCTGTTTTTGTAATATTTCCCACTGAGTTATTGGCCATTGGCGAGGATCAGCCTGGGCCCATACTCCATTACACCCAGGGGGCGGCGGATGATCTGCAAATGTTCTGATGATGACATTGTCCTGATGGGGAGGCATGATGGGATTGATGACCCAGGATGGGTGGGGGAGTAGTGGGGGAAACGTTATTAAATGTTCAGGTTGAATTGTTGCTTTGTGGGGTTTTGGGGGGAACGGGGTTTGTGGTCAATTTACCGTGTCCTGTATTAACTTTAACAGGCAGGTGGTATTGACGGGAAGGGGGGGGGTTCGGGTTGGAGGGAGGGTTTTTTCATTTGGAACTGGTGGGTAAATTCGGGTTTGGGGGGAGGGACTATGGCTCTTGTTTCTGGAGGGTGGACTAGGTGGACCTGGCGAACTAACTGGGGGGCGGTGCTTGGGCTTGGGAGGAGGGAATATGGCTCTTGTTCCTGGAAGGTGGAATGGGTGGGCCCGACTAACTAATTCCCCGGGTTTGATGGGGGGGAGCTACCACTGGGACCTTTTGGATAGCGGGCAGCAGCGAGGGAGTGGATTGTAATCGCTAATGGTGCACTTCATCTCTTTGAATGTTAAGGGCCTTAATTCCCCGAGGAAGAGATCCCTGCTGTTCTCAGAATGGCGCACTTTGCAGGGGGACATTGTTTACTTACAGGAGACCCATCTTCAGAACTGTAAGCAGGGCTGGCTAAAGAGGTCCCCGTATACTGAGGTGCGGGTGGCCTCAGATGCACAGGGACGGAAGAAGCGGGGAGTGGCCTTACTATTTCATCAGAGCCTCTCTCTACAGATAGAGGAGATAAAGCAAGATACTCTGGGGAGGTGGCTTTTCCTGAATATCCGTTTAGAAGGGCACTTGCTAACCTTAGCTAATGTTTATGCTCCCAATACAGGTCAGGGGGCCTTTTTTGCACGATTGAAAACCTTACTGGCGGTTTTTGCAAGGGGTCCTATTGTTCTGGGGGGGGACTGTAACACGCACCTGGTGCCCCATCTGGATTCCACAAGTCGCGCTGGAGGGCGAGCGGGGGGGTCGGCAAGAGCCCTACAACGTCTTATGCTTGACTTAGGTTTGAGGGACGTCTGGAGGGACACCCATGGGGGGGAAAGAAGCTATACGTACTACTCTCCGGTCCATCAGGTTCACACCCGCATTGACTATTTTCTATTGGATCAGCGCCTGATGGACGGGAGAGTGACGGCTGGACATGGAGCACTGACCTGGTCAGATCATGCCCCGTGCTGGCTTGCTCTTCCGGCCGGATTGTACAGTGAGCACCAACGGCTTTGGCGTCTAGATGTGAGGTTCCTACGGCGGCAGGGTGCAGTGCAGGACCATGTCCGTTTTATCACGGAATTTTTTGAGCTTAACAATTCTGGGGATGTTCCTCTCCCCACGGTGTGGGATGCTTATAAGGCTAAGGCTCGAGGTCAACTCTTGGCGGAGGCGGCCCGCACACGCAAAGTGTGGATGCGTGACCACGACCAGTTGGTGGAGGAGGCTACCCGCCTAGGTTTGGAGCACGCCCGAACTGGCTCGCGACAGGTCCTGCGCCAGTGGCGGACTGCTCGAGCCAATTTGGACGCGTGTTTGCAGAAAGAATGAGATAATAAGCGCCGGAAGTTACGGCAAACTTTTTATGAGCATGGGAATAAAACAGGCCGCTTCCTAGCCTTGCGTCTTCGCCAACAACAATCCGCGAGAGTGGTGCGCGAACTGCGCGACGATGGGGGACGGAAGAGGGTTATTTCCCGGGAGATACGTGATCTCTTTGCTGACTTTCTGGAGCAGCTCTATAAGGCGGAGCCCTTTGAGCGGGATCGTGTACAGGACTATTTGCGGGGGATTGGTCTGCCGCATCTCTCTGACCCTGATCGGGCTCAGCTAGATTCTGAATTAACGGTAGACGAAGTGGAAACAGCAATCCGGCGTTTGAAAACTGGCAGTGCGCCAGGTAGTGACGGCTTCCCAGCAGAATATTATAAGAAGTTTCGGATACAATTAGCGCCAACCTTGACTATCTTGTTCAATGAGATCTTGGGCGGGGTCTCTTTACCACCGTCCCAGCGCGAGGCATTGATCGTGATGATACCTAAGCCTGGTAAACCACTACACGATGCGGCGTCGTACCGCCCCATCTCCCTGTTAAATGTTGACGTTAAAATATTTGCCTCTGTGCTGGCGGCGCGCTTGAACCGGGTCCTTCCGGGCTTGGTTCACCCAGATCAGGTTGGATTCGTGCCAGGTCGCCAGGCGGCAGACAACATTAGGCGTATGTTGCAGGTCATTCATGTAGCCCAACGGGAACCACAACCAGCCCTGCTGGTGGGGATAGACGCAGAAAAAGCTTTTGATCGGGTCGATTGGGAATACTTATGGTGTGTTCTGGAGAAAATGGGCTTCGGCTCTAACTATATCTGTTGGGTTCGTAGTCTTTATCAGATGCCCCAGGCGTGCGTTCGGATCAATGGGGGACACTCGAAACAATTCTTGCTGGAGCGGGGCACGCGACAGGGTTGCCCTCTTTCGCCCCTACTCTTTGCACTCGCGATGGAACCCTTGGCTCAGAGCTTCCGAGAACATCTGGGCTTGAGGGGAGTTCATATTGGCCCTGCGGAATATAGGATTGCACTCTTTGCGGATGACATCATATTGTCCCTGGTGGATCCGTCCACTTCCCTTCCAGCTGCGATGCAGTTGTTCGAAAGCTATGCTCGGGTATCCGGTTTTAAAATTAATTACACTAAATCGGAGATCTTGAATGTTGGGGTCCCTGGGGCGGTTTGTGCGGAGCTTCAAGCAGCTTATCCTCTTCGCTGGGTGTCCGGAGCGTTACGTTATTTAGGGGTGCAGTTGACTGTGGAGCGGGCAGACCTCTTTAGGGCCAACTATGACCCCTTGCTTCGTCAGATTCGGCGGGATCTAGAGGTTTGGAATGGCCTGCTCCTTTCCTGGTTCGGGCGTATAGCCGTAGTCAAGATGGTGGTTGTTCCCCGCTTTCTTTACTTTTTTCAGGTTCTGCCGCTTCCCATCGCGCGGGCCACTTTGGCGACCTGGCAGCAGCTGCTTATGAAATTCGTCTGGCATTATCGTCGCCTGCGTTTGGCGCGACAGGTTCTTTATGCCCGCACGCGTTCTGGAGGTATGGGCATGCCCAATTTACATTGGTACTATGCGGCGGCGCAATGTCGGGCGGGGGTAGAGTGGATGATTGCTAAGCGATGGGTACAACTGGAAATGAACTTGGCAGGGGGAGCCGGCTTGGGAGACTGGCTGTGGCTTGGTCCAAAACTCCGCCGTGGTAAGCGCACTAGCAATCCCTATATTCTTCATACTCTCCGTTGTTGGGACCAGCACTTTCGATCTCGTGACAGGGACTTAACCCCTTTAGCCCCTATAGTAGATAACGCCTCTTTTCCGCCGGGTTAAGTGATACAGTCTTTCGGCAGTGGGGACATCATGGCCTTAGTCGGGTCAGACAGCTTTTTGATGATGGTCAATTACAACCTTTTCGTGCGTTACAAGATGAATTTGACATACCGGCCGGGCAACATTATCAATATATGCAAGTGACACACTGGGTTCGATCCAAGCTTGTTCGGCCCCAGGTTGCTCGGGCCCTGACAGATTTGGAACGTTACTGTGAGGGGTGCACTACCACTAGGGGGCTCGTGGCGACCTTGTATGCCCATTTGCAGGGATCTCAATCGTGTTCTACTAGACACTGGGAACTTTGGAACTCCGACTTGAACCTCTCCTATACTGAGCAGCAGTGGGAAAGGGCGGAAACTCACTTGTGGAAGAGTGCGGTAGCGATTAATGCCCGTGAAACTAATTATAAAATATTGTACCGTTGGTACATGACTCCGGCGCGGATCGCGCGCATATATCCTGGGGCGGTGGACCTCTGCTGGCGTCAATGTGGGCAACGGGGTACCGTAGGGCACATTTGGTGGGATTGCCCCCACATTCGCGCCTTTTGGAGGGGTATACAATTCCGGATGCAATTGCTTCTGGGAGTGAGTGTCCCTTGGGACCCGGGGATTTTCCTGTTTGGGGCCTCGGTGCCGGGTGCACGGGCTCTGCAGCTTGCTTTACTTTTCCATGGCCTGAATGCAGCTAGGTTATCCCTTGCAGCAGCCTGGAAGCGTGCCTTGGCCCCCTCCTTTCAGGCTTGGCTGGAACGGATGTGGAATATGTATGCCATGGAGCGAGGGGTAGCGGTCAGTAGGATACGCCTGGCGCGCTTTGAGTTGGTGTGGGCTCCCTTTGTCTCTCGTTATGGTGCGTGACTGTGCTGGATAAGAGGGGGGGAATATGCAAACTTTAAAGGGAGCTCGCCCCCTGGGTGTGTCTTTTGCTCACCACCTTCCCGTGCTTGAACACTAGCAAGCCGTAGTTGGGGGGGCTGGGAGGTTGGGTGGGAGGGGGGTCCTGGGCTATGGAGGTTTCGGGGGGGGGGGAGAAAGGGTGGTTGGGGGGTTACTGTTCCCCGTTTCCTTATTTTAAAACTGCAAAAATGAAGGCATATTGTTGAATGTTGCTGTGATCTGAAGTTATGTTATTACTGTTGCATCTTCTTTGAAGATCTTTGTGGTTTATGATTCTATGTATTCTTTGGAAGCCTTTCAATAAAAAAAAACACAAAAAAAACTAAAATTTCTAAAAAAATGCTTCTTTCCTTCCGCGGTCTCATAAAAGTACCTTTAAACTGCTCGCTAAAAACCCGGAAGTAAAATAAAAAGAAATCAAGCTGCAGCCTACCTTCCGCCGCTGCTACTATTTTTAAACTGAATTCAACCGGCGATCCAAATGTAGCCGCGCTGAGACAGAAATATTAAATAGATAAAACTTTACCTTTGCCATATAAAGTTTTCTCAAGCATCTTACTTGTTTTCTTACAGTTCCTCTCCTAATGACTGTGGGATCGGGAACTGCGATGCTTCCATAACGGAATTCAAAAACCGTGCTTCAACTGTAGCCGCACAGAGAAATAAATTCCCACAGATAAACTTTACCTTCACTTGTAAAGCTTCTTCAAGCACTTTACTTTCTTTTTTTATCGCTCCTCTCCTATTAACAGTAGGATCGGGAGCTTAAATCAAGATTCAGACTCAGCGATCTCTGCGGCTGTAAAAACTCCTCCCCCACACCAGAGAGAGGGAGGGCATGAGCTAGTCTTAAAGCTATATTACTCTAAAAACTAAATCCTTTTCTATACGCTGTTTAAACCCTTTTTAATGGAATAAATATCCTTAATTGCCCCTCTTTAGAGCCACATATAGGCTCTTAGAACTTCAAGCTGCTTGGAGACTGAATAAACTGAAGATGGGAGGAGATCACCAAGGAGGTTATAGTGGTGACATCACAACTGTGTGATTATTCAGTCTCCAAGCTGCAGAGAGAACCTGTATCCCAGAAATTCCGGGACTGGACTGGAGTGACGTAAAGTAATACACTAATACATGGTCTTATTCAGTTACATGGAACAATGTTTAACTGTATACACTGATGAGGTCAAAACCGAACAGGGAACAAGTAACCTTTAACTATATACAATATTTACACTGCACAGATGTTTTGAGTCGTTCTAACAGGACATAGCTACTCTATTTCAATCATACATTTGGCTCTCTATTTGTCCTGTCGTGTTGTGGCAGGTGAAGGCCTGTGATCCACAGTGTCTGACATAAGCAGGCAGGCCTAACTAGCTTGACCTGTAAATGAAGTCTGTGAAGAGGCCCATAGGAATTACACATCCCCCAACATGCTGCTATTGTAGAATTAGAACTCAGTAAAGTATTGAATTAGCTTAGACAAGCAGAACTGAAAGATGGAAAAATACAGAAAAATATGTTTAAAAACCACTGATAAGAGAATACAGCTGTAAGGGATTTAATTAAAACTGCTGACAGAAAGGTTACAGAGCCCTGCTTCCCTACACGTACTAACTAGCTGAGTGGCCTTGGAAGTAGGAAAGTAACAAGTTGGTGAACTGGCCATTGTAATTGGAACTAGAAGGGGGCTAAGCAGGTGCTGAGCCCACTCAAAGAACATAATTGGATAATCATATCAGTACCGGGACCAATAGAAGGGGTACGGGAGGTACGGGAGGTTACCGGGACCAATGAAATGTTTTTCTATACCTAGAATGGAGTAAAAGTCTATAAAAGTTGTTGTATTGCCAGAGAACATTGCTCAGCCATTTTGAAATTGTCTTTGCTTGAGACTTGTGCACAAATAAATGATTTGGACCTTCTGAACAGACTCCTGGTATTATTGGTTTGTCTGCGCTCTGCTGCTACATATTCTTGGTGCGTTGGCCGGGAAGTTGTGGAATCAGAGTGTATATAGTGTAGGGGAGGCCTACCCCAGTTAGGCCCCAAATGTAAGTTGGATATAATCAGTGAGGTAGATGAAAGCACTGCTGACAAGCAAGTCTATACACCTATGATTTATCCTGGATATGCAGATTTGGAATTGTCAGACTCAGATTCAGGAACAGACAGCAGATCAGGCTCAATAATCTCGATTGGAATAGAACCAAAATCAGCTACACATGAAACCATACATGACACAAAATTATAGTAAGCTAGCTCAGTATAGGCCTAACAGAAGTACAGGTCAAGATTGCATTTAAAACTATCCCTTTAAAAAGCACTTCTGCTTTCAGCTAGACATTAAGTTGGGAAATTAGAAGCATTTGCGCTTTTGCAAACAATCTGTGTACCAAGCAGATATTAGGTCAGATTGAAGTTCCTTAATTAAATAGAACAAAGGGTGAGGCTGTTCATCCTGCAAGAGGATAGGCTAAGCAGTTTCTGGGGCAGGTTGCCCTGCTCTTGTGAAATTGACTCTAGTCCACTTAGTAAATATAATGGATTTAGTTTAATAGAAGTCAGCAAAATATAATGAGTAACTAATTAGCTTTTAACAGCACAGCGACACCTACTGGATTTAATGAACGTAGTTATAAGATATAACTTCTGCTTTTTGTATAAATAATATTGTCTATGTTGGCAAAATTGATGTACACGTGGAATTTGGAAAGTACCAGATGTTAATTAAAGATTAACGGAATCAGCTGATATCACCTAATAAAAGCTAAGGCTCTTCGGAACCATCTTTGAAGAGGCATGTTGGAATAGTCAAATTAGACTCGGTTTGTCTCTTCCCTATAGAGCTCTATAGCAATTGATTGATTAATTAATTGTGTCGTGTCTTTATTTCCTGTTGAAGAGTACTGGAAGATAAGAACCCAGGTATTTTGTGTGTGTGGGATCCAGACCCCAAGGGGGTTATAGAGTCTACAGTTTGGTGCCCCGACTCAGATTCCTTTGCTGTTCAACAGGAAACAAATAACCTACTGAGGACACAAGTTGTGAGTATATTGACAGATATCTGTGTGTGAAGTATTAAAATGGGTAATAAATCTGCTAAAGTGAAGCAGGAGTCTCAGTTAGAAGACTGGGAAGAGAGAGTTCGTGCTATAGCAATAGATAAGAAAGGGAGTCCCAATTATGTGATGAAAAGAGATTATGGGGACAGTTCTTTAAATTATGTGGCCAAATGGCATTCTGTGACTGCTGCAAATCCCAAATTGCAGTTTCCCCTTGGAGGGACTTTTCATGAATCTAAATTGAAATATTTACAATCAGTGCTAGCATTAGATGAGAATTCCTGTCATGAATGGATTATTTATAATTTCTGGTGTTCTAAAGCGGCCGAGAAGAATAAACACACTATTGATTCTACATTTAAGAAGGTCAGAGATCAGGTGTATCGCATGGAAGAGCAAATATGTGTTTTAACTAAAAGAGGTAATGATGAAAGTAAAACTGTAAATAGTTGTGAGCCTTGTGCTGTGGCATCCGCGCCGCCAGCCTATGAGGATGAGGTTAATGCATTAGCTATTTCTCTGTCTAGAAATAATATGCCAGCCATAGTCCCTGGTCAAGATCGAGAGGCGCCCTCGATCCGGCTAGGTGCTGTGTCTGATATCTCTACCCCTGTTAAGCTTGATGTGTCAAGTATAGTATCTGTTGATTCGCCACCGGGCGCAGTTGGGGGTGATGGCTCCTTTGTCTCTACACCTGCAGCTGTTCACCGTGCTACCAGAGCTACGGTGTTAACTAAGGATATTCTAGAGCTTGAAAAGTTAATTGGCATTGAAGCAAGTCAGTTAGGAGGTTTAACTACTGTGGACCAATTAAAAAAATATAATGATTCTTTTTTGACTAGAGCTCGTACATTAACTGAATTAATTACAACTGTATTTGAAGCATTAGAGTTACAGATTCAGCAGCATACTGTAACCTTGTTGCCTTTTAGTCAGGCTAAGGGGATTTTGGCCGAAGCGATAACTGCTACTGCCAAGGGGATCGGGCATTGGACCAAGGCTTCATTGCTTTCTAATTGGCAGAGTTTGCAGAGTTTAACTTTGCAATTAGGTGAATCATTAAATCAAGATAAACAGCTTAGAGAAATGAGCACAGAATACAACCTGTTGGCTCCATTCAGGGCATTTCCAAGAGGAGATGGGGGATTAGTTACCTTAGCAACAAATTGGTCCCCAGCCGAAATTTTTAGCTTAGCTCGATCATGCCCTGATTTAAGGGAAAAGCCTGGTCAGTTTAACTACTTATGATCCTTCTTGGGTGGATTTACAAAATTTATTGAAAGCAGTTTTTCTGAATCCTATAGAGTTAAGGGCAGTCACCCACCCTCAACTGCGTGATAATATTAATTGGGTGTGGCCTGGTATAGATCCTGTGGTTAATGCTACTGATGCTGCTCAAATGACTGCGTTTAGAGAACATAGGGATAACTTGTTAAAGGCCATAGAAAAGAAGTGTACCCCAGTCCGAGATCTCTCCAAACTCTTGGATGTAAAGCAGTGTGGGGGTGAGACGGTAAACCAGTATCACACTAGATGTTGCCTAGCGTTCCGAGATTTTTCTCCTCAGAACGCTGAGATGGAGGGTTTTGCTTCTATTTTTGTGAATGGACTGCAACCAGAAATAAAAGATATCTTTGAAAATGCTTTGCTTGGCTGGTCTACTAAGTCTGCACAAGAGATCCTGGAAGCGGCCTTACATGCCGAGAAGCGAATTCAACGGCAGAAGGAAGCTGACAAAGGTAAACTTGACCGGCAACGTCAAAAACTTTTAAATTTACAAGTAGCAAGTTATGAGTCCAACTTTAGAGGACGTGGTAGACCAAGGGGTGGAAGAGGTGCAGCCCCCTTTAGAGGAAGAGGACGTGGCTATATGGGGGGACAGCAGGGGGACCGTGCCTGTTATGGTTGTGGGCAAGTGGGCCATTTGATTAGAGATTGTACTAAGCCAAGGGGCAATTTTCCCCAGCCTGGGATACAACAGGATGTTGCTAGATATCCATCTGCTTCATTCCCTGTATCTACCCCTAACCAGCCTTCAGTGATGACTCAATACTATGCAGAGACTGATGTGGATTATAGTGAGGATTGACTAGGCCTGGTTGTGTGTCCAAACACACAGGGGGAAATACGTGCTACTGTTATGGGGTGTGAATTGCTTTTCCTGTTAGATACAGGTGCCTCTACATCTGCCATAGCGCTATCCCAGTTACCTCCACCTCTGTTTGAGGCACTACCTGCAGCACCTAAAGTACCTTGTGAAGGAATTGAAGGAAAGACTATAATGCATCAAAAGTTGTCTGATGTGCCAATTATAGTGGAGGGAAAATTATATCATACAGATTTCCTGGTAGGCCCTACTTTGCCTGTCAACTTGCTTGGTCGAGATTTTTTATCCAGGAACAAGACTGTTATAAGCTGGGAAACTGGCACTTTGACATGTACCTTGTGTCCCCTGCAAGTACAACAGCCTATAGCTGTGACACCGGCTGTTGCAACTACTCTACCATTGGATACCCTTCCTTCCACCTTGTGGGCAGTACCAGGTAATGATATTGGGCATCTCAACATTCCTCCAGTCAAGATTGAAGTGCAACCAGGAGCTCCACTACCATATGTGCGTCAATATCCATTGCCTGCAGCATCGGTGGCTGGAATACGGCCAGTAATTGAAAATCTGCTGGCTCAGGGTGTGCTGGTACTCACTTCTTCTCCTTGCAATACTCCTATCTTACCTGTGTTAAAGGCTGATGGTAAGTCCTACAGATTCGTGCAAGATTTGAGAGCAATTAATCGTATTGTCATGCCCATCTTTCCTCTTGTGCCCAACCCTCATGATATTTGGACTCGCATACCATGTGACTCCACCCACTTCTCAGTTATAGATTTAAGCTCCGCCTACTATTCCATAGCGGTGGGGGAGGAGTCGAGGTACTTACTGGCATTCACGTTTGAAGGGCGCCAGTATACCTGGACTACGCTGTCTCAAGGTTACACGGAAAGTCCTGCTTATTTTTCGCAGGCCCTAAAAGCTGCTTTACAAGACTTGGCGTTGGACAAATCTGTGCTGATCCAGTATGTAGATGATTTACTTATCTGTTCTCCATGTTATGATGCTTGCATTGCTGATACTATGTTAGCTCTTGTACATATTTCTCGTCTAGGGTTGAAAGTAAACCAATCAAAATTGCAATTTGCAGTACCACAAGTAATCTTTCTAGGTGTATGCCTTTCTTCTGCTGGACACTCTATTACTGCTCAGAGAATTGGCCCTATTATGTCAATGCCTTTTCCTGCTACTGTACCTCTAATATGCCGCTTTCTAGGCCTTCTGGTGTTCTGTCGCCAGTGGATACCAGATTTTGCTGAACTTGCTGCTCCACTCTATGCCCTGCTTGGCCGAGACGCTCCGGAGGGTATTATAGTTCCTACTGAGGCACAGTACAATGCTTTCCATTCTCTACGACAAGCGCTGCTAAAGTCTCCTTGTCTTTCATTTCCAGACTATAACTTGCCTTTCCGCCTTTATGTAGCTACATCTACTAAGGCTGCGGTATGTGTTCTAGCACAACGTTTTCCTTCTGGACTCAAGCCTCTAGGCTATTTCTCTCAAGCTTTTGATTCTGTTGTTGCTGGCATGCCACCTTGTTTTCAATCTTTAGCTGCTGTGGTATTTGCAATACAGACTACTGACTTCCTTGTTCTCCAGCATGAACTGCATGTATACACATCTCACTCAGTAGCTAGACTATTGCATCTAGCTAAGACTCAACCTTTATCCAGTTCCCATTTATTGTTATTTGATTTGGCTATCTCTCAAGCACATGTAACCTTACATGAAGTTTCATTGTTACAACCAGCTCAAATTTTGGCTTCTTTGGAGCCGTTATCACATTTGTCAGACCCAGATGGGACTCATGATTGTCTTTCTTCTGTGACAGCCTATTCAAAGGCTAGGCCTGATTTGTCTGCTGTACCTTTGTTAAACCCTGATTGGGTTCTATTTACTGATGGTTCTGCCTTTCGTGATGAACATGGACATTTACTTGTGGGGTATGCTGTAACTACTGTTGATTCTGTACTAGAGGCAGGAGCGTTGCCATTTGCAAGTGCCCAGTTGGCGGAAGTGTTTGCTCTCATTCGGGCCTTGGAGATGTCTACGCATTTGGTTGTCAATATTCATAGTGACAGTAGTTACGCAATCGGGATTCTGTGGGATTTTGGAAATATTTGGGCTCAGCGGGGGTTCCTGACGGCTGCCCATAAACCCATCAAACATGCCCGCTATATTGAGCGTCTACTTGCTGCAGTGCTTAAGCCAGCTCAGGTGGCTGTATTGAAATGCAAAGGACATGATCTTAATGGTACTCTGGTGTCACAAGGCAATCAGTTTGTAGACCAAGCTGCTAAAACCGCAGCAGCAGGACCTGCAGTTCCACCACACCTTTTATTAACTCTTCGTTCACCTGCAGCTTCTACTTCTGGCTCAATATCTCTGGACTTGATGCGTTCTCATCAGGACTCAGCTGACTTCACTGAAAAACAGAACTGGCTCACTTGGGGAGCATCTCCTGATGGTACTGGACTTTGGTTAAAGGACAATTTGATTATTTGTCCTAAATCTTTGCTATATCCTGTTGCCTTATTTTTGCATCACAAGTTGCATTTAAGTGTACTGGCTATGACAAAAGCTTTTGCTCAATTGTGGCATAATCCTACATTTGCTTCTGCTGCTCATGCTGTGTGTGTTTCTTGTCTCCCGTGTTTGCAAGCAGGAAAATCCGGGAGCACTTTGCGTGCATCACCTTCTCCATCCTTGCCTAGGCCTCGAGGACCCTTCCTCTTCTTGCAAATGGACTTTACTGATCTGTCTTGTGCCAAGGGGGGAAGGAAACATCTTTTGGTTTTTACTTGCTTATATTCTGGATGGCCTGAGGCCTATCCGACAAATTCTTTGTCTGCTGCTACTGTTTTGAAATGCTTGCTTACTCAGTTTATTCCTTTGTGGGGTGTGCCTTTGCTTTTGTCTTCTGATCAAGGTCCAGCCTTTACGGCGGAGGTCTGGAAGGGCATAACTGCATTTTTTGGCCTTCACCAGCAACTTCATCCTCCGTACCATCCGCAAAGCTCTGGCCAAGTGGAACGGATGAATCGGACGCTGAAGGCGCTTCTCCGGTCTCTGACTCATGATTGGAGTCAGGATTGGGTGGAAGCTTTGCCGTTTGCCTTATTCTCAGTCCGTAACTCTCCTCAGAGAACTCGACAAGGTCTTACCCCTTATGAAATTGTGACAGGACGTCCAGCGACCACTCCAGCACATGTGATAATTCCACCAGATCAATTGCCGGATCCCCAACTATTGCACAGCGATTTATTATCTTACTGTAAATATTTGTACCAAACGCTGGTGTCTCCTTCCTTTTTGCAGCTTACAAAGCAGGGAGCTCAGTCACAATCAACCCCAGACGTGGAACCAGGAGATTGGGTACTCATCAAGGATCCAGCACCCAAGTCAGCTCTAGCAGCGAAGTTTCTGGGACCGTTCCAAGTGTTGCTGGTGGGATATTCTGCATTGAAGGTGAAGGGGTGCAAAGCGTGGATACATCTGGACCAGTGCAAGAAGGTGCCGTCCCCTGGATAAGACAACTGCCACCTAGACCACCTCCTGAAGAATTAGTTGAAATAGAACTGGACTCATTTCCTCCAGGGTCATCTCCACTTGATCAAGAAAGTGACTGTGAAATTGTTGAACAATCACAACGTAATCCAGAGTTGGTTATTGATAAGTGGTTAATATGCATATTCGCAGTAGCATTGGCACTGTTTTTGTTTTTCTGGGTTTGGTGTCTGTCAGCTCTCTTAGTAGCATCAACAGCATAGATGAGTTGATAACGTGGCTGTCAAGAAGAGCAACCATAGCCCCTATACATCAGGAAATGGTGGATAAGATGCTCAGGGACCTTGAGGGTGTTACTACTCCTCCAGACCCAGTTCCTACAGTCCCTGACCATACAGTTCCTGAATATGACCCACATGCTCCTTGGGCAAAACATGGTACTTTCTATAATGTGTTTCATTCACACATTTACTCCTTAATTCAGCGATTTAATATTTCCAGCTGTGCAGTCTGCTTGCCTCACCCAGTGGCTACACAGTTTGGATTCCTGCCTAGACCTCGACCTCTTTCCTTGCAAGAGCTGAAGGAATTATCTATGAATGAAATCCTGTTTAATCTTACTATAACATGGCCAGAAGGAGTAACTCCTGCTCCGAGAATAATTAGCCCTCAGCCAATGGCTGATCCTCCTATCTGTTTCCAAAGACAAGGGACATATCCTGTGGGTGAAACTCCTTTGTCTAAATGTCAGACTGTTATGACTAACAACCATGTCCATTTAGTGTTAGAGTCCTCTACAGCAAGTTCTGTGCAAGCCCTTTCAAACTTGAAGGTAGTCAATGTCATCCCTGATCCCAAGACTCGTCTTGATCAGTATGAATTACAGTATTATGATCAGGATGGGTTCCCAGCATATGGGAAGTATAGATTGCAGAATAGCAAAGATGGTTTGTCATCTGGGTATGTTGACAACTATGTGTATCCCTATTTAGGATATTATCACCCATGGTTAAGAAATATGGGGCCTGGAACTGAAGTTCTAATCACAAAACCTAAAGATTTTAAAATTTGGCCTGATGGACTCCTTGCCTTGGTAGGTCACTATTTTGTGTGTGGAACTCTTGCTTATGTTCGATTGCCTGCTGATTGGTCTGGCAATTGTTACATAGCTACTCTTGACTTACCATGGAAACTGGTTCCTTATGAAACTTTATTAGGGACGCCCCCAAGTCGTCAGCGCAGAGCGACAGATGACTCTAGTGCTGATATACGTGCAGCAAGAAAATTGTTAGAAGATACCACTATGTTAACTCAACAAGAAGTGAGCACTTTCACAGGAACAGTGTGGCTAAGTACTTTTGGTGCCATACGTCCTACACAACGTTATGGTGAGCAATTATTGCGAATTTATGCTCTAATTGAAGTAACAGCCCAAGATTTGACTGATGCTCTTACAGTCATGCAAGGTACTGTAGACAAGCTAACTGCTTACTCTGCACAGAATAGGATGGCCTTAGATTATTTGCTAGCCAAAGAGGGTGGAGTCTGTGGTGTCGTAAGAGATCACTGCTGTACGATTATTAATTCACAAAGTAAGGTAGTCGCAGGTATCCTAGAACAGGTGAGAAAAGAAACCCACTTTTCCAGAGAGAATATAGAGGGAACTTCTGATTCTGTATGGCCTTGGTTTGATAACATGTGGAGTGGCTTGTCAGGTCCAGTAAAAGCGATATTGACAGGCTTGTTTGGTTTCTTGGTGGCCCTCCTACATTTAGGAATTGGTCTTACTTGTTTTATGAAATGTTGTACCACATACTTGTCCAAAACTACGAATACCATTGCAGTTTTGAAATTGCGAAGTGTTTCTAGTACTGGAGACCTGCTTCGTGAAATGCCCTTTTATGAAGATTGTGGTTCTGGGCAGAACCAAAGGGAGGACTGTAGGGGAGGCCTACCCCAGCTAGGCCCAAAATGTAAGTTGGATATAATCAGTGAGGTAGATGAAAGCACTGCTGACAAGCAAGTCTATACACCTATGATTTATCCTGGATATGCAGATTTGGAATTGTCAGACTCAGATTCAGGAACAGACAGCAGATCAGGCTCAATAATCTCGATTGGAATAGAACCAAAATCAGCTACACATGAAACCATACATGACACAAAATTATAGTAAGCTAGCTCAGTATAGGCCTAACAGAAGTACAGGTCAAGATTGCATTTAAAACTATCCCTTTAAAAAGCACTTCTGCTTTCAGCTAGACATTAAGTTAGGAAATTAGAAGCATTTGCGCTTTTGCAAACAATCTGTGTACCAAGCAGATATTAGGTCAGATTGAAGTTCCTTAATTAAATAGAACAAAGGGTGAGGCTGTTCATCCTGCAAGAGGATAGGCTAAGCAGTTTCTGGGGCAGGTTGCCCTGCTCTTGTGAAATTGACTCTAGTCCACTTAGTAAATATAATGGATTTAGTTTAATAGAAGTCAGCAAAATATAATGAGTAACTAATTAGCTTTTAACAGCACAGCGACACCTACTGGATTTAATGAACGTAGTTATAAGATATAACTTCTGCTTTTTGTATAAATAATATTGTCTATGTTGGCAAAATTGATGTACACATGGAATTTGGAAAGTACCAGATGTTAATTAAAGATTAACGGAATCAGCTGATATCACCTAATAAAAGCTAAGGCTCTTCGGAACCATCTTTGAAGAGGCATGTTGGAATAGTCAAATTAGACTCGGTGTGTCTCTTCCCTATAGAGCTCTATAGCAATTGATTGATTAATTAATTGTGTCGTGTCTTTATTTCCTGTTGAAGAGTACTGGAAGATAAGAACCCAGGTATTTTGTGTGTGTGGGATCCAGACCCCAAGGGGGTTATAGAGTCTACATATAGGGCAATATACCACGACTTTCCGCCTCTACAGGTTTGGTCCTGCCGGGATTGCGCCTTTTCGACGGGAGCTGCTCCCTGGTGCCGCCGGTCCCTTGCATCGGAGGGAGCTGGTCGGACCTCGGCGGGTGCCGGACCCGGCTGGAGCCAACACCTCGAACCCGAGTGAGGGGAGTCCGAGGTCCAACTCATGCGCCTGCTTGGGAAGTTTGAGGACCGGATCCAGTGAGTAGAGTTTTGATTTTGTACGTCTAGACAGATAAGAAAGAGCAGTACTGCCACTTGAATTTTACTTGGAACTTGGAACTTGGTAAGAGAGCTTGATCACCTCTCAAAGACGGGCCGAGTAACCCCGCATGGGTATTCGCAGGGCAAAACCCCCGTCTTCTTGTATTTTGGAATTTGAACAAGACTAGTCAGAATAGATAGAAATGAATGCATTCTGGGATACGTTGCTAGCATGATTGTATGAATGAAGTGTGAATGAGAGGTCTGGCAGCACGGACCAAGCGAAGGCGGACCCCTGAGTAGCGCATTTCCTGACCGGGCGACCGCGTTCAGGTCGCAAAAAGGGGGAAGCGATTGTCGTCTTGTCTTGTTATTTGTTTTCCTTATACGTTTCTAGGACCGTGAGGACCCCTTACCCACGGTCCGCCCTCCTTTTCCCTTTTGTCTGTTGTTGCGCGCACACATCGAAATGGGAGGGACGGGGTCTACTAGGAACACTCCATTAGAATGTATGATCGCACATTTTAAAGAAGGATATTCCGGAGACTATGGTATTAAAATGACTGCAGCCCGTTTACAGATTTTGTGTACTAGGGAGTGGCCCGATCTAGACCCTACCTGGCCCCGAGAGGGAACCTTTAATGTAGGAATTATTCAGTTAGTGCACCGTAGAGTGCGAATAGCGCACCCCGATCAGTATCCCTATATAGATTCCTGGTTAAGTATTTGTGAAGATCCGCCCCCTTGGGCGAAGCACTGTTATGAAGAGCAGTGCAGAATAATGTTAGCAAAGACAGATTATAGTCAGAAAATAGAACAGCCTAGAAAGAAAGAGAAAGGTGACAAATCCAGGAAGAAACCCATCCTGGTAGATCCTGATTCCCCAGAAATGATTACCCGACAGCCCCAAACCCAGCGCCCAGTGAGAGTAGCCCCGCGTCCTGCCCCAGAGCCCCGGAGACAGCAGGAACGGGACCCAACCCCTGAGCTATTACCCAAAGAGCAGGTAGATGAGCTCCCTTTAATTGAAGAAGATGATTCTACTGAGACAGAAAAAGGAGAATCAGATACAGAAACAGAGAAGGAAGAAGCTGAAAATTCCCCGAGTGATACTGACAGTGTAAAAGTGGCTGCCAGGGTTAGCTCGCCAGTGAAAAGTAAATCTAAAGTAAAGCATGAAGAAAAGAAGAAAATAACCCCTGACAGGACAGTTACGAGAATATCTCTCAGATCCCAAAAGACATCTACTGCCAAGATGATGCCTTTACGGCAAGTCCCGGGAATATCCATAAGAAATGAAGATAATGAGGTGGTGGCGGGACCCCTAAATTATGTGTATGTCCCCTTCTCTACCACTGATTTGTTAAACTGGAGGACACATTATGCCTCCTATACCAATAAGCCCCAAGAGCTTACAGAATTAGTGAATACTATTATGGAGACCCACCAACCAACATGGGCAGATTGCCGCCAGCTCCTGTCCACCTTATTTACTACAGAGGAACGGACACGGATTAGAAAAGCAGCTATAGACTGGCTGGCAGATAACCCGGTAGCTCCAGGAGAAAGGGGGGAGGAAAGAATAGATAATCGGGAAGCAGCCCAGAGAGAATTCCCAAATGAAGACCCCCGATGGGATCCCAATACAGAAAGAGGATCCAGAGCCCTAGCCCGTTTTCGCCAAGGCTTTATACAAGGCCTGAAAAGGGGGGGCCAGAAAGCTATGAATCTTTCCAAAGTTACTGAAGTTACTCAAGGCATAGATGAGAGCCCAGCAGTGTTTTATGAAAGATTGACTGAAGCATATAGAATGTATACTCCCTATGATCCCGATGCACCAGGAAGTTTATGCATGGTGAATTCTGCTTTTGTAAATCAGTCTCAACCAGACATTAGACGTAAATTACAGAAATTAGAAGGGTTTGTGGGCATGAATGCAACTCAGTTATTGGAAGTCGCTCATAAAGTGTATGTGAATCGTGATAATGAAAGGCAGAGAGAATGTGATCGAAAGATGAAGAAGAAAGCTGATTTTTTGGCTGCGGCCATAGTTGAACAGAAAAGGGGAGGTATCCCTAGTCGACGGAGCAGAGGAAGGGGGCGGGGCCGAAGTGGAAGCCGGCCCCAGCTAGGCGTAAACCAATGTGCCTACTGCAGGGAGGAAGGACATTGGAGAGATGCATGCCCGCAACTCGAAGACGCCCATCAAGATGACGAAAACAATCATCAATGGAGAGAAGAAAGACGAGGCTGTCCCCGAAACCGCGGAGGAGCCAATCGAGAGCAATACCAGCGAGAAAGAGGAGAAGCTGTACAAGCATTGGCTACGACAGCCCATGATGAAGATGACGTGGATTAGGACAGACCGGGCTCCGAATTTGCTTTAGGTCTCCAGGAGCCTATGGTCGGAATACAAATAGGAGACCGAGTTATGAACTTTATGGTTGATACTGGAGCAGAACATTCAGTAGTAGATAAGAAGATAGCCCCATTTTCTACAAAAGCAGTCACCATTGTAGGAGCAACGGGTGCCAAAGCTACCAAGTCTTTTCTTCAGAATCGCATATGCAGTTTAGGAGGACAGCAAATAACTCATCAATTCCTTTACATGCCTGAATGTCCAGTGCCACTACTGGGACGAGATATGTTAGCCAAGCTACAAGCCCAAATATCCTTCACTGAAAGAGGAGAAATGCAAATGACAGTAAATTCTCAAGCCAAACCAGCAGGAATAATGCTGCTTACAGTTCCCCGAGAAGAAGAATGGAGATATTACAGTGATGAATCTGCCCAAGACACCTATTTTGAACAGACTTTGAAAAGCATTGATGCACCACCTGGGGTATGGGCAGAAGGAAGTCCTCCAGGCCTAGCCAAACATATAGCTCCAGTAATTGTAACCCTTAAGCCTAGTGCTACACCAGTACATGTTAAGCAATACCCTCTCCCAAGAGCTGCAATTGAAGGCATCCACCGCCACTTGCAAAGATTACTAGAACATGGCCTACTAAAAGTATGTCAATCCCCATGGAACACTCCACTTCTGCCAGTGAAAAAGCCTGGAACAGATGACTACCGCCCAGTGCAAGATCTAAGAAGAGTGAATGAAGCAGTTGAAACCATACATCCAGTTGTACCCAATCCTTATACTCTTCTAGGACTGATACCTGCAGAAGCTACCCACTTTACTGTACTAGATTTAAAAGATGCATTCTTTTGCATAAGATTAGCTCCCGTAAGTCAGATATTGTTTGCATTTGAATGGCAGGACCCTATCTCTGGAAGAGGGGGCCAATTTACTTGGACACGATTACCCCAAGGATTCAAGAATTCACCTACCATCTTTAGTGCTGCACTGAATCAAGACCTTTCGAGCTATCCAGTGGCCCCGGGGAAGAGAGTGCTTCTCCAATACGTGGACGATCTGCTGATAGCTGCTGTATCAGAAAGTGAATGTATACAAGCCACTAAAGATCTCTTGCAGTTACTAGATGAAGCTGGATACAAGGTTTCCAGAGCAAAAGCACAACTATGCCAAAAAGAAGTGAAATACTTGGGCTTTCGTATAACCCAAGGAAGCCGAAAATTAGGCAGAGAGAGAAAAGAAGCAGTATGCAGAATTCCAAACCCAACTACCAGAAAGCAAGTCAGAGCCTTTCTGGGAGCGGCAGGATATTGCCGAATCTGGATTCCCAACTTTGCCCAAACCGCCAAACCACTGTATGAAGCCACAAAAGGAGAAGAAAAGTCGCCACTGGAGTGGGGACCTGAGCAGGATACAGCCTTCAAGACGTTAAAGGAAGAATTGATGTCATCACCAGCCCTTGGACTACCAGATGTTCACAAGCCTTTCCACTTATTTGTACATGAAGCACAAGGAAATGCCTTAGGCATGTTGACTCAGAAATTGGGAAATTGGGAGCGACCTGTATCATACCTATCGAAACAATTGGACACTGTGGCCAAAGGATGGCCACCTTGCCTGAGAGCAGTTGCAGCTACAGCATTGTTAGTGAGTGAAGCAGATAAGCTCACACTAGGACAGAATCTACGAGTCACTGTGCCACATGCAGTCCTTGCCCTTATGGAACAGAAAGCAAATCATTGGCTCACCAATTCCCGAATGTTGAAATATCAGAGCATGTTATGTGAAAACCCACAGATACAAATGGAAGTGAGCCATGCCTTGAATCCAGCCACATTGATACCTATTAGTGAAGAACTCCCAGAACATGATTGTATAGAAGTCATGGACACTGTATTCTCAAGCCGACCTGACCTGACAGATGTGCCTATAGACAATCCTGACCAAGTTTATTACGTAGATGGAAGCAGTCTCATCATCAATGGACGACGCTGTGCCGGATATGCAGTTGTCACTCAACATGAAGTCGTTGAGTCATCAGCTCTAACCTCAGGTACATCAGCCCAAAAAGCAGAATTGATAGCACTTACTCGAGCACTACTGTTAGGTGCAAAACTTGTGTTAAATGTATATACAGACTCTAAATATGCCTTCACCGCCCTACATGCTCATGGAGCTCTCTATAAAGAATGGGGGCTCATCACGTCCGGAGGAAAATCAGTCAAGTATGGCCCCGAGATACTGATGTTACTCGATGCAGTATGGGCCCCAACTCGTGTAGCTGTCATGCATTGCAGGGGACACCAAGCAGGAAAAGGAGAAGTTGCCCGAGGAAATAGGTTTGCAGATGCCTCAGCACGACAAGCAGCTATGACAGGACAAATTACACCACAAGCCATGCCGATGCAGGCAGCATTGTTTCCAGTACCCTTAAACTTATGGACACCACGATATACCACCAAAGAATTAGATTACTACTGTAACAAGGAAGATGGAGTACTGAAAGATGGGTGGATTGAGCTGCCACCAGCAGAGGGCAGTCAACCCCCAGGACGAATAGTAATTCCCGAATTGTTAGGTCCATCCTTTGTCAAAGCGTTCCACGAAGCCACCCACTATGGAAAAAGTGCTATGGAAAGAGCACTCAGACCACATTTCTGCATTACCATGTTAGCAGCCCTATCAGCTTCAGTGGCACGCCAGTGTCTAATTTGTGCCAAAAATAATGCCAAACAAGGACCCACACCACCACCCCGAGTTCAGTCAGGAGGTGTAACCCCCATGCACCACCTGCAAATTGATTTTACTGAAATGCCAAAAGCCAATGGATATCACTACCTATTAGTATTAGTTTGTACTTTCTCTGGGTGGGTAGAAGCCTTCCCAACCAGAACTGAAAAAGCTCGAGAAGTCACCAAAGTTTTACTGAGAGAGATTTTCCCTAGGTTTGGAATTCCAGCAGTAATAGGGTCAGACAATGGGCCCTCATTTGTTTCTCAGATTACTCAACAGTTAGCAAAAGCTTTACAGATACAATGGAAGCTTCACACTGCATACAGACCCCAGAGTTCAGGGAAAGTTGAGCGAATGAATCATACCTTAAAAGCCCAAATGTCTAAGCTTTGTCAGGAGACACGCCTGAAGTGGCCCCAAGTGCTCCCAATAGCTTTACTCAGAATACGCTCAGCTCCTGTGAAGTCAACAGGATTTTCCCCTTTTGAAGTTCTGTATGGTAAACCCCCACCAATAGTGCAGGGAATTAAAGGAAGTCTAGCCCAAATTGGTTCAGAAATAACCAGGCAAGAACTCCTAGCTCTTAGTTTTGTTCTGCAGACCCTCCATGCGTGGATCCAAGACCAGTTGCCTATCAACTTGACGGAACCCTTGCATCCCTACCAGCCTGGTACCTCAGAGTGGATCAAAGATTGGAAGAAGACACCGTTGGAACACCATTGGAAGGGACCATACACCGTCATCCTGTCTACCCCAACTGCAGTAAAGGTAGCAGAAATCGATTCCTGGATCCACCACAGCAGAGTCAAGTCCGCAGCTGATCCAGAACCTGAGCAATGGACAGCAGAACAGCATCCTGATGCACCTTTGCGAGTTACTCTGAGACGGCAACCAGCAGCTTAGACACTTTGTCACAGTGCCCTGCAGTAGCCAAGTCTTTCGAAGAGGATTGCTGTTTTCCATACAGCAAGAGTTTGTTTCAACGAACCTCATGTGTGTGATTGTACACACTGCTTTGATGCTACATTGATTGACCATATTTCAGAAGCCAACTGAAATTGATAAGTTGGTTAATGTGTGATGGACAACTTGAGGATCTTCAATCAACACTCAGCACCCGTTGAATTGCTTCATTAGCAAACGGGACGAAGAAAAGAACGTCGTGATCAAGATTTTCAAGCTGAGGAATCAGAAGAACTCCAATCAACATGTATCTTTATTTTTGCTTTGCCCTGGTTGCCTGTTTTGGAGGCTTTGAACTGACTCATGCCTTACCTCCATGCACTGCTTGCATTACTTCTACTCGAACTGGACTGAAAGTAACTCAGACTTTGATTTATCACTCTTACTATTCCTGCACTGGTAAAGTGACTCGGTGTATTTATAACACCACTGAACTGAATGTTTGTACTAAGGGTAAATCTAAAGTATGCTTTAATCCGCATCAGAATCCATCCTATTACACCTTGGAAATGCGATGGAAAGATGCAGATGGACCTTTGATAAATGCCACACGCCCACTCACAGATCCTAGTCAACCTGCTGTTTTATCTTTTGATGCTTGTGAAGTAATTAACAGAGATAGTCGTTCTAAGTGTGGTAGTTGGGAAAAATCATACACATGGAATGACAAATATATGTGTCCAGAAGGGACCATTGGATGGGAAGCATGCACAGGAAAGAAAGCCTCAGCCGATGTATATAGTACAGCCCCAGAGTCAGATTACTTCTGCCCAAGATGGGAATGTGTCTTCTATGCCACCTGGGTTGGTACGAGAGAAAATGTTAACAAAGATAACCGCATAGCTGCATTACGGAGGCCATATGTCAAAGGTATAGACCAATGCAAGAAAAACGCTTGCAATCCCTTAGAATTGGTTATTCGGAGACCCGAAAATTGGAAACGAGGATCCTGATTTGGCATACGAATTGCAGGGACTGGATCAGATCCAGGAACCATAGTATATATAAGATTAAATACCCAAGCCCATAAATCATCCAGGTACCAAATCCATGACACATTCTACGAGGCCATGCATGTAAATAAGTTTGAAATTCCCCATCCCTCCCAGAACTTATTTTTAGAATTAGCTGGAGCAGTAGTGTCCAGTCTAAATATCTCAGATTGTTACTTTTGTGGGGGGACACAAATGGGCGACCAATGGCCATGGGAAGCCCAAGAATTAAATTACTCTATGACTTACAATCAAACTGAACTACATAAGACTACCAGCGAATGGGTGTTAGCGCACTCAATAGTTAGACGTCTTTGCTATGCACGAACTGGACCCCAGTTCAAACAACAGGTAGGACAGCTGGTCTGTCTTAGCCAAAAGTTCTATAATGACACTACCAAAAAGACGTCTTGGTGGTCAGGAATTAAAGAACCTGAACTACCTAACCCATTAGCTAGATTTCCTGAGCTTTCTCATTTATGGACAAATCTTGCCAAGCCTCATGCCTGGCAAGCCCCACCTGGCCTATATTGGATCTGTGGAAACAGAGCATATGCCCGACTCCCTACTCACTGGGGAGGGGCGTGTGTCTTAGGGACTATCAGACCTTCTTTCTTTCTTCTAAACACAGAACATGGAGAACAATTAGGATACCCAGTATACACAACTAATCACAGACACAAAAGAGCACTGAGACAGAAGAGAGCACCCCTCCAAGTAGGCAAGTGGGAGAAGTGGAAGGGTGATGATTGGCCACCAGAAAGAATCATTGAATATTATGGGCCTGCCACTTGGAATGATGATGGTATGTGGGGTTATCGAACCCCAGTCTATATGATTAATCGTATTATTCGCTTACAAGCAGTAGTTGAAATAATAACCAATGAAACTAGCCAAGCACTTACACTTTTAGCTAGACAAAGTACTCAGATGCGCACTGCTATATATCAGAATCGCTTAGCACTTGATTATTTGTTAGCAGCTGAAGGAGGAGTATGTGGTAAGCTGAATTTAACTAATTGTTGTTTAAAAATAGATGATAAAGGTCAAGTAGTTGAAGAAATTGCTGAAACTATGCGAAAGCAAGCTTATGTGCCAGTACAAACCTGGCATTCACTAAAGTTTCCTAACTGGTTTGCTAACCTTTTCTCATGGCTGGGAGGACTTAAAACTTTCCTTATATTAGTACTAATAATTATTGCTGTAATTTTACTGTTACCATGTATAATCCCATGTTGTATGCGTTCTATTCATAGTGCTATTGAGAGTACAGTAGAGCGGAAGACCGCAACTAAGATTATGGCCTTATACCAACCTAAACCTCCTGCATATAGTCGGAAACCTCTGACCGTGATATAACCATTTTAAGTGATTTAATTCTCACACCTTATTAAGTAATAGGGTGAGATTAATCAAAGGGGGGAATGTGGCAGGTGAAGGCCTGTGATCCACAGTGTCTGACATAAGCAGGCAGGCCTAACTAGCTTGACCTGTAAATGAAGTCTGTGAAGAGGCCCATAGGAATTACACATCCCCCAACATGCTGCTATTGTAGAATTAGAACTCAGTAAAGTATTGAATTAGCTTAGACAAGCAGAACTGAAAGATGGAAAAATACAGAAAAATATGTTTAAAAACCACTGATAAGAGAATACAGCTGTAAGGGATTTAATTAAAACTGCTGACAGAAAGGTTACAGAGCCCTGCTTCCCTACACGTACTAACTAGCTGAGTGGCCTTGGAAGTAGGAAAGTAACAAGTTGGTGAACTGGCCATTGTAATTGGGACTAGAAGGGGGGTAAGCAGGTGCTGAGCCCACTCAAAGAACATAATTGGATAATCATATCAGTACCGGGACCAATAGAAGGGGTACGGGAGGTACGGGAGGTTACCGGGACCAATGAAATGTTTTTCTATACCTAGAATGGAGCAAAAGTCTATAAAAGTTGTTGTATTGCCAGAGAACATTGCTCAGCCATTTTGAAATTGTCTTTGCTTGAGACTTGTGCACAAATAAATGATTTGGACCTTCTGAACAGACTCCTGGTATTATTGGTTTGTCTGTGCTCTGCTGCTACAATGTGGCTATAAATTTGAAACCAGTGTAGTTCCGACAATATGGGTATAATATGTTCTATGGATCTAATGTTTAAGATTGAGCGGGCGGCCACATTTTGGGCTAACTGCAGCCTTCTGAGCATTTGTTTTGATAGACCCTGTAAAATGGAGTTCGCGAAGTCAAAGTGAGGAGTGATGATTGATTGTATAACAGATTTGAAATCATGTAGATGGATAAGAGGGCGGAGCTGTTTTAGAAGTTTCAGTTTATAATGTATTTTTGTTGCAATATTTTTGATGTGGGATTCCATACTGAGGGTCTGATCCAGTATGACGCCTAAGTATTTCACCTCCTTTTTTACTGCAATGTTGGAGTCCAGTCGGCATACTGAATTTGGTGGTACAAAATTTTATGCTAATGTTCAGCGTAGTACTTGCATCGTGCCAAAGAGAGCTTCCTTCTAGAGTTTGTAAGATGTAACAGGTATGGGTAGTTTGTCAAGATGTGACTGGAAGTTCTTCTTTATCAGGCCTGTGGCTCACAATACAATGGGAAATATTTCTATATCTTTCTGACACATTTTCTTGGTCTCTGACTGCATTTCGTGATACTTCAGGATCTTCTCCCTCTTCATGCGATTCACAAAACAGTCACTTGGAACCAACATCACTGTTATTAATGCCATTGTGGTGTTTTTCTCCTTTACCACTATGTCGGGTTTCCTTCCATCCAATTTCTTATCCATCAGAATGGGAATATCCCAAGTTATCATAACTTCTTCATTCTCAGTCATTCTCTTAGGTCAAGCTCCCAGTGTTTTTCTGGTATGACAATGTTGTACTGCTTACAAAGCTTCCAATAGATGAGATGTGCCACCTTGTTGTGTTTTTCTGTATAGAAATTTTCTGCCATCAGAACTTCACAGCTAGCTACAAAATGAGTAACTGTTTTCAGTTCTTTCTCACAGAATCTGCATTTATCTGTTTTACCTGTTTTCTCTATGCTGGCTGTGAACCATCTCGTCTGTAATCCACTCTCCTGGGCTGTACCTATCAATCTCTCATCCTTAGGTTTCACTTCACTTCTCCTTAACCATTCCTATATCTTTGTTTGATCAATAAATGGCTCCTGGAGTAATGCTTTGTATTTCCTACTGCATTTATGAATTTGCCACTTTGTTTCTTGTTTGCTGATCTAATTCTTTAAAGAGCTTTTTCTCCTGTTTTGCAAATTCTGATGCTTCTTTCCCCATATATACTGGTGGATTCTTATCCATTCTTTCTGTTAATCAGAATGCCTAGTTTAATAATAGATACAGTATGAAAGTAAATGGCCAGAGTTTGTAACACTTTTCATGCATTCAGATCTGTTGATGCTGTTAAGTAGGCCTGGAGGCCCATGACGGTCACTCTCTATATATAATCAATTTCTATGAGGCCCATTCCTCCTTCGGCTCTAGGGAGTGTAGTCTTGGCATTCATTGATTCTTATAAAACCACATTGTAGGCATGGAGGAGTTTTCTTGTTTGTACATCTAGTTTCTCAAGATATTTCAGAGGCCAATCTACAATTACAAAGCTATATGAGAGTATGGAAATTGCAAGCTGATTGATGACTTGTATCTTATTCTTTGGTCTTTATCAGATTTTTGATATACCACTCTCAACCGAAGCATCTGGGCGACTTACAATAAATGTTGCATACCACAAGGAAAGAAAAAAGAATGCCATAAATTATAGGAAAGGATAGATTAAAAGAGGAAGGACAAACAGCCAATAAAGAGGGGAGAGGACTAAAAATTAAAAACAAACATAGGGTACCCAAGAAGGAGTATAAGGAAGGTCAAAAGCAATAGCGAAAAGGTGTGTCTTTAGGAGAGACTTAAAGTGGAGAAAGAGAGTTCCAGATGAAGATCAGGTGGGAGAGAGTTCCAGAGGAGGGGATCAAGGAACAAGGCGGCAGAAGAATGGATAGACTCCAGGTGGACACATGTGGGAGAGGGTAGCAGAAGGTAGTTAGAGTGAATCTGTCGAAGGGAACGGTGAAAGGAATGAAGATGAATGGTATCAGCAAGATATTGAGGGGTGCTAGATTGAATGACATGATGAACCATGGTGAGAATCTTGTATTGTACATGGAATTTTATGGGCAACCAGTGCAGGTGAGCAAAAGAAGGGGGTAATACTGTCAAAGCAGGAAGAGCAGGTTAGTATACAGGTAGCAGTATTTTGGAGGAGCTGTAATCTGTGGAGCTTGTACTGTGGGAGACCTGCAATGACTACATTACAATAGTCAATGCAGGTCATGACCAGAGAAAGCAAAAGAGTTGTCAAAGAAGAGGGGGAGAGAAATGAATGAACAGAATGGATTTGACGCAGGGAGTAGAAAGAACGCCGGACAATGGATGATATGTGATCATGGAAAGATAAGAAAGAGTCAAATGTAATGCTTAAGTACCGAAAGGAAGAAACCAAAGGTATAGAACAGGACAGCAAGGATGGTGCCAAAGAAGGAAGCGGGAAGGAGAGAGAGAACCATATAACAAAGATGAGTTAAGATGAAGGAAATCTGAAGACATCCAGGTGACAACTGAGGAGAGACAAGCATTCAGGAGGGCCAGGTCAGGAGCAGAGGGACTGGTGTGGTGAAGAAGGATGTCATGTGGTAGGCGAAGGCCTATGATTCATGGTGTCTGAAATGAACAGACAGGCCTAACAAGCTTGACCTGTAAATGGAGCCTGTGGAGAGGCCCATAGGAATTGCACATCCCCCAATATGCTGCTATTGTACAAATGAAGCTTAGCAAAGAATAATCAGCCTAGCTGAGCAGAATTGAAACTCAGAAAATATAGAAAAATAAGTTTAAATACCACTGATAAGAAAGTACAGCTGCAAAGAATTTAATTAAAACTGCTGACAGAAAGGTTACAGTGCCCTGCTCCCCACATGTGCTAACTAGTTAAATGGCCTTGGAGGAGAGAAGTAACGAAGTTGGTGAACTGACCATTGTAATTGGGACTAGAAGGGGGGTGAGCAGGTGCTAAGCCCAGTCAAAAGACATAATTGGATAGCCTTATCAATACCGGGACCAATAGAAGGGGTACGGGAGGTTACCGGGACCAATGAAATGTTTTCCTATACCTAGAATGGAGAAGAAGTCTATAAAAGTTGTTGTTTTGCTAGAAACCATTGCTCAGCCATTTTGAATTTGATTCTGCTTGAGTCTTGTGCACAAATAAATGATTTGGACCTTCTGAACAGACTCCTGGTATCATTGGTTTGTCTGCGCTCTGCTGCTACAAAGTAGGATGTCATCCGCGTAGTAATAGGCAGAAATTCCATTTTGCTGGATAAGAAGTGCAAGTGGGGCCATGAATATGTTAAGGAGAAGGGGGGCGAGAACACAGCCTTGGGGGACACCACAGGGAAGGGGAATGACTGGAGAAGAGGATGAACCAATCATAAGAACATAAGATATGCCATACTGGGTCAGACCAAGGTCCATCAAGCCCAGTATCCTGTTTCTAACAGTGGCCAATCTAGGTCATACGTACCTAGCAGTTTCCCCAAAAGACACAGGTTCCACAATGCTTGTATTGGGTCAAGCAGTGATATCCTGGGTCCCTTTTTAATAATGGTTTATGGACCTTTCCTCCAGGAACTTGTCCAAACCTTTTTTAAACCCAGCTACACTAACAGCTTTTACTACATCCTCTGGTAACAAATTCCAGAGTTTGATTACATGATGAGTGAAAAAATATTTCCTCTTATTAGTCTTAAATAGTTTACCCTGCAGCTTCATTGCATGTCCCCTAGTCTTCCTATATTCTGATAACGTAAAAAATCGATCTACGTTTACCCGTTCCACTCTGTTCATTAATTTATAGACTTCTATCATATCTCCTCAGCCGTCTCTTTTCCAGGTTAAAGAGCCCTAACCTTTTTAGCCTTTCTTCATAGGGGTATCCTTCCATCCCCTTTACCATTTTGGTGTCTCTTCTCTGAACCTTTTCTAATAACGCTATATCCTTTTTAAGATATGGCGACCAGAACTGCACACAATATTCAAGGTGCGGTCGCACCATGGAATGATACAGAGGCATTATAATATCCTTTGTTTTTCCATTCCTTTCCTTATGATACCTAGCATTCTATTTGCTCTCTTGGCCGCCGCTGCACACTGGGCCGAGGGTTTTAACATGTTATCCACAATGACACCTAAATCTTTTTCCTGGGTGGTAGTTCCTAATGTGGAACCTTGCATCGTGTAACCATAGTTTGGGTTGTTCTTCCCTAGGTGCATAACTTTGCACTTGTCCACATTAAATTTCATCTGCCATTTCGATGCCCAGTCTTACAATTTATCAAGATCCTCTCGCAAATTTCCACAATCCTCATGGGTTTTAACAACTTTAAATAGTTTTGTGTCATCTGCAAATTTGATAACCTCACTCATTATTCCCTTTTCCAGGTCATTTATGAATATGTCAAAAAGCAGCAGACCCAGCACAGATCCCTGGGGTACACCACTATTCACCTTTCTCCATTGGGAAAACTGGCCATTTAGCCCTACCCTCTGCTTTCTATCTTTTAACCAGTTCCTGATCCACAATAGTACACTGCCTCCTATCCCATGACTCTCTAGTTTTGCCAAAAGTCTCTGATGAGGGACTTTGTCAAAGGCTTCCTGAAAGTCCAAATACACTATATCAAGTGACTCACCTTTGTCTACCTGTTTATTCACACCTTCAAAAAAACATAACAGATTAGTAAGACAAGATCTTCCTTGTCTAAAGCCATGTTGGCTGTCTCCCATTAGGCCATGACTATCTACATGCTGAGCAATTTTGTTCTTTATGATGGTTTCTACCATTTTTCCTGGTACTGATATCAGGCTCACCGGTCTATAGTTTCCTGGATCACCCCTGGAACACTTTTTAAAAATTGGCGTTACATTGACCATCCTCCAATCTTCAGGTAATACAGATGATGTTAATGATAGTTCACAGATTACTAATAGCAGGTCTGCAATCTCATATTTCAGTTCTTTCAACGCCCTTGGATGTATACCATCCGGTCCAGGTGATTTCCTACTCTTCAGTGTATCAAATATTTGTAATACATCTTCCCAGTGTAGAGATATTTCTTTCAATTCTTCTGCAGTATCACCTTTAAATACCACTTCAGTCATAGGTAACATCCCTACATCTTTCTCAGTAAAGACCGAAGCAAAGAATTCATTCAGTCTCTCCGCTATAGCCTTGTCCCCTCTTACTGCCCCTTTTACCCCTCTATCATCTAATGGACCAACTGACTCTCTCACAGGTTTTTTGCTACGAATGTACTTCAAAAAGTCTTTATTACGGATTTTTGCTTCCACAGCAAGTTTCTTCTCTAATTCTCTCTTTGCCTGCCTTATCAATGCCTTGCATTTAACTTGCCAGTGTTTGTGCTGTTTCCAGTTTTCGTCATTTGGCTCTTTTTTCCATTTCCTGCAAGATGTTTTTTTGGCACAACAGCCTCTCTGATCTCACCTTTAAACCATGCTGGCAGTTTTATGGACTTCCTTCCACTTTTCTTAAAGCATGGCATACAGCTGGTCTGGGCTTCCAAGCAGGGCCGGCCCGTCCATTGAGCGAGAATGCTTTTTGCACAGGGCTCCATGTTTCAGGGGGCCCCGCGCAAAGAACATTCTGCTTTAAAAGTAAATAAAAAAAAAAAAAAGCTGGCAGCTGCTGCCGCCGCCGCAGCAGCAGAATCGAGTGTCCCGCGGGGCCCCCCCCTGCCCGGCAGAGCACTCCCTCCCTCCCTGCCTTCTTGCTTGCCTCAGTCTCTCTCTGCTTGGGCTTTCAGAACCGCGCGAAGGGAGAGCTTCTCCCTCGCGACTCTGTTAAGTCCGCCGGGGCAGATTGGAAATTTCCTATAAGCCCCAGCGGGGTTAACAGAGCCGTGAGGGAGAAACTCTCCCTTCGCGGCTTTCAGCCGAAGCGGAGCGGGACTGAGACAAGCAAGCAGGCAGGGAGGGAGGGAGTGCCCTGTCAGGCAGGGGGGGCCCCGCGGGACACTCGATTCTGCTGTTGGCAGCGGTGGCAGCAGCCAGCTTTTTTTTTTAAGTTTTAATTTTCCCTGGGCTGATGGGAGGGAGGGGGTTTTAGGACGAAGTGGGCTAATGGGGTTAGGACTGGTAATGTGCTGTGGGCTGATGGGGGGGTTTAGGACTGGTAATGGGCTATGGGGGGGCTAGGACTGGAAATGGGCTGATGGGGGGGTTAGGACTTGAGGTGGGCTGATGGGGTTAGGACTGGTAATGTGCTGTGGGCTGATGGGGAGGTTTAGGACTGGTAATGGGTTGGGGGGGTTGTTAGGACTGGAAATGGGCTGAGTGGAAGGGGAGGCTTGAATTGCAAATAGCTGATGGGGATGGGGGCTTGGAATGGAAATGGGCTGAGTGGGAGGGGGGCTTGAACTGCAAATAGCTGATGGGGAGGGGGAGGGGGGCTTGGAATGGAAATGGGCTGAGTGGAAGGGGGGCTTGAACTGCAAATAGCTGATGGGGAGGGGGGCTTGGAATGGAAATGGGCTGTGAGGGGACGTAGCTAGGACTGGAAATGGATTGAGTGGGGGGGAGCTAGGACAGGAAATGGGCTGATGGAGGGGCTAGGATAGGACTGAAAATGGGCTGTTGGGGGGAGCTAAGATTGGAAATGGGCTGTGGTGGGGGCTTGGATTGAAATGCAATCATGGAGGGGCTAGAACTGGAAGTAGGCTCATAGGGGGCTTGGAATGAAATGGGCTGAGTGGAGGGGCGCTAGGATTTGACATGGGCTGATGATGGGGCTAGAAAAGGACTAGAAATGGGCTGATGGGGGGGTTGGGATTTGAAATGAGCTGATGGAGGGACTCGGATAGGACTGGAAATGGACAGGGGAGCTAGGACTGGAAATGGGCTGATTGGGGGCTAGGACTGGAAATAGGCTGATGTGGGGACTAGAAGGGAGCGGATGCTGGATGGGGCTGGAACTAGAAGGGAGCTGATTTTGGAGGAGGATTAGAATGGGATGGGGCTGGGAGAGTGAAATGGAGAGGGGAAAAATATTTTGTGTGGGAGGGAAGAAAAATCTACAATTGGCCGGGTATTGGGAGAGTAAGTGGGGATTGAGGACGGAGGGGTAAAATTTGAGTGGATGAAATAGGAATGAGGAAAGAGCAAAAGGAGAAAGATTAGTATGTTAAAGCAGATGTAGAGAGAGAATGGAAAAAAACTAGAAGAGAGAAGAAAATACAAATGGACAGGAGATGATGGAGAGTTAGCAGAAGACATGAAGAAACCAGAAGAAAGTGGCTGGAGCAATTGCAACTGAAAAAAAAAACACACCAAAGGTAGAAAGATCTCTCTTTATTTTGAATTTATTAACTGGAATATGTCAGCTCTGGGAAATGTGCATCATTAACGTCTGAGCTTTGTTTAGTAGAAGAGGAAATTAATTTATAGTTTTATTTCTACAGTGTTGTACATTCCAAGTTTGGCTTTTGGGGTTCCCAGTTTAATTATTGTCTTCCTGTTTCTAAATTGTGATTCCTTGTTTGGTGATGGTCTATGTTCTGCATGTGTAACTGAGCTGAGGTATTCTGTTTATGTAGTTGCTATTTGACATTGCCCTTGTTCTCTTTCCCCAGTAGGTCATGTATTGTTATTCTCTGAAATGTATTGGTTTAATATTTGCTGTGTTGCCTTTTGATAGGTAGAGTATGGTGCTTTGTGAGTCCTGGTAGTGCTGTTACGATATGGCGTGTTTTCTATGGGTTCTAAATGGGCAGTGTTTGTCGTAGTTCCTAATGTGCCTGGCAGTTGGCACTGGATTATAGTAATATAGAAATCTTTTAGTCTTTCTTTATCCAAACACTCATTAAGAGGCATGTTTACTAAAAGTTAGTGTATGGTAACATTATGCAAATATTTATGCAAATGAGGCCCCTTATGCAAATGAGGCCCGCACTGAGTCTCCGCACATGGCCCTGCATCCCCCTTGGGACGCCCCTGCTTCCAAGGTCGTATTTGTAAACAACACCCAAGCTTGATGTAAGTCTTTAACATTTGCAACTGCTCCTTTTAGTTTTTTCTTAACTATTTTCCTCATTTTATCATAGTCTCTCTTTTGAAAGTTAAAAGGTAGTACTGTGGATTTCCTTACCATCCCTCCTCCATTAATTAAATCAAACGCCATCATGCTATGATCACTATTGCCAAGTGGCTTCAACACCCTTATCTCTTGCACCAGATCTGGTGTTCCACTAAGGACTAGGTCCAAAATGGCTTCCCCTCTGGTCGGTTCATGAACCAGCTGCTCCAAGAAGCAGTCATTTATTTCATCTAGAAACTTTATCTCCCTAGCATGTCCTGCCATGACACTGACCCAGTCAATAACAGGGTAATTGAAATCACCCATTATTATTACTGCGCTGTAACTTTTGTTATCTTCCTTGATTTCTTTGAGCATTTCATCATCCATTTGTTCATTCTGGCCAGGCGATCGATAGTACACCCCCACTGCCATCGCCTTCCCCTTTTTACATGGAATTTCAATCCATAGACATTCTACAGCAAATTTTATTTCCTGCAAAACTTTATTCCTTTCTGACTCAATGCCCTCTCTAACATAGAGCGCAACCCTCCACCAATTTGATCAGCTCTATCATTACGATATAGTTTGTACCCAGGTTTCACAGTGTCCCACTGGTTGTCCTCCTTCCGCCATGTCTCTGAGATTCCAATCATATATAACCTCTCATTTAGTGCTGTATAGTCTAACTCTCCCATTTTATTGTTTAGACTTCTTAAAAGCTGGCTGCTACACAGTACCCTTTCCTGTGCTTCTAAGGTAATCTGTGACCAATCTCCAGAGGGAGTCCCACAGCCCTTGCTTGGATAGAGGGAGTCTTGGGTTCTAAATTTAACCAGAAAGCTCTCCTCTGTGTTTTAAATTGAAACTGAAACTCTTTGCTGCTACTAGGCCCTGCTCGATTTAACAAATACACTGGGTTCACTGATTAATCAGCTTTAATCTAAAGAATTCCTTTTTCACCAAGATTTAGAAAAATTCCCAGAAGTAATACTTACAATTGCAGGTCTCTCTTCAGAAGTAGCAGTCCCCTTTTCTAGTCCTTCAAGACTGAGAGCAGCACAGCACTCTGGTTGAACTATTTATGCCTGTGCTTCTGAGGTAAGCTGTGACCAATTTCCTGAGTGATTAACACTGTCCTTGCTGGAAGGTGGAAGTCTTTCAAAATGGCCTTTTGATCTGTTGCCTGGCTTTAACACCTATATAAAAAATTTCACAGGTCTCTTGCCCCCTATGTAGAAGGCCTCGTTGTAAGGGTCTCTAGAAATAGTCTGGACAGAAACAGTCCGAGAAGATAAATAGGAGCGGAACCAACAAAGATCAGAACCAGTAACTCCAAAGTCATGCAAACGGGAGAGAAGAGAATGATGACTGACTAAGTCAAAGGCAGAAGAAAGATCTAGAGACACAGCCAGAGAGTTGTCACCACAGTCATGAAAACTGTGTAGCTCATTGAGGAGGGAGTGTGCGATAGTCTCTGTGCTATGATGCGAGTGGAAACCTGACTGATGAAGGTGAAGTGCACAGGTGGTATCGAAGTGAGAAGAAAGTTGGGCGAAGACTAGTTCTTTGAAAGCTTTAGAGAAAAAAGGGAGGGAAGAGATGGAGCGCCAACTGGCAAGAATGGCAGGATCAAGAGAGGATTTTTTGAGAATGGGGCAGATAATGGCATGTTTCCAGAGGGAGGGGAAAGAACCAGAGGCAAGAGTAGAATTAAAAATGGTAAGAATAAATGGAAGAGCCAGGGAGGGTTCAAGAAGCCAAGAAGAGGGAAAAGGGGCACTTCATAAAAGGCATGGTGGGACCTGCATGGAGCAGCAATTAAAATCCCAAACGAGGCCATAGGGCAGGGCTGCTCAAACTAGGACCTGTGAATCAGACCTACTGGCACCAACATTTTAGCTATCTGCGCAGCCTCAGACCAACATTGTAATGTGGCCCGCAGATACTTACCTATTGCTTTAGTGCCTGGGGCCCCAGTTGTCTGCTTTTAATGATGCACAATTGACAGAGCTTTATTATTCGGGGCTCTGACTAATGACATCAGTGTTTGCTCCTGCCCACCTTCATAGCACGTGGACCCCTCGGGGGACCCTTCTCCTCCAGAAACTAAACTGGCTCCCTACTCCTGGCATGGCTTGCAATGCAGCCCTCTTCCCAAACTATATGCCCAGTCCTGGCATAGATAGAAGTAACTTACACCCCTAATCAGGCATAGAGGGAGGTAACTTGCAGGGACCAGCCATTAAAATCCAAAACAAAGTCATAGAGGGGGAACCTGCACAGAATAACTCTGACCTTTCCAGTCTGCCCAGTAAGGTGACTGTTCTAGTCTCTATGTGCCATTATTTACTATGGGGGGGGGGGAATATTCAGCGGCCGTGCTAGCTCTTGTAAAGCGGCTAGGATTGGCCCATCCACTAGGCAAGTCAAGTGGCTGTCCTGGGTGGGCCGCGGTAGCAGCCCACATAACTGGAAGTGCCCCCCCCAGCTGCTGCCGATTCCGTCTGGGGGGGAGGCAGACAGGCAGCGCCAGCAGCAGTATTTCCAAAAGCAGCTGCTTTATGAAATACTGCTGCTGCCCGCCTCCCCCCGAGACGGAATCAGCAGTGGCAGCTGGGGGGGGGGGGTAACGAGGCCAGCGTTTCTGCCTAGGGTAGCTGCTTTTTGTTGCTGCTTTATGAAATACTGCTGCTGCCGCCTCCCCCTGAGACAGAATCAGCAGTGGCAGCTGGGGGGGGGGGGGTAACGAGGCCAGGGTTTCTGCCTAAGGAGGCTGCTTTTTGCTGCTGCTTTATGAAATACTGCTGCTGCCGCCTCCCCCTGAGACGGAATCAGCAGTGGCAGCTGGGGGGGGGGGGGGGTAACGAGGCCAGGGTTTCTGCCTAGGGTGGCTGCTTTTTGCCGCTGCTTTATGAAATACTGCTGCTGCCGCCTCCCCCTGAGACGGAATTGACAGTGGCAGCTGGTGGGGGTAACGAGGCCAGGGTTTCTGCCTAGGGTGGCTGCATTTTGCCGCTGCTTTATGAAATACTGCTGCTGCTGCTTCCCCTGAGATGGAATCAGCAGTGGCAGCTGGGGGGGGGGGGGGAGGAACGAGGCCAGGGTTTCTGCCTAGGGTGGCTGCTTTTTGCTGATGCTTTATGAAATACTGCTGCTGCCGCCTCCCCTGAGACGGAATCAGCAGTGGCAGCTGGGGGGGGGGTGGGGGGGGTAACGAGGCCAGGGTTTCTGCCTAGGGTGGCTGCTTTTTGCTGCTGCTTTATGAAATACTGTTGCTGCCGCCTCCCCCTGAGACGGAATCAGCAGTGGGCAGCTGGGGGGGGGTTAACGAGGCCAGGGTTTCTGCCTAGGGTGGGTGCTTTTTGCTGCTGCTTTATGAAATACTGCTGCTGCCACTTCCCCTGAGACGGAATCAGCAGTGGCAGCTGGGGGGGGTAACGAGGCCAGGGTTTCTGCCTAGGGTGGGTGCTTTTTGCTGCTGCTTTATGAAATACTGCTGCTGCCGCCTCCCCCTGAGACGGAATTGACAGTGGCAGCTGGGGGGAGGGGGGGTAACGAGGCCAGGGTTTCTGCCTAGGGTGGCTAAAACCTTTGGGCCAGACCTGAAGGCAGCAAGCTGGCACCCTGGATATTCAATGCCAGGGCCATATCTGCCACCCCGGAATGCCTCAATGTTAATGGCACAGCGCGGGGACATGGAGCGGCAGCACCTGTGTTAGTATCATCGAATATCCCGTTCAGCAGCATTTACAAGGTTTGCAGGTCTGCAGACTACGTAGATGCCTTTGAATTTCCCCCATTATGTTACTATTTTAGCACATTTTGAAAATTAGTATTAAAGCCCTTCCTAGATGTGAAGATATTGATGTGAGAAAGAAGATGGTGCTGAGCTGTAATGGAACAAAGAGAAAGTTCATTTTGTCCTTCTATATTCTCCACCATACCTTGGATTTCTGGATATACCACCATGTAAAGTAGAGCCCAACGCAGGGTCGTGCTGGTGGTCTCTGTCCCCGCTAAGAAAAACCCAGACACTACCTGGGTCATGCTCTCTTCACTGAATGTAGAGTTGGGGTCATCTCTGGTCTGGAGAAGGATCAGATTAAAATATAAGATTTTCTGCTGTACACTCCTGTCTTTCAATTAATCAATGCAACAATCATTTACACTTCTAGGGAGTAATTTTCAAACTGCAAAGTCCATAAGCACTTTTTACATGAATTCTCCACAGGGAATGAATGCACTTTTTCACTTGGAAAACTTTCCCAGGGAAAAGGTTTGCATAGCTATTCCCATCTGTTTCTGCGAGTTCTCTCTCTTGAAAAGAACGCACATTCATTTAAAAATGTAAAACTGGGTCTGTTGTTTCCTCCTCTGCTTTCTCCTGTCTATGCTGGTGAACTTGCGCAGTGTGAAACAACATCTACCTCTAGCCACAGAGAAAATTCAATTCAGAGAGTCATTTTACCCAAGGAAACAGGGCCGGCACAACCATTAGGCGAACTAGGTGGTTGTTTAGAGCACCAATCATTCAAGGGGTGGCACACTAATGCCGGTGCCAGCCCTCTCTGAGACTGCGGCGGTGGCAATGTCTTTAAACAGCCCCACAGTGCTTACGGAAACCTCTGACACTGTGAGGCACCTCCGATGCCGAATTCTAACTTCCTGTATGCAGAGGGGCAGAAGCGACTATGAGATAAAATCAGATATGAATGGATATAGAAGCAGAGAAGAGAAAGCATAGTTACTCACCTGTAACAGGTGATCTCCGGGAACAGCAGGAATTTAGTCTTCACATATGGGTATCGTCGGTACCGACGGAGCCTGCGCGGGAACACTCCCCAGCGTCCAATTAGAAAGCTTTTGAGAGCATCCCACAGCGCCTGTGTGCTGCCTTCCCACCTTTCCCAACTGCCTCTCTCCAGTTGAGTTTAAAGCTGTGACAAAGAGAGAGAGAGGGAAAGGGAAAGAGATAGATAGAGAGATACAACTCCTAGGGGAGGTGAGTGGGTTGTGAAGACTAAATTCCTGCTGTTCCTGGAGATCACCTGTTACAGGTGAGTAACTATGCTATCTCCAGGAACAAGCAGGAATGTAGTCTTCACATATGGGGACTCCCTAGCTTTAGATGCCAGGGAGAGACCCCAGAAGTTGTGTGCCCCTGAGAAGGGCTCCACTTTACCCCATGGATCTCTGGCATCCAACCAGGGATGGTGGGTAGGAGTTGATTAGGTATGGAATAGGTGTTGGAGAAAAGCCTGACCAAACAAGGCATCCCAGCGGGAGTCCTTGTCCAAGCAGTAATGGGCTGTGAAGGTATGAACCGAGGCCCAAGTGGCTGCTCAACAGATGTCGTCGATAGACACAGAGTGCAGATGAGCCATTGAAGCTGCCATGGCTCTCACATTGTGAGCTGTGACATGGCCCTCCAGAGGAAGATTCTTACTCTGATAGGCAAAGAAAATACACTGAGCAATCCAGCTGGACAGTGTTCTCTTGGAGACTGGAAGTCCCAAATGAGAAGGATCAAAAGCAACAAAGAGTTGAGAGGGCTTTCTATGTTGCTGTGTTCTTTATAAGTAAAAGGCTAAAGCTCTTTTACAGTCCAAAGTATGAAGATTCCTTTCTGCATTTGATGCATGAGGCCTTGGAAAGAACACAGGCAGGTAGACCGCTTGGTTAAGATGAAAAGGCGAGACCACCTTTGGCATAAAGTGTGGATGGGTCCTAAGGACTACCTTGTCATGATGAAACCTTGTATAAGGTGGATCAGCCACTAGTGCCTGCAACTGACTGATGTGACGTGCTGATGTGATTGCAATGAGAAAGATAACTTTCCAAGAAAGGAATTTCAATGAGGTAGTAGCTAAGGGTTCGAAAGGTGGCTTCATGAGCTGACCAAGAACCAGGTTTAAGTCCCATGCCACCGGTGGCGGCCTAATGGGAGGCTTAGTTATAAGAAGGCCTCTCATAAATCTTGCTATAACAGGATGGAAGGAAATAGGTTGTCCATTTAGAGGATTGAAAGAAGCTGCAATAGCACTCAAATGGACTTTTATTGAGTTAGTCTTAAGTCCTGCATTGGATAAATGAAGGAGATACTCCAGTAATGATTCCAGAGGTATCGCAAGGGGGTTAAGACCCTTCTGCGAACACCATATGGTAAACCTCTTCCACTTAAAAGCATAAGAACATCTTGTGGAAGGCTTCCTGGAAGCATAGGCGTGGACCGAACGAGCAGGGCTGTAGGGTTGCGCCTTGTACTGCATCAACCAACTCCAATCAATGTTGAGAATCTGACTGGCAGTGGCACTTCAGCAACTACACCAACGAAATCGGAACCTTCACTCGAAACCAGAACTCTCTCACCCGAAGAAAACAAGTTCTCCCTACTACCAGAACATCAAACCGCGAAAACGCAAGTAAAGTCTCTGCACTCTCAGCATAGCACCTACCCTACACGGTAGCCATCCTAGAATTAGATGTACATGATAACCCAAGCAAAGTAGTTCATATGCGAACTTTACTGTAAACTCTAAGAAATATTGCTCATACATATGTCCCGATACTACCAGACTAACGTATTGTCCACACTTGAGCTATGATGTATGTAGCATAACTGTTTAACCCACTAGCCCTAGTTTGCTCAAAGAAGTGATACTTGCGTAACCTGCTACTAGTCTTACTGTTGTATGATCAGATTTTATCAGCTTAACCTTCTATTCACAATTACCTCAAAGATATGTTGTATAATATATGAACCAGCCAGTCCCAGTTAGCTTTGACTCAATATACCTGTGTAACCTGCAGTTAGCTAATATTAACAGTTATCTGTTATTCTGCAGTTATCTAATTCCCGTGTAATCTGCAGATCTCTAATGCTAATAACCTCCATCTAAGTAACCACTGTAACCAGCACTAACAGACTGTTTAGACACAACTTATAATCCTGAAGAATCTTCGTCTTATGTGTAAAATGCAATATGTAAGCTCCAGTAACCCCCGATAAACTGGGAGCCCCACCACAAAACACAGCCCCATACAACTGATCCAAAGCTAGAGCAAAACTATCACAACCAGGCAGCATACCTGACCCACCTCCACCAACCAACATCCCAGCCCATATCCACACCTCAACAGAGCACAAAATGGCCCTATCCTGCATCATCTCAATTGCCCTCTACCTCCTTGCTACAGGATTAAGCAATGTCACTGGTCTATACGCTAACAACAATCACATACCAACTATCCACAGTTATAGAAAGAGGTGGCCAGATGCCCCATTTTTTGAATCAAGAGAAACCACTCAACCACACCACCACCACCTCCTGCATGTATCAGTACAGCATAGCAAAAAGAAGAAACAGGGACCCCCTCGACTCTTGAAATGTGCCCTTGTAAATGCCCGATCTGTACGTAAAAAATGGCCAATTATCTCAGATACGTTAACACTTCACAACCTTGACCTGCTACTGATCACCGAGACATGGCTTTCCTGTGATGACAACGTGATACTCAACCAGCTACTGCCCGCTAACTTCTCTGTCCACACATGTCACAGATCAGGCAAAAGGGGAGGCGGCGTCCTCGCCATCACCAGATCTGACCTTCATTTCAACATAAAAGATGCAACCAGCTCACCGCTCCTAGACACAATCTCCATAGCGAATAAGTGTTCCTCCATCAATCTACTTTACAGAGCTCCATCATCCGATCCAGATGCACTAACAACGATAATAGACACGGCCGCAAACTCCCAGAGCCGGCTTACAACAAGCTGGGTACTAGGAGATTTCAACCTCCCCTCCCTGCAAGACTCTCACTCAAGGGCGTTTCTCGAAGCCCTGAAAGATCTAGGATATAGCCAATTAATCAAGGAACCTACCCACATAAAAGGAGGCATGCTCGATCTAATATTCACCACGGACCCAACCATCAGAGGAACAACCATCCCTGAACTATCAATCACTGCTGTCCCATGGTCTGATCACTCATTAATCCTATTCCAAATTCCTCAACCAAGCCAAGGCCAAAAGAAAGATAACTCAACAGTTGGTCAGTCCAACAATCAGCCGAGAAGATTCCAACCATTCAACAAAGAACTAATCCTGGAATCAGCAATCCCACTAATAACCTCAACAGCACACAACCCAGACGAGCTAGTCTCCAACTGGAATGAGATACTCAGCTCAATAGCTGTTCGCCCAGCAATAAACAGACCTCAAGGGAAACGACACACAGCAACATGGTACTCTACTGAGTTGAAAGCCTCACTCGCGACACTAAGAAAACTTGAGAGACGATGGCGCCGCTCACACTCAGAAGCAGACCAAAGTGCATACAACCTACAACTCACAGCGCACCGTACCGCAGTAACTGAAGCCATGAAACGTTACCACGCCGACACTTTAAAGAGATCCCTCAACAAACCTCGTGACCTGTTTGCCCTCGTTAAGCGACTTACAACAGAACCTGCATCAGAACAAGCAAATGGAATCCATCCTCAAACATACGCGGATTATCTACAAACCAAACTATGTCAGATAAACAACAACTCTGCATCCAGCACTATCCTTCAGCCTTACAATCAAACACCACTCACTACCTTCACGACTCCATCCAAACAATGCATCGAAAACACCATAGCAACTATCAACACGACTACAGCACATTCTGATCCATGCCCAGCATTCTGGGTCAAAGAACTACGAGCTGACCTCAGTCCCATCATATCCAGACTCATGCAACAATCGTTCACAACAGGTGACTTCCCACGCACCCTCAAACAAACATCAATAAGACCTCTACTAAAAAACAACAAACTCGACCAACAGAAACCGGAATCCTACAGACCCATAGCAAGCATACCAATGCTAGCAAAAATAATGGAAAAGGAAGTTCAGAGACAAATACAAGATCACATTGACTCCAATGCACCACTGGATCCATGCCAACACGGATTTAGAGAAGCCCACGGGGTGGAGACCCTTCTTACCACACTCTTCAGCAGCATAATATCAGGCATCGACAATACCCGCCAAGGCTTTGTCCTTGTCTTCCTTGACATCGCGGCAGCGTTTGATTCCATGAGCCATGAACGCCTCTTAGAACACCTCAAAGAAAAAGGAATCTCCGGTAAAGCACTCGAGTGGTGCAGGTCCTACCTCTCGGACAGATGGCAGCAGGTTCGATCCAAAGATACATCATCAGAACCATTCCACCAAAGCCAAGGTGTCCCACAAGGATCCTCCCTCTCCGCCTTGCTGTTCAATATACATGCAACCTCTCTGCAACCTGATCCGGTCTTTCAACGTGAACTGCATGATATACGCAGATGATGTGCTATTATACATGCCTTTTACAACAGAAAACCTCGACCGCTTACCAATAACATGCTGCATAAATGAAATATCCAACTGGCTACAATCCCAAAACCTCCGGATTCAACACAAGAAGACAGAGGTGATGTTCATTACAAGGAATCGTAACTTTACTGCGCCCACAGTACTAAAAGTGAAGGACGCGGACCTCCAGATCAAATCCGCGATCAGATACCTTGGCGTCACACTAGACCAGAACCTAAATATGCAGGCCCTTATAAGTAACACTGTAAGGGCAGTATACCACAAAATTAGATCCCTTAGATACCTGCGATCTCTGCTGGAGCCTGATGATTTCAGGACCATCTATCAGGCACTAATCATTCCGCATTTCGATTATGCGAATGCAATACTGCAAGGACTCCCCCAAACCACTCTGAACCCACTGCAAATGGCAATGAACACCGCAGCAAGAGTACTACACGGAGCATCCAGGAAAGATCACGTCACACCCATTATGAAACAACTCCACTGGCTCCCGATTCAAGGTAGAATTACATTCAAGACCTTGCTACTCACCTTCAAAGCCACCAAAGGTCTCTCGTCAACATCAATAACAGAGATAATCCAGATGACGCCCCTCAATAGAGACAGAAGATCAGCAGCACAAAACACCTTGATAGTCCCAAGATCAATAACTCAATGCACCAAGTCAACATCCAGCAGGGCCTTCAAACTTTATGCACCAGTGATCTGGAATAACCTCCCTCACAACATCCGAACAATCCCAGACATATTCCAATTCAGGAAGGCTGTGAAACACTACCTCTTCCTCATACATTACCCGGAAACCAATGAAAGCTCAGTACCAATTACTGAAACCACACAAATCTCCTCTGTCTGAAACCATACGAACACATGACCAGCCTGTAAATTGTATATATTGTTATTGTATATAGTTACCCTGTTAGCCAAGTTGAATTTCCTGTTCATATGTAAACACAAAGTACTATTGGAAATGTGTATGTTCGTTGTTTATTGTAAACCGCACTGATGCTGAATAGCGCGGTATAAAAGAGACTTTAAATAAATATAAATAAAATAAATAAATAAAGGATATCCTTTACTTGCTGAGGGAGGTTAAGATCATGAAGATCTAGGCCTTCAGCAACCAAGCTCTGAGATGCAGAGACTGGGGATTGGGATGCCATAACATTCCGTCCTCCTGTGACAGGAGATCTGGAGCAGATCCTAACTAAAGGGAGGGAGCTTGAGAGAGATGTGGAAGCAGAGGGTACCACACTTGCCGTGGCCAATGTGGAGCTATGAGAATCATACGCCCTCTGTCTCTCTGAAGCTTGAACAGGGTTTTGGGAATTAGGGGAATGAGTGGAAAGGCATAAAGAAAGTCTTGACCCCAGTAAAGGAGGAAAGCATCCCTGGCCTGAGAGCCCTGAGCCCGAATTCTGGAACAGAACCGGGGAAGTTTGGCATTCAACGGACTTGCAAAGAAGTCTATGTCCGGGGTTCCCCAAATTTGAAAAATCTTGGCCACCTGGTCTGCATGTAGAGACCATTCGTGTGGAAGCAGAACTCGACTGAGTCTGTCTGCCCAAGAGTTTTGTATGCCTGAAAGATATACTGCCAGGAGATGAATCTGATGCTCTCTGGCGAGGGCACATAGTCGCAAACCTTCGTTGCAAAGCGACAGGGAGCCTGTTCCCCCCTGCTTGTTCATGTAGAACATGGCTACTTGATTGTGCGTATGAATGAGGACTGTCTTGTAGCTGAGCAGGGTGTGGAACACTCGAAGAGCAAGGAAGATTGCTCTGAGCTCTAAGAGATTGATATGTAGATGAGTCTCCTGTGGAGTCCACTGGTGGAGAGGTCCTGCAGATGAGCTCCCCAACCCACTGGTGAAGCATCTGTCGTGAGAGTTGCCTGGGGTAAGGGTTGTTGAAATGGGGACTCCAGCAACAGGTTTTGAGTGGACTGCCACCATTGGAGGGATAAAATAAGGCAATTTGTGTTTGCTATTTTGTCTGACAGGCACCCTGATGCCTGGGTCCATTGAGTGGATAAGGTCCACTGGGCTGCTCTCATATGGAGGCGAGCATAAGGAACCACATGCACCTTAGATGCCATGTGGCCTAGTAGTTGTAACATTTCTCGGGCAGTGAGATGAGATTTTAGCACTGCTTGAGAAGCTAACTGCACCATGCGAAGGCAACGGGTCTGAGGAAGATAGGCCCTTGCTTTTCTGGTATCCAGCAAAGCTCCTATGAACTCCAGAGACTGAGTGGGAGTTAGACTGGATTTTGGGATGTTTATGACCAGACCCACATACTGGAGGATACGCATTGTGCAAGATAGAGAAGTCCTGGCCTCTGACTCTGATGGGGCTCGAATGAGCCAGTCGTCTAAGTAGGGGAAGACGAATATTCCTAGAGTGCGAAGAAATGCTGCCACTACAGCCATGCATTTCGTGAACACTCTTGGTGCTGAGGCCAGGCCAAAAGGAAGCACCCTGTATTGGTAGTGCTTTCCTTGAAAAAGGAACCGAAGGAACTTTCTGTGAGTTGGATGGATGAGAACATGAGTGTACGCATCCTTGAGATCTAGAGAACAAAGCAAATCCTGACTCTGAAGGTATGGCAGCAGAATTCCCAGAGAAACCATTTTGAATTTCTCTTTGAACAGGAATTTGTTCAATTTTCTGAGGTCTAAAATAGGTCTGTGTCCCCCTGTTTTCTTTGGAAAAAGGAAATAGGGGGAGTAAAACCCTGTACCCTGTTGATGAATGGGTACTTCCTCTATTGCCCCTTGGGCAAGAAGCATAGTGACCTCTTGACCTAACAGGTTGATGAGAGAGGTCTGAGAATTGAACTGTCTTACCATTGTGGGAGGGGGCATGTACAAAAAGTGAAGCTTGTACCCCTCTTTTATAATGGAGAGTGTCCAATGTTCTGCTGTTATCTGCCCTCATCTGGGGGCAAAGTGACACAACCTTCCTGGAATGGTGGAAGGCTCTGGTCCATTGAGGGCCAGGAAGGCTAAGTTCTCTAGATGAAAGTCAAAGGCCTTGTGGAGACTGAGACTGCTGAGACGGTTGAGGCTTAGCAGTCTTCGCTTTCCTTTGTTTAGGTGGTTGCTGACTCTTTTGGGCAGGCTGACCTGCAGAACGTCCCTGCTGGGAATAAGAGGGATAAAACCTCTTCTTTTTTGAGAAGAATGGTTTCTTGAAAGATTTCTTTCTTGCAGAATCAGCTGTGGCTTTGGATAACCTATCCAAAGTGGAGTTGTCAGCATCCAACTCATTGGCTTTCTCTTGCCAATTTTTGCCAAATAGATTCTCACCTGTACAAGGGATATTGCCCAGTTTGTCCTGCACCCAGAGCTCCAAATCAGATGCCTGGAGCCAGGCAATTCTACGTGCACCTGTGGCAATGGCAGAGGTTCTGCTTATGCACTCAAAACAGTCAAAAGCTGCACGATTGACAAACTTGGAAACATCCTGGGCATGTTTAACCAGTGTGAGAAAATCCTGCCTCTTGTCATCTGGAAGGAGAGGGCTTAAAATCTCCAAGTCTCCTTCTTTAAGAAGCAGTCCCATATATAAAATATAGGAACTGATCCTGGCAGAAAGCATAGAAGCCTGGAAAGTAGACGTCCAAAGGCATCCAAGGTTCTACACTCACGTCCTGGAGGATTAGAGGCATGCCTCTTTGCACTCCTGATCCTTCTCATAGCTGATTCCACTACAATATAGTGGTGAGGAAGCTGAGTTTTCTGGAAACCAGGACAAGGAGGGACTCGATACATGGTATCCAGTCTGCGAGAGTGAGGAGAGGTGGTAAGAGGTGTCTCCCACATTCTCAACATGAGATCATGTAAGATCTCATGGATAGGCAGAGTAGCTGCCTCCTTAGGAGCTTTGGGATACTGCAAAATCTCCAACTCCTTAGCTCTGGGCTCTGTTTCAGGAGCCACAGTAATGGACAGACCTTGAGCCACCTCTCTGATAAAATCCTGAAAGGAGATATTTTCTGGAGGAGACATCCTACGTTTAGGGGAGGAAGGCTGCTCCAGGAGAAGTATCCTGGTACCAGCAGAGCTGTCAGAATCCTCGGAGTCCTCCGAGGATTCAAAGTATCTCCTGTCCGGATGCTCTTGAAGAGCCCGATACCGGTACCGACTGAAGTCGGTACCAGGGGGAATTGGTACCGGTGTATCGGCACCGGAAGGCATCGCATGACTGGGTGCCGGCAAAGCAGACACCGATGTCGATGCCGATGCTATCGGTACTGGTACCGGTTGAACTGTCTGACGCGGTTCTGAGGGGGTTGATGCCGCAAGGAGAGCCGCCAGACTGCGTTCAATAGCCAGGAACCTCTGGTCTATCGACGCTGCCGATGCCTGGGTATCGGTACCTAAAGCAACCGGTCCCCCAGAGCATGGCACCAGTAGTTCTGCTGAGGTCGAGGCCTCGAGAACATCCTGGAGCCCCTATAATGCTTTGGAAGCCGAAGACTCCCGCTGGGGCAATTTTGCTGGTACAGAACCCTCAAGGGCAACGCCAGAGGCATCTCGATGCTTTGAAGGAGATCTACCCTTTGAGGACCGGCTGGACTTATGTTTGGTTACCTGAGATCCATGGGAGGAAGACGAAGCCCTGGAAGATGTCGATGCCACAGAAGCTGCATCGGAGGGAAAAAGGGTGCTGAGCTTAGCAGCTCGGTTTTGTCGACCCCTCTTGGACATCATGGCACAAGCCAGACACTCGGAGATGGAGTGGTCAGGACCTAAACATTTGAGACACCACTCATGGGTGTCGGTGACGGAGATGGTACCGCCCCACTTGGTGCACTTTTTGAAACCCGAAGCAGGTTTTTCCATACTGGAGGAAATTTTGGGCCTAAGGCCCAAAATGGCGCGTGCACCTGGGAAGAAAAGTTTGGAAAAAAATAGAATATATATATATATATATATATATATTTATTTTATTTTTTTTTAAACAAAAGAAGAAAAGAAAAGAGAACCGGCGGTACCGGTATAGCGTCGAGGAAGGCAGAAGCGACCACCAAAAAGAAGGAATAAGGAAAAGATTTTCTGCGGTGACAGGAACAATGACCTGCTGGCTCCGCGGAAAACGAAGAACTGGAGAGAGGCAGTTGGGAAAGGCGGGAAGGCAGCATGCAGGCGCTGTGGGATGCTCCCAAAAGCTTTCTAATTGGACGCTGGGGAGCGTTCCCGCTCAGGCTCCCTTGGTACCGACGATAGTCATATGTGAAGACTACATTCCTGCTTGTTCCTGGAGATAAGCTGCTTCCAACCAGTCTGCATAGGCCATTGGAGGGGGGGGGGGGGTGGGGGTGGTGGCAGAAGCACAGCCTTGCAGTGCCAGAGGTTTAGGTAAGCACTGTGGGACTGTTTGAAGCCATCGGCGCTCCTGCAGTTCCGAAAGACAAGCATCAGCAGCAAGGGGGGCTAGGCAGGAGCAGGGGTGCACTGGGGATGAGCTTCACCTAGAGCACCTCATCTCCTTGCACTGGAATGTGAGGAAAGAAATGTGTATTTACCCAAGGAAATGTTCTTTGAAAATGCAGTTGATCTAGAATGTTATCTTAAAGTCTACATCATTCAGGCCTGCAGGCTTCTAACTTTACACATGGAATATCGCAGTTGATGGTTACTAGTCTTATCAAACTGCCAAATTCCTAACACATGCTGCAATTTTGCTCCAATGTTTGTTGCTTTAAGGTTTTATTGTCCGACAGCATACAGTAAGGCGACATTTTATTTTCCAGATAGTGTCCTTTCCTTGAGTTCTGCTAGGCTACTCCAAACAAATGGGTTGTGTTCCCCTACCAGTAGAGAAGGAGACAGAGATAAAATTGGAGGTTTCTTCTGACCTCATCCTGCAACCATATCTGAGATAGCTAGGGGCATACTTCTCCAGTATTCGTACCCAAGCCATTGTCAAGTACCCCTGACTATACATAGCCTCAATGAGGGTAACAAAGATCAATAGTCCAAGGAACATAATTATATACAGAATATCCTTTGTATAGGAAGGTCTGCCAAGAGGAATATATCCCGCAGGGCAAACCTGCAGAAAATAGCAGATCATAATGGATCATAGCAGATCTTAGGGGTGGGTCCTAGACTGGTCTGGCAGGACTCAAGGGAAGGACATTATCCAGTAAGTAAAATGTCACCTTCCATATTGTCCTGCAAAGCCATTCCAGACAAGTGGGATGCATCAAAGCTATGCCTCCACTGGGTGGGAAGATAAAACATGGCAGCCTTCAAGATTTCTGCACATTAGGCTGTGTCTGCCCAAGCATTGACATCCAGGTGGTGATGCTTGACAAAAATGAAAAGCGATGACCAAACTGCCACCCAACAAATGTCCAAGGGAGTGACTGAGCTACGCTCTATCCAGGAGGAAGCCTCAGCCAGTGTGGAATGCGCATACAGACCCTCCAGGACCGACCGGTCCGGCAACAGATAGGCTGAGACAATCATCTCCTTTATTCTGTGGCCCAAGGAAGACTTCATGGCTGCTTCACTGTTACCTGGGCCCACAAAACGGACAAGAAGTCTACAACCTTCCGAAGAAGTTAGTGACCTTCAAGTAACAAAGAAGCACCTTTCTAACATCCACCAGGTGAAGAGCCTTATTGTTCCCCTGGCACTGTTCTTACAAGAATACAGGCAAACAGACCACCTGACTAATGTGGAAGGATGACACCATTTTGGTCAAGAAAGGAGGTAATTTGTTGTATATAGACAGCCTCAACCGAAAACAACAAATAGGGATCTCAGCATGACAAATCCTTGCACATAGCCCTCCTCAAGGGTTCAAACGGCTCAGCCACCAAGGCCCAAAGAACCAAACAGAGATCCCAAGAAGGAACAACTGATCACAAGGAAGGATGCAAGCATTTAACCCCCAGCAGAAGACAGGCCACATCTAGATGTAGGCCACTGAATGCCCCGTCATCGGGCCTCTCAAACAAGACAAGGCTACCACTTGTATCCTTAAAGAACTGAGGGAGAGGCCTTTGTGAAATCCATCTTGAAGGAAAGAAAGCCGGGATGGCAAGTCTGCAGTGTTAGGGATGACTTGACACTCAAGACACCAATGCTCAAAAGGCACCAAACTAGCACATAAGCGAGATAAGTGGAGCTTCTCTTTGTCTTCTGAAGGATGGAAACCACAGCAAAAGAAAAGCCCTTATGTGCTAAGTGTCGCTTATCAAGAGTCAGTCTGTAAGTGAGAAAGGAGTCAGATCAACTAGTAGGACTGGCCCCTGCCTCAAGGGCCCCCAAGCTGACAGGAGGCATGGGAGGGAGCTCCTACTGGAGGCACAATAGATCAACATTCCAGTCTCCTTGGCCAATCTGGGGCTACCAGAACCATTGAATCCTGCTGGCACTCTATGAGACAAAGCACTTGCCTTATGAGAGGCCTCGGAGGAAATACATATAGTAGAACCTACCCTGACCAAGGATGAAACTAGGGCATCCATGCCCTTGGAGTCTGTCTCTTTGCAATGGCTGAAGAACCTTTGTACTTTGGCAATGGCCCAGGTCGCCATTATATCTATCTCGGGGTGACCCCCATCTGTCCAGGAACACCATTATGCTCAATTCCCACTCTCTGGGATTGAGGGGGTGTCAATGAGATATTGCAGGAGTTGACAACATGGAAGCAGATTATGCTGTGTCAAGAGGGCTAGGAGATTCTACTCCATTCAGGAGCGGGACTCGGATCGAGACCTCAGCCGAGGATTGACTCAGGGCTAAAGAACCTCGCGGATCGTCTCAGCCTCTGGGGACATCTTGGACGTCGAGTGCCTGGTTGTTGGGGCAGATGATCCAGTCGTGCTGGACAATAGCACCTGCTGCTGGTCCATGAAGACAGACAAACTGCGCTTCAGGACCGCCATTCTGGACTCCAGACCAGAAAGCTCCGCAGCCTTCAGCCTCCTATCCCATGACTCTTTAGTTTTGCCAGACGTCTCTCATGAGGGACCTTGTCAAAGGTTTTCTGAAAGTCCAGATACACAATATCAACCGACTCACCTTTGTCCACCTGATTATTCACTCCTTCAAAAAAACATAACAGATTAGTAAGACAAGATCGTCCTTGTCTAAAGCCATGGTGGCTGTCTCCCATTAGGTCATGACTATCTACATGCTGAGTAATTTTATTCTTTATGATGGTTTCTACCATTTTTCCCAGTACTGACGTCAGGCTCACCGGTCTGTAGTTTCCAGGATCACCCCTGGAACCCTTTTTAAAAATTGGTGTGACATTGGCGATCCTCCAATCTTCAGGTATTAGAGATGATTTTAATGATAGTTCACAGATTACTAATAGCAGGTCTGCAATCTCATATTTCAGCTCTTTCAACACCCTTGGATGTATACCATCCAGCCCAGGTGATTTGCTACTCTTCAGTTTATCTAATAGTTGTAATACATCTTCCCGATGTATCGATATTTCCTTCAATTCTTCCGCACCTTTAAATACCACTTCAGTCATGGGTAACATCCCTACATCTTCCTGGACTTTGCATTATTTTTATATTTTATACAGTACAGGGAAATTAGTCTCTTTTATTTCTCTGGTATTGCATTGCATGCTGAGTCTGTTTTCTTGGACTTTCAGTTTAATTTTTGTCTACATATTTTTATTTTCACTTTAGGTTATCCTCGCTTATTCTGTATTTGGCGAGGGTCTGTGTTATGAGTGTTTTGACTGAGGCCAGGAGTTCTGTTAACATGGAGTTTGTACGAAGGGACCTGTACTGTAGTAATTTGACTTATTTATTTAACCAAATTTAATATACCGTTATTCTACAAGGCATAACGCTTTACATAGAAGAAAACAAAATGGTTTAAATAGAACAAGTCGATAACGGTACAGATAACTTTATAGAATAGTGCAGTCAACTATGTACAAGGTCATTTCTGGCAAACTATATACAAACAGCTATGCGCAGATAGCTGGTGTTATGTTGATGTTTTGAGGCACTTCTTAAAGGTGATGTGAGACTGTATCAGCATAAGGTGGGGAGGAGTTGGTTCCATAAGGTAAAGGCATAAAATTCAAATACTCTGGTTCAAATGCATTGGAGTTTCTTGCAGAATTGCGTTGATAGAAGGAGAAGATTGACTGCATTTTGTCGACGAAGTCTGTTAATAGCTTGCTTGATTGGGGATTTGATCTGTTCAGTCAAAGTGCTGAAATAAGCTCTGTGGATGATGGTGAGTATCTTAAATTTAATGTGGGATGCAACAGGGATCCAGTGGAGGGATTTCAATTTGGGGGTGATGTGTGACTGTCTTGGAACACCAGCTATGATGCGAGCTACAGTGTTTTGAGCAAGCTAGAGAGGAGCAATGGAAGACATAGGGAGCCCATGGAGAACAGAGTTACAGTAGTCGATGAGTGGAATAATGGAGGCTTTGCAGATTGTCCGGAAGCTGTCTGGTGATAGAAGGGTCGAAGGTTTCGGAGGATTCGAAATATATGTTTTTGGTGACATTCTTGATGTGACGCTGGAAGCTTAGATGCTAATCCAGGGTGATCGGTTTCAATAGGTGTATGGATATTCTAGGGCCCTCTAGAGTATTTATAGTGCAGCATTTATCTGGGTAGGCCCCTTGTTGTATGAGTTTTGGAAGTTTATGCTGGTATGATATGATTGATTTGGCCTTGTAGATCATCGGTGACTTTTGTAGGGTTTTGTATTAGTTCACAGTATGCCTGGTACTGGAGGATGTTTGTTAGTGAGATGGCCAGAATCAGATTTTTTTTTAAAACTAGATATTGAGTTTTGTGGGTGGATGTCCTAGTTCTGCTCTGTGGGTGGATGTCCTAGGGGGGGGGGGGCGGTTCTGTGAATCCAAAATATTTGTTCAAAAGGAAAACAAAACAACAACAACAGAGTTTATAACAAAATAAAAATGAGTTATTTAATTTTGTGTTATAAACTGTGCAATGGTGTTCGCTCTCTCTTTTAGTTCCATGGTAAGCGAACATCTTTTTATTTTCTTCACATAATCTAATTAACTTTTTGATTTGGTTCAGTCCCTGACTGCAGTTTTGAGAAAGCCTCCGCCCCCTGGCTTGGGAGGGAGGGGGGCAACATCTCATCTCTCGCCTCAAGCAGCAGATTGCCTTGAACCGCTCCTGGAAGAGGGCACTACAAGGCTGTGCAACTAACGATTCCTCTAAAGTCCTGATCCAACAATTCTGGCTGTTCAACCTGCCCTGAACAGGATAAGGGTGGGGAACTGCACCAACACTCCTCCCCCTTTGATAATGGAGTAGAATGGGTAAATGCAGATCAGTTGTTTACTCCATCAAAAAGTAGAAAGACTAGAAGGCATGCAATGAAGCTACAGTGTGGAGACACAATTTTGGCTTTTGCATTCCCCTATCTATATTGAAGTCCTTTGAATGTTTAGCACTTAATTACTTGGTGGTTTTAAAGAATGTATGGTGTTTGATTCTATTTATTGTGTTCTGAATTTTGTTAATGTTGGCCAGTTTCTTAAGGCTGTGGAAACGATGATGAAGGTGACCAGGTGGTTTGGTTAAAGTGTTGTACCAGTAAAATCCATGGTTTGAGTTCCCGCTTACCAATAAATATGGTTAACTAAATATGGTTAAAAATTGTTAAAAGTTAAAAACTGCTTGTAATAAAAGAAAAATTAGTTAGAAATTTTTTAGTAATATTTGTATGATGTGTATTTTGAGAAATTTTTAGATGTTCCAATATATAGAGAACAATTTGTATAAGTCCCACTATTTATCTTGACTAGTTGTTTTTGTGGCACTTTTTTTGGATGTATTTTTTAGAAACCTTTTTGGGAACCTGACTGGTACTTGTGACCTGGATTGGCCACTGTTGGAAACAGAATACTGGGCTTGATGGACCTCGGTCTAATGCAGTATGGCATTTCTTATGTTCTTAAACGTCTGAGGGCACTGGTTTTAACAGTAACCCAACAGGAGCCTTTCCCACGTTAAGCTCAAGTGAGGAAGTCACCCCTAAATGGTTACTGACCAGCTAAATTAAATTTCCTCAAAGTTTTTAGCGAGCTGCTCAAATGCATCCACTCTCTGCTGAAGTCAGAGAAACACTGAGGAAGTATGCGTAGCTGCCTCAGATATGGTTGCAGGATGAGGTCATAAAAAAACCTCTCGATTTATTTCTCTGTTTCCACCTTTCCTGTTAGAGGAACACTTGTCTGGACTGGCCTGGCAAGACTGTATGGAATATTGGGATATGTCTACTAAGTTGGGCCAATGGCTAACTTGGGCTAGTCGCACCTGTTGTTCAATGGGACCTAGGTGCAGAAAGCCCAGGTTAACCATTAGCCTGGCTTAGTACACATACCCCATAGTGTGGTAGGAGGACGTTTTGGTAATTCATTGCTCCTAAATGGATTTCATTGTGATTAGACCCTGATATATTTGAATAAACCAAGCCCAAGTGAGACAGGTCACGGGAGCTTACTTTTAATAACTGTGTATCATAAAAATCGATGAAATCTTGTGGTTTATCCACTCTCTCTCTTTCTCGGTGGCTCTTGATCTCCTCATCTGTAAACTTTATCAGAAACTTCTGCCATTCGAATGCCTTCTGGTGCAGCCCTGGGAGATGCGCCATCAGCCTTGGAAATGCATCGTACAGCTAGTGAGATAAATAATATATTTAGAAATCTACATAATATATTACATAACATTTACATACAGTACATATACATATGGGGCAGATATTCAAAGGCATTTACATGGTTTACAGATCTGTAAACGTGTAACTGGCGCTTAAAGGGATATTCAGTAGCAGTAACACGGTTAGTGGCACTGAATAGCCGTGGGTTCTGCCGCTACATGCCGCAATGCTAACCATATAGCATCAGGGCGTGTCATGAGCATTCTGGGGTGGAGCGGAGGCCACACTCATCGCTAACCTGGCAGCAGTGATATTGAACCGCTCCTGATTAGCGACCCACGGGTAAAGATAGCCATGGGAAAAGCTGGCCTGTCTTTATCCATGGGAGCCAAACGGGCAGTGGCTCAATATCGCTGCTGTCTGCTTAGTTTCCATGCCATGCGGCAGACCCAGATGTCCAATACCGGTGGCTGGATATGACCTCGGCACTGAATATCCAAGGGTAAAGGTTCAGCGGTGAAGGCTGTGAGCTTTAGAACGGGAGACAAAAGAAAGAGAATGCAGCAAACATTCAGAACACAGACAAGAAAGAAAATAAGTGAAGGACAAAGCAGAAAGAAATAGAGAACAGAGAGATATAGACATACAGACTGGGCACTTGTTTCATTTTTGAAAGAAAAAAAAAGAGTTAAAATAAGTTAATAAATGTAGAATAAAGGTTAGTGAACGCTACTTTTAAATATTTCAGATGAGGTGTACATAAATCATAAGTAGGGCTTCCGGTTTTGTTTTTTGTTGAAATTTAGGGGGTTATTTTTGAGGCAATTTCATGCTTTCCCAGGGTCAGGGAAATAAGGGTTTTATCAGTGTATTCGTAGTACAAAAAATGTTTTAGTGGCTTTTTAAGTGGATTCCATTTAATGACACATATCTCAACTTTCCAATGCCAGCCTTACACAGAAACATCACACTAGCAGACATACGGGCCACAAACAGAATAAAAAATATACAAACAAAACAAACTGGAACCCAGAAGAAAGCAGACTCCAAAAGGATAAATCTATAATTTCATGCACAGGTAAAGCACGCTGCTGCGTGCTTATCGAGGGACTATTCTATTAAGTAAAGCGCATGTGGGCTTTACTTTATATAACAGGGGCTTGTGGACACATCTTAACCTAGGCACAGCGGTTACACCTGCTGTAGAGCAAGAGGGACTGCACATACCTAAACTGGCACAGTGACACATATAAGTTATAGCATTCAATAACTTATGCACATCAATATAGGCCCTGCCTGGACTCTACCCAAGCTGTGTCCCCATGAAAGTATGCACGATGGGCCTTATGCACAAGCTTACACAATACTGACCTCCTTAAGCACACGTGTAACTGCCCATTCATGCAGCTAAGGGCCTGATTCCAAAATGCGGGATCCCTATTCCCCCTTCTGCTCTCCCCGCATGTCCTGAGCAATAGGACGGGGAGAGCTGGCAGATGGTGGGGACAGGGCAAGTGGAGGCGGGTCTGTCTGGCAAGACGTACAGGGTCAATTCCGATCAGGGGTCTGTACGTCCTGCCGGGTCAAAGGGGACGTGCTGCTTATTACACCACAAAGGTGGAATAAGCAGCACCAACCCGGCAATCGGGCCTGGGAATCCCCCCACCCCTGTGCTGGAGTCAGTTGCAGGGAGGTCCCTGCCGTCCGATCCAGACCCTGGCTGATCAGCCGGGGTCAGACTGCTGGAAAGAGGGGGGCATAAGCCACATGAGTAGCAGCGCCTGCAGAGAGGATGTCCCCACAGGCGGCAGGGGCACGCCGGGCCATCCATGGGCCCGATTCTGTGCACCGCGGGAACACTCAGTTCCCACAATCCAGAATCAGGTCCTAATGGGCCTGTCTTTCTCGGAGATGTCCAGATGGCTCAGATGTCCCCCTCTCTGAATCAGACTCCACGTCTTATAAAATAGGGACTTATATGTGTTTCAAGTACGTACCGTCCTGCATACCCAATGTAAAATTAACCCCTTATGCAATAGAACACCAGAGAAATAGAAACAATAATTTCCTCCTGTGCTGTGGAAAATCCATCCCAGAGAAGAAAGAAACATTGCCTGACATATTCCAGTCATTAAAACCAAAATGAATTGCTTTATCTATCTTTACCTGGACATTTTAACAACATGCCGGTCTCTGTCTTCTGAGTTCATTTCTTCTGTTTTCTTCTGTCTTCCTCTCTCTCCCGTCCCCTTCCCTCCCATTTCAATCTCTTTACCTGTTCCTACTCACTACTTTTCCAAACCTTTCATTGTTTTCCATTCTCCCCATTTATGGTAGCATTTTCCACCCGCCTCTCTCTCTTTTTTTAATCTCAGCACAGGGGTCGGGTTGCCAGAGAGAAGGAGAGCAAGCAAGCAAGGAAGGGCCAGTGGCTTCCTCTTACCTGTTTTTTCCCAGCTGTTCACTCCTACACAGGTATGAATGGTGAGGGGAAGGCTGGGCGGAGTAAAAGGCAGCAGTGGGAACTCTTCATTCAGTCCTACATAGAGGTAGGAAACCCGGCACCTGCAGCTTTCGGCTCCAATGATGCTACCTGGCCGTGACGATAGCTGCCAGGTAACGTTACTGGAGTCAGAAGAAAGAGGCCATTGGGATTTTTCAGTTTTAACTGAAAAATCAGAAGTTCTAGGCATAAAACGTAAGTACCACCACATTGAGTTGGACATAAGGTCCATCAAGTCCAGCGTCTTGACTCTGACAGTACCCAGTTTGGGTCACTAGGAAGTATCCAGCAGGATCCCAAAGACTAGATATATTCTCTGTTACTCACTCCCACTGATAATCAATGACTTTCCCTGGGCTACATGGATAATATTTATTGACCTTTTCTCCAAGAACTTGTCAAAACCATTTGTAAATGCAGCAACACATTCGAGAACCTGATTGTGTGTTGTGTGAAAATATACTTCCTCCAATTTGTTTTACATCTGCTACATGTTAGTTATCTGGTATGGTCCCTTGTCTTAGTACTATCTGAATGAGTAAACAGCCATTCCCTATTTTATAGACCTCTATATCTCCTCTACTATCTCTTCTCCAAGTTGAAGACCTTGAACCTGTTTAACCTGTTCTCATAGAGAAACTGGTCCGATTTCTCTATCATTTCAGTTGCCTTTCTATGTACTTTTTTTTAGGTCCACCATAACATTTTTGAGATGGCGAGCCAGAACTGCACGCAGTATTCAAAGTGTGGTTGCACCACAGATCAATATAGGGAATTATAATATTTGTCACTGTATTTTCCATTTCTTTCTGGATAATTCCTAACATGCTCTTTTGATTTCTGCCACTGAAGATTTCAACATATCATTCACAGTGAATCTAAGAACTTTTCACTGGGTGACTCCTAATATGGAACCTAACAGCTATAGTTCATTATATCTTTTCCTATGTATCAGAATCAATAATCTAACTCCTCCAGCCTTTGAACTGAAGAACCAGTATGCGGCCCTGGAAGCGGGGGAGGTAACAGCATCCCAGAAAAGGGAAGAACCAGAGCTCAAGCACCCCAAAGTTGCAGAATCAGTGACCACAAGGAAGTGAAAGATAGTGGTAGTTGGTGACTCTCTTCTGAGGGGTACTAAGGAGTCCATCTGCCAACCAAACTTGATGTCCAGAGAGGTGTGCTGTCTGCCTGGTGCCAAAATCCAAGATGTTATGGAGAGTTTGCTGAGACTCATCAAGCTCACTGACTATTACCCGATGTTGTTAATCCATGTCGGCACAAATGATACTGCTAGGTATCCCTCTGAGCATATCAAAAGTGACTTCATGGGAATGGGACAGAGGGTGAAGCAGGTAGGTGCGCAGGTGGTATTCTCTTCAATCCTCCCTTTTGAGGGTAAAGGCCAAGGCAGAGAAGCTTGCATGCTGGAGATAAATGCATGGCTGCGTGGATGGTGTCATCAACAGTGTTTTGGTTTCCTGGATCATGGGATGATGTTCCAAGGGCTGCAGAACAGAGATGGCGTCCTTCTGTCCAAAAAGGATCGACATGTCTTCAGTAGCAGACTGGCTAACCTACTGAAGAGGGCTTTAAACTAGATCTGTTGGGGATGGGTGAAGAAAGCCCCCAGGTAAGTTAAACATTAAATACCTCTATAGAAATGGATAAAAGGGGCAACATCTGGAAAGTGGTGTGTATAAATGCCCATAGCATGGGAAATAAGATCCCAGATGTTGAGGCTTTAATGGAAGAGGCTGACGTGGATTTAGTGGTGGTTACGGAGACATGATTCACGGTCAACCATGACAGGGATGTAATTAAACCAGGCTATACTTTATTCAGGAAGGACAGGGGAGGAAGAAGGGGAGGAGAAGTGGCACTATATGTAAAAAATAATATAAAAGCTGTAGAATTACAGGGCTTAATAGGGAAAGAGGAGGTACTGTTGGTTAAACTAGAAAGAGGGAAAGAGAAATCCATTTGCATTGGAATGATATACAGACCTCCCTCACAGGGAGAAGTAGATGGAGATTTAATAGAAGACAAATGAAACATTGCCATGAAAGGAGAATTGTTACGGATAGGTGATTTCAATATGCTGAATGTTGATTGGCACATCCTTGCTGCAGTGTCATCTAGAAGTAAGGAGATCCTGGATTCTCTACAGGGAGAACTATTCCAGCAACTGGTAACAGAACCCACACATGAACAGGCCATACTGGACTTGGTGATTACCAACAGTGAAAGTGTTTCTGATGTTATAGTGGCAGATCATCTCACATCCAGTGATCACTAGATGGTGTGGTTCAGTATTAGGACTAGGGCTGATAAAATCCATTCAAAAGTAAGGGTCTTAGACTTTAGGAGAACTAACTTTGCCAAGATGGCCCAATACCTCAAGGAGTGGTTAGTGGTATGTAACAGCTGGGGGATGTAGGAAAACAGTGGGCAAAACTGAAAGGGGATATTTTAAGGGCAACAAACCTTTTTTGTTAGAAACGCAAATAAATGTAAAAGGAAAAGGAGGCCGTTATGGTTCTCAAAAGAAGTAGATGAAAAGGAAAGGTGAAGAAAAAGGGGGAGGCCTTCATGAAATACAAGAGATCACAGAGAGAGGAACTATATTTGGAAAAATTTAGAGAAGCTAGCAAAGTAGTCAGGAAAACACAGATGCAAAAAGAAGAAATAGCTAATGCAATTAAATGGGTGGATAAGACATTTTTGAGATATGTTAGTGAGAGGAGGAAGGACAAAAGTGGTATTGTCAGACTCAAAAGGGAAGGGGAGGAATATGCAGAAGCTGATGAGGATAGAGCGGAATTGCTTAACAAATATTTCTGTTCTGTGTTCACAGATGAAGAACCAGGAGCAGGACCTCAGAAAACACCCACAAACAGGAACAGAAGCGATGGAGATCTTGAACAGTTTTCAGAAGACTGTGTTTGTGAGGAACTAGCTCAACTAAAAGTAGACAAAGCCATGAGTCCAGATGGGATACACCTGAGTATACTGAAGGAACTTGGGGACATTCTAGCAGCTCCACTAACTGATCTATTCAATGCCTCTTTGGAGTCGGGACTGGTGCCAGAGGACAGGAGAGAGGAATGATTGCTAATATTGCAATGGTTGCAGCTCAATATCACGGTGCAGGTGAAACATGTACCAGGTCTGAATAACTCAATAGGAGATTTCCTTTCCCATTTTCCAGTGGCACCTCTTCCTGAAGCTTGCCACCATGGTCAACAAAGGATTGACACCAATACCATATCACCTTTGGAAGACTGGACACGAAGCTCCCTCTCACTTATCCAGTAGGCGCTCGGGCCCAAGACCTTGGCCGCATATTTGCATGTATATTGGGAAATAGTCATCCACATCCTGGCACTAGGGTAGGTGCCTGGGTAGGCCTACTCTGGAGTTGTTACCAACTACATCCTCCCAGCTCAGTCGCAGGGGTACCCCCGAACTTTGGTCAGGAAACGCTTGGCAGGATTTTCCTTCTTTGCCAAGCTGAACGGCTGGCTCAGCCCAGCAGGGGACTTTCTTGCTTGCACTCTGATGCACGGTTATGCCACAGCCTGTCTGGTGCTGCCTGACAGGAGGCAGCCCATTACCCTGGAGAGCTTCCATCAACTATGGAAAACACTCATGGACACCTACTCCACACCTTTTGAATCCATGCTCTTTCAGACAGCCTAGCACGGACTGTCCAATGGTACCCAGCAGTGATGGTATTTGGCTCAGCTAGACCCAGAGACCCCGTCCCCTCTGTTTTGACTGCAATAAATTATGATGACATTTGACAGTAAAGCTGCAGCCTAATTTTTATCTACATAAGCTCTCAGTGTCAGTCCTTGCCTAAGTCACTCTCCACCCCAGCACAGAGCATGACCTGCCAACCAGAGGGGGGGGGGGGCCCTTTGGATTATGTTGGGATTCTCTGCCATAAAGAGGGATACTGGAACAAGGTGGAGATGTGTCCTACAGAGAGAGCAGCCAACGCAAGCTGGGGACTACATGCCCTGGGGTGTTGCCATGGAGAGGGGGTCCTGGAGCAATCTGGAAGGTGTCTGCTATGCAGGAGGAGATGCCTAAGCACAGTGTATGCTAGGGAAGCTGGAACATATTGGGGTTGTGTGCCATGAAAGGGGTCCCTAGAGCAAGCTGGAAGGTGTGGGCTACAGAGGGAGGGGCTGAGGGGGGGAGCAAGCTGGCGGTCTGTGTCTGAGAGTTAGAAATGAGAGTTGTTGTATGTGCCTGGGAGAAGAGAGACCTTAGGTAAGAGAAAATGAGGGAGGGAGAAAGAAGGATGATGGGTAGGGAGAGAGAAATGAAGGAGGGGGTAGAGAAGTCTTAGGTTGGGGAGAGAGAACTTCAGAAACCAGGGAGTAAGAGAAGAGAGGAACAGAGAGGGAGGGGTGGGAGTGGAGGAGCGAAGAAAGAACGCAGACAGGGAAAGGCGGGAGCACCTTGAAACATGGAAGGTGATTATTTTGGGGGGGGGGAGGGAAGAGGGAGAAAAAACTGAGGGAGGGTTCAGGCTTTATGAGGTGGGAATTCTGCACAAAAAAAAATTATAAATGTAGTATGCCAAATTTTGCTCATTTTAAGTTATTTTCGGGCAGAATTTCCCCATGAAGAGCAGCAGCTAAGAACCTGTTTCACCGAGAGAGCACAGGGACATACAAATCTAACCAAGAGAAAAGGTTGAATTCTTACCCTGCTCCAGGAAGAGCTCATGATGCATGTTATATTATTAATGGATTCAACCAGCTGGAGGAAGATGGCATCCTTGACAGAAAAGCGATGTCCAAACACCATAGCAGAAATCACATTGGCGACAAAATTTTTGATGTGGTGCGTGGGGTCGAAGGGTCTCCCTGTAATAAGTGACATATCAGACACTAGGACATGATTGTTATACAGGTTTTGGTTGTGTAGCAGAAGGGATGAGTATTGAATAATTAAGTATTATTGTAAAGTATGGAAATATTTTTCATTACTCATCTCTGCTCTGCGTGCTGGGCTCTGACTGTACAATCTCAGGACCCTGCATTCCGCTTACCAAATAGACACCATACACCATAGAAACTGAGGGCCTGACATTCAGCGGTGCTGGCTAGCAGATCTAACGAAGGTAGTCACTGCTGATATGGGGCCCAGCATCAAATATCCAGGTTGGCTGGATTGCCAGGAAGCTAACTGGGCAGTGGTGATATTCAGTTAACTTCTGTGGCGAACGTTTGGCCAGTCTGTACTGTACCTGCTTTTCGCTGTGTGTCAGTAACCGGGCAGCAGCGATACCCATGGGTACTCAGCGGCATTAACCGTGTTGGTGCTGCTGAATATCCCACTGAGCGGCATTTACACTGTTTGCAGACTTGGAAACCACGTAACTGCCTCTGAATATCGTTCCCTTCCCCCGAGGATCTGCTTTAATAGCCCTAGGGGTATGCTTACCAAAGAGCATTAGGGTTTTGCAGGTATTGCACATTTAGGATTGATATCAATGGGTTTAAAGAAGGTTCAGACAAGTTCCTGGAGAAAAAGTCACCAGGCCGGTCCCAAAACTCTCGGGATCCAAAATTCTGACTAAATATTCCTATCAAATGGCATATAATACATGACCATAGCAGAAAGAAAATCAGTTAGAACATATTGAATAAGACAGATACAATTTTCCTGAAATATGCAAAAATTAAATCCAGCTGCAGAATGTGGATTACAAATTTAAAGTAAGCCTTCAAAGGGTTAACCATTATTAAAGAGGACCAGGGAAATCCACTGCTTACCCCTGGGATAAGCAGCATGGAATCTGTGTAGAAATATGACGGCAGAAAAAGACCATATGGCCTATCTAATCTGTCCTTCCATATCAACCACTACAACAGTCCCCTTTTTCCTTTAGAGATCCTCTGTGTTTGTCCCATGCTTTTTTGAATTCATATACTGTCCTCATCTCTACCACCTCCACCCAGAGACTATTCCACACATCTACCACTCTTGTTGTTTGTTGTCCTAGGTGATATTTATCTTATAAGCAGGGTCATTCCGTATGTCCTCATGGAACACCTCACTCATAAGGGGCCTAGGTATCTATCCTGCCTCTTACCAACCCCTAGGCTCCAGGCCAGATCCCGAGACATCAGAGACTGATTACTCCCAGTGTCTATGAGAGCTTCCAGGTCTGTCCCACTAATCCAAATCCCTTTTTAAGGGGTCCACTCTAGCTTCCTGGGCCCTCTGTGAGTCCTTCACCAAAGAAGGAACACTCCCCTTTTGGACACTCCCATAGGAAATGGCCTGGCACTCAGCATGCAAAGCATCGTGGCCCTCTTCGGGACTTCTAAGTGGGTTTCTTTCCTGTAAGGTTCATAGGAATATTCCAACTTCCCTTTGGCCTAGGGGGTGCTTTTCCCACAGAAATCCCTTGGAGTATCTCCTTTCTCCCTTCCCTGGGGACTTGGGGTCCTTGTGATTCAGTGTCGAGAAAGTTCTCGGAGAGGCCTATGGCCTCCTTTATGGACATGGGCTCCTGCCTGGATACCCATTCCCATATTTCCCTTGACAAAATACAGAGAAGTTGTTTGAGCACTATCTTCCTTATTATGGTAAATCCAGAGTTCCTACCAGGTTCCAGCCATTTGGTAGCCAAATAAGTTAATTTGTGGGCCACGGCCCTAGGCATTTCTCCTGGCTCCCCCCCAATATCTAGCCGACGCCATCCATTTGCAGTCTTCTCCCCGTCTTCTTCGCTCAGCACATGGGAATCGTCTCTTCCTTCCCTCCCCTTAGCTCACCTGGAATCCACACGTCATTCCGCTTTCTTTTTCTTGGCCCCTGCCCTCTGGAACTCTCTCCCTCTTGCCCTCCGTACCGAACCATCTTATCTATGCTTCAAGACCTCACTCAAAACCCACCTCTTTCAGCAGGCATTTGACCTCCCAGATCCTTAAGGCACCCACATTTCACCAGTCCCCCCCCCCCCCCCCCACTGGGCCTCTCCTCTGCCCTCCTTCATTCTGCCTAACTATCCTTTTCTGTCCTTCTCTATCCTGTCTAAATAATGGCGTTCCTTTCTTTTTCCACTCTCCAATTGATTTTATTGTACACCGCCTGGATGTATATGCTTGGGCGGTATATCAAGCAATAAATAAAGATAAAATATTTGGTGGCCTGAAAATGCTTTTTTTTTAATTTAAATTTTTTGAAATTTGCAAAAACAATCAAGAATACATCTTGAAACAGAAATAGAGATGGAAAACACAAAACAAAAATAAAGAAGCAATTATACATACAGAGGAAAACAACGCAAACAATCCACCTCCCTATAGCCCTCAAAATAGAGGGGATACAATTCAGTAATAACCTATCCAATATATTAAGAGAAACAGGAGGAGCCTAGCAGTGGTATACTTATATTACTCAACAGGAACAGACAGGGTATCCACCCCCCCCTTCAGAGACCCGAGCGTTGATAAAGGAAATCAATTGGGACGGTTCAAAAAATATATAGGAATTAGCTTGATATTTAATCAAACATTTACAGGGAAACTTAAGAAAAAACAACCCGCCCAATTGCTGTACCCCAGAACGCAATAATAGAAATTCAAGCCTCCTCCTCTGTGTCTCCCTAGATAAATCTGGGAACATCCGAACAGCCAAACCTTTAAATAACATATGACGTTTTTTTTTTTTTGAATATTTTTATTTATTGAACATTTGCCACATGTAAATAGGTACAGATTGCCAACTTCAACCAACTAAATGCTATACATGAGGAAAATGTAATTTTCAATATTATATGAAAGCAATACAAACACTCTTCAAGAACATTGGATTCGCTGGCCCAAACCGCTCCCCCCCCTCTATAACCCGTGAGCACCACCCCTCCCGCCACCCAACCCCTCCCCCCCTCCGGCCCGTGGGTGGATCCCCCCACCCCCCCGCCCCAACCCACACTAGCACCCCTACCCCCCCTACCACCCCCTATCCTCCTTCCCCCCCTACCCCCCCCTCTTATATGCCCATCCGTAAGGGCTCAGAGTGGGTCACCCCCCCCCTGCAAATATGCAAGCAACAAGCACCATTGATCTTGAAAGTGGGCGCGCCGTTGGCGCCTAATCGCGGTCAACTGCTCCATCAATACAATCCGTCTGAGCCTACGTTGCCAAGAAACGAGACCCGGTAGCTGGGGTTGTTTCCAGGCCCGAGCAATCTCGCTGCGAGCAGCCTGAAGACAAGCCCTGACAGGGTGGGTAAACCCCCGGGGCCACCTCGCTCCCCATATCCCCAGCAGGCCCAACCCCATATCCACCTCCACCCGCTGCCCCAGGATGCCCTCCAACTGTCCCTCCACCAAAAACCCAATAGGCTCGCACTATAGGGCAGGTCCACCAAACATGCACAAATGTTCCCCGCTCCCCACACCCCCGCCAACATAAGTCGGAGGACCCGGGGTACATCCTACTCAGCCGCTCCGGGGTATAATACCATCGAAACAAAAGCTTTTAGGACGTCTCTCGGAGGGCGACCGACAGCGCCTGACGGCCAATACTGACGTGCAATGTCCGCCACTCCTGCACCTCCAACTCTCTACCCAAATCCGCCTCCCACTGCACCTGATGGGGGAACTTCCCCGGCTGCTCCACCTCCAGTTCCCGATACAAGCGAGAAATCAAACCCCGTGAGCCCTCCCAGGTCAGCCACAAGGTCTCCCCCGGCCCCGGAGCTCCCTCCCAACTCGATCGAATCCGGGCCTGGAGCAAGAAATGACGCACCTGGAAGTAAGGGAAGAAATCACTCCCCCTCAACTGGTACCTTAACCGGAGGTCCGAGAAAGGGATTAACGAGCCCTCCCGAACAAACTTCCCGAAGGTATCCAGCCCCCTCCGTTCCCACCTCCGAAACACTCCTTCTCTGCCAGGGCCAAACTCGCTCGTCTCCCGCACTGGGGTCAACAACGAGAACACCCCCCCAGGGGCCGCCCAACGGCGGCGTGCCTTCCGCCAATGCATAGTAAGATGCCACATAAAAGGGTTTGCTTTCCATCTACCCGAGGGTAACCTACCAAAGATCCAAGGCAAGTACCACAACGGAAGCCCCTCAGCCCAGTGGCGCTCAATGGCCCGGAACCGCTTTTCCACTCCCCCTCCGTCACGCCACTCAAAGACCTGACGCAATTGGGCAGCCTGATAGTACCTAGCCAAGTTTGGGACCCCCAATCCCCCCGCTTCCCGAGACGCATACAGTACCCGTCTGCTCACCCGCGGCCGTGACTTCCCCCAGATAAACGCAAAAACCTGGTTCTGCAAAGTCCGGAGGGATCCTGCCGGGATCCCCACTGGAAGCGACTGAAAAAGATAGAGCAGGCGCGGCAGCAGATTCATCTTCACTACCGCCACCCTACCCAACCAGGAAAGTTCCACCGCCCGCCATCGCCCCATATCCCTCTGCAACTCCTGGAATAAGCCCGGGTAATTGGCCTTGTATAATCGCAGGGGGTGCGCCGTAATCTGCACACCCAAATACCGGATCGAACCCTTTGCCCACCTAAAGGGAAAGGAGCTTCGCAAGCTGGCCACCACGGTCGGGTCCAATGAAAGTGACAGAGCCTCTGTCTTATCCCAATTTACCTTAAACCCAGATAGGTGCCCATACCGTTGAAGCTCACCCATCAGTATGGGGAGGGACACTATGGGGCGGGTCACGGCAAACAGAACGTCGTCTGCAAAGAGTGCCATTTTATGCTGTTCCGTGCCGACAGGTATTCCCGAGATGTCCCCGTTAGAACGAATGTGCGCCGCCAGGGGCTCCATGACCAGGGCAAACAACAATGGGGAGAGCGGGCATCCCTGGCGAGTGCCCCTCCCAAGGGGAAAAAAAACTCCGAAAATCCACCATTAACATTCACCGCCGCCACCGGCGCTGCGTAAAGTGCTTGAATCCAGGCCCTAAACCGGGGTCCCAGGCCCACGTGCTACAGCACCCCCTGTAGGAAGGGGAAGCTGACCCGGTCAAAGGCCTTTTCTGCATCAATGGAGAGGAACATGGCTGGGTGCTGGACCTGCCGCGCCAGCCACCCAAGCTGGATCACTCTCCGAATGCCATCAGCCGGCTGTCTCCCCAGGATGAACCCCGATTGATCCGGATGGATCAGATCCGGCATGTACGGAGCTAAACGCAAGGCCAGTACTTTAGATAAAATCTTAACATCAATATTCAAAAGAGAAATGGGACGATAGGACCCACACACCGCTGGGTCCCGGCCTGGCTTAGGTAACACCACGATTGCGGCTTGAGCCATGGAGGGTGGCAAGGCTTCCCCCCGCAGGACAACATTAAACACCCGCACCAACAGGGGCGCCACCGTCTCCCCCATTACCTTATAAAAGGAGCCCGTGAACCCGTCCAGGCCCGGAGCCTTCCCGGGGACCAAGGCCCTAATGGCACCCTGCACCTCCTCCAACGTAATATCAGCCTCCAGGGCGTCGCCCTCACCCTCGCCCAACCGAGCGCTGCCTTTCCCTGCATTCTCCAGGTATCTGGCCATCTCCTCCCCCCCTCCCGGAGCCTCCGCTGCGTAAAGCTTCTGGTAATAAGTTTTAAAGCAGTCGCGGATCTCTTCTGTTTTATAAAGCAATTTATCCCTAGGCCCTTTAATTTTGGCAACCATGCGCTTCTGCCGCTGGTCCCTAAGTTTATTAGCCAAGAGCCGCCCGGACTTATTGTCAAATTCGTAGTATCGTTGCCCAGCCCTATCCATCTGACTAGAAATCTTTTCCAACTGGAGGGCATTCAACTGTCTACGAGCCTCCTCCATCTGGCCACGTACTGTCCGTCCCCCCCGTCCGTTTATGCTCCCTCTCCAAAGCTATCAAACGCTCCTGGAGTATCCTCTCAGCTTCAGCCCTCTGCCTTTTCCGCCGCGCCCCCAATCTGGACCAGGTGACCTCGCACCACCGCCTTAAGCCCGTCCCAAAGTATACCGGTCATGACAGCGCCATTATCGTTGAGGGCCATATAGTCCAAAATCACCTCTCGTAGCTTCGAGGCCGCTCCCCCCTCCCGCAGCAAGTAATCATTCAAACGCCAAAACGTCCGCTTTCCGCTATCCCCAGGGCCCCCCAGCATGACCTGCACCGGGGCGTGGTCTGACCAAGTGACCGGTCCAATACTCGCCCCTTCCAATCGGTCCCCCCAAAAACTATCACCCATCACATAGTCAATACGGCTATAGGAGCCATGCACTGAGGAGAAAAATGTATAGTCCCGAACCGAAGGGTTCGCCAACTTCCACAGGTCAGCCACCCCCAAGTCCTTCCTCCACTTGCTAAGCTCCCTACCCCCACCCACCCACCCCCCAGGACTCCCCCCCTTGTATCGTCCAATGCGACATTACAATCTCCCCCTACCAACACCCTCCCCTGGACCTTCCCCCCCAACCAGGAGCCAAGCCCCCTCCAGAAGACCCCCTTACAGAGAGTTAGGGCCATAGACAGAAACTAAGGACACCTTATCCCCCCCCAAATCAACCCACCACTACCACCGCTCTCCCATCCGCTTTCTGATATATTTGCTCCACTGTAAGAGGGACCCCCTGCCCCACCAGAAGTGCTACGCCCCCTTTCTTTCTTCCGTCCCCCCTCCTCAGCCGCAAAGTACCCCTGATAAGTCCCCGAGCGCATAAGCCTCTCATCAGCTTTTCGCAAATGCGTTTCCTGAAGAAAGGCTATCTCCCACCGCCGTGTCCTAAGCTCCTTCCACAGCAATTTACGCTTTTGGGGGGAGTTCAGACCCCGCACGTTAAGGCTCCCAACGATCATGCCCGACGCCATAGTGCTTGTTCACCCCACCCGTCAAGCCCACTGTACGCACTCCAAACCTGCTGACCCTCCCACCCCCCCCACCCTCCCTCCCCCCCCCCACCCCCCCACCCCCCCCCACCCTCCCCTCCCCACCCCCCCACCCTCCCCTCCCCTCCCCACCCTCACCCCCCCTATGACCACAGACCCTGCGTCCGTCCTCCATCGAGGAAGTGGCTCTCCCCAGGACGCTGCCCCTCCCTGCTCCCCGGCCTACCCTTCCCCCTCCCCACTACCCCCCCCCTACTCTCCCGCTCCAACCCTTTCGCCCCTATCCCTCCACCCTCAAACAAGGCAATAATAAACATTCCACTAAGCACAGCAAACACTACCTCAACATTCAACATAGCATAACTCCCCTCCCGTCCCCCTCCCCCAACCCGCCAGCACCCAGGGGCATCACAACCCCTTCACTGTCCCGGGTCCACAGAATTCAAAACACATGTCTTAGGCCACCGAGCACGATCACCCAGTGCCATTGGAGGGGCCTCCCGACGGGCCGGCGGGAGTATCTTCTACCTCTGCTTCGCCAGATCTCCGCCTCAGGCGCTGGCCCCGCACGGGCACTCTTTCCCACACTGATCGCCGCTCCTTGCCAGCGGCAGCGCCCGCGTCCACACTCAGCTCCGGGAGCCTAGGGGCCCCCTCTTTACGCAAAATGTTCCAAGCGTCCTCTACTGTCCGGGCCCGAAAGCTACGGCCATTAACATCGAACATCAACGCAAACGGGAATAACCACCGATATCGCTTCTTCTCTCCTTGCAAATAGGAGGTCACTGGTTTCATCTCGCGCCGCCGTTGAAGGGTTGCAGCCGAGAGATCGTGGAACACCTCCACTTTCTGACCCTCCCATTGAAATGTCCGGCGGGCCGCAGCCACTCGCATCACTTGTTCCTTCACCATGAACGATCCCAAACAGGCCACGATATCCCGGGGCTGCCCTCGACGAGCCGGGCCCAAAGCCCGATGGGCCCTCTCAACTGCCACCTCAGTAGCCTCCGCGGCCGTTCCGCGCTACAGCAGAAAATTACAAAGTCTCTTCACCACCGCCGAGGCATCACCAAAGGCTTCCGTCTCGGGCAAACCCCGCACTCTCAGATTGTTCCGCCTGGAGCGATTCTCCAGGTCCTCAAGTTTATCGCGCATCAGCCCCTGGTCTAAAAGGCACTGCTGCAGACGGGCCTCCATCTCAGAGTCTTTCTCGTCTCGGCGTTCCGCCTGTTCCTCCAGGGTCTCTACGCGACCGCCAAGGTCTCTCACTTCCTCCTTAAGGGTGCCCAGGGTCTCCTTTAGTTCAGTCCTCATCGCTCCCAGGTCTCGTCTGAACGAGCGCATCCAACCCCAGAGATCGCCACGGGTGCAGGCGTCCCCAGCACGCTCTAGCTCTCCCTCCATTTCCTCAGCCAGCTCCTCGTGGACCTCGGCCTCACAGGCCGACTTCTCATTTTTGGCGGCATAGGAGGACTGGAACCGGGCCAATTTTTTGGTAACCGACATCTTACCACCTCCGCACCACGATGCCACCAAATATCCGTTGAGGGGGAAAGGCTGACCGCTCAATTTCACCTCTAATGCTGCATCCCTACGGGAGCTCCAAACTCAGGCAGCCATCTCCGAGGTGACGTCACTTCCTCCTCCCATATGACGTTTTTTAAAGAAAAGTTTCATTAACCATTCCTTATCTGATAATAATGCTAAGGTAATCAATAATGTAGAGGGTATAATTTTTTTCCTGAGATGACTCCAGTATGTCAGTAACATTTAAAACATCCATTTGAGGTAAACCAATATCACCTCCCTGTCCTAATTCTTTTTTACCAGAAGGCAAATAATACACTTTAACTAACGGGGGATGAGATTCAAGAGGAATACCTAAAACATCAATTAAATAATTACGACACATATCTCTTGCAGATATTAAAGACTCTAGGAAAATAAATTAAAGGAATGTTAGGCATCCGCAAAGCATTCTTCAACATTTCCAACTTAGAAAAAATAGGTACAGAAATGTTTTTTTAAGGATTCAACCTCATTTTCCAAAGCCAAGACTTGAGTCTGAGTCTGAGAAAAGTTAGTCTGTAAAACTGCAACTTTAGACATAACTTCCTTCACATCTTCCACATATGTAGAAACCTGCAAATCCAAGGCAGCCATTCGTGGGACCAGTTCCTCACGGAGTTTCATAATGGCAGCCCAAATCACCTCCAACGTCATCACCTCCGGAGGATCCACAGTACCCGATGAGGAAGACTTCACCGAAGAAGGCAAAACAGCAACGCCCAGGGTCAAGGTAGAGGGTGCCAGCAAGCTCTTTGCCGAAACGGCGCCTGCCTCTGCCATCTCTCTCGGAGACTCAGCCCTCTGAGATCGTTCACCGGAAGCCCCGGAGCTTGGCCCACTCACCGCTCCCAAACCTCTTCCACTAGCGGAATCCGCAAACACTCTGCTCCGGAATACACTTCTTGGCTCGACACTAGATGGTCGAGGTATTTTCAGGGCTGGCGTTGAGCCAGGAGAGGACAGCTCTACACCAGAGGTGGAGGATGAGGATTCCACCTCCAAATGCCGCCAAGTCTGGTCACTCTCTCCCGCAACCCCCTGCTGCGGCACCGGCAAAAAGTAAGAATCAAGAGGTCCCACAACCTCAGCAGGTAATGGTGTTGAGGCTAGAGGGGCAGAAGGCTGTTTCGCCCCTCTAGCTTTCCGCTTCCTTCCCATAGGAGAGAAAAAAACACTGTGCCGCTCAGCTCCTCACCAAATCCGCCATCTTGGATCCCCCCCTGAAAATGCTTTTTGATAGTTCTCTGGGGATAGCCCCAACCAGTCCTGAATAGCCACTTTCACCTCGTAATAGTCTGTGGCTTGAGTATTGTCTAGGGACCAATAGGCTGCCTGGGCTCCTCCCGTAAGCAAAGGTACTAAATGCACAGTCCCACTGGTCCAAGGTCCTAACTGCTGCTGTAGCCACCCTTTCAAATGTCAGAATGTATGCTTCAGTTTCGTCCGGGAGGTGAGGGTTCAGGTCTCCTCCAGTCCTCCCAATGCAACACATCCCTCAATTGCACCTTTCTGGGAATCTGACAGATACTTGTGTCCTAGATTGGCTGCAGTTGGAAAGATGATACTGGGCTTGATGGACATTCGTCTGACCCTGTCTGGTATCTCTTATGTTCTCATGGTATGTGCAAACATTCTGCACTATTTCTTAGGGGCCTGTTCAGCATGGCCCTAGCAGATACTGCGCTGATTTGGATGCATTTTTGTTAGTGCTGTATGTTTTGTGTACTGGCACATAAGGAGACTGAATGGACGGGGCTGGAGGTAGCCATCCTGGGGCTAGGGCAGAAATTTGGGAAGGGACCCAAAGTTCATTTGAACGTTATGCCTTCTACAGGTTCAGCCAGGCCTGGGGGCCTAGAGTAATTGTACTGGTGGCCCTGCCAAATGGCCTCATCCTTCAGATGATGATAGGATTTATTTCTATAGATGAGGCTATCACGTGTGATTCTATAGTGTAATTGATCATGATTTGATAATTTGATCATAATTGATCATGCTCCATTCACCGTAGAAAAACCAGATTTTACATCAATAGTTCATTGTTTCGAAGCTGTATCAAATTGGCTACACAAACAGAACCTACGTATAAATCACAACAAAACAGACGTCCTATTCGTAACAAGGAATCCAACATTCATACCCCCTGCCTCATTACAAGTAAACAACATTGAGCTGAAGGCACAACCCTCAATCCGATACCTAGGGATTACATTAGATCAGCGGCTCGATATGTCAACACACATCAAGAAAACAACAAACTCAATTTACCAAAAGATTCATTCCTACGTAACCTCAGACCTCTTCTAGACTACTCCGATTTCCGCACTATCTTCCAAGCTTTAGTACTACCTCACTTCGATTTTGCCAATATCATACTACACGGTCTCCCACAATCTACTCTAAATCCCCTCCGTCTGGCCATGAATGCAGCCGCGAGAATTCTCGTAGGTGCTCCACGCTCTGAGCACATAACCCCAATACTGAAGAGTTTACACTGGCTACCCCTCCAGGCCAGAACCCTTTATAAAACCCTGGTCATGACTTTTAAAGCTGCAAAGAGCCCATCTCTATCACCTATCAGTATTATGATACATGTTACTCCAACAAACAGATCTAGGAGATCTGCTGCACTGAACTCCATTGACCTTCCGAAACTCCTTACGAAATGCTCTAAATTGACAGCCGCTAGAGCCTTCTCACTGTTTGCACCCAGAGCCTGGAATGCCCTCCCACCCGAAATTAGAGCCATCACTAGTCTCATGACATTCAGAAAAGTCTTAAAACATCATTTGTTCCTAATATACTACCCTGAAGCAACTCCGATTGAACATAGTTTACGTGTTGATCTTTCCCACTTGACCCCGGTAGAAAATGGCTAATCAAGATGGCTCATACCTGCACACTATACTCATACGATATTTATACTGTACTATAATTCTATATATTTACTATAATTCTATATATTTACTACTACAATGCAATTAACCAAAATGCCATGTATATAGTCAACCATACTTACCGCTACATTTTATTTGTATATAGTTAACCCTGTTTACCCCAAGTTTTTTGTACCCTGTTCTCTGTAAAACCAATGTTGACTGTCTCATTGTGTTTAAATTTGTTCATTTGTAAACCGCACTGACTGAAAGTGCGGTATATAAGAAATAAAAATAAATAAAATAAATAAATAAATTTGGTCTGTATATTAAGGATTCCCATAGCTGGATTATGCTGTCTAAACGCTATCAGATTTTTTTGGGATACTGAGATGTAATTTGCCCTGATCTCAGATTTGGGCATATGGCAGTACAGAAAAATGTATATTAAATTAAAATAAATTATATTTGTGGTCTATATGATCACTGGTTCGTGTCCTCTAATGTACCACACATAAAGTGAAAATGTGATCATCTGAGCATCCCAGTTATCTGCAGATGAAGAACTTACAAGAACTGATTTTTGAGCACTGTTTAAAATATAATTATATGTTTTCAAAATTGACTAGGAGGATTATTGAAAAAGTCCTGGTAGGGAATAGGGGTGGCAACTTCTTTTTAACTATCGTGACCAATATTGGATTTTTAAGGTTAGTGCTATGATACCTTCTGGAGTGAATCGATTATTTCTACATGTTTGGCTGTGATTGGTGGTTAAGTTTAGCCACCATTTTAAATCCGTTGACACTGTGCTTGTCTTTTTCAGAGTCAGATTAATACCATCAAGGAATTCTTCAGATTTTGGAATGATCTGTGCACATCTTGCACCTCTGACGTGGGGAATATAAGAACTTTTCTGTATTTTTCCCCAAGTGCTAGCCTCTTGGTGGTGTGTTAGGCTCAAAACCTCTGGTGTTCCAGATAAACTGTGGAGTGAGAGCGTTCTTCATTTACAAAGATACTTTTTTATTTGCTATACAAATACCAAAAGTTGAAAAAGAATGTGAAGTCCTTTAGATGCCTATTAACATTTTTGCAGATTTTTATTCATGGTGTTCCTTTTAGAACTGGGTTGGCTGCAGGGCAGGTGCAAGGGTATTGATGCCCTAGGTGAACCTTTAGCCTTACACACCTAGCTCCCTACAAGATTTTGATAATTAAAGTCAGCAATCATGATCATTGCTACACCCCTCTCCCATAATGATCCCATGAAGATGCTTTTAAGTATTAAACTTTGCTTTGCTTTGCATGCATGTGTGTGCCCGCTCTCCCTGCCAGGAAAAAAAATGTGCAGAGAGCTCTTTGAGTTTCTCTTGCTGTCGGATCTAGTGTTTTGCTTCCACTGCAGCGGCTCTTTGCTGCCCCTCAGAAGCCGTTGCCCTAGGCAATCACCTAGCCTTACCTAATAGTTGGGCTGGTCCTGGTTGACTGGTTCTTTCATAACTTTATTTTACATTTTTGACCTGAGCCACACTGTTGGAAATTCTTTCAGGTCAATTTTGAGCTACAGCAGTCAGCAATTATTTTTTTTGAGTTTCAATTTTCAATTTTTTTTTTGTGATTATTCTCTAACAAGCATTAAACTTAAAACAAGCAATACAAGCTAAATCACATAAGTGTATGCCTATATACTAGAAATAATAATAAACGCTATCTAGTGACACAGTTTTCCCAATCGATTAATTCTTTCATGTGCTGCCTGTTTATTCATCTGCCTGAGGCGCACCACATTCCACCATACTTGGAAATCTAGACTAGAATTATCCTCCCAATTGTATGTAGACATTGTCAGATGGTGGCCACTGCTAAATATCATGATTTTAGGTCCAGTGTCCCTGCTCTCTGTATGCAGCGTGTCAGACGGCTGCCTGGGTGAGAATGTTCACAGTCTTGGCAAGTGCATATATCAATATGATTTGCAAGGGATTGTGGGAAATGCAGTCCATTCACACCAGACACAGCTGCTCACAATAATTAGTTGTGCTTAAGTGTAAAGCCAATAAGATATTTATTTATGGGGTTATTTCTCCCAACACAGATATGCTTGGTAGCACATAAAACAGGATACTTGCTTTCAGTGTTAAACTTAGAAAAACAAAATCAGGAAAACAACAGTTGAACTTGTCAGGCAATCAAATCAAAAGAATAAAGGCCTGGTTGGTAACAAACTGGTCTTTTCTGTAGGCTTTAGCTAATATTTTCTTAGCAGTGTTTCAAACAACAAGCAAAACCCACAAAGAAGGGAAAAACTGTTCTTTTCAGGTTAACTTCTTATATCTTCACACATAGATTCAGAAGTGATTCCCTCAGAGCTCACAAGCAATTAGGTAAGGCTCAATTGCTAGCAGTTACCCAGCTGAAACCCCTTAGCTGGCTTGCTTTCTACTGCGTGGCTCAAATCCTACTTCAGGAGCTTTTCTGAGTAGATTAAAGAACAAGTTTGTATTTCTTTGTGATGGTTGTTGTACTTTGTAACAGAAAATTACCAAAGGAGTTTAGACAGAGAGCAATCCATATATTCACAGCCTGTATCTAAGACCGCTCCCCTTTCTTCAACAATCATGGGTTCAATATCATGGAATGGCACAGAGGAATTTCTCAATGTAGCACTCTCAGGAGAATACTTGTTTCCCTGCTGTCTTTCAAGGTTATAGCTAGGGCATAGATCAGTGTTCATACCTGAGCTTCCATTGCTGTTAGAGTTCCTCTCTAAATAGCCTGGCCAGTATGTAGTCCAGTTCTTATGTCCAGCCTTCCAATCCAGATCCCTGGACACTGGATCTCTCTTCACATACCTTCTGCCACGGGTCTTAGGGTCCCTTCCACGTGCAGCCGTCTCCCTCACAGGTACCGTCTGGAGATTCCTAGCTCTGCAGCACCATTCCTCTGGCTTTCCCCAGTCCAATGGTGTATGCTGGCCTTTTGAATGTCTCCCAGTATACATACTGCTCTGGACTCCTTTAGACCTCCCAAATGCTTTTCTCTTCTTTCTTCCAAAGGGTTTCTTGCCCTCTCTGTCCGTCCGGTCTGGCTTCTGCTTCTGATGATCCTCCAGATGATGAAGACCTCCAAGCTGAGGATATCCAAGCTGATTCTGAGGATAAGGATCTCCCAGATGAAACTGAGGATGAGGATCAAGATGAGGATAATTCTCTGTAGAATAAACTCTACCTTTATTCTGCCTAGATGACTGCTCCACCCTAGCACAGCGCAGCTGTGCTGAATCAGGCCCTGCCCTTTGAGATGAGTGCTTGGGGATTACCTCATAGCCCTCTTGATTGAACACACGTTTCCCCACTTCAGCTCCTCTAATGGCTGTTGGAAACCTGGTGCATTCTGGGACTGGTAGTCTTTTATGGACAAATTCTGTTTTCTTATTTCTACCAGAACTGACAGGTTGCTTGTTCAGAGTCACTTCACCTTTTCTATAGCTCCTTCCTGAGCTATGATAAGCTTCCTTATCACAAGCGATATTCAGTACAGTTATATGCACAGGCTGCTTTTGGACCCTGATATAAACATAGAAACATGATGACAGAAAGACCACATGGCCTATCCAGTCTGCCCTTCCGTATCAGCTACTACAATAGTCCCCTTTTTCCCTTTAGAGATCCTCTGTGTTGGTCCCATGCTTTTTTGAATTCAGATACTGTCCTCGTCTCCACCACCTTCACTGGGAGACTATTCCACGGATACACCACTCTTTCCGTAAAGAAATATTTCTGCATATTACTCCTGAGTCTATCTCCTTTCACCCTCATCCTATGTCCCCTCGTAGCAGAGCTTGCCTTCAATTGAAAGAGACCCACCTGTGCATTTATGCTATGGAGGTTTTTAAATGCCTCTATCATATTGCTCCTATCCCGCCTTTTCTCTATAGTATACATATTAAGATCTTTAAGTCTGTCCTCATATGCTACACAATGAAGACCACTGACCATTTTAGTAGCCACCCTCTGCACAGACTCCAACCTCTTTATATTGTGATGAAGCTGAAGCCATTGAAGCTATAGACTTAGAAAACAACACTGTTTATTATAAAGCAACTGACTCACAGAGGGTGCAATTACCTAAAAGTGCAGCTAGAGGGAGCAGGCACGAGGCTGCAGAAGCTAAGCTGACACACCCAGGTTTTGAGAATGCAGGAGCTAATCAGGTACACCTGAGTAGAGAGCCAGGAAGCTCAGTGGAGAAACAGCTTTATAAACAGTGCTCAGAAGGAAGAAAGCAGAGAGGATCTTGAGTTCAGAAAGGAACGGAGAGAGGACTACGAGCTGAGAGAGGAGCTGAGAGAGGAACCTCACATACTGAAAGACAGAGAAGCTTGGAGTACTTACAAGGAAGAGCTAAGCTCCAGGGAGGACAAGCCCGTTCCAGAAAGCTCCAGGAGCCAGTCTTCAGGGAAGACGGTGATAGAAGGAGACTGCCAGGTAGCGCAAATACCAACAGAGCACGTCTCAAAGATTCAAGGTACAGTTACATTTCCTTTCCAAGATGTGAGCCAGCTCCTAGAAAAGCTTATAACCCAGAGAGCCGTACTGATAGGAAACAAAGCTGGGAAAGGCTTGTGAAATCTTTACAGAGAGGCATAGTAAAAAGCCATAACAGTTATTTCCCAAACCAAGACCAGCAAGGCTGGGAAATATTGGAGAGATCTATTGAACTACAACCTGCCTTATCCAGGGAAAGCTCAGGACTAGCTGACAACATGGCTGAACAGGAACCTATGCAAATAGAGGTGATAGAACCAGAGCCGTTGCAGTTAGAGCACCCGATGGACTGCTCACTCTGTGTTTCCAAGAGGCTAGAATCTCTCACAGAATTGTAACCGGCAGGACATGCTTTAACATATCTTTTTGCTTTTGCTAAGCTGAAAGAAGAAGTTTTGTATTTGTTTTTCCTCTTGGTGTTGAAAACTTGTTTGGATGCAAAGAACTGTGAAGCGCCTGTAACAGTTACTGACTTTGTAAATATTTTGGCATAAACCCTGAAGTAAGGTACATTCTGTTTTGTCTTCCTGGAGAACCTTTGCGCAACAAAGGGAATAAAAACCATGTAAGTTTAACCCTGCACAAGGCTCACAACTATTTCTTTATGAAGTGGGACTACAAAGACCATGATGCACCTGGTCTAGAAAAGTTTTTCCTTCTTCAACCAACAATAAGTGTCCGCCCTCTCCTTTCTGCACGCTGCCACTAGGAGGGGCTGTGGCAATATCCATTTGAAGGTGTGGTCTCCAGAATTACACACAATACTCCAAATGCGGTCGCACCAGAGACTTATACAGAGACACTATCACCTACTTTCTTCTGCCTGCCGTTCCTTTCCCTATGCACCCAAACATCCTTCTGGCTTTCGCAGTCACCTTTTCTACCTGTTTAGCTACTTTAAGATCATCAGATACAATTATGTGTCACGACCCCTAGCCACTCACTGCTGTGTTTCTGACTTGTATATACTATAAGCTCTATTGAGCAGGAACCGTCTCCCATGTGTACATCTACAGGGCCGTGTATGCCTTGCAGCTATACAAATGGTAAGCAGAATAGTAGTAGTACTTGAAATGCTCATCACCTCCCTCTCCCTCTCCAAGCAAGAACCCATATACCAATTTATCCCATAATTTCACACAAGATAACAATAAAAAATAAACATTAAGGGGGTCATTCCAGAACATGAATAAGGGGTTTGTACATGCAGCAGGGATGTTTATGCGTTGAAAATGTCCTCAACTGTATTCTGAAATACTGCGGACATGCACATCTATGGCGCTAGCATGGGGATCTCAGAACATGGGTGAGGAGAACCCCTAGTGTTGAGTAATTGGTGGCAGAGAGCATAGTGAACAGATATGAATGGCTGGAGGGAGTGGGAAGGTCGAAGGCCTGGCAGAAGAGATATGTTTTGAGAAGAGCCTTAAACTGAGGAAAGATACTTCAGTGCGAAGAGAATGTGGGAGAGAATTCCAGAGGGCGGGACTTGCAAAGAAGAAGGCAGCGTGCCGGGTGGATTCGAGGTGGGCCTGGGTGGGAGATGGCAAGAAGAGGCGGTTGCCATGTGCCGAGCGGAGCAAGCAGGGGGGTGGGTTGAAGATAGATAAGATCGGCTAAGTATTGGGGAGTGTTAGTATGGAGGACCTTATGAGTGATAGTGAGTAACTTATACACAAATCGGACCTTAATAGGAAGCCAGTGGAGGGAGAGAAGGCGGGGGGTGATGTGATCCCGGTGTGAGGAGAAAGTGAGGATTGTATGGATGACCACAGTGCCACCAGGTGCCAGTGTGATTGGGCAGTCAAACTCAGAGAGGATTCATGATAGCTACATGTCAAACATATCCCCATCAATAATAAGAGACCCTCCAAATAAGGCATTCAACATGGCAAACAGCACTAATGCATGGTCATAATGCACATTTTGTTGGAGCAATGGTGTTGCTGTTGAGCATGTATTAGTGCTGTTTGCACTGCTGAATGCCCTTATTCTGAGGGTCCCCATTATTGACAGGGATATTTTTTGAAATTTAGCTATAGGGAACCTATGCTGATTCCTTCTGGATTATTTTACATAGGGTACTCTAATTAGATCAGATATTGTTGGCAGTGTGATAGAGCTGCCAAACAGCCGCTGTGCCTGGCACTGGGAATAGGGGTGGCTCTATACTGAGGCCAAGTGAGGCGGTGGCCTCAGGTGGCAACTTTTTGGGGGCAAAACAAAACAAAAACAAAACAAAACAAAAAAAACAATCAGAGCCGGAGCCGGAGCCACTTTCCCTTTCTCGCGGCTCTGTTTCCCATCAGTGCCAGTGGGCTCAAATAACAGAGCCGCGAGAAAGGGAAACTCTTCCTTTGCGGCTCTTAAAAGCAGCCGGCGCTGAAAGGAGAGCTCTGTAGGGGAGGCAGGGGGACTGCAGGGCACTTCATTCTGCCGCTGTTGCAGTGGCAGTGATCATTTTTTTTGTTAAATTTCCCTTTGAAGGTCAGCTGGGCTGGGCTGCACGGGGGGGGGAGGTAGCACTGTAATGGGTTGATGGGGGAGGGTTAGGACTGGAAATGGGCTGTTGGGGGGGCTAGGACTGGAAATGGGCTAATGGGGGGTTAGAACTGGAAATGGGCTAATTGGGAGGGGGCTAGGACTGGAAATGGGCTGATGGGGGGTTAGAACTGGACATGGGCTGATCGGGAGGGGAGGGCTAGGACTAGTAATGGGCTAAATAAATGTTTTTAGCAGTTTACGGAAAGATTTAGGTCTTAGTGTCTCTTATGAAGGCAGGAAGTGAATTCCATAAGAGTGGGGGGTAAAGGGAGAAGGCTCTCTTGGACGTTGTTGAGTTGCAGCTTCTGAATTCAGCGTGTACCTCAATAGCATTATTATTGTTACTTCTTCGTGGTCTGTTTTCCGGATTGACTCGAATAAACGTTTTCAGGCAAGTGGATGGCTCTGCTTGGAGCGATTTGAATATAGTGTGAATAACTTTGAATTTTATTCTACTCTGAACTGGTAGCCAGTGCAGCTGTTTTAATATTGGGGTAATGTGATCTTTGATTGAGGCTTGTGAGATTACTCTAGCCGCTGTATTTTGAGCTAGCTGAAGGTGGTGAATGCTTTGCTTTAGGAGGCCCATTAAAATGGCATTACAGAAATCGAAGCGTGGGAAGATTATTGCCTGGACTGATGCTCTGAAATCATTTGTGGAGAGCAGAGGTCTTAGATGTTGAAGCATCTTTAGCTTGGCGTAGATGCCTGTTAAGTTGCTCACATACTTGGTGAAATTAAGCTGCTGATCTAGCATGACGCCCAAATATCTCTCATCCCTTTTGACTTGGGTGCTTGTTTCTTTTATCTTGATAGCTTCTGGTGGAGTGAAGGAGTTGTCCTTTGTAATGAACAGGATTTCTGTTTTATTCAAATTTATTTGTAGATTCTGTTCTTTTAACCATGTAATAATGTTATTAAAACATTCCTTTATTTTTTTTAAGTTCAGTTGTTTGGTGTTGATTTGGGTGTATAACATAATATCATCAGTGTACAGATTGTAGTCAATGTCATGACTCTTGATTATGCTGCAAATAGGTTGAATATATAGGGTGAAAAGAAGCGCTGATAACGCAGAACCTTGGGGTACGCCTTTCTTTTGGCAGAATGGGCTTGACGTGTTATCACCCATTTTTACTTGGATGGTTAGGTTTGAAAGGTAGGATTTAAACCATAACAAAACTTTGTCTTTAAGGCCAATTTCTTGCAATCTAAGTATGAGGTATTCATGTAATATGGAGTCATATGCCGCTGTTATGTCAAGGAAAATTAGGATGAATCCAGAATTAGGTTTTTCAATTCCTTTTAGAAGCTTGTCTGTTAATGCCATGAGGAGGATTGCTACTCTGTGACCAATTCTAAATCCGTGTTGTTGCAGATCGAGCTGGGCAAAGCAGTCTATGTGATTTTGTAGCTGGAGTTGAGCTGCCTTTTCTAGGATTTTTGCCATAAATGTCAGACTTGCAATAGGCCTGTAGGAGCTTGGTTTTGATTTATCCAGATTCTTGCCTTTGAAGAGGGGACGGATAGAGGCTCTTTTTAAATCTTCTGGAATATAGCCTTGTTCTAATGAGGAGTTTATTAGATTTAGTATATGAGGAGCAAGATAGTTGCGAGTCAATCATTTCCATGTGGCTGGGCAAGGGTCAAGAGCTGAAGTTGAAGTGTTTAGAGATTTGATAATATCATCTAGCTTTCCTTCGGAGATGAGAGAAAAACTTTTCCAGGTCTGATTTTTACTGCAAAATAGTCACCAAAAAGCCTCTGAAAAATTCTAAACATTTTTTTGTCGGAGTGTACCGAGGGAGGAATGAACTATTTATCATCCACACCAGACGGCAAACTTCTTTTTAATCAATTATGGGTTCAACACCCAAACTTGCAAACATTCCGTATAAAACCAAAACTTATCTCATAAGTGTACTGCAGCTTGATAGATCGTAACTCAGGAGCATGACGTGCACGTTTTGGGGTACAAATCCCTATTTCAAGTTCCTTCCACGTCCAGGTTCATATCTGATTTTTAGGCATAAATTTATTTATGCCTATATCTCATTTATTTATTTATTTCCAGGTCTGATTTATAGGCACTTCACTGGTTTCCTATCCGTTTCCATATCCAGTTCAGACTTCTCCTACTTACCTACAAATGCATTAATTTTGTGGCTCCTCACTACCTTTCCTCTGTTAACTCACTCTACACCCCTTCTTGGGAACTCCACTCCTTTGGCAGATCCCTTTTATCTGTGCCCTTCCTCTGCCACTGCCAACTCCAGACTTCGTTCATTCCATCTTGCTGCTCCATACTACCTGAATCAGTGTGTCAGCACAGGTGTAGTCTGACTGCTTCATTTGGGGGGGCAAAGGGTGGGGAGACATATGTGCAAATCATTAGCATATTCATTATGGTTATCTTTAAAAAAAAAAACCTAGATGGATAGGAAGCCAGGATATCAAACAGGCGAGGGATGAGCTGGTTCCCCAAGACACTCAAAGAGAGAGCAGAGGTTCTCATTCAGTAGCTATATAACTAAAATGCAGCAAAATTGTAGTTGTTTAATTATTTAGCCTGGCACTCTAAGATAAAAAATACTGACACCTTTAAATATATATTTTGCAAAAAACGAAGGAGATGAAAGGTGCTCACATACCAAGGAATAAAAAGTAAAAGAGAACTATGGCGTAGTTAGAAACTGCGCTATGGTTCTTTTTCTTTTTGAACATCCATTTTGTGTCCAATAAATCCACTCCTTTAACAGCAGATGAACAGCAGAATTAGGACATTTCACCATAGAACCCAACATACAAGAAAACCAAAATCTGATTCCAGTGTCATCTCATTAACAGCTTCTCCAGTACCAGGTAGACTTCGAACTAACACAAAACACTACAAAAGTCATTGAAGACCTATAAAGTAAATCAACCATACCATATTGACACCAGCTTCTAAAATTAACACTATAAGCCTACTCAGAAAAGAGAAGTATCATAAATACTTCAGTAGAACAAGCCAGAAAACTGAACAAACCAGATTACTCCAGATCCTACATAGAGGCTTCATATGTAGAAACTGGATGCTTTTTTGAATTCAGTTACTGTCCTCATCTCTACCACCTCCACTGGGAGACTATTCCACGGATCCACTACTCTTTCCATAAAGAAATATTTCTGCATATCACTCCTGAATCTATCTCCCTTCACCCTCATCCCATGTCCCCTCATAGCAGAACTTGCTTTCAATTGAAAGAGGCTCTCTCCCTGAACATTTATGCCACGAAGGTATTTAAACATCTCAATCATATCACCTCTATCTCGCCTTTCCTCTAAGGTGTACATATTAAGATCCTTAAATCTGTCCTCATTCATCTACCCAACATCTCCCTTCCAGCCATTCCACCCCCCCCCCTTTCATATTCATCTGCCCAACATTTCCCTTCCAACCATTCCACCCCCGCCTTCGTGTCCATCTGCCCAACATTTCCCTTCCAACCATTCCACCCCCGCCTTCGTGTCCATCTAGCCAACATTTCCCTTCCAGCCATTTCACCCCCCTTCATATTCATCTGCCCAACATATCTCTTCTTGCCATTCCACCCCCCCTTTCATATTCATCTGCCCAACATTTCCCTTCCAAGCATTCCACCCCTGCTTTCGTGTCCACCTGCCCAGCATTTCCCTTCCAGCCATTCCACCCCCCTCTTCATGTCCATCTGCCCAACATTTCTTTTCAAACCATTCCACCCCCGCTTTCGTGTCCATCTGCCCAGCATTTCCTTTCCAGCCATTCCACCCCCTGTTCTTCTCCATCTGCCCAACATCTCCTTTCTGGCCATTCCACCCCCCCCCCCCTTCGTGTTCTTCTGCCCAACATTTCCTTTACAGCCATTCCACCACACCCCTTCATTTCCATTTGCCCAACATCTTTCTTCCAAACATTCCAACCCCCTATGTCTATTTTTCCAGCATTTTTCTTCCAACCATTCCACCCCCGCCTTTATGTCCATCTACCCAACATCTCCCTTCCAGCCATTCCATCCCCCCCTCATATTCATCTGCTCAACATTTCCCTTCCAGCCATTCCACCCCCACCTTCATTTCCATCTGCCGAACATATCCCTTCCAGCCATTCCATCCCCCCCCCTTCATAGTTATCTACCCAACATCTCCCTCCTGGCCATTCCACCCCCCCCCCCACTTTCATGTCCATCTGCCCAACATTTCCCTTCCAACCATTCCACCCCTGCCTTCATGTCCATCTGCCCAACATTTCCCTTCCAGTCATTCCACCCCCCCTTCATATTCATCTACCCAACATCTCCCTTCCAGCCATTCCACCCCTGCCTTCATGTCCATCTGCCCAACATTTCCCTTCCAGTCATTCCACCCCCCCTTCATATTCATCTACCCAACATCTCCCTTCCAGCCATTCCACCCCCCCCCCTTCATATTCATCTGCCCAACATCTTCCTTCTGGCCATTCCACCCCCCCTCTTCATAGTCATTCTACCCAACGGTCTTCCCCTGCCCAATCGGGGCGGCCCAGCTGCTTTAAAGAAGGAGCGCCATCGGGCGCACCCGCGCCTGGCGGGCCCGCACCTGAGGGCCTCGCAAGAGGGCCCTTTGGCGTGGCCCTTAGGCGGGGACCTCCAAGGAAGCAACAGCCTATTGAATGGTCTTCTTTATTCTGAACCCCTGCACCCCGGCTTTATTCACCTCTGCCCTCCTGCACCCCGGCTCAGCAACAGCTCTCCCGGCCGGGATCGAGCCGCCGGGGATACAGGGCCCGCCTCCAGCTGAAGTTGCCCAATCGGGGCAATCAACAATCTGCAATTTAAAGAAAGCGCCTGCAGTTGGCCCAGATACCGCAACGGACACTTCATACAGAACCAACGCAAGACTGCCCGGCAGTTTGAGCTCACTTAATGACTGCTCTCGCTGCCTTCCGCAAGTATAGCCTCGTTAATAGAGCCACTGCATATCAGGTCCATGTTATTTATCTAGCTACCATACTGTTGTCAGCAAACGTTAATAGTTAGTCACCACTGTGCCATTGGTAGTATCCAACGCACTGTTGTAAGTAATATCCCTTTGCAAATCAACCGCTATACTGTTGTCAGTAGCCAGTCTCTATACTGTTGTCAGTAGCCAACAAAAACCAACAAAATCCAAAGCAACACCGCAAGACCGCCCTCTCGATCTTTCAAGCCTTACAACAGAGATCTTATCCTTGCTGAAACGCAGCAACTCATCTCTGAATCCACCCAGAACCTTGATGACCTAATTTCTCACTGGAACAATTGCCTCAGCTCAATCGCCCTATGTACAACATCCAACAGGCCTTCAGGTAAAAGAGTAAGTGCCCCATGGTACTCAGCTGATCTTAAAGCATCACTTAGCCAATTACGGAAACTGGAGAAACGCTGGCGCCGATCTCACTCTTTAAATGACCTGTCAGCATACAACTGTCATCTGGCTGCACATCGCAACGCAATCACCAACACGATGAAGCAGTACTACTCTGACACCTTAATGAGATCACTTAATAAACCACATGACCTCTTCGACCTGGTCAAGACTTTATCCAAGGAACCATCCTCTGGACCTCCATTTGAGCTATTTACAATCCAAGATATGTCAGACCAACAAAACCTCTACTATAGCCTCTACCACAGAGCAAAACTGCCAAACAACCCTAACCATGTTTTCTACCCCCTCCAAGAGAGGAATTGAAGACACTATTGCAGCCCTTAACACCAGTACTGCTCAGACCGATCCATGCCCAGCCTTCTGGATCAAGGAGCTTCGCAGTCACTTCAGCTCAGTACTGGCCAAAATAATGAATCTCTCCTTCTCAACTGGCTCCTTCCCTTCAGCCCTTAAACACACCTCTATCAGACCTCTGCTAAAAAACTGCAAGCTTGACTCCCAACAGGTGGAATCCTACAGACCCATATCTAGTATTCCACTACTCGCGAAGATCATTGAAAAGGAGGCCCAAAGGCAACTGCAGGATCACATTGACTCCGCTGCACCATTAGAACCCCTGCCAACATGGTTTTAGGGAATTCCATGGAGTGGAAACCCTCCTTACCACTCTCTTCTGCAAAATAATCACTGGCATTGACGACATCCGTCAAGGATTTGCACTCATCATTCTGGACATCGCTGCAGCTTTTGATTCAGTAAATCATGAGCTTCTACTAGGACGACTGATTGACAAAGGCATTAATGGAAAAGCGCTTGAATGGTGCAGATCCTACCTGTCCGAAAGATGGCAGCATGTTCGTTCTGGAGGGATAAAGTCTGAACCTTTCCACCAAAGCCAAGGAGTCCCTCAAGGATCCTCCCTTTCTGCGCTCCTTTTCAATATTTACATGCAGCCAATTTGTAATATCATCCGGTCTTTCAATGTTGATTGCATGTTATATGCAGACGATGTCCTGCTTTACATTCCCTTCTCTACCGAGCATCTGGACCTCTCCCCACTGACGAGTTGCTTCAATGCAATATCTGACTGGCTCCTGTCTCAAAACCTCAGAATATAACATAAGAAAACAGAAGTACTCTTCATAACAAGGAATCCCAATTTTACCCTCCCACAATATCTTAAAGTAAAAGAAGCGGAGTTGCAGTCTAAATCCTCAATACGATATTTGGGAGTCACACTAGATCAACGCCTAGACATGAAAGCCCACATAGGAAACATAGTCAGATCAGTTTACTACAAGATCCGCTCACTTAGACACCTACGTTCCATGCTTGATCCAACTGATTTCCGGACAATCTTCCAGGCGTTGGTTATACCCCATTTCGACTATGCCAACGTCATATTACAAGGTCTTCCCCAATCTACATTAAACCCGCTTCAGCTAGCCATGAACGCGGCAGCAAGAGTCATCCATGGAGCCTCCAGGTACGACCACGTTACGCCTCTGCTGATACAGTTGCATTGGCTTCCTATCCAAGCTAGAATAGTTTTCAAGACCTTGATAATCACTTTTAAAGCTGTCAATAATCTCACATCTGCATCCTTATCCTCCCTCATCCATAGCACATCTCCAAATAGAGCAAGGAGATCCATGGCTATAAACTCCCTCAAAATCCCAAAGGAACTTACTATTTGCACTAAATCGACAGCCAACAGAGCCTTCAGTCTCAGTGACCCCAAAATGCTGGAATGCACTACCCCCTGATATCCGGGCTATTAGGAGCCTGACACAGTTTAGGAAAGCTCTCAAATGCCACCTCTTCAACAAGTACCTTATAGAACCCAATGGCGTCACCTAGAGCCCAATAACACCCACTGATACCAGTCCCAGATAAATCTACGGTATATCAACAACTCACCAAGTTTGATATTCATTCCTATAGTGGGCTGGTGTTTTCCTATGAAACTTCTGTGTATATGATTCCATGTAGTATGTTTTGTAAATAGTTACCCCGGTTATCCAAGTTATTTATACCCTGTTACCTGTAAACTCATACGTGTTAAATGTACTGAGCATTTTGTTCCATGTGAACCGCGCTGATGATGAACAGTGCGGTATATAAGAGACTGTAAATAAATAAATAAATAAATCTCCCTTCTGGCCATTCCACCCATCCCCCTTTCATATTCATCTGCCCAACATTTCCCTTCCAACCATTCCAACCCCGCCTTCATGACCATTTATCCAACATTTCTCTTCCAGCCATTCCACCCGCCCCCTTTCATATTCATCTGCCCAACATCTCCCTTCCAGCCATTCCACCCCCTCCCCTTCATATTCATCTGCCCAACATCTCCCTCCTTGCCATTCCGCCCCACACCTTTCATATTCATCTGCCCAACATTTCCCTTCCAACCATTCCAACCCCGCTTTCGTGATCATCTGCCCAACATTTCCCTTCAAACCATTCCACCCCCGCCTTCATGAACATCTGCCCAACATCTCCCTTCCAGCAATTCCACCCCCTCCCCCTTCATATTCATCTGCCCAACATCTCCCTTCTTGCCATTCCGCCCCCCCCCCACCTTTCATATTCATCTGCCCAACATTTCCCTTCCAAGCAGTCCACCCCCACCTTTGTGTCCATCTGCCCAGCATTTCCTTTCCAGCCATTCCACCCCCTCTTCATGTCCATCGGCACAACATCTCCTTTCTAGCCATTCCACATCCCCCCCTTTCGTGCTCATCTGGCCAATATTTCCTTTGCAGACATTCCACCACACCCCTTCATGTCCATCTGCCCAACATCTCTCTTCCAAACATTCCACCCCCCTGTGTTCATTTGTCCAGCATTTTTCTTCCAACCATAACACCCCTGCCTTCGTGTCCATCTCCCCAGCATCTCCCTTCCAGCCATTCCACACTCCCCCCTTCATGTCTCTGCCCAGCATTTCCTTTCCAAGCATTCCACAACGCCCTTTGTGTCTACCTGCCCAGCATTTCCCTTCTACCTATTCCAACCCACCTTCTGTCCATTTGTCCAGCATTTCTCTTCCAACCGTTACACCCCCACCTTTATGTCCATCTGCCAAACATTTTCCTTCCAGCCATTCCACCCCCCCTCATTCATCTACCCAACATTTTCCCTTCCAGCCATTCCACACCCCCTTTATATTCATCTGCTCAACATCTCCCTCCCAGTCATTCCACCCCCCCTTCATAGTCATCTACCCAACATCTCTCTTCTGGCCATTCCACCCCCCCCCCCCTTCATGTCCATCTGCCCAACATTTCCCTTCCAACCATTCCAACCCTGCCTTCATGACCATCTGTCCAACATTTCCCTTCTGGCCATTCCACCCCCCTCCCTTCATATTCATCTGCCCAACATCTCCCTTCTGGGCATTGCACCCCCCCCCCCTTTCATGTCCATCTGCCCAACATTACCCTTCCAACTATTCCACATCAGCCTTTGTGTCCATCTGTCCAACATTTCCCTTCTTGCCATTCCACCCCCCTTTCATGTCCATCTACCCAACATTTCCCTTCTTGCCATTCCACCCCCCTTTCATGTCCATCTGCCCAACATCTCCCTTCTTGCCATTCCACCCCCCCTTTCATGTCCATCTGCCCAACATCTCCCTTCTTAACTTTCCACCCCCCTTTAATGTGCATATAACAAACATCTCCCTTCTTGCCATTCCACCCCCCCCCTTCATGTCCATCTGCCCAGCATCTCCCTTCTTGACATTCCACCCCCCCTTTCATGTCCATCTGCCCAACATCTCCCTTCTTGACATTCCACCCCCCCTTTCATGTCCATCTGCCCAACATCTCCCTTCTTGACATTCCACCCCCCCTTTCATGTCCATCTGCCCAACATCTCCCTTCTTGACATTCCACCCCCTTTCATGACCCTCTGCCCAACATTTCCCTTCTTGACATTCCACCCCCCTTTCATGTCCATCTGCCCAACATCTCCTTTCTTGCCATTCCACCCCCCGTTTCATGTCCATCTACCCAACATCTCCCTTCTTGCCATTCCACCCCCCCCCCTTTCATGTCCATCTGCCCAACATTTCCCTTCTTGCCATTCCACCCCCCCTTTCATGTCCATCTGCCCAACATTTCCCATTTTGACATTCCACCCCCCCTTTCATGTCCATCTGCCCAACATCTCCCTTCTTGCCATTCCACCCCCCCTTTCATGTCCATCTGCCCATCTCCCTTCTTGCCCTTTCATGTCCATCTGCCCAACATCTTCCTTCTTGCTATTCCACCCCCCCTTTCATGTCCATCTGCCCAACATCTCCCTTCTTGCCATTCCACCCCCTTTCATGTCCATCTGCCCAGCATCTCCCTTCTTGACATTCCACCCCCCCTTTCATGTCCATCTGCCCAGCATCTCCCTTCTTGACATTCCACCCCCCCCTTTCATGTCCATCTGCCCAACATCTCCCTTCTTGACATTCCACCCCCCCTTTCATGTCCATCTGCCCAACATCTCCCTTCTTGACATTCCACCTCCCCTTTCATGTCCATCTGCCCAACATCTCCCTTCTTGACATTCCAACCCCCCTTTCATGTCCATCTGCCCAGCATCTCCCTTCTTGACATTCCACCTCCCCTTTCATGTCCATCTGCCCAACATCTCCCTTCTTGACATTCCACCCAACCTTTCATGTCCATCTGCCCAGCATCTCCCTTCTTGCCATTCCACCCCCCCTTTCATGTCCATCTGCCCAACATCTCCCTTCTTGCCATTCCACCCCCCCTTTCATGTCCATCTGCCCAGCATCTCCCTTCTTGCCATTCCACCCCCCTTTCATGTCCATCTGCCCAACATTTCCCTTCCAAGCATTCCACTCCCGCTGTGTTGCTCTCTCCCCAACCTCATTCCCCTCAGCCATTTGCTCGCCCTAATCCTTTGTGCTAGTTGCACAAAACAGTGCTGATAGATGAAGCTCGCTGCAGCTCAGGTGTCTGTGTATAGCCATTGTTCATCTCTTGCTCGCTGCAGCTCAGGTGTCTGTGTATAGCCATTGTTCATCTTTTGCTCGCTGCAGCTCAGGTGTCTGTGTATAGCCATTGTTCATCTCTTGCTCGCTGCAGCTCAGGTGTCTGTGTATAGTGTGACGTAGAGGCTTCTCAAGAAGCAATGGAGATAGACGGAGATCTCGTGGAGAAAACTGGTACTGCAAGGGAAAGCAGGATTTTCTCTTCAGAAAGAAAAAAACATGTAGCTGATCAGGAACCACACCTCACCTTAAGGGAGGAGATAGGTCAAGTCCCTGATTGGGCACGCCCAAGCAGGAGGCGGGCAGTGCAACACACGGGGAGCTTGCTAAGCAATCAAACACAGAAACAGTGGGAGGAGAGACAGGAAGAGTTGGAGAAGGAGAGAGAGAAACAGCAACGGCAAGGAGAGCAACAAGGCAGCTGTGTTCCACAGAGAAGCAGTTGGGAGTTACAAAGCAAGTACTTGGGAGACTCAGGGGCAGTGAGAGACTTCTATGGGAAGAAGGGCTCAAAAACACTGAGAGACCTGAAGATACAGCCCATGATTCCAGAGAACCAAGCAGGACCTTGCAGCAGAAACCAGAGGGATAAAGATTTCTCCTGGAGACACTCTCAGCACAAGGTACGAAGTGGGGTTGAAGCAGCTAGCAGCTATAATATTGGGAAGCAAGAAAGCTGGAAGGATAACTTTAAAAGCCAGAACAAAGTCAGACAAAACTGTGGCAGTTTGGTGCAGCCTGAAAAACATTCAAGCAGCACAAGATATTCTAATAAGCCAGCTGAAGCCTACAGCCTAGAAGCTAATAGAAAGAAAACTGCTGAGCCTTATTGGAGAGACGTGAGCCAAGATAAATCTGACGTTTCTACTTTTAAAAGCCTGTTCAGAAACTCTCCAGAGCCAGTTGAAGTTTTAAAGGAAAACCCAGCACTTACTTTTAAAGATAAGTGGGGGAAGGGTTTTATTAGCACACCGAACTGTGGTGCTGACAAAAGCAGCCTTGCTAATTACCATGAGATAGACATCTTAAGCCAATGTTTACCTGAAGCAGAAGAAAGACTTCAGCGTAGCAAAGGGAAAACGCAGGCTGAATTACTTCTAACAGAGTTCAGGGAATTCCTAGAAAGAAAGGCAGTTTCTCCTTCTTATTCAGCACAGCATGCAAACAGCTGTGAAGAGGAGATGCCCTTAGATGTTTCCCTGCCTTCCACAGAGCAAGAGATAGCAATGGATTGCTCAACTTGTATCATTGAAAAGGACATTAATTAAAGTGCTTTAAAAGTTATATGAAAGAAATATAACAGAAGTTACCTTACTTGTTATCATGCTGAGAAAACTTATGAAAGTTGAATAAGTTAAAGCATTTTTCTGGATATAAGAAGCTTTGCTGTTGTCCCAGACTTTTTAGTTTCACTTCATGAAAGAGTCACATGACAATTTGAATGTGAATCCAGAAGCTAATGGACACTGAGCCCTGCATTGCAAACCCTGTATATTTTGGTTTTCTCACTCTTGTTTTTGTGCTATAAAACTTCTTAGCGTCTGTTTGCACTGAACTGCAAAGCGGGAAATAAACCTCATAAAAAGAAATTTCTTTGCCTGCCTTTAACTACTTGAGCACACAACTAAAATCTCAACCCCTTCAGGAGGCTCAGGACTACATCACCCAGAATCCCTAGGGTCTCATCGTAGTACCTTACCCCTGAAGGGCACCAAAGGCCACCTCCTCCTGGAAACCCTCAAGGTCCAGGTAGTGGGTGGGTGGCAATAGCCATCTCTTGCTCACTGCAGCTCAGATGTCTGTGTATAGCCATTGTTCATCTCTTGCTCGCTGCAGCTCAGGTGTCTGTGTATAGCCATTGTTCATCTCTTGCTCGCTGCAGCTCAGATGTCTGTGTATAGCCATTGTTCATCTCTTGCTCGCTGCAGCTCAGGTGTCTGTGTATAGCCATTGTTCATCTCTTGCTCGCTGCAGCTCAGATGTCTTTGTATAGCCATTGTTCATCTCTTGCTCGCTGCAGCTCAGATGTCTGTGTATAGCCATTGTTCATCTCTTGCTCGCTGCAGCTCAGATGTCTGTGTATAGCCATTGTTCATCTCTTGCTCGCTGCAGCTCAGGTGTCTGTGTATAGCCATTGTTCATCTCTTGCTCGCTGCAGCTCAGATGTCTGTGTATAGCCATTGTTCATCTCTTGCTCGCTGCAGCTCAGGTGTCTGTGTATAGCCATTGTTCATCTCTTGCTCGCTGCAGCTCAGATGTCTGTGTATAGCCATTGTTCATCTCTTGCTCGCTGCAGCTCAGATGTCTGTGTATAGCCATTGTTCATCTCTTGCTCGCTGCAGCTCAGATGTCTGTGTATAGCCATTGTTCATCTTTTGCTCGCTGCAGCTCAGATGTCTGTGTATAGCCATTGTTCATCTCTTGCTCGCTGCAGCTCAGATGTCTGTGTATAGCCATTGTTTATCTTTAAAGGGGCTAGAGGCTCTTTATATAGGATCTTAACCCATTAAAATTAATTTCCCCCACCCCCATCCGATCAGGAACCCTGAACAAGAGAAGGGCAGTATATCCTTTTAAAGGTCTTCTCGGCATCCACAGCTAACAACAGCTGGGGCACCTGATATTGCTGTCCTCTCCAGATTAAACTTAATACCTGTGATACTGGAAACACTGAGGTGCAAGTACAGATTTGGGGTCTGGCCCAAAGACTCAGTAGCTACTCTACTGACTGCTATACTCAGCTTGGAGCATGGATTATATTAATTATATATATTATATAATTATACTATAATTATTCTTGGTCACTGGACTAGAGGTACAGCACAGAGAGCACAGCGTAACTGTATTCTAGTCCTTATGGTATAACTACAGCGAAGAGAAGGATTGAAGAGCAGCATCTGTTTAAACTCAGTACAGTCAAACCTCGGTTTTCATTTGCCCCGGTTTTCATACGCTTCGGTTTTCAACGTCTTTTTTGACTGAGATTTTGTCCCGGTTTTCATAGATCGCTTCGGTTTTCAAAGTCTTTTTTACTGAGATTTTGTCCCGGTTCTCGTACATCGCTTCGATTTTCGTAAAGTACAGTCCTGTAAATACATACACCCTCATGCTGCACACTGGTCTGTATACACTGCCGGAACGCCCGCCCGGTCCCGGCAGCACTGCCCCCCGGACTCACCGATCGCCAGCGTGATGAGAAGCGAAAGCCAGCTGAGCACGTAAATGAAACACATCCTCAGCCTGGTCAGAGTCAGAAAGGCAAGGATTGTGCAGAGAGGAAGGCCCCGATCTCGTCCACCACCTGCCCGTTCTCTGGAGCGCCCCCTCAGGCTCGGAGGTAGCAGGGAAGAAAAGCTATCAACGTAAGCAGGAGATGTTGCATGAATGTGGGAGGCAGTTCTTTTTCTTGCAGGGTACGTCTAAAGCTATATCATTAAGATTTTCTGCCATTCTGAAGCATTGAGCAGATAATGTAAAGGTATTTTAATGGGCTGAATCCAATGTGATTCCGAAGAGAGCTGGGCACAGCAGCTTGTCAGGGGTGGCTAAGGCCAGATGTTAACATACTGTACTGTACAGTACTGTACTTAGCTTGCTTTCAGTGATGTTAAATGTTCATTTATCCATTTCATTAGTCATTTATATTTATTTCTCATTGTTTTCTGTATGTAAAAATATAGTTATTCTCTATAAAATGCATTTTTTGTGAATATTTTTGGGTGTCTGGAACGGATTAATTGGATTTACATTATTTCTTATGGGAAATATTGCTTCAGTTTTCATACGTTTCAGTTTTAGTCAGACTTTTTCGAACGGATTAATCATGAAAACCGAGGTTTGACTGTATTTTTAAATTCAATAGTTTCCTCATCTGCAACTGGCCTCCAATAGGGCAATCATGTAAATGTGACCCCCAGGGCTCAGGCATTAAGGGATAATTTCCAGCATCTTCCCCTTAACAGCTGATTGTGTGTAATAATCCAGCCTGCAGGGGTTTATTTATTTAACTTGGCTTATATACTGCTTTTCTACCAGTCAAAGCAGTGTACATTCACGTACTGTATACATATTTTTCCCTGCTCCTACGGAGGGTTAAGTAGCTTGCCCAAGGCCACAAGGAGCACCTGTGAGATTAGAAACCCCAGTCCTTCCAGCACAAGGTTACTGTCCTCTAGTGGGATTTGAACCCCTGGCCCTCGGTATCTTGCCCCAACCACTAGGCCATTCCTCCTGTTCTACATGCCCCAGCACCTGGATAAATGTATAGCTAAAAAGGATTTTCTAGTTCACTCTTCCCACCAAGAGGTGTCAAGGGGAGGTTCTGATGTCGATAATGGCAGCTGTTATGTGGATATTTGCTCTAAGTGGCACTTACAGACCTCCTTGGCTCTTTCCGAGAGTCCCCAGAAATGATGCAGCTAGCAGTGATGATGTTCAGTGTGCTATCTGGATAACTATCCTGCTAACTTTAGGGCAGCCTTTGTGCTGCCGTAAACTCTCCAGATAGCAGACTGAATATCACCGTTACTGGAACGCTAGTGGCAGTGACTGCTCTATATGTATATTCAGAAGAGCTCACTATCTGCCTAGCGATGCTGAATACAGCTTTTATTGTTTAAAAAGAAACAACTGTGAAGTTTAAATATTGACTCAAGTAATATTTTAGAGAAAAACTCATCTTATTTTTCTCTTTTCTGCCTCAGTCAGGCCTCATGGAAGGTTGGACCAATGTTAGGGGAGATGAGACGTAGCCTTCTCTCTGCCAAGCTCAAGAGGGAGTAAAGGGGCACCTGAGAGTCAGCAGTAGGAATACTGAACTGGTCCCTGGATTAGGTAAGAAGAGAGGATTTAGGTCTCCTTATCTTACTCAAAGACTGAGAAAAGGACTGTGTACACAGAGTCTATGGCCACTGGAGAGGACTGGCAGCCAGAGCTAAACTGAAGTTCAGTGACCAGCAGGGTCAGCTGGAAGAGAGGACTTACATGGCCTGTGAAAGTTCTAGGGAGAGGATGTCCAGTTAAGATTTGTACCAAGGAAGTTATTGTTTATGATTTATTAAAATTTGATATTCTACTGTACCCTTTGTATCAGCAGAGCAGTATACATAAAAGCAATCAAGAAAGAAATCAATAAAACACAGGAAAGAGAAGAAGTCATATACTACAGAAGGAGGGTAGGATGGAAGAGGGTAAGAGATGTAGGTCACGAGTGGAGGGGATGGGAAGCAGAGTCCTGTGCAGCCAATGGAGACAAATCGAAAGCTAACTGAAATAGGTGGTTCTTAAGACAAGACTTGAATCTGGTGTAGGACAATTCCAAATGAAGGTCAGCAGAAAGCACGTTCCAAAGACTGGGGCCAAGAAAATAAAAAGCAGAGTGGCAGGTTAATTCATAACAAGCACAAGAAGGAGAGGAAAGGTGGAGGCGGTTGGCATAAATGGAGCGTAGAAGTCGTGACAGTGCTTGGGGGATAATATGTGATGACAGATAAGAGGGTATGACAGTGTGTAGGGTTTTGTGAACTATGGTGAGGAGTTTATATTGGAACTGGCATGAAAAAGGTAGCCAATGGGAGTTAATGAGCAGAGGGGCAGCACAGTCAAATTTGAAATCATGGTGCAGAACTCGTATAGCTGTGTTTTGAACAGTTTGAAGACATTTAAGCTGATAATTAGGAAGTCTGGCATAGACAACGTTACAGTAATCAAGGTGAGATATGACCATGGACAAAAACAGCATAGCTATGGCAGAGTCAGAAATGAATGAACGAATGGAGCAGATTTGACAGAGGGCGAAGAAGGTGCAATTCACTATGATGCTAATCTGTTTGTGTTAAGTGCGAGAACTGTCAAGGATGACACCCAGGTATTTGAATGAGGATGCCAGTAGGATAAGAGCCCATCAAGTGAGGGGGCCAGAGAAGGGACTAAAGCAAAATCTTGGTTGGGCAGATTACTAAATAGGATCCCCAGGGAGCCTAAAAGATGTGTGAATGAGAGGTATCATTTCAGATCCCAGAGAAAGAGAAGACATTTTCAAGAGAGGAGATGCTATCCAAGGAGGTCTTGTCCAGAGGATTCCAAGGGCTAGATGAGAGGATGAGGAGAATTGAGAGGAAGACTTCAGATGACAAGAACCCAGTGTCTATTTTTGCATTTTGCACTTCTAAATATTTCTTGTCATGTATCCATGAAAGTAACAAATGAACTGTTTGTCCTACTGATTCATCCAATAAATTCCATGTAGCTATAATTTCTGGAGTAGGCAAAGGCACTCTCTGACATGGAAGCAAGCCCGAGTACTGAACGAGCGAATGATCGTCCATAAGCCGTAGCCTAGAAATAATCTCTTTTTCCTACTCCTCAGGACCCACAAGGAAGAGGACAAGAGAAATCTCCATTTCCACAATCTGTAGCCTCTGGAAGGTCTATTACCCATCCATCAGAAGACTCACTACACCAATTTTCCTTCTACCCCTCCTGTCTAGGTTAGCCATCGCAGTGACAGTTCTTAACCATGAAGCACAGACTACAGTTTATTCTAGATCATGATACATGTGCACTCTGAGTAAAACCACTAGGAGTTTCCACTGAGTGATGACTGAAACTCCTTCCATCGATGGGCTCTGAATATCACTTCTGCAGCACCCCCGGCCATGATCAGTCTAGTATAATGCCAGCTTCCTTGTTATAGCGCAGCTGTATTGCATTGAATAAGATCATCTTAAAAACTTTGCAGTCTGAGGTGAAAGGAGACTCAGGTAAGTAATTAACTGAAGACTGACCTTCCTGCATAGTAAAGACCTCCAGCAGGTGCTGGGCCTCCTTGTGGATCTGTTGTTCCAGGCTGCTCTTCCCCAGTCCCAGGTTCCGCAGAGTCATCAGTCCGAAGCGACGCTGCTGTTTCCAAGTATGACCATTGGACGAACCGATACCTAAGACCATTGGAAAGAAAATACAAATATGTGCAAACATTAATAAAGGTTAAGGGGAGAAATGGACAGGAAGTAGGATCTATGGTATCTCTCAGGGAAGGGAAATCAGCAGAGACTAAGGGGGGGGGGGGGTAGTTATTAAAATGCATTATGGCAATAACACACATTATTTGATCCTTAACAGGGATTGTCCAGGGGTGATCGGGACCATTTGTGGGGACTCATTTTGGGGGCCTCATTTGCATATCCACTGGACCTCATTTGCATACATTTAATTTATTTTATTTTAAAATGTATATGTTGCCCATCAAAAATTTTAGTTGGCTTTCAAAGGAGCCCTTCACAAGTCTCTTTTTCTCCTGGCAATGGACGTAGGGGCATGTTTACTAAATATTTATTTATTTATCGAACAATTCTTTTATACCACCATATCTACAAGTCAAGGCGGATTACATGGAACAAAAGAATGAACTATACATGGAACATAAGTAATTGTACAACATAACAATAGAACACTTGAAGGGAGCAAACTATCCCTTAAACTATAGAACATTTGTAACAATGTAACCATACAGGATGAACTGTGCTGTAATTGTGCAAGTACTAGAACAATTGAGGAAAGTAACTGTAGAATGTAAACAATAGGAGATTTGTAACAATGTAACTGTACAGGATGCACTCTGCAGAGGAAGGCTGCAGGATGCAGGGCTGTAGTTGTTCTGTGTCATGGAGTGGTCCTCTGTTTGTAGGGAAGGGTAGCTATGGCATATGGCTTGAGGGCCATGTTGGATAGTGATGTAAAGTGGGTCACAGTCATATGGATATGGATGTACCCAGTGAGGGGTACCCCACGAAGGGGATCAATGATGGGGGGGGGGGGGGGATATGTGTCTGAAACAAAGAATTCCAGGAAGATAAATGTCTAACTTTCTGCGAAAGTCTGCAATGTTTGCGAGGACGTGCAGGTCCGGGGGGAGTGACTTCCAGATGGTCGGTGTATTTATTTATTTATATTCTCTTATATACCGCGCTATTCTGCATCAGTAGGTTTACATTGAACAAACTGAAATTACATTGAACAGGGTATTATAACTTGGAGATAACTATTTTACAGGGAACATGGGCTATGGAGGGTTAAGTGGCTTGCCTAAGACCACAAGGAGCACCTGTGGGACTAGAAACCCCAGTCCTTCCAGCCCAAGGTTGCTGTCCTCTAGTGGGATTTGAACCCCCGACCTGAAGTACCTTGCCCCAACCACTAGGCTACTCCTCCACTCCAAGCAAAATGTATACAAAATGTTCGAGGGGTGATCCGGGAAACTACAGACCGGTGAGCCTGACATCAGTATCGGGAAAAATGGTAGCAACCATCATAAAGAATAAAATTACTCAGCATGTAGATAGTCACAACCTAATGGGAGACAGCCAACATGGCTTTAGACAAGGAAGATCTTGTCTTACTAATCTGTTATGTTTTTTTGAAGGAGTGAATAAACAGGTGGACAAAGGTGAGTCGGTTGATATAGTATATCTGGACTTTCAGAAAGCCTTTGACAAGGTCCCTCATGAGAGTCTTTTGGCAAAACTAAAGAGTCATGGGATAGGAGGCAGTGTACTATTGTGGATCAGGAACTGGTTAAAAGATAGAAAGCAGAGGGTAGGGCTAAATGGCCAATTTTCCCAATGGAGAAAGGTGAATAGTGGTGTACCCCAGGGACCTGTGCTGGGTCCGCTGCTTTTTGACATATTCATAAATGACCTGGGAAAGTGGAATAACGAGTGAGGTTATCAAATTTGCAGATGACACAAAACTATTTAAAGTTGTTAAAACCCAGGAGGATTGTGGAAAATTGCAAGAGGATCTTGATAAATTGGAAGACTGGGCATCAAAATGGCAGATGAAATTTAATGTGGAGAAGTGCAAGGTTATGCACCTAGGGAAGAACAACCCAAACTATGGTTACACGATGCAAGGTTCCACATTAGGAACCACCACCCAGGAAAAAGATTTAGGCGTCATTGTGGATACCATGTTAAAACCCTCGGCCCAGTGTGCAGCGGCGGCCAAGAGAGCAAATAGAATGCTAGGTATGATAAGGAAAGGAATGGAAAATAAAACAAAAGATATTATAATGCCTCTATATCGTTCCATGGTGAGACCGCACCTTGAATATTGTGTGCAATTCTGGTCGCCGTATCTTAAAAAGGATATAGCGATTTTAGAAAAGGTTCAGAGAAGAGCCACCAAAATGGTAAAGGGGATGGAAGGTTACTCCTATGAAGAAAGGCTAAAAAGGTTGGGGCTCTTTAACCTGGAAAAGAGACGGCTGAGGGGAGATATGATAGAAGTCTATAAATTAATGAACGGAGTGGAACGGGTAAACGTAGATCGATTGTTTACCTTATCAGAATATAGAAAGACTAGGGGACATGCAATGAAGCTACAGGGTAAACTATTTAAGACTAATAAAAGAAAATATTTTTTCACTCAACGTGTAATCAAACTCTGGAATTTGTTACCGGAGGATGTAGTAAAGGCTGTTAGTGTAGCTGGGTTTAAAAAAGGTTTGGACAAGTTCCTGGAGGAAAGGTCCATAAACCATTATTAAGAAGGGACCCAGGATATCAATGTTTGAACCAATACAAGCATTGTGGAACCTGTGTCCCTTGGGGAAACTGCTAGGTACATATGACCTAGATTGGCCACTGTTGGAAACAGAATACTGGGCTTGATGGACCTTGGTCTGACCCAGTATGGCATATCTTATGTTCTTATGTATACAAGCAAAATGCTCTGTTGGAGGTGGAGGCACTGGTGTGTGTAATTGTTGTAGGTAAGAACATAAGATATGCCATATTGGGTCAGACCAAGGTCCATCAGACCCAGTATCATGATTCCAACAGTTGCCAATCTAGGTCACAAATACCTAGCAGTATCCCTAAAAGACACAGGTTCCACAATGCTTGTATTGGCGCAAGCAGTGGATATCCCGGGTCCCCTTTAATAAAGGTTTATGGACCTTTCCTTCAGGAACTTGTCCAAACCTTTTTTAAACCCTGCTACACTAGCAGCTTTTACTACATCCTCCGGTAATGAATTTCAGAGTTTGATTATGCGCTGAGTGAAAATATATTTTCTCCTATTAGTCTTATATGGCTTACACTGTAGCTACATTTCATGTCCCCTAATCTTTATACATTTTGATGGCGTAAACAATCAATCTCCATTAACCCATTTCACTTCATTCATTAATTTATAGTCCTCTATCATTATCTCCCCTCAGCAGTCTCTTTTCCAAGTTGAAGAACCCTAACCTTTTTAGCTTCTCCTCATAGGGGTATTCTTCTATCCCGTTTACCATTTTGGTGGCTCTTCTCTGTACCTTTTCTAATAACACTATATCCTTTTTAAGATACGGCCACCAGAATTGCACACAATATTCAAGGTGCAGTCGCACCATGGAACAATACTGAGGCATTATAATATCCTTTGTTTTATTCTCCATTCCTTTTCTTGTGGTTCCTAGCATTTTATTTACCATCTTGGCAGCCGCTGCACAATGGGTGGAGGGTTTCAAAGCTTTTTTTTTTGGGTGATTCCTAATGTGGAACCCTGCATTGTGTAATCATAGTTTGGGTTGTTCTTTCCTAGGTGCATAACTTTGCACGTCCACATTGCATTGTCCATTTGAACATCCAGTCTTCCAATTTATTAAGGTTCTCTTGCAGTTTTTCACAATCCTTTTGGGTTTTAACAACTCAGAATAATTTTGTGTCATCTGAAAATTTGATTACCTCACTCTTTATTCCCATGACTATCTACATATTCAGAAATTTTATTCTTTATGATGGTTTCTACCATTTTCCCCAATACGGACGTTAGGCTCACCGGTCTGTAGTTTCCCGGATCCCTTTTTAAAAATTGGCATTATATTGGCCATCCTCCAGTCTTCAAGTATTACAGATGATTTTAAGGATAGTTCACTAATTCTAATAGTAGGTCTGCAATCTCATATTTCAGTTCTTTCAACACCCTTGGATGTATAGCATCCGGTCCAGATGATTTGCTACTCTTCAATTTATCAAATAGTTGTAATACATCTTCCCGGTGTATCGATATTTCTTTAGATTCTTCTGTGGCATCATGTTTAAATATCATTTCAGTCATGGGTAACATCCCTACATCTTCCTCAGTAGAGACCGAAGCAAAGAATTTATTCAGTCTCTTTGCTATTATCATTTTAGTCAAAGCGGTTTACATTGTAACTTAAACTTGGTAATACATTGTACATTAAACAGGACATTGATCATTTGGATTTTTCTAATGCAATGGAGGGTTAAGTGACTTGCTATGACCTTGACTGCTCTTAGTGCCCCTTTTACCCCTCTATCTTGTAATGGTCCAACTGACTCCCTCACAGGCATTCTTCTACAAATGTACTTGAAAAAGTCTTTATTATGTATTTTTGCTTCAACAACAATCTTCTTCTTAAATTCTTTCTTTGCCTGCCTTATCAATGCCTTGCATCTTACTTGCCAGAGCTTATGTTGTTTCCAGCTTTTGTCATTTGACTCCTTTTTCCATTTTCTGAAAGATGCTTTTTTTTTGGCATCAGCCGCCTCTGACCTCACCTTTAAACCATGCTGACAGCTTTTTGGAATTCCTTCCACTTTTCTTAAAGCGTGGAATACAGCTGGTCTGGGCTTCCAAGATAGTATTTTTAAACAACATCCATGCTTGATGTACATCTTTTACCTTTGCAACTGTTCCTTTTAGTTTTTCTCAACTATTTTCCTCATTTTATCATAGTCTCCCTTTTGAAAGTTAAAAGGTAGTACTGTGGATTTCCTTGCCATCCTTCCTCCATTTATTAAATCAAACGCGATCATGCTACGATAACTATTGCCAAGTGGCTATAACACCCTTATCTCTTGCACCAGATCTTGTGTTCCACTAAGGACTAGGTCCAAAATGATCTCCCCTCTGGTTCATTCATGAACCAGCTGGTCAAAGAAGCAGTCATTTATTTCATCTAGGAACTTTATCTCCCTAGCATGTTCTGCCATGACACTGAACCAGTTGATACTGGGGTAATTGAAATCAGCCATTATTAATACTGTGCTGTAACTTTTGTTAGCTTCCCTGATTTCTTTAAGCATTTCATCATCCATTTGTTCATTCTGGCGAGGCGGTCGATAGTATACCCCCACTGCCATCGCCTTCCCCTTTTTACATGGAATTTCAATCCATAGACATTCTATAGTGAATTTTGTTTCCTGCAAAACTTTAATCCTTTGTGACTCAATGCCCTCTCTAACATAGAGCGCAACTCCTCCACCAATTTGTGACTCACAAATATAAAAATGGGAATGAAGTAGATACCACACCATTCAAAGAAGATGAAGTGTTAGAACAACTTGCAAAACTGAAAGTGGACAAGGCTATGGGACCAGATGGGATACATCCAAGGATACTGAAAGAGATTAGGGAGGTTCTTGCAGGGCCATTAAAGGGCTTTTTCAACAGATCCTTGGAAACAGGAGAGGTTTCTCAGGACTGGAGAATGGCTGATTTCGTACCTCTACACAAAAGTGGTGACAGGGAAGATGTGTCAAACTACAGGCTGTGAGCCTTACCTCGGTGGCGGGAAAAGTAATGGAGGCACTCCTGAAACAGCGAATAGTGAACTTTATCAAAACCAACAGGATGCAAGACCCGAGGCAACATCGTTTTACCGAAGGACGATCCTGCCAAACAAATCTGATTGAGTTCTTCGACTGGGTGACCAGGGAACTGGATCAAGGGCATGCGATGGATGTCATCTACCTGGATTTCAGCAAAGCCTTTGATACTGTGCCTCATAGGAGGCTTATCAATAAACTCAGTAACTTGGGGACGAATCCCAAGATAGTAAATTGGATCAAAAATTGGTTGACTGACAGACGACAGAAGGTGATGGTAAATGGAGCTCACTCGGATGAAGGGAAGGTGATTAGAGGGGTGCCCCAGGGATTGGTCCTGGGCCCGGCACTGTTCAATGTATTTGTAAGCGATATTGCTGAAGGACTGAATGGAAAAGTCTGTCTTTTTGCAGAGGGAGTGGTTAACATGAGAAAAGATATACAAAAGCTGGAAGAATGGTCTAATGCTTGGCAATTACGATTTAATGCAAAGAAGTGTAGAGTCATGCACTTGGGTAGCAGAAATCCAAGGGAAATGTATGCGATAGGGGGCGAGAGGTTGGTGTGCACGGATCAGGAGAAAGACCTTGGTGTGATTATTACTGAAGATCTCAAGGTGGCAAAACAGTGCGACAAGGCGGTGGCAAAAGCCAGGAGGATCTTGGGCTGCATACAAAGAGGAGTAACCAGCAGAAAGGAAGAGGTACTTATATCACTGTACAAGTCACTGGTGAGGCCTCACTTGGAATACTGTGTTCAATTTTGGAGACCGTATCTTGCAAAGGATGTAAAAAGACTGGACACTGTTCAGAGGAAGGCGACCAAAATGATTTGGAGCCTGCGTCAGAAGCCTTATGAGAAGAGACTTGAAGACCTAAACATGTACACTTTGGAGGAGAGGAGGGACAGGGGAGATATGATTCAGACCTTTAAATACTTAATGGGAAATAATGAACAAACAAACCTCTTCCAAAGACGGGGAAGCTGTAAAACTAGAGGGGCATAACAGGAAGCTGCAAGGTGGCAAATTGAAGGGCAATGTCAGGAAATACTTTTTCACTGAAAGGGTGGTGGATGCTTGGAACACCCTCCCGATGGAAGTGGTGGGGGCAAACACGGTGACGGAATTCAAAATGGCATGGGACAGACACAGTGGATCCCTTTACAGCAACAGGATAAAATTAAAATAAATTGAACCATCTAAATTCTCAACAAATAGGGGTGTCCTGCATGGAGTGGTGGGTTCACCCCTAAACAAAGACGTGAGGAGGGGTGGCCTGCACGGAGCAGCAGGTGCACCTACTCTTGCCATCATACTGAGCAGACTAGATGGACCATGCTGGTCTTTTATCTGCCGTCATTTACTATGTTACTAAGATGGTTAGCAGACCTGGGATATTGTGCAGCAGTAACGCAGTTAATCCTGCTGAATATCTGCAGTTGCTGCTTCTACTGCGTGGTCCGATGCTGGCTGGCAAGCATCAGGGAGTTCTGGGAATGCAGTGGAGGTGCCAACTAGTGATACCCGGACAGCAGTGATTTTGAGCTGCTGCCCGGTGTGATGAGGAAGTTCCATTCTCTACCTTAAAAACACAGGATTCACTGAATTCTAGTCCTGAAGCTGACAGGCAGGCAGGCCATGTGAGCAGCTGTTGTCAGGGACGACAAAAACAAACTCAGCCACGAGGTTGGAAAACACGCTCAGCTGAGAAACATTCCCCAATTCCTAATAGCTTGCACCTGGAAAGGGGAAGAGCTTATAGCCACTATAAGAGCTATGCAGGAAATACAGAGTTAGAACTAAGAGAACTAGGAGAACTGGCTGAAGGAGGAGAATTAGCTGAAGCAGCTGACCTAGAGGAAGAAGGAGGAGTTTCAGACTTTGACCCAGGACGTGAGTCAGAGTCAGAACCAGAACCAGGAAGAGTTCTCCACAGAAACTACCCAGAGTCCTACAGGAGGAAGCAGCTAGTAAGGGCAGAGAATAGGTGTGAATGTTCTGCTGATTGCAAACCCTTTGGAGCTCAGAGGCAATGTTCCAACCGGAGTGATTGGAAGCCTAAAGACAAACAGTATGTATCTGAGAGCTGTAGCCTGAAGAATGATTCTGCTGGGAAGTTAAAGTTTGTAGATAAAAGAAATACCTACAGGGTTAATGCTGAGAAGCCTCGTGCAGAAAATCCTAGGTGGGGGCAGGGCTTTAACACTCAGCCGAGGGATTTAAGCACAGAACTGAAGAGAGAGCATTTAACACCTCCAGAGAGAGAAAGGTATTTCCCGGAGGACGTGTGCATGTCTGAGGAAGATATCCTAGAAGTTCCTAAGCCTCAAAGAAAACCCCGCAGGCTGAAACCTGGTGTTAGGAGGGGAGAAGTATTAAAGCCTGAAGATAGAGCCAGTAAGCTTTCCAGGGGGAGAACCTCATACAAGAAGTGGGACTATAGAAACCCTGAATGGTGGCTTCCCTCTCTCCCAGACACTGAGGAATACGGTAGCTGGTATTCCAGCCCTAGAGGGAGTTGCACAGAGAGACACTGTGACGGCACATTACAGGGGAACTTGCAGAGGTATTCTGATACAGAGAAGTCAGATAATTCTGAATGCATACAGGAGCCTATGATCACTCAGTGAATGTTCATTTAATGGTGACCCAATGGACTGCACATTGATTTTATCTGATAAAGTGACGTCTCTGTGTTAGTCAGGGCTGTGTAGTGTGTAAGGCAAACACTACAACTGAAGAATGCTGTTTTGCTCATAGTGAAACTATGTGCTGCGTTTGAATGTTTAACTTTGACCATTTACCTTGAGAAGCAAGAAGAAGCTGTTCTACTTTCCTTTATGTTTTGCCAGAAAGCATGGCTTATTTATTTTGAGCATTGTGTTATGTTTATTTGAATAATCCGACCCCCGGGAGGGGAAATAAATCCTTTTACCTTCAACCACTCGTGTTACACAACTACTTAATTGCCATCAGACGCAGACCTGCTAGCCCTAGGCGGCAGCCTGCCCACCTGGTGGTGACACCGGGTATCACTAAGTGGGGAAAGTTAGGCTCCTGACATTTGCCACCAAAGCTAATCAGGTAGTGCCTGGATAGTGCTGCCTCCTGGTTAGCTTCTTTGCTATGGCTGAGCCAGATATTCAATGCCAGTGGCTGGATATTTATTTATTTATTTATTTAACATTTTTTATATACCGCGCTATTTGTTTTCAGTGCGGTTTACAAGTAACAGATCTGCACAATCAGAAAACACTGGTGTGCTTACATTATAACAGGGAAATTAAACTTGGAACAGGGGGTAATAAAACTATAACTATGTACACACAGTGGAACTATGTACAAAAACAGTGTAAAAACTGAGCTATGTATAAACATATAGGGTTCTTTAGTATTCACAGGCAGACCATGGTCGGAATAAGGTAGGACATAAGAGAACTTGGGGCAGAGATTACTTGTGAGGGAATTGGGGAGAAGAGTGAGAGTTAGTCGGTTTAAGAGGGCTGTTGATCCGATGAGGATTGGATGCTTGTGCAAAATGGATCAGGAAGATGTGGTGCTTGATTGCCTTACGAAATTGAGAGAGGTCTTTAATCGCTCTTATTTCAGGTGTGAGGTCATTCCAGCATTTAGGTGCATAGAAGGCGAAGGTCCTTTTCTTGGTTGATTGGGTACATTTGATGGACTCCTTGGGGATAATCAGGGTGTTGTCCGTTGTTGTCCTTCTCTCTCTGTTTTTTGGGGTGAGGGAGATGAGATCGTTAAGAGACGTGGGGGCAAGGTTGTTGATGATCTTGAAAGTGATGATGAGGATTTTATAGGTTATCCTGCAATGAATTGATATCCAGTGTAGTTCCATGAGAGTCGGGGTGATATGGTCTGATCTTGATAGACCACAAAGCACCCTAGCAGCCGCATTCATCGCCAGTTGTAGAGGATTAATGGTGTTTTTAGGTAGACCGTATAAGATGACATTAGCATAATCAAAATGAGGTAGTGTGAGGGCCTGGAAAATGGTCCGGAAGTTGTTGTGAGGTAGCATGGGTCTGAGTTGTCTTAGCGTTCTTATTTTATTGTAGACAGCCTTTGTGACGTTCCGAATGTGTTCCTTAAATTCAAAATGCTGATCCAGAGTAATCCCTAGGTAGCGAATAGATGGTTTACAGGGGAGATCCGCATCTCTCACTTTTAGAGAGGATGGAGGTGAGAATGCTTTGTTTCTTGATATGAAGAGAACTTCGGTCTTCTTGAAGTTTATACGGAGGTTTTGAGAAGCTAACCAGTCTGTGATGGCATTGAAGCATTGGATAAGGTTGGTGAAGTCTGGTTGACTGACTTTAAATGGAGTAAACAATAGAACATCGTCAGCGTAGATTAATGAGGAGATGTTGAAGGTGCGTATGATGTCACAGATCGGCTGTAAGTATACATTAAACAGAAGTGCAGATAATGACGATCCTTGCGGAACACCTTGGTGTTGGTGGAGAGGTGTGGATGTGGTGGGACCGACTCTGACATGTTGCCATCGCTCAGACAGGTATGACCTACACCATTCCCAGGCGAGACCCTCGATTCCTTTTTCTAGGAGTCGGGCAAGGAGTAGATTATGATTGACTGAGTCGAAGGCAGCGGAGATATCTAGGAATATTAGAGCAAAGCCGTTTTCTGCTTTATCAAGACCTCTGTTCAGTGTATTAGTTAGGGTGGTAAGGAGAGTTTCTACACCGTGTGATTCCCTGAAGCCGTGTTGACTGGGATCAAGCGGTGAGGCTGTATCAATGTGATGTTGTATCTGTCTCTGAACAACCTTCTCTATTATTTTGGCTAATAGAGGTATGCTCGAGATTGGGCGGTAGGAGTCAGGCTTTAGTGGGTCAAGCCTAGAGTTCTTCAGTAGAGGTCTTATAGAGGTTTGTTTAAGGAGAGATGGGAACGTGCCTGTTGCAAAGGAGAGTCCAATGATGTTGACTAGGATTGGGCTCAATTCGGCACGTAGCGATCTGACCCAGTATGCTGGGCATGGGTCACTTGGAGCTGTAGAAGTGTTGATGGAGGTGATGAGATCTTGAATGTTTTTTTCAGAGGGTGTTGTAAATGTTGTGATTGCAGGGAATGGGGAGTGAGAGTGTGATGGTGTTGTGACTGAGATTGTGTCAGTTATGGAGGTCTTGGATTGGAGATAATCGGCGTAGGACTGGGGGGGGATAGGAACTAGTTGGGTAGATGATGGGTCTTTAATTAGGGATTTTGCTATGTTGAAAAGGTCTCTGGGTTTATTTAGTGAGCGGAGGAGAAGATTAGCATGGTATTCACTCATTTTGAGATATATAGATTCACGGTGGAGTTTGAGGTGGTTCAAGTATATTACTTTATTGGCTTCGGAGTGAGATCTTCTCCATTTCCTTTCAAGTTTCCTGAGGGAGAGGAGGGATGAACGGAGATCTGCTGTAAACCATGGTGATGGCTGTCTCTTGTTTTGTTTGGTCTTGTTGCTTTTGGTTGAAGCTGGTAGTTGTGCAATAGACTTTAATGTGGTGTTCCAGTTGGTGATTGCTTCTCCGAGGTCAGAATGTATTGGGTTGAGTAGAGGTAAGGCGTGCCTAATGAATTCCTCTTTGTCCAATGGTTTGAATTGAGAGGTAGGTTTGGATTCTGTACATGGGTTGTTAGGTGGATGCTTAGAGTGAAGAGTGGGCATCTGAAACATAATTAGTTTATGATCCGACCAGGGAATGGAGGTGATAGTAGTGTTAAGGATGGAGTTTTGGCTGAATGCAGCGTGGGGAGCGAAAATTAGGTCCAGTAGGCCTGGCATTGAATAACAAGGTCTTTTGGTCAACGACGAGCGCTAGCTGCCATCCCTATTTGAGTTTGCTGGTGTTTCTGTCATTGTTAAGCAGGCAACGCATCAAATTCTGTTCATGTACATAGTTTTCCTCTATTCCATGTACTCTTCAAAAGTTGTTATTTGTAAACTGCAATTGATCCTCGGAAATTGCGGTATAGAAATTGTTTCAAAATAAATAAATCACTAATGAATATCGGGCCCGTTGTATTCAGAGAAGCTACAGTGCAGGCTTTATCTGTATAGAAATAAAGGATAATAAATAAATATAAAAAAAGAATATAGGACGAGACATTTTTATTGGACTAACGTAATATATTACTGATTAGCTTTCAGGAGTTAAAACCCCCTTTCTCAGGTCATGAAACTGTAAAGTAGGTAAAATTGAAAAGTGTCACTTTATATTCATGCTTGGGTGATTTTTATTTCTTAGCTGCTTTATGTCTATACATTCAAGTGCTTTAACATGGCAACCACATGACTTTATCAGTAGAATTCTTTAAGGTCTCCATTCTGAGACCTGCATAGAACAGATGAGAATATCCCTCAGGCATTCTCATGGATTTTACTGCCCTTCACCCATCCTATTCACTAAACCTGCATGATAGTGTTTAAACCTCATTTCCTATGAGAGAAGAATCCCCTCCAGGGAACGAGGGCAGGGCGACAGCTTTCTTCTTTCATTATCAAGTGCAGTGATACTCTCCTGACCTAAGGAAGAAGGTTTTAACCTTCAAATGCTAGTCTAAAAATATATTAAGTTACTCCAATAAAAAAGTATCACCTTATTTTCCTTTTTGTTTCTCTTTTTATTTAATTACCATAATAGTGGACTAGCACGGTCATCACACTTCTTTTTCCTTTGCTGAAAGTATTCGTGCAATGACCCCTTGCAAGTCTGAGAGAAATAGTGACAGCAACAGAATCTGATGACAATCGCTGGGATAGGTTTCATGGTCGCAGAGGTGCCGCCTCTGCAGCTCTTTTTACCCATAGGCTTTGAACATAAGAACATAAGATATGCCATACTGGGTCAGACCAAGGTCCATCAAGCCAGTATTCTGTTTCCAACAGTGGCCAATCTAGGTCATATGTACCTAGCAGTTTCCCCAAAAGACACAGGTTCCGCAATGCTTGTACTGGGTCAAGCATTGATATCCTGGGTCCTTCTTAATAATGGTTTATGGACCTTTCCTCCAGGAACTTGTCCAAACCTTTTTTAAACCCAGCTACACTAACAGCCTTTACTACATCCTCCAGTAACAAATTCCAGAGTTTGATTCCATCTTGAGTGAAAAAATATTTTCTTTTATTAGTCTTAAATAGTTTACCCTGTAGCTTCATTGCATGTCCCCTAGTCTTTCTATATTCTGATAACGTAAACAATCGATCTATGTTTACCCGTTCCATTCCATTCATTAATTTATAGACTTCTATCATATCTCCCCTCAGCCGTCTCTTTTCCAGGTTAAAGAGCCCTAACCTTTTTAGCCTTTCTTCATAGGAGTATCCTTCCATCCCCTTTACCATTTTGGTGGCTCTTCTCTGAACCTTTTCTAATAACGCTATATCCTTTTTAAGATACGGCGACCAGAATTGCACACAATATTCAAGGTGCGGTCTCACCATGGAACGGTATAGAGGCATTATAATATCTTTTGTTTTATTTTCCATTCCTTTCCTTATGATACCTAGCATTCTATTTGCTCTCTTGGCCGCTGCTGCACACTGGGCCGAGGGTTTTAACATGTTATCCACAATGATGCCTAAATCTTTTTCCTGGGTGGTGGTTCCTAATGTGGAACCTTGTATCGTGTAACCATAGTTTGGGTTGTTCTTCCCTAGGTGCATAACTTTGCATTTGTCCACATTAAATTTCATCTGCCATTTTGATGCCCAGTCTTCCAATTTATCAAGATCCTCTTGCAATTTTCCATAATCCTCTTGGGTTTTAACAACTTTAAATAGTTTTGTGTCATCTGCAAATTTGATAACCTCACTCGTTATTCCACTTTCCAGGTCATTTATGAATATGTCAAAAAGCAGCGGACCCAGCACAGATCCCTGGGGTACACCACTATTCACCTTTCTCCAGTGGGAAAATTGGCCATTTAGCCCAACCCTCTGCTTTCTATCTTTTAACCAGTTCCTGGTCCACAGTAGTACACTGCCTCCTATCCCATGACTCTTTAGTTTTGCCAAAAGTCTCTGATGAGGGACCTTATCAAAGGCTTTCTGAAAGTCCAGATACACTATATCAACCGACTCACCTTTGTCCATCTGTTTATTCACACTTTCAAAAAAACATAACAGATTAGTAAGACAAGATCTTCCTTGTCTAAAGCCATGTTGGCTGTCTCCCATTAGGCCATGACTATCTACATGCTGAGTAATTTTATTCTTTATGATAGTTTCTATCATTTTTTCCCAGTACTAACATGAAGCTCACTGGTCTGTAGTTTCCCAGATCACCCCTGGAACCCTTTTTAAAAATTGGTGTTACATTGGCGATCCTCCAATCTTCAGGTATTAGAGATGATTTTAATGATAGTTCACAGATTACTAATAGCAGGTCTGCAATCTCATATTTCAGTTCTTTCAACACCCTTGGATGTAAACCATCCGGCCCAGGTGATTTGCTACTCTTCAGTTTATCTAATAGTTGTAATACATCTTCCCGATGTATCGATATTTCCTTCAATTCTTCTGCACTTTTAAATACCATTTCAGTCATGGGTAATATCCCTACATCTTCCTCAGTAAAGACCGAAGCAAAGAATTCATTCAGTCTCTCCGCTATCGCCTTGTCGCCTCTTAGTGCCCCTTTAACTCCTCTATCATCTAATGGACCAACTGACTCCCTCACAGGTTTTCTGCTACGAATGTACTTGAAAAAATCTTTATTTCGCGTTTTTGCTTCCACAGCAAGTTTCTTCTCAAATTCTCCCTTTGCCTGCTTTATCAATGCCTTGCATTTGACCTGCCAGTGCTTGTGCTGTTTCCAGGTTTCATCGTTTGGCTCTTTTTTCCATTTCCTGAAAGATGCTTTTTTGGCAACAACAGCCTCTCTGACCTCACCTTTAAACCATGCTGGCAGTTTTTTGGACTTCCTTCCACTTTTCTTAAAGCGTGGAATACAGATGGCCTGGGCTTCCAAGATAGTATTTTTCAACAACATCCAAGCTTGATGTAAGTCTTTAACCTTTGCAACTGCTCCTTTTAATTTTTTCTTAACTATTTTCCTCATTTTATCATAGTCTCCCTTTCGAAAGTTAAAAGGTAGTACTGTGGAATTCCTTACTATCCCTCCTCCACTAATTAAATCAAAGGCAATCATGCTATGATCACTATTACCAAGTGGCCCCAACAGCCTTATCTCTTGTACTAGATCTGGTGTTCCACTAAGGACTAGGTCTAATATGGCTTCCCCTCTGGTCGGTTCATGAACCAGCTGCTCCAAGAAGCAGTCATTTATGTCATCTAGGAACTTTATCTCCCTAGCATGTCCTGCCGAGACACTGACCCAGTCGATACCGGGGTATTTGAAATCACCCATTTATTATTACTGTTCTGTAACCTTTGTTAGCTTCCTTGATTTCTTTGAGGATTTCATCATCCATTTGTTCATTCTGGCCAGGCGGTCGATAGTACACCCCCACTGCCATCGCCTTCCCCTTTTTACATGGAATTTCAATCCATAGAGATTCTACAGCAAATTTAGTTTCCTGCAAAACTTTAATCCTTTCTGACTCAATGCCCTCTCTAACATAGAGCGCAACCCCTCCACCAATTTGATCAGCTCTATCATTACGATATAGTTTGTACCCAGGTATCACAGTGTCCCACTGGTTGTCCTCCTTCCACCATGTCTCTGATATTCCAATCATATCTAACCTCTCATTTAGTGCTATATATTCTAACTCTCCCATCTTATTTTTTAGACTTCTAGCATTTGCATACATGCATTTTAGAGACTGTATTTTATTCATATTAATTTGGATATTGGTAGACATGGGTAATTTGGGATCTTTAAGCTCTGTCTGCTCCATACTCGAGGGCATTTGGGCTACTTTACTCTTTTTTGGAACCTCTCTGCTTTTGGTAGTATCCTTCAAGGATACATTCTTCCGAACCATCCGCTCTTGGGCTACTGTTGGCTTTCCCCTATTATCTAGTTTAAAAGCTGCTCTATCTCCTTTTTAAAGGTTAATGCCAGCAGCCTGGTTCCATCCCAGTTAAGGTGAAGCCCATCCCTTCTGAAGAGCCCCTCCTTTCCCCAGAATGTTCCCCAGTTCCTAACAAACCAAAACCCCTCATCTCTGCACCATTGTCTCATCCACGCATTGAGACTCCGGAGCTCTGCCTGCCTTTCGGGTCCTGCACGTGGAACGGGAAGCATTTCGGAGAACGCTACCTTGGAAGTTCTGGATTTCAACTTCCTACCTAAAAGCCTAAATTTAGCCTCCAGAACCTCCCTACCACATTTTCCTATGTCATTGGTACCGACATGTACCAAGATAGCAGACTCCTCCCCAGCACTATCTAAGACCTTATCTAGGTGGCGCGTGAGGTCCGCTACCTTCGCACAAGGCAGGCATGTTACCAGGCGATCCTCACGTCCACCAGCCACCCAGCTATCTACATGCCTAATGATTGAATCACCAACTATAACGGCTGTCCTAACCCTTCCCTCATGGGCACATGGCCCTGGAGAAACTTCCTTGGTGCGAGAGGGTTTTACATCACCTGGAAGACAGGTCCTGGCTATAGGATCACTTCCTGCCACACCAGGGTGATGCTCTCCTGTCACGTGACCTCTCTCCTCCATGGCAACAGGGATGCTGCCAGACTGGAGGTGGGACTTCAGGACTATATCCCTGTAGGTCTCGTCTACGTACCTCTCTGTCTTTCTTATGTTTTCCAAGTCTGCTACTCTAGCCTCTAGAGAACGGACTTGTTCCCTGAGAGCAAAGAGCTCCTTGCACCTAGTGCACACGTAAGACCTCTCACCAACTGGGAGAAAATCATACATGTTACACTCAATGCAAAAGACTGGAAAGCCCCCATTTCGCTGCTGGACTGCTGTCTGCATCTTAGTTTTAAGTTTTTGTTTAGATTAAGTTCTTTACTTACTAAGGGTTTGCTATGGATATTTATACCAATAAAACTGTACCTAATACGTTTAATATACCTTGTTCTCCTGAAGCTTAATTAATCTCAGATCCTTAGTGTATGACTGATTTGGGTAACGAGCTTCACCTGAGAGCACCTCCTGTCTTTTAAGATGTGTAAGTACTATAAAGCTACGATTATCCCAGGGGTGGGTGGGTGGGTGTGGGGAGGGAGGGAGGGAAATAATACTTATTAAAAGAGGGCTGCTACACAGTACCCTGACCTGTGCTGCTGAGTTAAGCTATATTCTGATTTGATTTAAATTATAGCTCTTTGCTGCTGCTAGGCTCTAACTTATTATGAAATTTAAACTACAAGCTCTCTGCTGGGTTCTAAATTTAACCAGAAAGCTTTCTTCTGTGTTTTAAATTTAAATTAAAAGTACTTTGCTGATGCTAGGCCCTGAGTGACTATTAAATTTAAACTACAGCTCTCTGCTGGGTTCCAAATTTAACCAGAAAGCTCTCTTCTGTGTTTTAAATTTAAACTAAAAGTACTTTGCTGATACTAGGCCCTGAGTGACTATTAAATTAAAACTACAAGCTCTCTGCTGGGTATGAAATGTAACCAGAAAGTTCTCTTTTGTGTTTTTTTTAAATTTAAACTTAAACTGCTGCTACTAGGCCCTGACTGATTTAACAAAAAATAGTGGGTTCACAGATTAAATAGCTTTAATAGAAAGAATTCCTTTCAGAAAATTACCAGAAGTATATACTCACAATTGCAGATCTCTCTCCAGAAGTAACAGTCCCCTTTCTGGTTCTTCAAGACTGAGGATCACAGTGCTCTGGTTGAGCTATTTATGCCTGTGCTGCTGAGGTAAGCTGTGACCAACTTCCTGGATGATTAACAGTCCTTGCTTGGATAGAAGGAGTCTTTGCACCAGCTTTCCAGTGAAAAGCGCCTTTGAAAACCAGCCTATGAAACGTACCAGCAGAGGTTTGCACCTGTTTTATCTGTCATTTTGAATCTACTAAACTGGGTGTCCCCAGGAAAATCAGCACACAGTATAGGAAAGAGTAGCCAGATCGTGGAAGCTCATGTGTACTTGCAGCTGTGTGCAGGATGGGCAATTTTTGATAAGCACGTTTAGTCAGATAAACTGGTAGGTACCTGGGTAAATGGCTTTTGGAAACTGTCCTCGATAATAATAGCGTGACATACCAATGAAGGGATGAGTGAGATTCTTATCAGAGCTGTCTTTACGCAGTGCAAATTGTGTCATTGCAGTGTGCTCTCTCCACCCTAAAGACAGACCTAAATATCTGCAGCAGCCTTATAGAACTTTAAGCCAAAATTTACCTTTTCGACCCATAAGGTCACCTATAAAGCCAGTTTCCGGCCGTCCAGATAACTCCTCTGAGTGAGAGACTAGAGCATCCCTTACGACGTTGCAGCCATTCAGCACAATGATGGGCTTCTGTCCAAACCACACGGTGTAAATGTTCCCATAGGTCTTTGCCAGCTGCACACAGAATTGTTACAAAAAGTCAGCAAACAGAGCAGAAAGATAAATCTTGCTGTGAGGTCTGATGGGATCTCACAGGGGAACTTGTGCTCGCATTGGTATTTTAATTTTTTAATTTTTTATTTATTTCTTTATTTTTATCTGTTATTGACTTGACTTATTTCAATTTCAAAATGAAATAAAGAAAATGGTAAACATCATCTTACTAAAAAAAGTAAATGATATCAATAGTGCAATTGCCCATAATGCCCACATTGCAGAAAGAAAAAATATACCAAAAAAGCACAATGAAAATCAACGTTCAACGTAAGTCCCATCTCAGACAAGCAGTATACTTTTACTCATATTCAAAACAGAGAGTTGAAACAAATCATTTTCTATTCCGAAGACATTTTTCTAAACAAACAGGTACAGAAAACCAAAACTCTTCTCTTAATACGTAACCAACAAGCGACATGGAAATTTAAGGAAGATGGCGGCTCCAATGGTAAATACTTGTGCCCTTAGAGACAAAAATTCCTTTCTCCGCATTTGAGTAGCTTGTGCCACATCAGGGAAAATAAAAATTTGTTGCCAACAGAAATTTAACTCTCCTTTTTAAATAATTTCTCAGGGACAAGCAATTATCATTTTTAGAGTAAAAAATAGTCAAAAAAGTAGAGTGACTGTTAGATTCTGGAAAACTCACCTGATACAAATGCAGTAAGTTCAATTGCCTCAGCAATCAGATAGGGGAACTTCCATTAGTAGCCCCCCCCCCCCCATCTGCTTTGAATGAGGTAAGTAAAAGCATTTAGACACAGGAATATCATCTGCATTTGACAATTGTAGAACCTCTTTACAATATTTCCTTAGAAGTAGTAATGGAGACAGCAAATATGAAAACCCTGAGTTAAGTTTGTTGTAAACCGCTTTGACAATGCGATAAAGTAGTATAGAAAAGATCACAAATAAATAAATACAATTATTACTTTCTAAGAGAATTCTCAAATACTTCTAACTTATTATGAAAAGGGAGGCTTCTTTGGGAGGAGTCATGAAGCACATGCATAGTTTATAATAGTCGCGCTTCCGTTCATACTTCTTCCATGTAGATTACACCTGCTCCGGAGCACTTTAGGCACAGTTTCTGCAGGATTTGTGCTGGTAGTCTACAGAGATGCATGGGGAGGGAGCCCCGTGGAAGCCACAAGCCTTGCAGTGTGTTCCTGGTGCAGAATGGAGCATTTGGAATCATGTTGGTGAGAATGCCCCACCCCCACTGCTTCTATCATCATCTTGCAACCTTCCCTTTAAAAGCCAGCACTCGGCCAAGTCAAGTGGCCATGGGCATGTGGACAAAGGGATGTTTCCTTTTGTTGCCAGTTCAGTGCCAGTTTGGGGCCCGGAGTCAAATGTGCAGACATGCCTAAGGGAGCAAACTAGAGGAAGAGCAACGATCAGAAGGTAAATTCTACTCCACTAGCGTCGGCAAAGAGTCTTGGGCCAATGGATAAATATCTTGATAGCTGGGACATCTGTAGTGGGCATGCCCAGTTTGTCATCCTCTCCCATTTCTAGGGCCAGTTTGAGCCCCATAGCTAGGACCCCTCCACCTCAGACACAAGCTGCTCCTAAGCAGCTGGGAGGGGAAACAGGTGTGTCCATAGAGTTGGGCACTGTTGTTTCTCCCTCTGTGGTGTCTGAACGTATGGAATTTGTTATGTTCAATTTAGTCTCCTAGGCCTCACTGGGTGCGGCTCCTGATTCAGTTTCTTTCTTAGATATCTGGAAAATGCTGGCTCAAACTGATACCTATTTCAATAGGGTTTTAGATCAAACAGCCTCTTTTTCTAAAGAGATGGTTATTCAGTTTGAGCAACAGGAGAAAAGATTCATTTTAACTGATACTAAATTGGAGAGAGTGGAACATCAAATGTTAAATATTCAGTCTGCTGGTGTGTCAGGAATCAAAGACAGCCTGCTACTGGCTAAATAGATTCAACTTGTGGAAAACTGTAGGCAGAATAAGAATTTAAGATTTCTTAATTTTCCTAAACTCATTACTTATCTCCCTTTATATTGTTTTGGAAGTATTTTAAAGAGATCGTGAATTTGTTAAATTCTGATACACTTCTCATTGCCAATACTTATTACCTCTGATAAATCAATAGATTCTTGAGAAGCTTTAATTGTATTGTCTCAGTTCTTGGAGTCATCTGTTGAAGAGATTCCTGTTAGGGCTACGTTAGTTGCATCATTTGTTTTCGAGTTTGATAAAAGCTATATTTTAATACCCTATTTTCAAAAGAAACAAGAGTCTTTTTGTGGGCAAAAAATAATGATATTTCCTGATGTGTCGCGAGCTACCCAAATGAGACGTAAATGTTTGCTGGAATTAAAACTGCAGGTGCTGGCTTTGGGAGCAACTTTCCTTTTGTGTTTTCCTTGTAAATGTTTGGTTGCGTTACAGGGGGTCCAGTATGTCTTTTTAGACCCCATCCAACTGGAAGAGTTTGTGAAGAGTAAGGAGTGATATCCCTCACTTGGTTTGCAGCTTGTCGTGCTGTGAGGGCTTGTGTTCCTCAGTGATGCTGGGGGCTAAGCTATGCGTAGTTTAACTACTGGCAGTGTCTCCCAAGATGGACAGGTCTCAGTTGAGGTAGCAGGTGAAGAAAAACTACCCATCTGGGCAGCAGCAGAATCGGACGGTGTTGGCGGTGGGGGATCACATTTCTTGACAATGGCAACAGCATTAGAAATACCTGCGCAGAAGAAAGGCCGGGCAATCTATTCCATATCTTAGTGATATTGCCCCAGTGCTGAAGTAACTCATTCTTTTTGCTTTATTGCCCCTGTATTGTACTGTAGTGTAGGGAATTAGTCTAGCATTACAGAAGTATGTATGTGTCTAGGTTGGTTAAATACTCCTCCCCCCTTGATATGGACTATGGACAAAGATATATATTTTTAAAAAATTTCCTTATTGTCCTTTATAGGATAATTTATGTACATTTCCTTTTTATTTTAAAAAGTGCTGAAATTTAAAAAAATAAAATAAAATAAAAAGACGCATAAGTGCCTGTGTGTTCTTATAAAATAGCTTCAAAATTTGCGCCTACTTGGCCTTTACACATAGGCAGCCTGCTGTAAATCTGCCTTTACACATAGGCAGCCTGCTGTAAATCTGTCCAATAAGCAGCTCTTTAGGAGAGGAAATTATTGTATCTGAATTACTGGAGTGCCTGTGGCTCGGGATTAGATGAAATAATAAATTACTGCAACTACGATTACACCATCACAATGATGATAAAAACTGTTGCAAAAAACAGGAGGGGTGATGGTGGGGGTTATGTGCATCAATAAACTATGTACAGTTGATTAATTGAGTCAGTTGCGGACTGTCTGCGATCAAGTCTGTAGTCAGGTTTATAGTCACTGGGAGGGTTTGTAGCATTCTGCGAACAGTATTTATTTATTTCAAATTCTTATATACCGCACTCTTTGGCATCAGCGCGGTTTACAGATAACACAAGAAAACCTGAACAACAGGCTGTTCAGTATTACATATAACAGGAGGATCAACTTGGAGAACATGGGAGAACTATTTACATGGAGTATATAATCTTTTAACTAGATGACATGCTCGAACTATTTACATAAATTAGCAGGAATGTTTGGAACAAGGAAAAAGACTGTGGTTGGACTAGGGTGGGACTATTATGTTTCGCTTCATGTGGGGTAGTATTTGATGAAAAGGTTAAATTTAAGGGCCTTTCTGAACTGGGTTAAATCGGTTATGGCACGGAGTTCAGGTGGGAGAGAGTTCCAGCATTTTGGTGCGCTAAACATGAAAGCTCTGTTTGCCGTTGATAGGCTGCATGTTGTTATGGACTTTGGGGTTGTTAGCGAGTTTAATGCTGCCTGTCTCCTATTTCTGTTTGGTGGAACGGTTTGGATGAGTTTAGAAAGTGAGGTGGACGATAGACCATTGATGGCCTTAAATGTGAGGATAAGGGTTTTGAAAATGAGCCTTCCGTGTATAGGGAGCCAATGGAGCTGTTTGAGGATAGGTGTGATGTGTTCATTTTTGGACGCTCCTAGAAGAACCCTTGCAGCGGTGTTCATGGCAAGCTGTAATGAGCTTACGGTGGATTGTGGGAGTCCTTGTAGAATGGAGTTGGCGAAGTCGAAATGCGGTAGTATCAGAGCTTGGAAGATGGTTCTGAAGTCTTCAAGTTCTAGTAGGGGGCGTAGGTGTTTGAGCGTGCGTATCTTGAAGTACACAGATTTTACAATATGATTTGTGTGTGCTTTCATATCGAGCCGATGGTCTAGTGTGACCCCGAGGTATTTTATTGCTTCTTTAGTGCATAGATCAGCTCCCTTGACACTTATATGTGGTGGTGGAGTGAAGTTGGGGTCTCTTGTGATAAAGAGAACCTCAGTTTTCTTATGCTGAATGCGGAGGTTCTGTGACAGGAGCCATTGTGAGACTGCATCGAAGCAGTTTGTTATAGGCAATAAATCCATTTGCATAGTGGAAAATGGCATGTAGAGTAGGATGTCGTCGGCGTATATCATACATTTCACATTGAATAACCTGATGATATCGCAGATGGGCTGCATATAGATGTTGAACATGAGGGATGAAAGAGAGGACCCTTGCGGAACGCCTTGTTTTTGATGGAAGAGTTTTGATTCTCCTGTTGCAGATTTTACGTATTGCATTCTGGTGTCGAGGTATGATTTACACCATTCAAGTGCTGAGTTGCAGATGCCTTTTTCTTTCAGTCGACCGAGGAGAATCTCATGATTTACCGAGTCAAACGCTGCTGCTATATCCAAGAAGATTAGCACAACGCCTTGCCGGATGTTGTCTATGGTAGTGAGAATATCATTGAAGAGGGTTGTAAGCAGTGTCTCCACGCCATGGAATTCTCTGAAGCCGTGTTGAGAATGGTCTAGAGGGCCTGCTGCATCAACGTGGTCTTGGATTTGGCGTTGTGCCTCTTTCTCAAAGATCTTCGCTAAGAGGGGGATACTGGCTATAGGCCTGTAGGAATCTGGTCGCTTTGGGTCTAGTTTAGCGTTTTTTAGGAGTGGTCTGATGGATGTGAGCTTTAATGCAGATGGGAAGGAGCCAGTTGTGAAGGAGAGGTTCATGATTCTTGCAATGAAGGGGCTAAATGCACTTCGGAGATCCTTTATCCAAAAGGCTGGGCAGGGATCGGTCTGTGCAGTGGTAGTGTTGAGTGAGGTGATTGTGTCTTCAATGTGTTTAGAAGAAGGTGTGGTAAGTGCGGATAGGGATGTTGGGCAGGTTGCTTCTTGTATATTGTTTTTTGAGAGTTCATCTGTCTGTAGGAGTTTTGATTGCAAGTAATCGGCAAATTCTTGCGGGTGGATATCGTCATTTTGTTCAGAGGATGGTTCCTTTGATAGTGATTTAACCAGGTTGAAAAGGTCGCGAGGTTTGTTCAATGATCTCTTGAGCATATCGGAGTGGTATTGCTTCTTTCTGGTTGTGATTGCCTCGCGGTGAGCTGAAAGGTGGAGATTGTAGGCTTCATGGTCATCAATAGATAGAGAGCGGCGGCAGCGTTTTTCGAGCCTTCGTAGGTGCGTAAGAGAGGACCGTAGATCGGGGGAAAACCATGGAGCAGAGGTTCTTTTCCCTGATATGTTCTTTTTGTGTGGTAGTTGAGCAATGGTGTTGAGGCTGTTGTTCCAGGCAGCAATTGACTCGTCGAGGTTGAGTGCTGTGTTGTTGAGGAATGGTTGGGTGCTTGACAGAATAAGTTCTCTGTTGAAAGGTCGAAAGCCCCGTGTTGCTCTAGATGGATTGTCGAGTTTTCTGGAGTTCCGAAGATGACTGTTGTTCAGGGGAATTTGTAGGTTTATAAGTTTATGGTCAGACCATGGGACATCGGTGATTGATTTTACAATGTTGCAGTTTTGCTCAGAAACAGGGTGTGGAGCGAATACCATGTCAAGAATGTTTCCTTTGGTATGAGTGGGCTCCGTGATCAGTTGTTTGTAACCAAGATTTTCAATGGCATTGAGGAGTGAAGAGGACTGGTTTTGTTGTAGTGATGGGAGATTTAGGTCTCCCATTATCCAGTTGGGAGTGTTGAGGTTGCTGGTATTGGCAGCCAGATCCAGTATGGTGGGAAGATCGTCTGGGGAGCTCGAGGGGGCTCTGTAGACCAAGTTCATGGAGCATTATTTGTTGGCTATGGTGATTATGTCCAGGTTGTTTGTGCTATAGGAGTTAGTCATGTTGAAAAGGAGTTCAGACTTGGTGAGTATGAGTGCTCCTCCTCCCTTCTTGTTTTCTCTGTGGGTTGTGTGTATAGTGAAGTTTGGTGGAATGAGTTGGTTGATAAGGACATTGTCCTCCTTTGATAACCAAGTTTCAGTGATCATGAGTGCATCAAGATCATGAAGGGTAACTATATCTAGGATTACAGGCCATTTTTTCTGGATTGATCGAGCATTTATAAGGGCACATTTTAGGTTTTGTGAGGGCGGGGGTTTGTGTTGCTTCAGGTTACTGGATTGCTGTATTGCAATGTGGATCAGGTGGGAGTGTCGGATACGCGCTTCTCTAGGTGGATAATGGTAAGGGTTGCCTGTCCATTGTTTTCCGTGGTTTTTGAGGATGGGGATATGATTGGAGGTGGGGGAGTAGGCAATGGAGGTCCCGAGCCAATCTGTGAGAAGGTAAAAACTGAGGAAGGTAATGAGGTGGGGAGACATTTTGGTTTCTGGGGTGTAATGTGAGAGGGTAATTGAGTTTGGGTGATAAAAATACACAATACAGTATACAGGCAATTTCACAATACAGTATACAGGCAATGATGCAGTAACAAAGCTATCAAGGACTAAAGTGTATATTACAAAGCTATCAGTGACTATAGTATATATAGCAGGAGCCAATGTACAGAATAGCCAACTGTGGAAGGCATGAGATTGCTATACAGATAGGTATGTGAGTGCTATACAGACAACTGTAAGAGTCAGGCTGATGAAGACATTTGGTGTTTGTGTATCGTGTTGATGGGTAAGGATGATGTAGGTGACCAGGTGGGAGTGATTACTGACGACAGTATAAGACAGTATAAGACAGTATAAGACAACAGTATCTTGATGTATATAATGACGTGGGTGGTTACTGACAACAGTATGGGACTAGGCAGGAGTATAGGCAGTCAGTTGGCTAGTTGGATCTTAAGGGTGTATATTCAAGGGACAGCCAAGGCATGCTATTGATAGCAATATATGGGATTACTTTGAACTGCTGAGTGGATTTCTTGGTATGGTATGGTCTTGAGCATGGTCTTGAGCATCCTTCGGAAGTTCTTGGTGTCACTCGTGGCTCTCATAACATCGGGCAGAGAGTTCCATAGTTTAGGTGCATTGAGGGTTAGTCCCCTTCTGGACATGGCCTTGTTGGTTCTCTGGTATTCTGCAGAGGTGATGATCTTATTGTCCAGGTTGCTTCTCCTAGGCCTTGTGCTGGTGTCCCTGGTTACTAGGTTTTGAAGAGCATTGGCTGAATTGTTGTTAATGATTTTGAATATATTTAAAGATGCTTTGTACCTTGCGCATGCATGTATGGGAAACCAATGGAGGTGTTGGAGCACAGGTGTGATGTGTTAATTTCTTGCTGAGTTTGTGATGATCCTGGCTGCTGTGTTCTGCACCAACTGGAGGGGGTGGGTGCCTGTTTAGAAAGGCCCTGATATAGTGAGTTACCGTAATCCATTATAGGCATGATGATTGCTGTTCAAAAGTGATCCTGGTTTAAGATTGGTTTGAGCCTCCTGATGAGTTTCAATTTGTAGTATGCCTTCGTAGGTGTTTTATTAATGTGTGAATGAAGGTTTAGCTTGCTGTCTAGGGTGATTCCTAGGTATCTTACTTCCTCCTTCACTTTGATTGATTTATCCTGGATGTAGATTCTGGATGGCAGGTTGAAGATGGCACTTCTGGTAATGAACAAAGCTTCCGTCTTGTTACAGTTTACTGACAGATTGTTGTTGGTAAGCCATGTAGTCGTCTCCTCCAAGCATTTAGCTATGGAGGTTAGGTCTGGCACGTGTATATTTATTGAGATGTATACCATAATGTCATCTGCATAAATGTGGTAAAGCATCTTGTGTTGCTTGAAGATATTGCAGATGGGTTGTATGTACAGGTTGAAGAGGATGGAAGACAGTATGGATCCTTGGGATATACCTTGTGGCGCGTTGAAACATGTTGATCTCTTTTCACCACATTAAACCTGCTGTGTTCGGTTGCTGAGGTATGATTCAATCCATTTTATTGTGTTGTTGCATAGCTCTACTTCATATAGCCATTGGATCATTCTGTTGTGGGAAACCGTATCGAAGGCAGCCGATATGTCCATAAAAATTAAGAGGAATCTTTTTTGATATTGTCTATGCCCTTTATGAGGTTGTCAAATAGGGAGAGGTCAGCAGGGTTTCAACATTGTGCTGTTGCTTGAATCCATGTTGGTGTACATCTGTTGGCGCATTCAGGTCAATGTGATCCTGTAGCTGCTTTTGGATGGATTTTTAGAAAATGTTTGCAATGAATGGGAGACTGGAAATTGGACAGTAGGATTTAGCATTTGCTGGATTTAGGGTGGCATTTTTAAGAACTAGTCAAATGATAGATTGCTTGAGGCAAAGTGGCATGTAACCCTGTTTGGAGGGATAGTTCCACTATCTTTTGGATGTGCTGGCTTAGCTGTTCCTTGGATGCTTTGATCCATGCCAGTGGGCAGGGGTCTGCTGTCGAGGTTGTTGTGTTCAAAGAGTCCACTATTTGTTAAATCTGGAATCCTGAGGGAACACCATGTTTTTTAGTGTTCTGTGGTTTCTGTGCTGTTCCTCGTGAGGGGGAGGTTAGGGCGAGGGTCCTGTGTTTGTCAATTATGAAGTCTGCAAACTGTTGCGGGTCTATGTGCTGGTAATTATGCTGTGTAGAGTCTCCAGAGCCTCTGTACTATGTTAAAGAGCTCTCTGGGTCTGTTCACCACCTTCATAATGGTGTTGGTGTGGTGGTGGTGTTTGTATTTATTAATTAGATCATTGTATTCTATTTGCCTGGCTCTATATTGGAGCATGTTTTCCTGTGTCTTATTTCTTCTCCATTTTCTTTCAAGTTTTCTTAGTGTCCTCTTTGCTTCTCTGATTGTGTCAGAGTACCAGGGTGCGCTGGCCCTCTTGCGAGTACGTGGGTGGATTTCATTTTTGCTGAGGAAGCTGCAGCAATAGTGTCATTCCAATTTTCAATGATACTGTCCAAGTTTTGGCTGTTGTGCCGGAGTTTTGGAGTTATCTCCTATAGGTATGTCTTTGTGAAAGGTTCTGAATTTTCTGTTGATGTGTTCCTCCCTCTTACGGCTGGCAGGGCTCTTCATTAGCAATGAAAATGTTATTGCATGGTGATCTGACTAGGGAATAGGGGTGATTGTCACAGGGTGTTTCAGAAGGAAGATGAGATCTGGGCTTGTACCATGTTGATGCACTGGAACACTCACAAGCTGGGTGAATTGAAAAGACTTCATTGCATAGAGGAACGCTCTGGCTTCTTTGGTGGGTGCGGAGCAGAGGTTGTAGTCTCCTAAGGCTATGATCGGTTTATGTTGGGAGTTGTGTGTGCAAATTGTCTCCAATATTGTTGAGAGGTCTGTGGACTTGGCATCTGGTGGTCCGTATGTAAGGCATATGGTCAGGTAGCTGTTAGAGATGGTGACTGTGTTCATCTGCATCATGCTGATAGAGGAGGTGGTCTTGATTCTGTAGTGTTTTCTAGCCAGTATTATTAATACACCTCCTCCTCTCTAGTGCATCCTTGTCCTCAATCCCACCAATTGTTTAAACCAATATTGGTGGGATTGAGGAGGGACATTTGAATATTGACAGGAAAGTTTGTTGGAAAAAAGGCAGGAAATACAAAACTTAAATTAAGAGCTAACAATCACAATGATTCAAAATAAATTCAAAGAACCAAGGAATACCAGAAGCATGACCAGAAAAGGCAACACCTACGTTATCTCACATGGATTCAAACCAAAACATACTATTCTAAGGAAGCACAACTCAGGCAATACTTATATTCAAAACACAGGTTTGAACTGAATCCAACTCAAAATTCAGTCTCTATCCTTTTCTCTACAACACCGTGGGTTATGTTTATTAAGCCTGGCTAATGGCTAACCCATGCTATTTGTAACTAGGTCTCATGTTATTCAATAGGGCCTACTCTAGTTACAAATAGCACATCTTAAGGGGCAGTTTCTCCAAATGGGTTTTACACATGCCAACACCACTGCACTAAGGGATACTATAACAAATAATGAAAAAAATGCCCCTAGTTAATGAAAATTCTCTTCCCTCACCTTCCCTTAACCCTAAATGGATACAAAGTATATCAAAACATTCACATAAATCAATGGACACTCCAAATACCATATTTCTGGTATTTTGAATGTCCATTTAGGGTTAAGTGAAGGTGAGGGAAGGAAATTTTCATTAACTAGGGGTGTTTTTTTCGTTATTTATTATAGTATCCCTTAGTGCAGTGGTGTTGGTGTGATTATCATTTTTCTACTGCAATGGCGGTGACATAGAAAGATACATTTAGTTAGAGTACTGAGAAATCTAAAGAAATATTTAGTATTCCCTCCTTGTGGCAAGATAAGGAGGATGAGTATCCTAGTTGGGATTTATTTTTTAATCGTTCTAAAAAGAATGTATGGCTTGAGCTTCACAGTCTTACTCTAGCTCTAGCTGAGTATTGTCGCAAGGAGGTTATTCCTAAAGGCCTGAGAATTTGGAAAGAACCAGGGATGTTTTTCAAGGGTGATGCATTTGTTCATAAATGGAATCAAATCCTAAATAAATGCTCCTTGGATCTAATGTTGTTGGTAATTGAAACGGCACGTGCTAAGAGTGACATCCTTATGAAAAAATGAAAATCTAGTCTAGTTGAAAATACTAGATGACTTTACTTCTCATCACACTGACTTTGTTAAACAGTTGGATCTTTATAGAGGAGATCTGAAAGCGGCAAAAGTTACAAAGTTTTTGAAAGATGAGAAAATTATGAAAGAAGGGTCTATATCTAATTAGCCATCTGTGTGGAATAGATTTAAGACAACTACTTGTAAAGCATCAGGTCCTGAAATGTCTTCACATACATCAGATTCTAGTACTGACGACGGCCAAAGAGGTGGTTCTTTTTTTGGGAAAGGCGGGCACAGTAAAGAAAGAAATTGGGGGACCAATTACCAACAAGAGGAATTTCAGGGTCCTTCCTCCCGGCTGTGCCGCAAGAAATAGCACCAAGATTCTTGGTGAGTGATACTGTTGTAAACTTGTCATTGGTAATACTCACCATGTTTCAGTGTAAAGTGCTTTCTAGAGGACTTTCATTTGTTACTGGCCCTTTTTATGATGGGTTTCAGAGTCGTGGAGCGATAGAGAAATTTATAAGGACTTTACAGCTGCGGATCTATTTTTCAAATCAAATAGCAACAGCCGACATGTCTGTTGTTCAGCTTAAATCAAATTGGACACCTCCAGGTTCTTTAGATCCAGCCTTACATACTTTTAAAAATCTGTTGCTGTATGATTTGAATATTTATGAACATATCATTGGAAGAATTACAAGCTTTACGTGAATTATGCTCCAATGAACTGATCACTATTAAGTGAACTGATAAAGGAGGTGCTATTGCGGTGCTAAATACATCAGATTATGAACAAGAGGTGTATTCCCAGTTACTGAATGAGGATCACTATCAGTGGTTACCAGCTGACCCTACTTCGACATTGCAGCAGGAACTTGCCCTTGTTGTAGCAGCAGCATGGGTACTTGACCGCCAAAGACAGAGCATTTATGAGCCTCCAGTTTCCAAAAACACCACCTTTCTACATCTTACCCAAAATACTTAAGGCGCTTTGCAATCTCTCTAGGAGACTGATAGTATCTAGCAATGACTCCTTGCTGGAATATGTAGGCAGATAAGAACATAAGAACATAAGAAATGCCATACTGGGTCAGACCGAGGTCCATCAAGCCCAGTATCCTGTTTCCAACAGTGGCCAATCTAGGTCATACGTACCTAGCAGTTTCCCCAAAAGACACAGGTTCTGCAGTGCTTGTACTAGGCCAAGCATTGATATCCTGGGTCCCTTTTTAATAGTGGTTTATGGACCTTTCCTCCAGGAACTTGTCCAAACCTTTTTTAAACCCAGCTATACTAACAGCCCTTACTACATCCTCCGGTAACAGATTCCAGAGTTTGATTACACGTTGAGAGAAGAAATATTTTCTCCTATTTGTCTTAAATAGTTTACCCTGTAGCTTCATTAAATGCCCCCTAGTCCTTCTATATTCTGATAGCGTAAACAATTTATCCACGTTTATCCGTTCCACTCCATTCATTAATTTATACACCTCTATCATATCTCCCCTCGGCCGCCTCTTTTCTAGGTTAAAGAGCCCTAACCTTTTTAGCCTCTCTTCATAGGAGTAGCCTTCCATCCCCTTCACCAATTTGGTGGCTCTTCTCTGTACTTTTTCTAATAACTCTATGTCCTTTTTAAGATACGGTGACCAGAATTGCACACAATATTCAAGGTGCGGTCGTACCATGGAGCGATAAGATATCTTGATTTTTTTTTTGAAAGATGAGGTTCCTAAAATTCTCTCATACATCAAAGATACTACTCACTTTCTGCAGTTATTACAAGATGTTTCAAATAGTTCAAATGTACAGTGGTCAGCTACATTTGATGTTGCTGCTCCCTACACTTCCATCCCACAAAATGAAGCGTTAGAGGTGTTGCGTTCTGTTTGGGAAGCTTGACCTCGGCCACATCTGGTCCCTACTGCTTTTCTTCTGCAGTTAGCAGAGTTGGCATTGAAAATAAATTATTTTGCTTATGTCAGAATTTTTTTGGAAAGCTTCGGGTACAGCGATGGGCGCTACCTTCACCCCTTCATTAGCCACCTCTATATGCATTACTTTGAGGTTGAGTGGACTTATTATTCTTCACATAAGTATTTTATTTTAGAGTGGCAAAGGTATATTGACAATGTTTTCCTCCTGTGGAAAGGGTCATATGTTCAACTTCAAGCTTTTTTTGAGTATTTAAATTCATGCAATCCAGCTATCAAGTTTGAAAGGACGAGCAATGAATCTAGTGTTCATCTTTTAGATGTTCTCGTGCAAAAGACCAATGATGGCTTTACTACTACTTTATACTCCAAGCCAACGGATAGGAATACTTTGTTGCAATACCCAAGTTATCATCCTTACCATTTGAAGAATAGTCTCCCTTATTCTCAATTACTGTGATGTAGGCGTATTTGTTCGATGGATGCCGAATTTAGAATTCAAGCAGGGAAGATGCTTCAAAAATTCAGAGAACGTGGCTATCCTAGTTCAATACTGAATAAAACTTATAAACGTGCATGATACAATCATAGAGTATGGCTGTTTTTACCATCAGGTTCAGAGTCAGGTATGATGTTGTCTATAGACCCAACATATTCAGAAGCTATTACATGTGTATTGCAATACTCAGGATTATCCCAATGACTAGCTGCTTCTATAAGACAAAGGTGGTCGATTCTTTTGATTCACCCATGTTTAGCCAACAGCCATCCCCATATAGCCTAGAGGCCGGAATCTTAGGGATTAGCTGTTATTGTGAATGCCAATATTGTGTGACATACACGTTGTGGTAAATGCTCATGTTGTATGATCATGGAAGAAGGTTCTTCATTTGTTTTTAACAGCTAGATGTATCTTCTGAAATTGCCAGCTGTGTGTATCACTTCGCATGTTATCTATGCTATGAAATGTCCCTGTTAAAAGCTATATATAGGAAAGATGACACGACCGTTGAAGGTTCATCTAACTGAACACAAGTACAATCTGTCTAAGCAACATTAGTAAAACACTGTAGCTGGTTTCAACATGTGTTTGATGATCTCCGGTGTGCAGTACTTGATTTTGTTCCATTTAATGTACGAGGAGGTGATTGTGGAAAGATCTTGTTGCAGTGTGAACAAAGATAGATTTTTTGACAGAAAACCCTTGAATCTGATGGCCTGAATGACTAGATTGAGTGGAATCTTTATTACTGAGGCTTTTTATTAAGGCTTCTCTAACTATGTCTTTAAAAATCTTGTTGATGAATGGCATGGTAGGACTGTGAGGCTCAGCCGCTTAATACAGTTGATGTATATATAAACATTTTTGTTTGTAGTTACTATGAAATAAGACGCTGAGTAGTTTAGCTGCTTTAACTAGTGCCTATGTTAATTAAGGCCTTCTCCTTTTCCCTGGGATGGATTGGGTGAACTTTCAGCTTCCTGATTGGTGCTTGAGTTCTTTAAAGCAGCGATGTCAGTGGCTGAAAATAAGTAGAAGTTTTCTGTTCGAGATATGCTATGCCCCTGAAGAAGCCCTACACGGGAGAAATGAAAATCTTTGTTGGGCAGCTTAAGACGGCACGGTCTTAGAGGAGGATGGTGGACATTAGTGCAGTATGCTGGCTGAATCGTTTGTTTAGTTCCTCTAGTATTATCCCATTTCTCTGTTTTGTTTGCAGGGTGCTGCTGTATCTGTTGGCCGACTCCTTGTGAGTGACTTTTGGCTTAGGCAGTGGAGAATGAAGTTTGCCTTACACCGTATGTGAGTGCTGAATTTAAAGAAAGAGTGATGCTTTCATCATACTGCATGTGGGTGGTGAGTCTTAGAATTACTGACATTTTCAATAAAATTAGCTTAATGAATAATTTTAAAAAAAACCTAAAATCTACTGCTTTGATGTTGCAGGCCGAGGGATATAACCTTTGACTTTAATTAATTAGGGGAGTTTTTTTTAAGACCAGTGATGTGAGAGATTAGATTTCCCCTATGGTAATTCATTTTGCCACATAGAGGAACCACTGGTCATACTGAGGTCTTTTTTCTCCCCTGCAGCAAATATTTCTGGTATTTGAAGTGTTCATTGGTTTAAATGAGTGTTTTGATATACTTTGTATCCATTTAGGGTTAAGTGAAGATGAGGGAAGAGAATTTTCATTAACTTGGGGGTTTTTTTCATTATTGGTTTTGAGCATACCATGACAGTCATGAACCTCATTTCTAAGCCAGGGCATGTGGAGTATGATCTCAGTCTCTCAAATTTACTGCTAATGCTCAGCATAGCACTTCCATCGTGTCAAAGACAGCTTTCTTCTGGAGTTCGTAAGATGTAACATGTATGGGTAATTTGTCAAGATGTGCTTGGAAATTCTTCTTTATCAAGCCTTTGGCACCCAACACACAATGGGAAATATTTCTGTATCTTTCTGCCACATTTTCTTGGTCTCTGACTGCTTTTCTTGGTATTTCAGGATCTTCTGCCTCTCGACGCAATTCATAGAGTAGTCACTTGGAACCAATACCTCTATAATCAATGCCATTCTGGTATTTTTCTCCTTAACCACTATATCAGGCTTCCTCAAATCCAGCTTTCTATCATTTGTAATGGGAGTATACCAGGTGATCATAACCTCCTCATTCTCTGTAATTCTCTTAGGGTCATGATCCCAATGCTTTTCAGGGACAGTGCTTACAGAGTTTCCAGTGGATGAGGCACGCTACTTTATTATGTCTTTCTGCAAGACAAGCCCATCCATTGTGCAGGAATGTTGTTCGCAGAGGGTCCTGCGCTTCAGGGTGTTCAGCTCCCGAGTCCCAGGCATTTGCAGGACTGGCTTCAGAGAGAGCTGGCGAGGGCCAAGGCCCCAACTCACCTTTGCACAGCCGCCGGACTGAAGAGCGGTATTTTCCTTCACTGAATCCGGCAGCTGTAGTCTCGTGGAGCCTGCTGGTGCATCTGAGGTTAAAGTACATTTCCGGTTTCCTGGCACTCAGTGTGCCGGCGGGCTCCAGAACAACACAGCCGCTGGACTCAGAGAAAGAAAACCCTGCTCTTCACTCTAGTGGCTGTGCAGAGGTGAGCTGGGGCTTCAGGCCTCCTGGCTCCCTCTGAAGGTCAGAGAGGCACAGGGCTCTTTGGTGGAGTTGGGGAGGCTAGGACTGGAAATGGCAAATGGAGGGGACTGGGAATGGAAATGGCTGATGGGGATGCTAGCACTGGAAATGGACTAATGGGGGGGGGGGCTAATATAGGACTGGAAAGGGGCTGATGGGGGGTGAGGCCTGGAAATGGGCTGATTGGGGGGGCTGAACTGGAACTGGGCTGATGGGGGGGGCTAGCACTGGAAATGGGCTGATTGGGGGGCTAGGGATGGAAATGGGCTGATTGGGGGGCTACGGCTGGAAATGGGCTGATGGGAAGGCTAGGACAGGAAATGGGCTGATTGGGAGGCTAGGAATGGAAATGGGCTGATGGGGGGCTAGGAATGGAAATGGGCTGATGGGGGCTAAGATAAGACTGGAAATAGCTGATGGGAGGCTTGGAATGGAAATGGGTTGATTGGGGCGCTAGGACTGGAAATGAGCTGATGGGGGGCTAGGAATGGAAATGGGCTGATGGGGGGGGTTGGATTGGAAATGGGCTGATGGAGGTGTTAGGAATGGAAATAGCTGATGGGGGCTAGGATTGGAAATGGGCTGATGGGGGGGGCTTGGACAGGAAATGGGTTGATGGGGGGGATAGGATAGGACTAGAAATGGCTGATGGGGGGCTACAATTGGAAATGGGCTGATGGGGGGTATCAGAGAATGGGACTAGAAGGAAGCGGATGCTGGGTGGGGCTGGAACTAGGAGCTGATGTTGGGGAAGGACTAGAAGGGGATGGGGCTGGGGGGAGTGAAAATGGAGAGAGGAAAAGAGATTTTGTGTGGGAGGGAAGAAAGATCTACACTTGGCCGGGTAGTGGGAGAGTAAGTGGGGATTGAGGAAAGACGGATGAAATTTGAGTGGATGAAAAAAGGAATAAAGAGAGAAATAGAGCAAAAGGGGAAAGATCAGTTATGTTAAAGCAGATGTAGAGAGAGAATGGAAAAAAACTATAAGAGATAAATGGACAACAGATGATGGTGAGTTAGCAGAAGACATGAAGAAACCAGAAGAGCAATTGGAAATGTAAAATAAAATATCCAAACCAAAAAAGGTAGAAAAATATTTTTTAAAATTTTTTTATTAATTGGAGTATATCAGCTTTGGGAAATGTGCATCGCTAAAGTCTTTGCGTTTTGTTTAGTAGAAGAGAAAATTAATTTATAGTTTTATTTCTCCGGTGTTGTACATTTCATGTTTGGCTTTTGGGGATCCCAGTTTAATTATTATTGTCTTCCTAATTCTAAATTGTGATCCCTTGTTCTTTGTTTGGTGACGGTCTACGTTCTACAAGTGTAACCGAGCTGAGGCATTCTGTTCATGTATTTTCTATTTGACAGTGCCACTTGTTCTCTTTCCCCAGTAGGAGATGTGTTGGTATTCTCTGAGATGTAGTGGTTTAATATTTTTAATGTTGCCTTTTGATAGGTAGGATTTGGTGCTTTATTTATTTATTTAGACAGATTTGTATACCACCTTATCCTTCAATCAAAGTGGTCACATCACAATTGGAGGGTTACACTTAATATGAGGGTACTTAACAACATTTAGACAGCACAATTGGGGTTACATTTAACATTGTACAATGAACTTGTATGTCTAGTTGGTGTGAGTGGATATCGAGTTGGTGGAGGTAGTTGCATTACCGTTCGGGTGGAGACTGTTGTCTGTTTGCTCATAGATTTCTGTAAAGAGCAGGGTTTTAAGGGCCTTGCAGAAGTCTATGATGTCATTTAATGCCCTCAGGCTCATTGGGAGAGAGTTCCAAAGTGTGGACGCCAGTAGTGAAGGATCTCTTCTTGAAGTTGTTTGTTTAGTTTTGTGATATCCTGCAGGTGTGCTGATCATGTTGTCATTATTGGTCCTTTTTGGTCTATCACTGATATCCCTTGTTATGATGTCTTAGAGTGTGTCTGCCAAGAGATGGTGGATGATTTTAAAGATGATTAGAACTGTTTTAAATTTTGCTCTGGCCATCATTGGGAGCCAGTGCAGTTGCTGTAAGACGGGGGTGATGTGCTCAGTTCTTGGAGTGTCTGTAATGATGTGTGCTGCAGTGTTTTGCACCATTTGGAGTGGGTGTAAGGTCTGCTGAGGGAGGCCTTGATATAACGAGTTTCCATAATCAAGCAGAGGTGTGATGAGTGCTTGGCACACTGTGCGGAAGTGGTCCTGTCGGAGTATTGGCTTGATCTTTCTGATGGTCCTCAAACGTTGATAGGCCTTGTTTGCGGTTTTGGTGATGTGGGATTTCATATTCAGAACTCTGTCCATTGTGATGCCCAGGTATTTAACTTCATCTTTGACTACTATGAGTTTGTCTAGAATGCTGATAGTTTGTGGTGGAATGAAGGCGGGGTTCCTGGTGACGAACATTGCCTCAGTTTTATCGTAGTTGACCATCAGGTTATTGGCTGTGAGCCAGGCATTCATGTCTTCAAGGCATCTGGTTATTGTTGTGGTGTTAAGTGTTAGCAGATTGACTGGAGCATACACCATGATGTCGTCAGCATAGATGTGATAGTGGAATTTGTGGCGTTTGATGATGTTGTTTATGGGTTGAATATAAATATTAAAGAGCATTGATGACAAGGCTGAGCCCTGTGGTATTCCCTGCATGACGGGGAACTGTAGTGATTTGTGAGTCCTGGTAGTACTGTTATGATATGGTGGGTTTGTTATGGGTTCTAAATGGGCAGTGTTTGTAGTACTTTCTAATGTGCCTGGCAGTTGGCACTGGAGTATAATAATGTAGAAGTCTGGTAGCCTTTCCTTATCCTCACTGCCCATGCAATTGGTATTCAGAAAACTCATTAAGAAGCATGTTTACTAAAAGTTAATGCTAGGGGAGCCTCCATAACCGAATGCTCGATCTTACTGCTATGTTCTTATAATGCAAGTCTTAACCAAACAAGTGCTTTTACCTACATATATCTTGGGAGAAGAACATTGCAGCAAATATATGACATCTGTCATTTCACATGAAGTTGTCACTTGCAAAGGATTCCTCTTATGAGAAAGTGGATGGATGAATATATCGGCCTCGATACACATATTACACATACTATACACCCCCTCTTTGTAATGGCCAACCCCTAATGCATTGTTAAAGCACAAAGGGGGTCATTTACTAACAGGAGGTAGCTGGCGGTGTGTGTTCTGGTGCATGAGGAAGCTGCGCTAGGATATACCTTGTCAGCTAACGCAGGGCCATGACAGTTAGTGTGGGATGATTCTTGTGCTAACGGTGTAACCCACATTAGTGGAGAGTGGACATGGTGAGCTCAGTGCAGTTAGTAGTGTGTTCACAATGCGCTCTAACTGTATTATCATGGTTTCCCCTAATGTCACCACAATAGGTGGCGTTAAGTGCATCCGCGCTAATGCAGTGCGTGCTAGAGGACAGGGCTCTATGTTAGCTGCCAGGAAAATGCAGTCCATGGCCCTGACAGTTAACACGGCGGTTTTACACCTAACGTGCAAATGCCTTAGCGCTCATTAGTAAAAGACCCCAATGAAACAAAAATATCCCAGTTCCTTGAACAGAGATTTGTTAAAACGTTGTTCCAATGATATCCAATATTTGCAGTTATATAATGAATGTGACTAGAGAAGGTGGTCCTGAGATGCAAATGGTTTGTTTGGCAATAGCAAAGGTAGTGGACAGCATGCAGGGTCCATTTGTATTTTCTATTAAAATCTTCCTCAGATAACCCCCTACTGGAATATTATCCTTAAGCTTCCTTGGGTGACAGCTTGTGATGGGGTGCATGAGAAGCTCCCCATCCCCTGTACTGATATACCTCTAGTCAGAATAAGGACATGCCCCTTTAAGCGCCAGAAGTCGGGCCCCTTCATGGAACTCAGCTTGAATATACCTGGGAAGGGTGTGGACGGGAATGACCCTTTTAACCGGGAAGGTAGAGACAAAGAGAGAGAGAGAAGAGCCTGCGGTGTTTCAGAGTGACCACCTACCTCTAAGGAGATCATACAGGAAGGTAGGAGCCGGGGAGTTTCCACATTGGTCAGCAGACTTGTGGTGCTACTGCTGTGAAGCCCAGAGTGAAAGAATTTTGGGGGAGGGGAGAACTGTTTCTCTACTACTGCTGTGAAGCCCAGAGTGAAGGAACTTTGGGGAAGGGGAGAACTGTTCCTCCTCTACTGCTATGACACCCAGAATGAAGGAACTTTGGGGAAGGAGAGAACTGTTTCTCTGCTACTGCTGTGGAATGCAGAGTGAAAGAACTTTGGGGGAGGGGAGACAGTAGGTGCGCCAGTTTGCCAAATTGACCCAGGACAGTGCCAAAGAGATAGCAGAAGGCTTTTATGAAGCACAGTTGGTAGCTGAGACACCCAGGATAAGAGGGACAAGGCCGGCTGGGTCCCAAGGGGACCGGACATCGAGACCAGAACACTTGAGGACCACTGCACCAAGGATTCTATGCTCCCCAGCCACCAGAACAGCCGGGGACAGCTATCTGACCTGCTTCAGGTGTGGAGGAAAAGGTCACTATGCCCGTGAGTGCCCCAAAGAAATGGGGGAACCCATGGAGAAACATGTTAAGGTCTCATGTTAGTGCAGTATTGTGGAAGCATCCCTAATGAGCCATGAGTTGTTTATAATACCGGTGGAAATGGAGGGCACTCACCTGCAAGCCCTCATGGACTCAGGAAGCGAAAGGACCCTTGTCAGCAGGGACACCAGGACCAGACATCAAATTATGAGAACCTTGTGACTCTAAGTTGCATGCTTGGTGATCAGCAGACCTATCCGACGACACAAGTGAAGCTAAAAATGGCCACCAGAACAGAGAACCTGGAAGCAGTGATCGTGCCCTGCCTGGCCTATCCAGTGGTGTCAGGCTGGGACTTCTCTAAATTCATGGACGTCTGGGAGCGGAGGAAAGGCAACCTTGATGAGGTGACCAAGGAGAAATTCCCAGAACCTTTCCCCTTAGAGTCTGGATTTGTTTGTCTGGAACCCCAAGAGCCCCAAGTCCTAGAGACAACATCGGTGGAAAAGGGCCTGCCATTATACAAATATAGGGGCAACTATGAATGAGAGCTCCATGAAGGAGGGGAGTACCCCAGAGAATACTGTAGAGGAGTCTCAGGGGAACCTAGCACCCCAACGAGAGGCCCTGGGGGATGAGAACCACCCACTGGGGTGGGCTGGTATAGGAAACCCGGACCAGTTTAAAAGAGCCCAAAGGGAAGATAACACTCTTAGGAATGAAAAGAAGCTTGCTGTGGAAGCAAAAACGTGTAATAAAGACTTTTTCAAGTACATTCATAGCAAAAAAACCTGCGAGTGAATCAGTTGGACCATTAGATGATAGAGGGGTAAAAGGGGCACTAAGAGGGAACAAGGCCATAGTGGAGAAACGGAATGAATTTTTTGCTTTAGTCTTTACTGAGGAAGATATAGGGAAGTTACCCATGACTGAAGTGGTATTTAAAGGTGATACTGCAGAAGAATTGAAAGAAATATCGATACACGGGGAAGATGTATTACAACTATTTGATAAACTGAAGAGTAACAAATCACCTGGAGCGGATGGTATACATCCAAGGGTGTTGAAAAACTGAAATATGAGATGGCAGACCTGCTATTAGTAATCTGTAAACTATCATTAAAATCATCTGTAATACTTGAAGATTGGAGGATGGCCAATGTAACGCCAATTTTTAAAAAGGGTTCCAGGGGTGATCCAGGAAACTACAGACCAGTGAACCTGACGTCAGTACCAGGAAAAATGGTAGAAATCATCATAAAAAACAAAATTACTGAACATGTAGATAGTCATGGCTTAATGGGAGACAGCCAACATGGTTTTAGACAAGGAAGATCTTGTCTTACTAATCTGTTATGTTTTTTTGAAGGTGTGAATAAACAGACAAAGGTGAGTTGGTTGATATAGTGTATCTGGGCTTTCAGAAAGCCTTTGATAAGGTCCCTCATCAGAGACTTTTGGCAAAACTAAAAAGTCATGGGAATAGGAGGCAGTGTACTATTGTGGATCAGGAACTGGTTAAAAGATAGAAAGCAGAAGGTAGGGCTAAACTGACAATTTTCCCAATGGAGAAAGGTGAATAGTGGAGTACCCCAGGGACTTGTGCTGGGTCCGTTGCTTTTTGACATATTCATAAATGACCAGGAAAAGGGACTAACGAGTGAGGTTTTCAAATCTGCAGATGACACAAAACTATTTAAAGTTGTTAAAACCCATGAGGATTGTGGAAAATTGCAAGAGGATCTTGATAAATTGGAAGACTGGGCATCCAAATGGCAGATGAAATTTAATGTGGACAAGTGCAAAGTTATACACCTAGGAAAGAACAACCCAAACTATGGTTACACGATGCAAGGTTCCACATTAGGAACCACCACCGAGGAAAGCAGAGTTGCTCACCTGTAACAGGTGATCTCCGGGAACAGCAGGAATTTAGTCTTCACATATGGGTATCGTCGGTACCGACGAAGCCTGCGTGGGAACGCTCCCCAGCGTCCAATTAGAAAGCTTTTGGGAGCATCCCACAGCGCCTGCGTGCTGCTTTCCCGCCTTTTCCAACTGCCTCTCTCCAGTTGAGTTTTAAAGCTGAGACAAAGAGAGAGAGAGGGGGAAAGAAAAGAAAAGAGAAATACAACTCCTAGGGGAGGTGGGTGGGTTGTGAAGACTAAATTCCTGCTGTTCCCGGAGATCACCTGTTACAGGTGAGTAACTATGCTATCTCTAGGGACAAGAAGGAATGTAGTCTTCTCATATGGGGACTCCCTAGCTACAGATGCCAGGGAGAGACCCCAGAGGTTGTGTGCCCTTGTGAAAGGGCTCCACTTCCCCCCATGGATCTCTGGGATCCTACCGGAAATGGTGGGTAGGAGTTGATTAAGTATGGAACAGGTGTCGTAGAACAGCCTGACCAAACAAGGCATCCCGGCGGGAGTCCTTGTCTAAGCAGTAATGGGCTGTGAAGGTATGAACCGAGGCCCAAGTAGCTGCTCGACAGATGTCAATAGACACAGAGTGTAGATGAGCCATTGAGGCTGCCATGGCTTTCACATTGTGAGCTGTGACATGGCCTTCCAGAGAGAGGTTTTTACTCTGATAGGTAAAAGAAATGCACTGTGCAATCCAATTGGACAATGTTCTCTTGGACACTGGAAGTCCCAAATGAGAAGGATCAAAAGCAACAAAGAGTTGAGAGGACTTTCTATGTTGCTGTGTCCTTTGTAAGTAAAAAGCAAGTGCTCTTTTACAGTCCAAAGTATGAAGATTCCTTTCTGGATTTGAAGCACGAGGCCTTTGAAAAAACACAGGTAGGTAAACTGCTTGGTTTAAATGAAAAGGTGAGACCACCTTTGGCATAAAGTGTGGATGAGTCCTAAGGATTACCTTATCATGACGGAACCTCGTATAAGGAGGATCAGCCACTAATGCTTGCAATTCACTGATGTAACGTGCTGATGTGATTGCAATGAGAAAGAGAACCTTCCAGGAAAGGAACTTCAAGGAGGTAGTAGCTAGAGGTTCAAAAGGCGGCTTCATGAGCTGTCCAAGAACCAGATTTAGGTCCCATGCTACCGGTGGTGGCCTAATGGGAGGCTTAGTTAGAAGGAGGCCCCTCATAAATCTCGCTATGAGAGGATGAGAGCAAATAGGTTGTCCATTTAAAGGCTTGAAAGAAGCTGAAATAGCACTTAAATGGACTCGTAATGAGTTAGTCTTAAGCCCTGCATTAGATAAATGAAGGAGATACTCCAATAATGATTCCAGAGGTATCGCCAGAGGGTCAAGACCCTTCTGCAAACACCATATGGAAAACCTTTTCCACTTGAAAGCATAAGAGCGTCTTGTGGAAGGCTTTCTAGAAGCATAAAGGATATCCTTCACTTGTTGAGATAGGTTAAGACCATGAAGGTCTAGGCCCTCAGCAACCAGGCCCTGAGATGCAGAGAGTGGGGATCGGGATGCCACAACATCCCATCCTCCTGAGACAGGAGATCTGGAGCAGATCCTAACTCCAGAGATGGAGCTTGAGAGAGATGTAGGAACAGAGGGTACCACTCCTGCAGAGGCCAATGAGGAGCTATGAGAATCATATGGCCTCTGTCTCTCTGAAGCTTGAATAGGGTTTTGGGAATTAGGGGAATGGGTGGAAAGGCATATAGGAAGTCCTGACCCCAATGGAGGAGGAAAGCATCCCTGGCCTGAGAACCCTGAGCCGGAATTCTGGAACAGAATCGGGGAAGCCTGGCATTCAACGGACTTGCAAAGAGGTCTATGTCCGGAGTTCCCCAAATTCAAAAACGTTTTGCTACCTGGTCTGCACGAAGAGACCACTTGTGCGGAAGCAGAACTCAACTGAGTCTGTCTGCCCAGGAGTTTTGAATGCCTGGCAGATACACCGCAAGGAGATGAATCTGATGCTCTCTGGCGAGGGTCCATAGTCGCAAAGCTTCGTTGCAAAGCAACAGAGAGCCTGTTCCTCCCTGCTTGTTCAGATAGAACATAGCTACTTGATTGTCCGTCTGAATTAGGACTGTCTTGTAGCTCAGCTGGGTGTGGAACACTCGAAGAGCAAGGAAGATTGCTCTGAGCTCCAAGAGATTAATGTGTAGATGGGTCTCCTGTGGAGTCCAGGTGCCTTGGGTAGAGAGATCTTGCAGGTGAGCTCCCCAACCCACTTGTGAGGCATCTGTTGTTAGAGTGACCTGGGGTGGGGGCTGTTGGAAAGCGGACCCCATCAACAGGTTTTGGGTTGACTGCCACCATTGTAGGGACAAAATAAGGCGATTTGAGTTTGCTATTTTTTCTGATAGGCAGCCTGATGCTTGGGTCCACTGTGGATAGAGTCCATTGGGCTGCTCTCATATGGAGGCAAGCATAGGGAACCACATGCACGGTAGATGCCATGTGGCCTAGCAATTGTAAGATTTCCCAAGCAGTGAGATGAGTCTTTAACACTGCTTGGGAAGCTAACTGCACAATGCGAAGGCAGCGGGGCTGTGGAAGATAGGCCCTTGCCTTCCTGGTATCCAGCATAGCTCCTATAAACTATAGAGATTGAGTGGGAGTTAGGTTGGATTTTGGGATGTTTATGACCAGGCCCAAATACTGAAGTATACGCATTGTGCAAGATAGGGAAATTCTGGCCTTTGACTCTGATGGGGCTCGAATGAGCCAGTCGTCTAAGTAGGGGAAGACGAATATTCCTAGAGTGTGAAGAAATGCTGCCACTACAGCCATGCATTTCGGAAACACCCTTGGTGCTGAGGCCAGACCAAAAGGAAGAACCCTGTACTGGTAGTGCTTCCCCTGAAATACAAACCGAAGGAATCTTCGGTGAGTTGGATGGATGAGAACATGGGTGTACGCATCTTTGAGATCTAGAGAACAAAGCCAATCCTGACTCTGAAGGTATGGCAGAAGAGTTCCTAGAGAAATCATCTTGAACTTCTCCTTGAACAGGAATTTTTTCCAATTCTCTGAGGTCTAAAATGGGTCTGTGTCCCCCTGTTTTCTTTGGAATAAGGAAATAGGGCGAGTAAAACCCTGTACCCTGTTGGGAAATGGGTACATAAGAACATAAGATATGCCATACTGGGTCAGACCAAGGTCCATCAAGCCCAGTATTCTGTTTTCAACAGTGGCCAATCTAGGTCATATGTACCTAGCAGTTTCCCCAAGGGACACAGGTTCCACAATGCTTGTATTGGTTCAATCATTGATATCCTGGGTCCCTTCTTAATAATGGTTTATGGACCTTTCCTCCAGGAACTTGTCCAAACCTTTTTTAAACCCAGCTACACTAACAGCCTTTACTACATCCTCCGGTAACAAATTCCAGAGTTTGATTACACGTTGAGTGAAAAAATATTTTCTTTTATTAGTCTTAAATAGTTTACCCTGTAGCTTCATTGCATGTCCCCTAGTCTTTCTATATTCTGATAAGGTAAACAATCGATCTACGTTTACCCGTTCCACTCCGTTCATTAATTTATAGACTTCTATCATATCTCCCCTCAGCCATCTCTTTTCCAGGTTAAAGAGCCCTAACCTTTTTAGCCTTTCTTCATAGGAGTATCCTTCCATCCCCTTTACCATTTTGGTGGCTCTTCTCTGAACCTTTTCTAAAATCGCTATATCCTTTTTAAGATACGGCGACCAGAATTGCATACAATATTCAAGGTGCGGTCTCACCATGGAACGATATAGAGGCATTATAATATCTTTTGGTTTTTTTTTCCATTCCTTTCCTTATCATACCTAGCATTCTATTTGCTCTCTTGGCCGCTGCTGCACACTGGGCCGAGGGTTTTAACATGGTATCCACAATGACGCCTAAATCTTTTTCCTGGGTGGTAGTTCCTAATGTGGAACCTTGCATCGTGTAACCATAGTTTGGGTTGTTCTTCCCTAGGTGCATAACCTTGCACTTGTCCACATTAAATTTCATCTGCCATTTTGATGCCCAGTCTTCCAATTTATCAAGATCCTCTTGCAATTTTCCACAATCCTCTTGGGTTTTAACAACTTTAAATAGTTTTGTGTCATCTGCAAATTTGATAACCTCACTCGTTATTCCACTTTCCAGGTCATTTATGAATATGTCAAAAAGCAGCGGACCCAGCACAGATCCCTGGGGTACACCACTATTCACCTTTCTCCATTTGGAAAATTGGCCATTTAGCCCTAACCTCTGCTTTCTATCTTTTAACCAGTTCCTGATCCACAATAGTACACTGCCTCCTATCCCATGACTCTTTAGTTTTGCCAAAAGTCTCTCATGACTGCTGACTCTCTCCTTATAGTGGGCTAATTATACTTTTGTATTTTTCTATTACCTGATTTTATATTATATTATATTATTTCTTTACAAGTTGTTGTTTGCTGTACAAGCATTTGCTTGATTAATTTTGTAAAATTGCATAAAAATAAAATTAAAAAAAAAAAAAGTCTCTCATGAGGGACCTTGTCAAAGGCTTTCTGAAAGTCCAGATACACAATATCAACCGACTCACCTGTGTCCACCTGATTATTCACTCCTTCAAAAAAACATAACAGATTAGTAAGACAAGTTCTTCCTTGTCTAAAGCCATGTTGGCTGTCTCCCATTAGGTCATGACTATCTACATGCTGAGTAATTTTATTCTTTATGATGGTTTCTACCATTTTTCCCGGTACTGACGTCAGGCTCACCGGTCTGTAGTTTCCCGGATCACCCCTGGAACCCTTTTTAAAAATTGGTGTTACATTGGCGATCCTCCAATCTTCAGGTATTAGAGATGATTTTAATGATAGTTCACAGATTACTATAGCAGGTCTGCAATCTCATATTTCAGTTCTTTCAACATCCTTGGATGTATACCATCCGGCCCAGGTGATTTGCTACTCTTCAGTTTATCTAATAGCTGTAATACATCTTCCCGATGTATCTATATTTCCTTTAATTCTTCCGCACCTTTAAATACCACTTCAGTCATGGGTAACATCCCTACATCTTCCTCAGTAAAGACCGAAGCAAAGAATTCATTCAGTCTCTCCGCTATCGCCTTGTCGCCTCTTAGTGCTCCTTTAACCCCTTTATCATCTAATGGACCAGCTGACTCTCTCACAGGTTTTTTGCTACGAATGTACTTGAAAAGGTCTTTACTTCGCGTTTTTGCTTCCGCAGCAAGCTTCTTCTCAAATTCTCCCTTTGCCTGCCTTATCAATGCCTTGCATTTGACTTGCCAGTGCTTGTGCTGTTTCCAGGTTTCGTCGTTTGGCTCTTTTTTCCATTTCCTGAAAGATGCTTTTTTGGCAACAACAGCCTCTCTGACCTCACCTTTAAACCATGCTGGCAGTTTTTTGGACTTCCTTCCACTTTTCTTAAAGCGTGGAATACAGCTGGTCTGGGCTTCCAAGATAGTATTTTTCAACAACAGCCAAGCCTGATGTAAGTCTTTAACCTTTGCAACTGCTCCTTTTAGTTTTTTCTTAACTGTTTTCCCCATTTTATCATAGTCTCCCTTTCGAAAGTTAAAAGGTAGTACTGTGGATTTCCTTACTATCCCTCCTCCACTAATTAAATCAAAGGCGATCATGCTATGATCACTATTGCCAAGTGGCCCCAACAACCTTATCTCTTGCACTAGATCTGGTGTTCCACTAAGTACTAGGTCTAATATGGCTTCCCCTCTGGTCGGTTCATGAACCAGCTGCTCCAAGAAGCAGTCATTTATTTCATCTAGGAACTTTATCTCCCTAGCATGTCCTGACATGACGTTTTCTATTGCCCCGTGGGCAAAAAGTAAATTGACCTCTTGACCCAACTGATTCTCGAGTGAAGTCTGAGAATTGAACTGTCTTACAACTGTAGGAGGGGGCATGTTGAGGAAATGAAGCTTGTACCCCTCCTTTACAATGGAGAGAGTCCATTCTTCTGCTGTTATCTGCTCCCATCTGGGGGCAAAATGACACAACCTTCCTGGCCCGTTGAGGGTCAGGAAGGCCAAGTTCTCTAGATGGGAGTCAAAGCCCCTGTGGAGGCTGAGTCTGCTGGGCCGGTTGAGGCTTAGCAGACTTTGTTTTTCTTTGTTTTGGTGGCTGCTGTCCCTTTCGGGCAGACTGACCTGTAGAATGCCCCTGCTGGGTATAGGAGGGATAAAACCTCTTCTTTTTAGAGAAGAATGGTTTCTTGTAGGATTTTCTCCTTGCAGGATGAGCTGTAGCCTTGGATAGTCTATCCAAAGTGGTGTTATCAGCATCCAGCTCATTAGCTTTCTCTTGCCAATTTTTGCCAAAGAGATTTTCGCCTGTGCAAGGGATATTCCCCAGTTTGTCCTGTACCCAGAGTTCTAAGTCAGATGCCTGGAGCCAGGCAATCCTACGAGCACCTATGGCAATGGCAGAGGTTCTGCTTATGCTCTCAAAGCAGTCAAAAGCTGCACGATTAACAAACTTGGAAACATCTTGGGTATGTTTGACAAGTGTAGGATAATCTTGCCTTTTATCATCAGGAAGGAGAGGGCTCATAATCTCTAGATCTCCTGTAACCTCCTTAAGGAACATTCCCATATATAAAATGTAGGAACTAATCCTGGCAGAAAGCATAGAGGCCTGGAAGGTTCGACGCCCAAAGGCATCAAGAGTCCTACATTCACATTGTGGCGGATTAGATGCATGTCTTTTTGCACTCTTGATCCTTCTCATAGCTGATTCCACTATCATGGAGTGGTGTGGTAACTGGGTTTTCTGAAATCCAGGACAAGGAGGTACTCGATGCATGGCATCAAGCCTACGAGAATGAGGAGAGGTGGTAAGAGATGTTTCCCACATTCTTAGCATGAGATCATTCAAGATCTCATGAATAGGCAAAGTAGCTGCCTCTTTGGGAGCTTTAGGATATTGTAAAATCTCAAATTCCTTTGCTCTGGGCTCTGTTTCAGGAGCCAATGTGATGGAAAGATCTCTAGCCACCTCCCGAATGAAATCCTGAGTCATCGGAGGGTTCAAAATATCTCCTGTCCGGGTGCTCTTACAAAGCACGATACCGGTACCGATCGAAGTCGATACCGGAGGGGTCCAGTACCGGAGGGGTCCAGTACCGGCCTGTTGATACCGGAGGAAACAGCATGACTCGGTGTCGGTAACACAGTCGCCGATATCAATGCTGTCGGTACCGGTACCGATATTTGGTGCCGGAACTGGTGTCGATACCGGTTGAACTGTCTGAAGCGGTCCCGAAGGCACTGAAGCCGCAAGGAGAGCCGCCAGACTGCGTTCAATAGCCAAGAACCTCTGGTCTATTGACGCTGCTGATGCCTGGGTATCGGTACTGGATGAAGCGGCCGGTACCCCAGAGCATGGCACCAGTAGTTCTCCTGAGGCTGAGGCCTCGAACATCCTGGAGCCCTGATATTGCTTTGGAAGCCAAAGCCTCCTCCCGGGGCAATTTTGCCGGTACAAGTCCCTCAAGGGCAAAGCCAGAGGCATCTCGATGCTTGAAAGGAGATCAACCCTTTGAGGACCGGCCAGATTTATGTTTGGTTACCTGAGATCCATGGGAGGAAGACGTCGATGCCACGGATGCTGCATTGGAGGGAAAAAGAGTGCTAAGCTTAGCAGCTCATTTTTGCCGACTCCTCTTCGACATCCTCCCACAGGCAACACACTCCAAGATGGAGTGGTCAGGACCTAAACATTTAAGGCACCACTCGTGAGTGTCGGTGACGGAGATGGTACCGCCACACTTGGAACACTTTTTAAAACCCGAGGCGGGTTTTTCCATTCTGAAGGAAAGGTTGGGCCTAGTGCCCAAAATGGCGCATGGCACCCGACAGAAAAAAGATTGGAAAGTCCAGAAAAAGATTACAAAATTTTTTTTTTTTTTAGAAAGAAAGAAAGAACCGGCGGTACCGGTATAGCTTCGAGGAAGGCAGACGCTACCACAAAAAAGAATGAAAAAGATGGGATAATTTCTGCGGTGACAGGAAAACGACCTGCTGGCTTCGGAGAAAACGAAGAATTGGAGAGAGGCAGTTTGGAAAGGCGGAAAGGCAGCAGGCAGGCGCTGTGAGATGCTCCCAAAAGCTTTCTAATTGGACGCTGGGGAGCGTTCCCGCGCGGGCTCCGTCGGTACCGATGATACCCATATGTGAAGACTACATTCCTGCTTGTTTGTAGATAACATGTTAAAACCCTCCACCCAGTGTGCAGCGGCGGCCAAGAGAGCAAATAGAGTGCTAGGTATTATAAGGAAAAGAATGGAAAATAAAACAAAGGATATTATAATGCTTCTGTATCGTTCCATGGTGTGACCGCACCTTGAATACTGTGTGCAATTCTGGTCGCCATATCTTAAAAAGGATATAGTATTATTATTAAAGGTACAGAGAAGAGCCACCAAAATGGTAAAGGGGATGGAAAGATACCCCTATGAAGAGTGGCTAAAAAGGTTAGAGCTCTTCAACCTGGAAAAGAGACGGCTGAGGGGAGATATGATAGAGGTCTATAAATTAATGAATGGAGTGGAACGGGTAAACGTAGATCGATTGTTTACGTCATCAGAATATAAAAAGACTAGGGGACATGCAATGTAGCTACAGGGTAAACTATTTAAGGCCAATAAGAGAAAATATTTATTCACTCAACGTGTAATCAAACTCTGGAATTTGTTGCTGGAGGATGTAGTAAAAGATGTTAGTGTAGCTGGGTTTAAAAAAGATTTGGACAAGTACCTGGAGGAAAGGTCCATAAACCATTATTAAAAGGGACCCACGATATCACTGCTTGACCCAATACAAGCATTGTGGAACCTGTGTCTTTTGGGGAAACTGCTAGGTACTTACGACCTAGATTGGCCACTGTTGGAAACAGGATACTGGGCTTGATGGACCTTGGTCTGACCCAGTATGGCATATCTTAATCCCAACTGCAACTTTGTTGCCTCTAGATAACTATAAAATGTAAACACAAGACCCACTTTCATGCATGAATGCAGATGTACATAGTTTAAGAAGTTAAATGTTATATACTCCATGTAACCCAATAAGTTATTCCTCCCTGTTGTATGTAAGGCTTGTTGCTGCAATTGTTATATGAAAACCGCTTTGAATCTATGAAAAGGTGGTATATAAAACCTGTTAAATAAATAAGTCATGAAGGTGGAGGACATTTCCCAAATACCGGTGCCTGCGAATAAGACGCAAGTACAGTCCTTTCTGGGTATGGTCGGATATTTATTTATTTTATTTATTTATTTAACATTTTCTTCTATACCGCGCTATTAAAATCAGCGCGGTGTACATCGAACAAGAATACTGCAATGTATACAAATAACATTGAGTTTACAAATAACAGGGAATTGAACATGGGGGAGAAAACGGGGAAACTAAATACATATTAACTCAAACTATGTACAATGCTCTAATGTAACTGGGTGATATAATCGCCGGTTCATTCAGTAGATGGCAGCAACCGCCGAACCCTTGACCCGACTCCTCCAAAAGAAGGCTCCGTACAAGGTCCTATGGATTATTGAGTTGGAGGAGGCCTTTGGGAAGTTAAAGGCAGCTTTAGGCTCTAGACCGACCCTGGTCAGCCCAGACTTCACAAGGCCCTTCATTGTCCAGACAGATGCTTCGATGGTGGATCTTGGGGCCGTCCTGGCCCAGGATGTAGAGGGTGAAGAACACCGGTGGCATTTATTAGCTGAAAGTTGCTGCCCCGAGAACAAAAGTATGCTATGACTGAGGAGGAGGCCTGGCAATCAAATGGACCCTAGAGACATTCCAATATTATCTACTGTGTCACCCCTTCACGTTGATTACAGACTATCAACCACTCAAGTGGCTGGTGCAACATAAGGACATCAACGGTTAGGTCCTGCACTGGTTCCTCGCCCTTCAACCCTTTCTTTATGAGGTCCGACATTGGGCTGGCAAGGCACATCTGAACACGGACTTTATGTCCTGCTTGGGCGCCCCGGAGCCGCTGGACACTCACCCTCATAGGGTTGCATTTTATTTTATTTATTTATTTATTTAAACTATTTTCTATACCACTTTTCTTATATTCAAAGCGGTTTACATTGAACTAAAACAATGGAACTTTACATAGAACAAAGGTATTAAACTTGGATGCAACCGGGGTACTAGCAATATTGGTTACATGGTTATTTAATATATGTTGTGAGGGTTATTATCAATTGGTAGATAAGATATACATGGGGTGGGTGTGTTTCGCATGATGTTTCGGGTTCTAGTCCGTAGCACTCCAAGAAGAGATGTGTTTTCAAGGCTTTCTTAAAGTCCCATAGTTCGCTGGTGATTCTTACGTTTTCAGGAAGCGAGTTCCAGAGGGCTGAAGCATAAACTGAAAAAGCTCTATGACAAGATGAAATTAGACTTACCTGCTAATAGTAGTTCCTGGAGTAACTCCAGTCTAGTCCCGGAATCTCTGGGTTGTCATCCTCTTCCAGCAGCTTGGAGACTGAGAAACGTCACTTTTGTGATGTCACTGGTACATAAGCCCCGGATCCGCTTCCTCAGACCAGTTACCTATTGACAAAGCAGACTCACCGGAGCAACCATTAAGTAGCAAACTGTACTTTCAGACATTTGAAAAACCACTATCTGAACACTAAAAATTGGCAAACCTAACTATGTACACAGGTTCTGCCCCACACCTCTTCGCTGAGGTCCTGATCTTCCCCCCCTGTGAAGGAAACGGACCTCCCGGCCATCCCTACGCTCCCCCCCTTGCCGTAGGATACTAGGCCGCAACCTCGTCCCCGGAAACTCTTACCTGTTAGTTCATCCGTGCTTCTGGCCACGGTCCACTCATCAATAGGGCGGGACATGGGACTAGACTGGAGTTACTCCAGGAATTACAATTAGCAGGTAAGTCTAATTTCATCTTCCTGATCGTCCCTCCAGTCTAGTCCCGGAATCTCTGGGGATGTAACAGAGCAGTGACTATATATTCAAAGGGAGGGCCCAGCTAGACCAGCCTGAAGCACCGCCGATCCAAAACAGGTATCCCTCTCCGCCTGAACATCCAGACGGTAATGCTTCACAAACGAGTGTAAAGAAGACCAGGTCGCCGCTTTAAAGATTTCCACTGCCGGCACAAGACTGCACTCTGCCCAGGAAGCCGCCTGCGCTCTAGTGGAATGAGCTCTAAGCCCTTCCGGAACCACCCAGCCTTTCAACATATATGCTGACGCGATTGCCTCTTTCAACCATTGGGCAATAGAAGCCTTAGATGCTGCCTCACCCTTACGCACCCCTGCAAATAGCACAAACAATCTATCCGACTTCCGGAAACTGGCCGTCGTACGGATATACCTTTTTAACGCCCTGCGAATATCCAAGCGATGCAACTGCTCCGCAGATCGATTGCTGCTCTCCGCCGCGAATACCGGCAAAGACACTACTTGATTCAGATGAAAAACGGAAACCACTTTGGGCAAAAAGTAAGGGACTGGCCGCAAGACCACCTTATTATCGAAGAAAGACAGAAAGGGCTCTCTACAGGACAACGCTTGTAACTCCGAGATTCGCCTTGCAGAAGCAATTGCCACCAAGAACACCACCTTAAGTGTGAGATCCTTCAGAGACGCTCTCGCCAATGGTTCAAAGGGCACTTTCCCCAAAGCCCCCAACACCAAAGGCAGATCCCACGACGACACAACTTGCTTCCGCAGCGGACATAACAGGGTCACGGCCCGCAAAAAACGCTTAACATCTGCATGTGCTCCTAACGCTTCGCCCTGCACTTTACCCCTATAACAGGACAGCGCCGCCAACTGCACCTTTAAGGAAGCGGCCGCCAAACCCTTCTGAAAACCATCCTGCAAAAATGACAGCACCTGTGGAACCGAAGCCTTTAAGGGAACGCACCCGTTTTGCTCACACCATCCTTCAAAGATGCGCCACACTCTAACATAAGCTAAAGAAGTAGACCGCCGTCGAGCTCTCAGCAAGGTGGAAATCACCCCCGCCAAATAACCCTTCGCTCTCATCCTAGCCCTCTCAAGAGCCAAGCCGTAAGCGAGAACCGATCCACCTGAGGCATGCAGAGGGGCCCCTGGGTCAGATTATCCCGCCAAGCTGGGAGCCTCCAGGGGTCCCCTACCAACAGACACATTAGGTCCGCGTACCACAGCCTCCTCGGCCAGTCGGGAGCAATCAGGATTACTGGACCCCTGTGTCGCTCTATGCGCTGCAGCACGCGCCCGATCAGCACCCAGGGTGGAAATACATAAAGGAGCTGCTCCTCCGGCCACGCCTGAATAAGAGCGTCCAGGCCTTCCGCCATTCTTTCTCTCCTTCTGCTGAAGAAGCAATCGACCTTCGCCGACCGAAAGGTTGCCATGAGGTCCATCACCGGCTGCCCCCAGCGACGCACCAGCAGCTCGAAGACGTTGGGGTGTAGGACCCGTTCTCCCGGGTCTACCCGCACCCGACTCAAGAAGTTGGCCTCCACGTTGTCTATTCCTGCGACATGCGCCGCCGACAGAGCCACTAGATTGATCTCGGCCCACTCCAACAAACTCTCCGCTTCTTCCTCTAGAGCTACACTGCTGGTGCCCCCCTGCCGATTGACATAAGCTACCACTGTCGCATTGTCCGAAAACAATCGAATAGCCTTTCCGCGTGGCACCGGCCGAAACACCTGCAATGCCAGAGCTATCGCCCTCAATTCGAGCCTGTTGATCGACCAACTCTTCTCCAGCTCCAACCATTGTCCCTGCGCAAACTGACCTTGGAAGTGAGCTCCCCAGTCTAGAAGACTGGCATCCGTCGTCAGAGATATCCACTCCAGCGATTCCAAGGTTATCCCTTTTTCCAGACACCCAGGCCTCAGCCACCACTGGAGCGCTTTGTACGTTTGCGGCGGGCAAGGCAACCCCTGAGACAGCTGATCCTTCTGATGTGACCACCTCCTCAACAAGGCCCTCTGCAACGGCCGCATGTGCGCCCTTGCCCACGGGACTAACTCCAACGTTGCTGCCATGGTCCCCAATACCTGAAGATAGTCCCAGGCCATGGGACTCCGGTTGTGGAGAAAACATCTGACCAAGGATCTGAGCCCCAGCACCCGCTGCCGCGGTAGGAAGACTCGTACCAGCTTCGTATTGAAGAGAGCTCCCAGGTATTCCAGCCTCTGGGACGGCTCCAGCTTGCTCTTCGCCATGTTGATTACCCAACCTAGACTCTGCAAAAAGGACACCACTTTGGCTGTAGCCACCACACTCTCCTCTCGGGTCTTCGCTCTGATCAACCAGTCGTCCAGATAAGGGTGAACCAAAATCCCCTCCTTTCGCAAGGCCGCCGCCACCACCACCATCACCTTGGTGAACATATGTGGCGCCGTGGCTAGGCCAAAAGGAAGCGCCTGAAACTGGAAGTGACCCATAGGCACTGCGAACCTGAGAAACTTTTGATGCTCCTGCCAAACCGGAATGTGAAGATATGCCTCCGAGAGGTCCAGAGACGTGAGAAACTCGCCCCTTCTCACCGCTACAATGACGGACCTGAGGGTCTCCATCCGAAAATGGGACACCCTCAGGCAACGATTTACCTTCTTTAGATCTAAAATTGGCCGAAAGGTCCCTTCTTTTTTGGGAACCACAAAATAAATGGAGTATCGACCGCAACCGCACTGGTCGGGGGGAACCGGCACTATGGCTTTGAGGGCGAGCAGTCTCAAAACGGTCTCCCGCACAGCCTTGCGCTTTTCTCTTACTCTGCAAAGGGATTGCACGAAAGAATCGGCTACTGGCCTCTGAAATTCCAACGCATAACCGTCTCGGATAACTTCTAACACCCATTGATCCGACGTGACTTGGGCCCAGGCGGGGTAAAAATCCCGTAACCGACCCCCCACGGGAAGCACCCCTACCTGGGTCCCCCTGACTTCACTGTGACTTCTTGAAGTTCGAGGAAGAGGGGGAGGTCCCAAAACTCCTACCCGCTCCTCGAAATCCACAAAAGCCTTGGTTCCTACTGGGAAAATGCCCCCGCTGAGCCTGGCCAAACCTCGGGGCACGAAAATGGCGAAAATCCCGTTGTTGACTGCGCGGCACGGGATTGGACCGACCCTGCCTAGGCTTATCCTCTGGCAATCTACCGCCTTTAGAATCTCCCAAATCTTTCACCAATTTCTCCAAATCCTCACCAAACAGCAGCTTTCCCCTAAAAGGGAGCTTACTCAACCTTGTCTTGGAAGCACCATCCGCTGCCCAATTACGCAGCCAAAGACATCTGCGCCCCGCAACCGCGGAAGCCATACTTTTGGACAAGCCCCTAATAAGGTCATAGTGAATGTCGGCCAGATAAGCCGCTCCAGACTCTAATCTAGACGCCTCCTTGGCTATGTTGTCCAAGGACTCCCCCCTGCATCCTCTGCGCCCAGCAGAGGCAGGCCCGTGCCACCCAGGCCCCACAAATCGAAGCCTGTAACAAGAGCGCGTTAACCTCAAATACTTGCTTCAACAAAGTCTCTAACTTACGGTCCTGAGCATCCTTGAGCGCTGCACCGCCCTCAACAGGAATTGTGGTCTTCTTGGTAACCACCGACACCGCCGCATCTACCCTAGGAGACTTAAACAAATCCTTATCCTGATCTTGAAGCGGGTAAAGACGCGACATTACACGAGACCCTTTAAGCGCAGATTCAGGGGTATCCCACTCCTCCTGTATCATCTCCTTGAAAACTCTATGTACTGGAAAGACCCTCTGAGTCTTTCGAACAGCCTGCAATAGCGGATCTTCAAGCGTAGTCTCCTCAGCGGGTCCCTCTGTCGGCATATTAAGGGTGCTGAGCGACTCCGCGATCAGAGCCGGCAACTCCTCTCTACGAAACACGCGGACCACCCGCGCTTGATCCTCCTGCTCGACAATCTCGCCCTCTTCGAGATCCTCATCCAGGCCCACGTCCGGATCCAGGTCCTCCGACCGAAGATCCTCCGAAATCACCGACTCCTCTGCCCGGCTCATGACCTCCCTGGATCTCTTCGTACCTACGCCTGACACTGCCGTCGCTACAGGCGACCCCGGCCTCTTCCGCCCTAGCCTTGCTGGCGAAGAACTGGCTGGAGTCCTAATCTGAGAACCGGACAAGGCTTGCTGGATCAAGGAAACAAACTCTGGCGCAAAGATGGCCGCCAAACCCCCCGGCAAGGAGGACTGCCCCGCCGGAGGATCCAGAACTGCCGATATACTGGGCCCCGGCTCCCTTGTGGCCACCAAATCTACCTCTGGTTCCGCAGGGCCAGTAGCCCCGTCCAGAACCCCCGACCCTGCATCAGAGCCCTTATCCAGGGCTCCTGAGTCTTGGCTGCAGCCTCTGCAGACCCCATCCGCAGACACAGCACCCCTCCTGGAGCCACACAGCAAGCAAAGCGGCCTAGAAGGCATGGTGAACCCCCCTGATTCACCTGGAATTAGCACCCAGCCCTCTCAACAAAAACTCCGTGCGTTGAGAAAGGCCCGAGTTTCTTTTTTTTTTTTTTTACAATTACCATAGGTACAGTGCCTTTAGCCATGCTGTCCCAGCCAGAATATAAAGACAGGAACCCGAAACGAGGCTTCTTGAAGAAACTACAGGGCTTTATAAATTACAACGGGAAGCCGCAATTCCCGCATGAGAGACACGCGATCCGGCCTGCCACGTCGGGCCCGTGCTCCCTCTACTCTTCTCGCACTTCTAAAACACTTCTAACTGCTCACTACACTGAACGGCACCTGGTGCACCCTCTCCTGCACTTACCTCCGCTTCTGAAGCTGGCAAAACAGGCTGGAACGCAGGGCTTCTGTGTTAAGCCTTTATTCCTCCTCCGCAAAACCGTTAATGAGGCCGCCGGCTCTAATCGCATTAGCAGGCAGCTCTTCTGCTCGCAATGAGCCCTGCCGGCTGACGATTCCTCACCCTTGCACAGTGGGATCGGTAATCGGTCTGGTCCTCTGACCCTTGGAAATTACCCCAGAAAGGAGTCTCCCCGAAGTCCCTAGTCCATCCCCAGATAAGGAGGGGGGGGGGGGGGGAGGAAGCAAGCGACACTTAACGGAGGACCGTTCACAGGAGGGAAAAAACAGCACCAGAGCACTCCTCTCTACAAATTCGTTATTTTAAACTAATCCTAACTCTCCTCACACTAACTCTCCTTAATCGTCTCTCCAGTGAGCCCCGAGCTCCCGTGCTCACCAACCTTCAGCTGCTTGGAGACTGAGATAACTGGTCTGAGGAGGCGGATCCGGGGCTTATGTACCAGTGACATCACAAAAGTGACGTTTCTCAGTCTCCAAGCTGCTGGAAGAGGATGACAACCCAGAGATTCCGGGACTAGACTGGAGGGACGATCAGGAAGTTGTCTGTTTTGCTTTAGTTTTGATCCTTGGTATTATTAATACGTTTTTATTGTTTTTACTTTTTGTCCTGCTTTCAGGGTCTTTGTGGATGATAGTTTGTAGTGTTGGTGGCGCTAGTTGATGTAGGATTTTGAAAATAGTGAGTATGGCTTTGTATTTGGTTCAGGTGATTATGGGGAGCCAGTAGAGTTGTCTCAGTATTGGGGTTATATGGCTGGCTCTTGATGTCTGTTATGATGCGGGCTGTTGTGTTTTGGAGTAATTGTAATGGGTAGATGGATTTGGTATGTAGCCCCTGGTAAATGATATTGCAATAGTCTAGGATTGCCATTATCAAGGCAGACTGTGCGGAAGTTATTGAGGTCAAGAAGGGGCTTGAGTATTTGTATTGTTCTTAGTTTGCTGTAGGCAGCTTTTGTAATCTTGCTTATATGAGCTTGAAAGTTTAGGTTTTGGTCGAGATATATCCCCAGGTATTTGACTTCTGTTTTTACTTCTATGATGTTATGTGCTATTTTCAGTGATTTTGGTGTAACAAAAGATGAGTTCTTTGTTTTATTTTATTTTATTTATTTATTTAAAAGGATTTATATATCACTTTATCCTGAAATCAAAGCGGATTACACAGCAAACAAATCAATCAATTAATTGTTATGAAGATTGTTTCCATTTTCCTGTAGTTTATGAATAAATTTTGTTCCAGGAGCCAACTTGACATTTCTTCCAGGCAAATTGTTATGCTCAAGTAGTCAGGTTGGTCGATGTTGAATGACGTATGGACCATGACGTCATCTGTATAGATACTGTAGTTTATTTTGTGTTTGGCTATTATATTGCAGAAAGGCTGCAGATAGATATTAAAAAGAAGAGCAGAGAGTGTTGAACCCTGTGGTACACCCTGTGTTGAGGGGGAGGGTATGTGATGGGGTGTACGAGAAGCTCCCCATCCCCCATACTGATGTACCTCCAACCAGACTAAAGACCTGCTCCTTTAAGTGCCAGAACCCAGGTCCCTTTAAGGAACCCTGCTTGAATATACCTGACAAGGGTGTGGACGGGAACAGCCTTTAACCGGAGAGGAAAGAGACAAAGAGGGAGAGAGAAGAGCCTGAGATGTTGCAAAGTACGGAATGACCACCTACTCTAAGGAGATTCTACAGAAAGGTAGGAGCTGGGGTGTTTCCACATTGGTCAGCAGGCTTAAGGTGCTACTGATGTGAAGCCCAGAGTGAAAAAACTTTGGGGAAGGTGAGAACATTTTCTCTGCTACCGCTCTGAAGCCCAGAGTGAAAGAACATTGGGGAAAGGGAAAGCACAGTTACTTACCTGTAACAGGTGATCTCTGGGAACAGCAGGAATAAGTCTTCACATATGGGTACGTCGGTACCGATGGAGTCTGCGAGGGAACGCTCCCCAGCGTCCAATCAGAACGTTTTTGGAAGCATCCCAACACGCCTGCGTGCTGCCTTCCCGCCTTTCCCAACTGCCTCTCCTCAGTTAAGTTTTAAAGCTGAGACAAAGAGAGAGAGAGAAAGATAGAGATAGAGAAATGCAACTCCTAGGGGAGGTGGGTGGGTTGTGAAGACTTATTCCTGCTGTTCCCAGAGATCACCTGTTACAGGTAAGTAACTGTGCTATCTCCAGGAACAAGCAGGAATGAGTCTTCACATATGGGGACTCCCAAGCTAAGATGCCTGGAGGAGTCCCAGCATGTTGCGAATCTGAGAGCCATTCTATTTTACCGAAACCCCAGGCATCCTAGGGATGGAGGGTAGGAGTTGAACTAAAAAGATGTGCTGTGGAACAGCTGGACCAAACAGGATGCCTAGATAGGAGTCTCTGTGCAGGTGATATTTAGCGGTAATATTGAGAGCACTAAACCAATATGGACCTCACTTGGTGGTATTGTAAAGGAGCATATGGAGGTTCATGTGGATTTGTGAATATGAACCAACAGAATATCCCCAGGGAGTACCTCAATGTAAGGAGAGGTAAATAACTGTGCAAAAAACAGGCTGAGGTTAGAACCCTTAGGGTGAGAAGGAACAATCCCAGCGGAACTGGGGTAGTTCAATGAGGTAGGACTTTGCGGAAAACGCGGAAGTCCTTATTAGATAAAACTGAAGCTCTTTTGACTTTAAAGAGACATAGTTCTTATAGGAGAAGGGAGCTTCGAAGATCCCTATATCTGATAACAAAGAAGGATAGGAGTAATGAGGCATTATAGCCTCCCATTTTCTGAAGATTCAGAAAGTCCCTCCTAATTGAAAAGGAAAGTATATGGAGGGCTTCAGGTGTACCTAAACTGAAGGTCATGGTACAAAAACCCCTCAACTACCACAGGAAGTGGTTGATTATGGAGAACCCTAAGTATGCTGGGACAGCATGGAAAGGGATAGAGAGTATCTGTCGAGTCCGTAGGGGAATATATATATATATGTATAAGTATATATATATCTAGGCAGACAGACTGAAATAGTATATAGACATATATCTACTCACTATCATATATTGCAATACATATATATAGATAGGTAAATACAGATATATCCCTCATATATATATATAAATATATATATATATATATATATATATATATATATATATATATATATGTATATATGTTTACATGTATATGGACATCTGCATGTCTGTGCCCATATATATATATATATATATATATATAGATATATATATATATATATATATATACATATATACATATATATATATATATATAATATATATATATATATATATATATATATATATATATATATATATATATGTATATATATATATATATATATATATAGATATATATATATATATATATATATATATATGGGCACAGACATGCAGATGTCCATATACATGTAAACATATATACATATATATATATATATATATGTATACATACCCATGTCCGCACATAGGTTATGTGGAGAGAGAAAGCACAGTTACTTACCTGTAACAGGTGATCTCTGGGAACAGCAGGAATAAGTCTTCACATATGGGGTACGTCGGTACCGACGGAGCCTGCGCGGGAACGCTCCCCAGCGTCCAATCAGAAAGCCTCTGGGAGCATCCCACAGCGCCTGCGTGCTGCCTTCCCAACTGTCTCTCCTCAGTTGAGTTTTATAGCTGAGACAAAGAGGGAGAGAGAGGGAAAGGAAGAGAGATAGAGAGAGAGAGACAACTCCTAGGGGAGGTGGGTGGGTTGTGAAGACTTATTCCTGCTGTTCCCAGAGATCACCTGTTACAGGTAAGTAACTGTGCTATCTCCAGGAATGAGTCTTCACATATGGGGACTCCCTAGCTTTTGATGCCAGGGAGAGAGCCCAGAAGTTGTGTGTCCCTGGGACAGGGCTGCACTTCCCCACCTGGATCTCTGGCATCCCATGAGGGATGGTGGGTAGGAGTTGATTAAGTATGGAACAGGTGTTTGAGAACAGCCTGACCAAACAAGGCATCCCGGCGGGAGTCCTTGTCTAAGCAGTAATGGGCTGTGAAGGTATGAACTGAGGCCCAAGTTGCTGCTCGACAGATGTCATCGATAGACAGAGTTCAGATGAGCCATTGAGGCTGCCATGGCTCTCACATTGTGAGCTGTGACATGGCCCTCCAGAGACATGTTCTTGCTCTGATAGGCAAAAGAAATACATTGGGCAATCCAGCTGGAAAGAGTTCTCTTGGAGACTGGTTGTCCCAAATGAGAAGGATCAAAAGCAACAAAGAGTTGGGAAGACTTTCTATGTTGCTGTGTCCTCTGTAAGTAAAAAGCTAGAGCTCTTTTACAGTCCAGGGTATGAAGATTCCTCTCTGCACTTGATGCATGAGGTCCTGGAAAAAAGACAGGTAGGTAGACTCTTGATTGAGGTGAAAAGGCGAGACCACCTTAGGCATAAAGTGTGTATTAGTCCTAAGGATCACCTTGTCATGATGGAACCTTGTATAAGGTGGATTAGCTACTAGTGCTTGCAATTCACTGATGCGGCGTGCTGATGTGATTGCAATGAGAAAGATAACCTTCCAAGAAAGGTATTTCAAGGAGGTAGTAGCTAAAGGTTCAAAAGGCGGCTTCATAAGCTGACCAAGAACCAAATTTAAGTCCCATGCTACCGGAGGTGGTCTAATGGGAGGCTTTGTTAAAAGGAGGCCTCTCATGAACCTTGCTACAAGGGGATGAGAAGAAACAGGTTGTCCATTTAGAGGCCTGAGGGAAGCTGCAATAGCACTCAGATGGACTCTTACTGAATTTGTCTTAAGGCCTGCATTAGAGAGATGCAGGAGAAACTCCAGCAACGATTCCAGAGGTATTGACCGGGGGGTTAAGACCCTTTTCAGAACACCAGATGGTAAACCTTTTCCACTTGAAGGCATAAGAACGTCTAGTGGAAGGTTTTCTGGAAGCATACAGAACATCTTTCACTTGTTGAGAAAGAGGAAGATCCTGGAGATCTAGGCCTTCAGCAACCAAGCCCTGAGATGCAGAGACTGGGGATTGGGATGCCACAATTTTCCATCCTCCTGAGAGAGGAGGTCTGGAGCAGACCCTAACTCTAGGGAGGGAGCTTGAGAGAGATGTAGAAGCAGAGGGTACCACACCTGCTGTGGCCAATGTGGAGCTATGAGAATCATGTGGCCTCTGTCTCTCTGAAGCTTGAACAGGGTTTTGGGAATTAGGGGAATGGGTGGAAAGGCATACAGGAAGTCTTGACCCCAGTGAAGGAGGAAAGTATCCCTTGCCTGAGCCCCCTGAGCCGGAGTTCTGGAACAGAACCGGGGAAGTTTGGCATTCCACGGACTTGCAAAGAGGTCTATGTCCGGGGTTCCCCAAATTTGAAAAATCTTGGATACCTGGTCCATATGTAGGACTGAGTCTGTCCACCCAAGAGTTTTGAAAACCTGGAAGATAGACTGCCAGAAGATGAATGTGATGCTCTCTGGCGAGGGCCCACAGTTGTAGAGCTTCGTTGCAAAGCGACAGAGAGCCAGTTCCTCCCTGCTTGTTTATATAGAACATGGCTACTTGATTGTCCATGTGAACAAGGACTGTCTTGTGGCTGAGCAGGGTGTGGAAAACTCGCAGAGCAAGGAAGATTGCTCTGAGTTCCAAGAGATTGATATGTAGACAAGTCTCCTGTGGGGACCAGATGCACTGGGTGGAGAGGTCCTGAAGATGAGCTCCCCAGCCCATTGGAGAAGCATCTGTTGTAAGAGTTGCCTGGGGTAGAGGCTGCTGAAAAGGAGACCCCAGCAACAGGTTTTGAGGGGACTTCCACCACTGAAGGGACAAAATGAGGCGACTTGTGTTTGCTATTTTGTCGGATAGGCAGCCTAATGCCTGGGTCCATTGGGTGGATAAAGTCCACTGAGCTGCTCTCATGTGAAGGCGAGCATATGGTACCACATGAACGGTGGATGCCATGTGGCCTAGCAACTGTAACATCTCTTGAGCAGTTAGTAGAGGTTTTGACTCTGCTTGAGAAGCTAACTGCATCAAGCGAAGGCAGCGGGCCTGGGGAAGATAGGCCCTTGCCTTTGTGGTATCCAGCAGTGCCCCTATAAAGTCCAGGGACTGAGTAGGGATCAAATTGGATTTTGGGATGTTTATTACCAGCCCTAAATATTGAAGGATACGCATTGTGCAGGTTAGAGCAGTCTTGGCCTCTGAGTGGGAGCTCGAATGAGCCAGTCATCCAGATAAGGGAAGACAAATATTCCCAGGGTACGCAGAAAAGCAGCAACCACTGCTATGCATTTCGTGAACACCCGTGGTGCAGAGGCCAGGCCAAAGGGGAGCACTTTGTATTGATAGTGCTTCTCCTGGAAAAGGAACCGAAGGAACCTTCTGTGAGTTGGATGGATGAGAACATGAGTGTACGCATCCTTGAGATCTAGAGAACAAAGCCAATCCTGACTGTGAAGGTATGGCAGCAGAGTTCCTAGAGAAACCATCTTGAATTTCTCTTTGACTAGGAATCTGTTCAATTCTCTGAGATCTAAAATGGGCCTGAAGCCCCCTGTTTTCTTTGGGATAAGAAAATAGGGGGAGTAGAACCCGTGCCCTGTTGTTGAGAAGGCACTTCCTCTATTGCCCCCTGGGCTAGAAGAGTGGCAACCTCCTGCTCTAACAGGCTGAGGAGGGAGGTTGGAGAATTGAACTGGTGCACTCTTGTGAGAGGGGGCAAGCTGGAAAAATGAAGCTTGTACCCCTCTCTTATGATGGAGAGTGTCCAATGTTCTGCTGTGATTTGCCCCCATCTGGGAGCAAAGTGACATAACCTTCCTGGGATGGTGGAGGGCTCTGGTCCTTCTAGAGCCAGGAAGTCTAAGTTCTCTAGCAGAGAGTCAAAGGCCCTGAGGGGGCTGAGATTGCTGGGCTGGAGCAGGCCTCACAGCCTTTGCCTTGGTCTGTTTGGAGGATTGCTGACGTTTGGAAGGAAACTGAGCTGCAGAAGATGCTCTCTGACTATAAGCAGGATAGGATCTTCCCTTTATAGAAAAAGGTGTTTTCTTGAACAACCTTTTCTTAGCAGGAGCAGCAGTAGATTTGGATAGTCTATCCAAAGCAGAATTTTCAGCATCCATTTGATTGGCTTTTGCTTGCCAATCTTTACCAAACAGATTCTCACCTGTACAAGGGATATTTCCCAATTCATCTTGGACCCAGGTCTCCAAATCAGATGCTTGAAGCCAAGCAATCCTACGTGCACCTATAGCTAATAGCTGAGGCTCTGCTTACGCATTCAAAGGAGTCGAAAGCTGCACGGTTGGAGAATTTGGAGATATCCTGGGCATGTTTGAGCCCAGAGAGAAATTCTGGCCTTTTACGGTCCGACATAAAAGGACTTAAAGTCAGCAAATGGTCAGTGACTTCTTTTAAGAACATTCCCATGTAGAGACTATAGGAATTAATTCTCGCAGCAAGCATGGAAGCTTGGAAGACTCTTCTACCAAAAGCATCCAGGGTTCTACATTCACGTCCTGGAGGATTAGAGGCATGTCTCTTGGCACTTCTAATCTTTCTCATTGCAGACTCAACCACAATAGAGGAGTGGTGAGGAAGCTGAGTTTTATGGAAACCAGGACAAGGAGGGACACGATACATGGTGTCTACCTGCGAGAATGAGGAGAGGTGGATAGAGGTGCTTCCCACATCCTTAACATGAGATCATACAGAATCTCATGAATAGGCAAGGTAGCTGCCTCTTTAGGAGTTTTAGGATATTGTAGAATATCTAACTCCTTAGCTCTAGGCTCTGACTCTGGGGCTACTGTAATAGAGAGACCCCGAGCCACCTCTCTGATAAAGTCTTGAAAAGACAAGTCCTCTGGAGGAGACATCCTTCGTTTAGGAGAGGACTCCTCCTGTGGAAGAAGCATCGCTGCATCGACAGACTCTTCAGAATCCTCAGAGTCATCAGAGGAATCGAAGTATCGTCTGTCGGGATGCTCTTGCAAAGCCCGATAACCGTACCGACCAGGATCGGTATCATCGGTACCGGGGTATCGGTACCGGAGAGCTGCAGAGGGCAGAGTACCAGCATAGCTGACACCGATGCCGATGCCACCGGTACCGGAGCCGATGGCGATACCGGAGCCGGTACCGGCAGAGTAGTCTGTTGCGGTACCACGGGCGTCGATGCCACAAGGAAAGCCGCCAGACTGCGTTCGATGGACAGAATCCTCTGATCCATCGACGCTGCCAATGCCTGGAAGTCGGTACAGGTGGAAGCCACCGGTACCCCAGAGCATGGCACCAGCTCTGTTGAGGCCACGCCATCTACATCATCCTGGAACCCCAATGATGATGCTTTAGAAGCTGAAGCCTCCTGCCGGGGTAATTTTGCCGGTGCAGAATCCTCGACGGCAAGGCCAGGGGCATCTCGATGCTTAGAAGGAGATTTGCCCTTCGAGGACCGGCTGGATTTATGTTTAGTTACCTGAGATCCATGTGAGGAGGAAGAAGCCCTGGAAGACGTCGATGCCACCGAAGCTGCATCAGAGGGAAACAGGGTACTGAGCTTGGCAGCTCGGTTCTGTCGACCTCTCTTAGACATCATGGAACAGGACACACAATCTTTAATGGAATGGTCAGGGCCTAAACATTTTAGACACCAGTCATGGGTGTCTGTGACGGAAATAGTACCGCCACATTTTGTGCACTTCTTAAATCCTGAGGCAGGTTTTTCCATATTTAAGGAAAAAGGTTTTGGGCCCAAGGCCCAAAACTGAAGTACACCTGAAGAAAAAGTAATGGAAAAAAGTCTTTTTTTTAAAAAGAAAAGAATAAGAACCGGCAGTACCGTTATAGCGTCGAGGAAGGCAGACGCGACAGAAAAGAAATAAAGAAAAAATAAGGAAATTCTTCTGCGGTGACAGGAACATGACCTGCTGGCTCCGCGGAAAAAGAACAACTGAGGAGAGACAGTTGGAAAGGCGGGAAGGCAGCACGCAGGCGCTGTGTGATGCTCCCAAAGGCTTTCTGATTGGACGCTGGGGAGCGTTCCCGCACAGGCTCCGTCGGTACCAACGTACTCCATATGTGAAGACTCATTCCTGCTTGTTCCTGGAGATAGATTTATCTAACAACAAGAAGGGAGGTACCTGCTTGAGAAGATATTTAGAGAATCTGTACTTCCTGGTTATGGATAGGAAGCCCAGGGAGTTCTCTCACTGGCAAGAGAAGTCTAGAGTCCTCTAAGAACGCTAGTCCATGAATAACCAGGAATGGAGACCTACCTGGAAAATGCAGAGGATGTTTTAAATCTGCAGATAGTAAGTCTGAATCCTTCCATAACTCCAGCAGGTAGCTGGAGAAAAAGATGCAATAAAAATACCATATGTACCCCTAATGAGGGTAAAAAGGGCATGGTGCATTCTTGTGCTCAACATGGATTACGCCATGAAGAGTTGAGGATGGAAGGAAAAGACAAGACAAGGATTGTCTATACTGAAAGAAAAACCCATCCCTGGTGAAGGGGTCCCCTGGAGATGTGAAGCAATCCAGGGAATTGGATAATTCTTTAGATCTTCCCTTAATTAAAGGCCTGTGTCCTTTATTTAAGAAGCCTTTAATGGAAATGGTAAGGGCAGGGAGAACCCAGCAGGCATGACTAGGTAAAGCCCTTCCTAACCATCTGACATCATGTGCTCTCTAACAAGGCCCCATAGTGTAGAGCTGCTCCGTAGAGATGCAGAGAGCATGTTGCAGGTTAATTAGAAGAAAAACTGGTGTTTAAGAGCCAGTAGGTATCATGAACTAGTCCGCCAAGCCCAAGGATTGGTGAAGGCTAAGGATAGAAGGTAAGGTGATGTGTCTGTAACAATAGCCAGAAAAGGTTCTTAAACCGTCTGGGACTTAGTGGTAAGGCCAGAAACCATTGAAATTGGAGAACAAGCCCTGGTTGCTTGGTCAGCAAGTCAGTGGTCTAACCAGTAAGAGCCCCTGCAGTTCTAACTATTGATAGGGCAGCAGTAGAAATCTTAGGTCCCAAGATTGGGAAAGAAATGCAGACATAAGTAGGAGTGGTAAGACTCCGCTATTGTCTGAGAAGCTGCCAGGAAAACTAAGAATGCACGGGGGAGACAACTCTGAAAGAAACTTAGGGGCTTAAGGAAAAGCCCTCAGTAAAGTGGTATCACTCTTACAGACCAAATGTCTTAGTAAGAGTGGCAGAGTTGAAAAGAAGACTTACGGTGGAGTAAATCTTTGAAGTAATATGAGAGATGCTGATACAGGAGAAAAAGTCAAAGGTAAAGGCATGGCAACTTATTGACAGTTGTTACTCCTCTGTGTAGTTCAGAGGACGAGGAGTAACTGTATTACCTGTAAAGCATAATCATCTTAAGAAGCTCTTTGAGCTGATAGTCAGGATGTCTCTTTAAGAGGGACATATGTAAAGTTTAGGATGGAACCGATGTAGATGCTTGTAGTGGTAGGAAGCAAACTACAGGATCTAACCTCAAACAGGAAAAAGGATTCAGGGAAGAGTCTATCAGCAACCCTGCGGCTGCTGGGTTTGCTGAACCCGTTGAGGTTGTGGTTTCCTGAGCCTGGTTGGTTGTTTCCCCTGCCTGGGAGCATCTGTATGATGGATAGAAGATGGATAAAACCTTCTCCCATTAAGGGAACAAAGCTTATTAGTAGATTTTCTACAAACTGGGATAGAGGAAGGCATAGACAAGCCTCTGAAAGCAATAGTGTCAGTGGTTAACTGAGTAGCCTGGAGTAAAGTCTCTTTATTAAAGAGATTCTCTCCAGTGCAAGGAGCATTTCCCAGTCTATCTTGTACGCATTTGTCCAAGTCTGAAGCTTGGAGCCAGGCTCTACGTCGTGCCCCTATGGCTATGACAGAAGTTCTGCTAACAGACTCGAAAGAGTCCAGGGAAGCACGAGTAAGGAACTTAGAAATATTTTGAGCATGATTGACTAGCATAGAAAAATCTGCTCTTTTATGCTCTTGGAGGAAAGGGGTCAAAAGTAGTAGATCTTTGTGACTTCCTCAAGAGATAATCCCATACAGAAAATATATGAAAGGATTCTTGCTGAAAACATGGATGCCTGGAAAGTTTGACGTCCAAAGGCATCTAAAGTCTTAGCCTCACGACCTGGCGGATAAGAAGAGTGCTTCTTAGTACTCTTAATACGCCTCATTGCTGATTCTACAACAAGAGAATGATGAGGGAGCTGAGGCTTTTGAAAACCTGGAGAAGGGGGCACCCTGTATAGAAGATCAGTTGCCCTAGAAGGTGGGGATACCGTTAAAGGATCTTCCCACGTTCTAAATAGGAGATCCTGCAAGGTCTGATGCAAAGGAAACATAATGACTTCCTTTAGATTGCAGGGGATCTGTATAGGTTGGGGATCCCCTGGTGCAGAGTCTTGACCAGGTACAGAAATTAGGTAAAGATACAATTAGGTAAAGATACATCAGAAACTTTCCTACAAGGTCAAGGCATCCCCCAAGGATCAGCCCTCTCAGCCCTCCTCTTCAATTTATACCTCCAGCCCATTACAAACATATTCAAAAAGCACAAAATGAACCATTTCATTTACGCAGATGATATCATGCTTGCCACCCCCATAAACCCCAACAACCCCAAATATGACAGCCTACTCCAATGCATGAACGAGACTACCAAATGGCTTGAAGACAACCACCTAAGCATTAACCTCAAAAAAACAGAGGCAATGTTCATAACGAGGAAATCAGACACTGACTACAAATACCCCAATACAATCACAATAAGTAATACACCTATACCTGTTAAAAAGGAGGTAAAATACCTTGGAATAATCTTAGACCACTCACTCACCATGATCCCACACATAAAACATACAGTAAAAACCATATTTTATAAACTCAAGACAATACAACATCTGAGACCCCTACTCAACACAGATGACTTCAGATCTGTAGTCAACACCCTTATCACCCCCCACTTCGACTATTGTAATAGTCTCCTAAATGGACTACCATTAAAAAGCATATACCTTCTCCAAAGAGCCCAAAACATATGCGCCAAGATGATCACTAAAGCTAAGCTAACAGACCATGTGACCCCAATTCTACTAGACTTACACTGGCTCCCTATAAACAGCCGAATAAAATATAAAATCCTCCTAATTACTTTCAAAATCATTAATAACATCTCTCCCTCACAACTATCTACCCTAATACACCCCCCATCAGATACTAGATCGCGCAGACAGAATGCAACCTATTCCCTCAACATAAAAACAAATTTTAGAAAAACTAAAGCGACAACAAGTGATAGGGCCTTCTCCTTTGCTGCCCCCACCCTCTGGAATGAAATACCATTAACACTCCGCACGATAAAAGATCTCTATCAATTCAAAAAGGAACTAAAAACCTACCTCTTTACAAAACACTTTGAGATCCCCTACCAACAAAGAACCTCTCCAATACAATCACAGAAACACATCCACAGCACCCAAGACAGAACAAATGACTAACTCAAGAAACTTTACAAACCTCACACAACATGCTAAAGAACCACTCAAACTGTTGACTATTTAACTATTGTAAATAACCACTGTAACTAACTATGCTGCGCTCCATGTATATAACTTGTAAATAGTTTGAAATATATAAATAGTTTGAAAAGTTCTGTTCTAGTTAATGTTCAAAATATGTTCCCTGTAAGTACACCTGTATATAGTTAAAGCATAATGTTCCTTGTAAATGTATACAGAAGTATACAATTGTTCTGTTTACTGTTCAATGTAAACCGCCCCTGATCTCTGGAAGGGGCGGTATAGAAAAGACTGTTAAATAAATAAATAAAAAATAAATAAATAAGAAATGGCAAGTAACTTGGCCATATCAAGCAGGAAAGCTTGAAAAGAAATCTCCCCAGAGGGGAGTCCTCGAGAAAGAGGAGGAAGAACTAGATCTGTTGAAGAACTAGCTCTAGCATCCACCGGTTCATTCAGATTCTGTAGAATAGAAGATCTGGAGGGGTGGAGCATCGGATTATCTTTGAAAGATAGTTGTCGGTACCGCTGAAAACCGGTACCGCAACTCGTCGGTAGCAAATCGTCCATGCTAGGGATCGATTCCAAACTCGGTATGGAAGGAAACGAGCCGGCTGAAAGGCGCATGGGAGGTACCGACACAATGTTAATGTCGATACCGGTATCGGGACCGGTACCGTTGGTGACACCGATATATGAAGATCAGTCTGTGATGGCACTATCGGTACCGAGGTAACCGAATGTGGCAGACCTTGATCATCGGTAGAATGTCTTCGGTACCGTCTGAAGTCGGTACTGAGACGAGTCGGTACCCAGTCATCCAGACTAGAGATCGATTCTAGACTCGGCATCGAAAGAAGCGAGTCTATCGATGCATATATGGAGGGCACCGACGTGGATATCAGCATCGGTACCGGGGCCAATGTGGGAAGATCGGTCGGTAGCGGCTCTAGCAGCACCGAAGATACCGAGAGCGCTTGACTGCGATCATCGGTGTGGAATGCTTCATCCAGCACCATTGTCGATGCCGGGGTACCGGCACCGCTCAAAGCGGATACCACCACCGGGCATGGCTCAGGTATGTTCACCGAGGTAAAAACCCCGAGAACAACCTGAAACCCCATTAATGCTTTGGAGACAGAAGCCTCCCACCGGGGTTTTAAAGCCAAAATGTCCTCGGGGGCAAGCCCAAAGGCATCTCTTGATGTACATGAGATCTACCATCCGAGGACTGGCTAGTCTTTACAGACTTTTGTTTGGTTACCTGATCCTGCGAGAAAGAAGATGTAGCTGGTACCCTCAGGTCTGAGGGGAATGGCGTATCGAGTTGAGCTCGATGCTGAAAACTTCTTGCAGAAATAGTAGTGCAGGAGGGACACTCCAGCGGATGGTGTTCAGGTCCCAAACATTGAAGGCACCAATTATGGGTGTCAAACTAATTTGGTAGCGCCACAGTTAAAACACATTCTAGTGGCTAGCATTTCCATGAGGGAAACTGGAGAGGCCTAGCAGGCCGAAACCTGTCAGGTACTAAATAGGAAAAAATTTCCCACAAAAGGAAATATTTGTAGAAGAAAAGAAAAAGAAAACACCGGCGGTACCGGTGCGTCGAGGGAAGGTAGACGCGACTACAAGAAAAAAACAAAAATAAAGGAAGAATTTTCTGTGGTGACAGGAGGACGTCCTGCCGGCTCCGCGGAAAAACGAAAACTGAGGAGAGGCAGTTGGGAAAGGCGGGAAGGCAGCACGCAGGCGTGTTGGGATGCTTCCAAAAGCGTTCTGATTGGATGCTGGGGAGCGTTCCCGCGCAGACTCCGTCGGTACCGACGTACCCATATGTGAAGACTCATTCCTGCTTGTTCCTGGAGATAACTGTTTTCTCTGCTACTGTTGTGAAGCCCAGAGTGAAAGAACGTTGGGGAAGGGAAGAACTGTTTCTCTGCTACTGCTCTGAAGCCCAGAGTGAAAGAACGTTGGGGAAGGGAAGAACTGTTTCTCTGCTACTGCTCTGAAGCCCAGAGTGAAAGAACGTTGGGGAAGGGAGGAACTGTGTCTCTGCTACCACTCCTGTGAACTTCCTGTAAATAAAGCTTTTTCCTTTAACTCTAAGCCTGGCTCCATGGGGGTTTGTGTCCTGACCTACTCACAGCATCCTACACAGCTATAATGTTGGAATAAACCATTCCCATCCTAGAAGAGCTAAAAGGTCCATACTCGAACTGAATCTACACATCAAGAAAAGAACCCTTGACTGCATAGAGCTCAAAGGTGAATCTCAAATGGCTAATATAACCATTCAGATATTCCAAAAGAGCCAGAAAATGATCATAAGAACGTAAGATATGCCATACTGGGTCAGGCCAAGGTCTATCAAGCCCAGTATCCTGCTTCCAAGAAGGGTTAATCTAGGTCACAAGTACCTATCAGTTTCCCCAAAAGACACAGGTTCCACAATGCTTGTATTGGGTCAAGCAGTGATATCGTAGGTCCCTTTTAATAATGGTTAATGGACCTTTCCGCCAGGAATGTCCAAACCTTTTTTAAAGAAGAGGAGCAACAACCCTCCACAGAAATCACAGAAGTCACTAGAACAGCGCAGGGAGGACACAGCCACACCTCTTAAAAACAAAGAAACCTTTTGAGGATCACGTGTGCACATGAGCGAGTGAGGAGCTTCCTCGTCGCGCTCCCGGGCCGCCCTTGAATTCTGCCGATTAACTCGGTAACCGTGCTGTGTAGAGCGGGGAAAGTGATATCGCTCGTGCGGCTGAGTGTCACTGTGCATGCTGGTGGGCTGGTGTGCCTAAAAGAGAGGATGAAAGCGGCGGCAAAAAAGGAGAAGGCCGCGGGAACGCGGGAGACCAAGATGGCGGTTTCGGCTTGCGTGGCAGCCATGCCTGAATCTCCGGGGAGAGAGAGTGTTGACTCGAATTCGGAGGAAGTGGCACATGAAGTGGTGAAATTTCTTGAGCCGAAGTTCGAAACGGTCATGAAAAAATTGGACGAGATGGGGGAGACCTTCGGAGAGTACACCAGAAGGTTGGAGGAAGTCGAGCAGCGAGTGACAGTACTCAAGGATGGTGAGCTGGCGTTGGAAAGGGCGAGCCATAAGCAACAGAAACAAATTGAGGATCTGCTGCAGAAAGTGGATGACTTAGAGAACCGGTCTCGCCGGAATAACCTCAGGTTGGTGGGCGTACCGGAATCTTGGGTGGGGAACCAGCTCTTCGCCCTGTTTGAGGAATGGCTTCCTAAGGAGCTGGGCCTGCCCGACCTACAAGGTCACATCAAAGTGGAGAGAGACCACAGATTGGGTCAGCGGATGGACGGGCAGAGCAGGCCAAGACCGGTGTTGGCGCGGGTGCTCAACTATCAGCATAAGGATATGCTATTGCAGGCATATCAAAAGAAGCGAGACCTGAAGTTGGACAATGGGACAGTCCTTATGTTCCCGGATTACTCAGCTTCGTTGGCTGCTAGGAGCAAAGAATTCTCCCCGATTTGTGCTACACTAGCAAAAGGGGGGATTAGATTTGCACTAGTCTACCCGGCCACTTTGAAAATTTTTCATAAAGGCAGCACGCATACTTTTGAAAAGGCAGATGATGCCCACAAGTTTGTCAGTGCACTTGGGAAAGCTAAACCCTCTGGAGTGGTGTGAGGAGCATCGTTGGAAGTGAGACAGTATGTTGGTTGGGGATGGATGGGACATTATGGAGTAATGCATAGAGACAATTTCAAGAAAATTCCCAAAGATTCTGGTGGCGGTGGATGATGAAGCCTGTTGCCTTTTGACTATTTTCCAGGGAAGGTGACCCAGAGGTGCATAGACAGTGATCCACTCCCGGTTGGGAGGTGTCTTGCTGCGGCAAGATTACATAATGCTGTATATGAGGGGGGGTCCAGAGGGAGGTAGGGGGGGTCTGTATGTGAATGGAAGTAGAGATGAGCATGTGGAGAAGAGTGTGAGAGTGCGAGTGGGGGCCTGTATAAGGGGAGGATGGGTTGGAAGGGAGGGGAGGGATGGGGGAAACCTTTCTGTAGGGGAGAGAGGAGTTTGTAGCTTCAGGGTTGAAGGGGAGGGGGAGGGTTGGGGGGGGAGGGGGGATAGGGAGGGGGGTTGCCTGGGATGGAGTGGCCGACACCTTTTGGGGAGTCCACAGGGTAAGCAGTGCAGACTATGGTATAAAACAAAGAAACCTTTTATTTCGTAAATCCTTCAAATACAAAATAAAAGGTTTCTTTGTTTTAAAGAGGTGTGGCTGCGTCCTCCCTGCGCTGTTCTAGTGACTTCAAATCTTTTTTAAACCCAGCTACACTAACAGCTTTTACTACATCCTCCGGGTAACAAATTCCAAAATTTGATTACACATTGAGAGAAAAAATATTTTCTCTTATTAGTCTTAAATTGGTTACACTGTAGCTTCATTGCATGTACTCTAATCTTTCTATATTTTGATGACGCAAACATTTGATCTATGTTTACCTTTCCACTCCATTGACCTTAATTTATAGACCTCTATCATATCTCTCCTCAGCCATCTCTTGTCCAAGTTGAAGAGCCCTAACCTTTTTAGCTTCTCTTCATAGGGGTATCCTAGCATCCCCTTCACTATTTTGGTGGCTCTTCTCTGTACCTTTTCTAATAACACTATATCCTTTTTAAGACAGGGTGACTAGAATTGCACACAATATTCAAGGTGTGGTCGCACCATGGAATGATACAGAGGCATTATAATATTCTTTGTTTTATTTTCCATTCTTTTCCTTATGATACCTAGCATTCGATTTGCTCTCTTGGCCACCGCTGCACACTGGGTGGAGGGTTTTAACATGTTATCCACGATACCGCCTAAATCTTTTTCCTGGGTGGTGGTTCCTAATGTGGAACCTGGCATCGTGTAACCCCAGTTTGGGTTGTTCTTTCTTAGGTGCATAACTTTGCACTTGTCCACATTAAATTTCATCTGCCATTTGGATGCCCAGTCTTCCAATTTATCAAGATCCTCTTGCAATTTTCCACAATCCTCATGGGTTTTAACAACTTTAAATAGTTTTGTGTCATCTGCAAATTTGATAACCTCACTCGTTAGTCCCTTTTCCAGGTCATTTATGAATATGTCAAAAAGCAACGGACCCAACACAGATCTCTGGGGTACTCCACTATTCACCTTTCTCAATTGGGAAAATTGTCCATTTAGCCCTACCCTCTGCTTTCTATCTTTAAACCAGTTCCTGATCCACAATATACACTGCCTCCTATCCCATGACTTTTTAGTTTTGCCAAAAGTCTCTGATGAGGGGTACCAGCTGTTCTTCTTCCTGGAGGTGTGCGGAGCCTGGACATCGGCTCGGGAGGCTGCTGTGGCTGCCGTTAGAGTGGAGGACTGTATTTCTCTGTTTCCACCTCTGTGGGCAGGCACTGCCGGGTCAGCCCTACCTGCGGGGTCCTTCTTTGACTTTATTTCTTTGGACTCCTCTCTGTAACGCGGAGCGTGTGCTCGGGGCATGTGTCGAAGGGGCGAGGTTAAAGGGGCTTGTTAAGCCCCTTAGATGCCCCTTCGACGCTACTGCGACGCTATTGTGCTTATTTTTGTAGTTAAACATAGTTTGTTTCGTTTTTATTCTCCTTTTATAGTCTGCTTCGCAGACTGGTTTTGTTGTTTTGTATTCTTTGTGTTTAGATTACTCCCTATGGGGAAACGTAAAGCTAAGTCTGGGGCTAAGGCTCCTGAGGCCGGGCCCGGTGATTCCAAACCGGTCGGCCCATTAGACAAGCATTTTGTTCCCCTCCCTTTAGCACATTCTTCCCCTGATGGGGCGTCGCTGAGCTCCGGCGGGAGATCTCCTCCTGAGTGTCCTGCATCCGGTAATTTACTCGACCTATCGAAGCAACCCTCTGACTTGGTAAGGAAAATGCAACCCATTGTTTTACCTGTTCCCGTTCAGCCTTTAGGAGTTGGCGGCTCCTTTGAGCTTCCCACTCCTCCTTTAGATTCTGAAATTACTTTGAGGGATGTTTGGGGAGCTTTGCAATCGATTGATTCTAAAATGTCTGTTTCCTTAAACTCTTTATGCACTTTCTCACAAGCGGCTACGGTTGCTCTGCGGCATCTTGATAAGAAAGTTGTAGCTGCTGATTTGGCTAACACTAAATTAGAATCCCAGGTTCTCTCGCTACATGCGACTAGTGTAGCTAGGATTAAAGATTCCTTGATTCTCCATTCCAAGGTTGAAGCCTTAGAAAATTCACTTTGTTCCTGTAATTTAAGATTCTTGAATTTTCCACAGTCATTATTACTTTCCCATAGAATTTTATTGGATAAATTTCTTAAAGAAGTGTTGGCCATCTCAGATCCTATTATAACACAACTTTATTATGTCCCCTCTTCGGTAAAAAAAATTGCTGTTGCTGAAGGAGGTTTAGATGAAATTGTTTCTCCTATGGGTAATTTAACCGCCTTTTTAGAGGATTCACAAGATAACATCACTATGCGTGCTACTTTAGTTTACCTCAGTTGAAGTTAAACAATGTATTTTAAGGGCTTTTTTTAAAGTCAATCAACCAATTTTTGTGGCCAGCCGATTAACATCTTTCCAGATGTATCACGGAGTACTCAATTAAGCCGGCGGCAGTTTTTAAGTCTTAAGCCCCGGGTTGTGGCACTGGGGGCCACATTTTTTCTTCGTTTCCCTTGTAAATTTATCATTGGTTTTAATGGTGCGTCTTATACTTTTGTGGAAGTGTCACATTTGGAAAGTTTTTTGATCGGAAAGCAGGAGAAAGATAGGTCTGGTAATGATATATAGCCCTATAATGTGGGAGATATTATCCCTTTGTTTCTCTTTTTTTAATTTCATATTAATTATGACAGTTATTTATTTATTTATTTAACACTTATTTATATACCGCATCTTCCAGCGATCAGTTGCGGTGTACAATTAACAACAGTTAACAATGCAGAGCTTGTTTTACATGGAACAAAATAACTTTTTACATAGAACATCTTAACATGTACACATAGGTTTAAAAACTAAGCAGAATAATTCAACTAACACAGATTGTGTAACAATTTAAACAAAGTACTGACTCTACCGCATAGGCAGATCATATCAGTTGCAACTATATACAAGTAGGGTATCAGTGCATAGGAGTGGAGTGTTCATTCGATTATGTTTTGTGTGTTATCCCTTGAAGAAGGGAGTATACGCTTGATGTGGGGAGGTTCATGTTTAGCCTTTGTCTAAGTTGAGTGGAATGTTTTCTATGGAATTATAGTGTTTAGTGAATAGATATGTTTTCAATTTTTTTCTGAATTCTGTTATCTCTGTTAGTGATCGTAAGTCCTCTGGTAACGAGTTCCAAGTTGTTGGAGCTATGTGGGAAAAGGCTCTATTATTTGTAATTTTGTGAGATCTTATATATTCTTTTGGAATCTTTAGTTTATTTGATTGTCCTTTTCTATGAGTGGACTTAGGTAGTTCTTTGCTTATTAAATTACATAGTGTCTTCGGGGCCATGTCGTTTAGGGCTTTGAATGTAGTTATTATTGTTTTGTAGGTTATCCTGCTTTGTATTGGTAACCAGTGCAGGGAAGCTAGTATTGGTGTAATGTGTTGGAGTGAATTTATCTTTAATATAATTCTAGCTGTTGCATTTTGTGCGAGTTGGATTCTTTTGATATTTTGTTTTGGAATGCCTATAAGTATTAAGTTAGCGAAATCGAAGTGGGGAGTAATGGTAGCCTGTGTTATATTGATAAAATCTTGCATAAATACCAGGGGGCGCAATTGTTTGAGGATTTTAAGTTTGAAGTAGATTTTCTTTAAGGTATTTCTAATGTGGGTTTCCATAGTAAGGTGTGTATCTAAAATGACTCCTAGATATCTTATTTCATTTTTTATTTTAATTTCTTGGTTTTGTAGTGTTATGTGGGTTGGGGGAATAAATGATTGGTTTTTTGTTACGATCAAGACTTCGGTTTTAGCATGGTTTATATGGAGGTTTTGGGTTTTTAGCCAGTATGTAATTTCATTGTAGCAGTCTGATAGAAGTTGAGTCGGTAGGTTAGGAATCGTAAAAGGTATGTACATCATAATATCATCCGCATAAAGGTGATATTGTATTCCGAATTTTTTAAAGATGTTGCAGACCGGTTTTATATAGATATTGAAGAGTAGGGCTGAAAGCGCTGAACCCTGTGGTAAACCTATTTCTTGTTTGTATGTGTTGGATGTTTGATTACCTGTTCTTACATTTTGTGTTCTGTTATTTAAATATGAGGTGAACCATTTATGTACGGTAGAGTTTATGCCTATCTGTCGTAGGTTGTTGAGCAAAATTGAGTGATGAACGCTATCAAAAGCTGCTGATATGTCAATGAAAAGTAAGATGAACGCCTGTTTATGATTGTCAATTCCTTTTAGGAGTGTATCTATTAATACTGTTAGAAGTGTTTCTACTCCATGGCGGGGCCGGAATCCATATTGTTGATCATCTAGTGGATAAGATAAGTCTATAAATTCCTGTGTCTGTAGTTGCACTACCTTTTCAATTATTTTGGCCAAGAATGGTATGCTAGAGATGGGCCTATATGATGTAGGGGATGTTTTATCAAGTTTGCAATTCTTTAAAATTGGACGTATTTGTGCATGTTTGAGCGGGGATGGAAGGTATCCTTGGGTAAGTGAAAGATTTACTATTGGGAGAATAAAGGATAGTAGAGTTGGTAGTGTGTTTTTTATCCATGATACAGGGCATGGATCTAAATACGAAGTTGTGGTATTTAGGCCGGAGATGATTGTTTTTAATGACACTTTTGAAATGGGGTAAAATTCTAACCATTTATCTACAGGTTGATAAGAGATGTTGATATTTTCTAAGGGCATGGCGGGTTTCTTTGTTTTGTTTTGATAATGATTAGCTAGGGTTTGAACTGAGATGTCTGTGATTTCATTGTTAGAAGTTTGCTCATTGTTGGTTAATTTTCTGACTATGGAAAATAGCTCTCTAGGTCTATTGTATGATTTTGCTAAGGTTGCTGCGTAATAATTTTTCTTCGTGCTGTCTATTGTTTCCTTATATTTTGTTAGATAGTTATTGTATATTTCCTTGTGTACAGACAACTTGGATTTCCTCCATTTCGTTTCAAGTTTTCTTAGTTCTTTTTTCATTAGTCTTAGAGTGCTATTAAACCAAGGTGAATTATTTGTTTTAGTGTATATGGTTTTTTTATTTGGTTGGTTATTTTTAGCTGCATTATTAATAGTATCATTCCAGTTGTTAACAGCGTCATCCAAATTTGTTGTTGATAAGAAGTAGGGGATTGTAGAGTCAAGGAAGTCTGTTTCATTAAATTTTTTGAATTTTGAAGTGGGGGTACTTCTTGTGTAATTATTGGTGCTAGGGATGGGATATGTGAGATTTATTTTGATGATAGAATGATCAGACCAAGGTGTCTCAGTGCATTCAATGGAATTTGAGTTAACTAATTTGAAGAGTATCTCAGGAAGAAGAACCAAATCTAATGTTCCTCCTTTGATATGTGTTGCTGTTTTAATTATTTGATGGTACTGTATGTCTGCTATGGTGTCTAGGAATAGTTTAGAGTCTAGTGTTGGTAGGGATGGAAGGTTAAAGTCGCCTAGCATGATTACAGGATTTTGATCAGTAGATGAGCTGAGGAGTTCAATAAGAGAATCCAGGCCATCTGTTTTATTGTCTGGGGGTCTATAAATTAAGCAAATTTTTATGAGGCCGATTTTTATTAATAATGTGTCCATGTTATTATTGAAATTTGATTGGATTGGCTTGGCGTTTAATGTTTTTTTAGTCATCATTAGAGCTCCACCACCTTTTTTGTTGGATCTATGTTTGTAGAATGTGTCGTAGTTCTCTTTATCAAGTTGATTTAGATAGACTGTATCTGTTTCAGAAAGCCATGTCTCTGTGACACATAAGATGTCGGGTTTTAAGTCAGTTATCAGGTCATTAAATATGAGTAATTTATTTTTCATTGATCGTGCATTAATTAGGATGCATGATAGGGAGGATGAGTAGATAGAGCAGATTTTCTTGTCCTTTTGTAGTGTATTTGTTTGTTGTATGTGTATTAGTCTATGATAATTAATTTTTGGGTGGAATTCATGAGAGTATCTCATATGGCAGTCATTTCGAGTATGTGTGTGTATTATAGGTATAGTCATGTGATTTTTATAGTTTAAACATGAGGATAGATCAATTATTATTATTGCTAATAATATACAGGTGTATGATATTCGCGAGAGCATGTTGTTAGGGTGAAGCATTTTCTGTATTTGGCTCAAGGACTATTGGGTAGGGTCGTGATAGTATAGTTGTATGTCAGCAGTGGTGAATTCTGATAAGAGTTATGTGGCAGTATTGAAAGTTGTTATTCAAAGTGAGTTACTGTCAACAGTAAGGCCAGATAATTACTGACGACAGTAAATCCAATGTACAATACTGACAACAGTAAAACCAAAGTACTTCACTATCTATACTAAATCCACAGTGAGTTACTGACAACAGTAAAATCAAAGTAAGATATTAACAATAGATCAGGACAGGATATTGGTAGCAGTAAAGAGTCTGTGAAATACTAACAACAGAAATATGAAGTGAATTACTGACAACAGTACTTCAAGGTAAAATTACTGACTACAGTAAGTTAAAGTGAGTTATTGATTGTAGTTATGAATCTACAGTGCCTTAATGGCAATATGACATCTGAAATTAAGTTAGCCAACAATTAATCTAAGTTGAAATACTGACAACAGTAATGATTCAGAGGTGGATCAGGGACAACAACAAAAGATCTGGTGTGAACTTAGAGTTATTTTGGTAGCGTATACTTGCTGCGATTCGTTGGTGTGTCAGTTCAGTGGTTCTACGCGAGCTCGACCTTGAGGGAGCTCAGCAGTGCGTTGAGAGAGGCTGTTGGTCTCTGCAAGGCGGAGCTGTTTCGTTTCCGTGGGAGCTTGAGGTTCCTTGACTGGCCTTTGCCTAAGGGCCGTGCCAAAGGGCCCTCTTGCGCGGCCCTCAGGCGCGGGCCCGCAAGGCGCGGTTGCGCCTGTTCGCACCCCCTTTTAAACAGTAGAGCTGGGCCCGGATTGGGCAGGGGTAGGCGATGACGCGGTGGAAGGCTTTGCCGCACAGGAGCTCTTTGTGGAAGCACGTGTGCTGAGCGATCTGCTGCTTCAGCGCTGATCTCCGTGCAGGGAGAAGGCTCTCCTCAACGAGCTCTTTTGTGAGTGATCGGAGCGGTTCTGCTGCTTCTTCGGCAGGGAGAGGGGTCTCCTTCGATGGCTGGAGCCGCGGGTAGTGTTCCTGCTCCTCCTGGAGCTCTGAAGAGAAGTTATGGTACCATGATGTGGGCTTTATCTTAGTCTTTTTTTCCTCTCGATGTAAGAGTTTCTCTCTTTCTCATGCAATGCAAATTGATTATTGGATTGTCCTTTGTAATATTTTTTTGGTTATATGGATGACTAAAAATGCAATAAAAAAAAAAGTCTCTGATGGGGGACCTTTTGAAAGGCTTTCTGAAAGTCCAGATACACTATATCAACCAACTCACCTTTGTCTATCTGTTTATTCACACCGTCAAAAAAACATAACAGATTAGTAAGACAAGATCTTCCTTGTCTAAAGCCATGTTGGTTATCTCTCATTAAGCCATGACTATCTACATGTTCAGTAATTTTGTTCTTTATAATGGTTTCTACCATTTTTCCTGGTACTGACATCAAGCTCACTGATCTGTAGGTTTCCTGGATCACCGCTGGAACCCTTTTTAAAAATTTGCGTTACATTGGCCATCCTCCAATATTCAGGTATTAGAGATGATTTTAATGATAGTAAACAGATTATTAATAGCAGGTCTGCAACCTCGTATTTCAGTTCTTTCAACACCCTTAAATGTACACCCTTAAATGAAGAGAATGAAATTGAAGAGTTCTATGAACAAGGATCCATTGCGGATGTGAGATGGATCCTTGAAAAGACTAAAGAATACCAAAAGGATATCTATTTGTGCTTTATCGACTATAGCAAGGCTTTTGACTGTGTAAACCATGAGAAACTCTGGGCCACATTAAGAAGCATGGGTATACCAGAACATCTGATCGTTCTCTTGCGCAATCTGTACATTGATCAAGAAGCAACAGTTCGAACGGAACAAGGAGAAACAGAATGGTTTAAAATAAGCAAAGGTGTAAGACAAGGCTGCATACCTTCCCCCTACCTGTTTAATTTATATGCAGAACAAATCATCAGAGAAGCAGGATTGTATGAAGACAACAGAGGTGTGAAGATTGGTGGAAGACTCATCAACAATCTTCGCTATGCTGATGATACTACATTACTGGCTGAAAGTGAAGATGATCTGAAACATTTGCTTCTCACAATCAAAGAACATAGTCTCAAAATGGGCCTGCACCTTAACTGGCATAATCAACAGGTTCATTGTTGAAGGAGAAGAAATTTAAATTGTGAACAACTTTAACCTACTTGGATCAACTATCAATAAAGAAGCAACAAGCAGTCAAGAAATCAAACGACGCATTACTCTTGGCAGAATGGCTATGAAAGACCTAGATAAGATTCTCAAGAGCAGAGATGTCTCTCTCCATACAAAGATTCGACTTGTTCAAGCCATGGTATTTTCAATAACATCATATGGATGTGAAAGCTGGACAGGGAAAAAGACAGACAGGAAGAAAATTGATGCCTTTGAATTATGGTGCTGGTGGCGAATACTGTGTATACCATGGACTGCCCGAAGAACAAACCAGTCGGTACTAGAGGAGATCAAACCTAAGCTTTCTTTAGAAGCTCAGATGACAAGACTTCAACTTTCATACTATGGACACATCATGTGAAGAGAGAGAACATTAGAGAAAGACATCATGCTTGGTAAGATAGAAGGTAAACGCAAAAGAGGAAGGCCAGCAATGAGATGGATCGATACAATAACAGCAGCTACAGGTACCAGTCTGTCAACAATGAGCCGCCTGACTCAAGACCGAACACAATTTAGGATAGCTATCTAGAGGGTCGCCATGAGTCGACTCCGACTCGACGGCACTTAACAACAACAACAAAATGTACACCATCCAGTCCAGGTGATTTGCTACTCTTCAGTTTATCAAATAGTTGTAAAATATCTTCCCAGTGTGTTGATATTTCTTTCAATTCTTCCACAGTATCATCTTTAAATACCACTTCAGACATGGGTAACATCCCTACATCTTCCTCAGTAAAGACCAAAGCAAAGTATTCATTCAGTCTCCGCTATGGCCTTGTCTCCTCTTAGTGTCCCTTTTACCCCTATATCATCTAAGAGTCCAACTGACTCTCTCACAGTTTTTTTCTACGAATGTACTTGGAAAAAATCTTTATTACGCGTTTTTGCTTCCACAGCAATCTTTTTCTCATATTCTCCCTTTGCCTGCCTTATCAATGCCTTGCATTTAACTTGACAGTGCTTGTGCCGTTTCCAGTTTTCGTCATTTGGCTCTTTTTTCCGTTTCCTGAAAGATGCTTTTTTGGCAACAGCAGCCTCTCTGACCGCCCCTTTAAACCATGCTGGCAGTTTTTTGGACTTCCTTCCACTCTTCTTAAAGCGTGGAATACAGCTGGTCTGGGCTTTCAAGATAGTATTTTTAAACAACATCCAAGCTTGATGTAAGTCTTTAACCTTTGCAACTGCTCCTTTTAGTTTCTTCTTAACTATTTTCCTCATTTTATCATAGTCTGCCTTTTGAAAGTTAAAAGGTAGTACTGTAGATTTCCTTGCCATCCCTCCTCCACTAATTAAATCAAAGACGATCATGCTATGATCACTATTGCCAAGTGGTCCCAACACCTTTATCTCTTGCACCAGATCTTGTGTTCCACTAAGGACTAGGTCCAAAATGACTTTCCCTCTGGCTGCTTCATGAACCAGCTGCTTCAAGAAGCAGTCATTTATTTCATCTAGAAACTTTATCTCCCTAGCATGTCCTGCCATGACACTGACTCAGCCAATACCGGGGTAATTGAAATCACCCATTATTATTACTGCGCTGTAATTTTTGTTAGCTGCCCTGATTTCCTTGAGCTTTTCATATCCATTTGTTCATTCTGGCCAGGTGGTCGATAGTACACCCCCACTGCCATCGCCTTCCCCTTTTTACATGGAATTTCAGTCCATAGAGATTCTACAGCAAATTTTGTTTTCTGCAAAACTTTAATCCTTTGTGACTCAATGCCCTCTAACATAGAGCGCAACCCCTCCATCAATTTGATCTACTCTATCATTACAATACAATTTATGCCCAGGTATCACAGTGTCCCACTGGTTGTCCTCCTTCCACCATGTCTCTGATATTCCAATCATATCTAACCTCTCATTTAATGCTATATATTCTAACTCTCCCATCTTATTTTTAAGACTTCTAGCATTTGCATACAAGCATTTTAGAGACTGTATTTTATTCATATTAATCTGGCTATCGGTAGGCGGGGTAATTTGGAATCTTTAAGTTCTTTCTGCTCCATACTCAAGGGCATTTGGGCTACTTTTGTCTTTTTTGGAACCTCTCTGCTGATATGCCTAACTTCATTCTTTTGGTAGTATCCTTCAAGGATACATTGTTCCGAACAATGCGCTCTTGAGCGACTGTTGGCTCTCCCCTAATATCTAGTTTAAAAGCTGCTCTATTTCCTTTTTAAAGGTAAATGCCAGCAACCTGGTTCCATTCTGGTTAAGGTGAAGCCCATTCCTTTGGAAGAGCCCCTCCTTTCCCCAGAATGTTCCCCAGTTCCTAACAAATCCAAACCCCTCATACTTGTACCATCGTCTCAGCCACGCATTGAGACTCCGGAGCTCTGCCTACCTTTTGGATCCTGCGTGTGGAATGGGAAGCATTTCGGAGAAGGCTCCCCTGGAATTTCTGGGTTTTATCTCACTACCTAAAAGCCTAAATTTAGCCTCCAGAACCTCCCTACCACATTTTCTTTGATACTAGTACTATTAATACTATTGATCATTTATATATATATTTATATAGCGCTGCAACGCGTATGCAGTGCTGAACAGAAACATGTAAAAAGTTGATCCCTGCTCATTAGAGCTTACAAATTACTCAAGATAGACAAAAACAACAGCCGAATACAAGGAAACAGCTAGGGAAAGGTAAAGAGACACATAGAAGATTAAGTGGATCAGGATCCAAAAGCAGCTTTGATGTACAGACTGAGGTTGTGGGCTGAGGAAAAAGGGAATATGCGAGTGGGTTTAGGAAGAAAAAGAAAAACTTGGTTTTAGCCATGTGCAATTTCAAATGGTGGTGAGACATTCAAGCAGCGATGTCAGATAGTTAGGTAAAGATATGGACCTGGAGTGATGGAGAAATATCAGGTGTAGGGAGATAAGTTTGAGAGTCATCAGCATAGAAATGGTACTGAAATCCATGGGAGGAGAAGAGTGCACTAAGGGGCTGGGTATAGAGAGAGGAAAGGAGTAACCCCAGAACAGACCCTTGGCATACACCAACTGAGAGTGGGATAGAAGTAGGGGAGGATCCAGTAGAACAAACACTGAAAGAGTGATGGTAGAGATAAAGAGAGAAACAGGATAGCGCAGAGCCCCTAAAATCAAGCAAAGGAGAAGATGTCAAGGAGAAGGAGGTGGTCAACAATTTCAAAAGCAGCAGAAAGGTCAAGAAAAATGAGGACTGAGTAAAAGCCTTTGGATTTAGCCAGGAACAGATCACTGGAGACTTTGTCAAGAACTGTTTCAGTAGAATGTAAAGGACGAAAGCCAGATTGTAGTGGATCCAGAAGGGTTTGAGAGGAGAGAAAGTCAAGGCAATGGTGGAGAACTGCATTTTCAAGAAGTTTGGAAATGAAGGGGAGAAGGGAGATGGGATGATAATTAGGAGGACAAGTAGGGGCAGTGACTTTAGGCGAAGAAACAAGATGAATGGCTTCTTCTTTGGAGATCTTAGAAAACAAAGAAAGGGTAGCAGAGGTTGAGAGGAAGAGTTGGTATCGAAGAAGGGGAAGAGGGGATGAAGTTGATCTTGTGGGGAACTGGAGTGTAATCTTTTGAACTTTGTCAAGGAAAGAGTCCGCCAGGGTTTGGGCAGAAAGAGAAGGAGGGGTTGGAGGTGGAGGCACTTTAAGGATAGAGTTGAGAGTTGTAAAGAGATGACGAGGGTCAGAGGCAAGAGAGTTAGTCAGATGGACATAGTAGTTTTGCTTGGCAAGTGGAGTGGAGGAGTGGCCTAGTGGTTGGGGCAAGGTACCTCAGGCTGGAAGGTTGGGGGTTCAAATCCCACTAGAGGACAGCAACCTTGGGCCAGAAAGGCTGGGGTTTCTAGTCCCACAGGTGCTCCTTGAGGTCTTGGGCAAACCACTTAACCCTCCTTTGCCCATGTTCCCTGTAAAACAGTTATCTCCAAGTTATAATGCCCTGTTCAATGTAAACCGCCTTGATATCATGAAAGGTGGTATATAAGAAATGATAAATAAATAAATAAAGTGCTATGGCTGACTGAAAGGAGGCAAGCATGAATTTGAAGTGAAGACAGACAGCAAGGGTGCAGGATTTGAGCCAAATGCATTCAGTTGAGCGGGCAGAGGATACCAAATCTTACCATACCAGAAATATGTCAACTATAGAGTGAAGCCAAATAGAAATATCCTTTCAGAATTTGCCCCATGACTCTGTCCTCAATGTATTCATCATCAAAAATAAGTAATCGTAAGGACCATAGCAGTTAGCTCTACCAGGAAATCAGTGGGCGTGTGCATAGGATTCCCTTGTAATCTAAAAACTCACATATCATACTCAAAGCACCTCTTGAAAGATATTAAAGAGGATATTCATAGTAATTGAAAACACTTCTGAATCTGGTTAATTACTAAAGATATTGTCTCCAAAAAATCGGTTGAATCATGCACACAAGGTTCACTTTGGCCCTTTCTGCCATTGTGCAGCTCAGGTGCTATGGCGGTGTTAGGCTACCTGCATAGGCCCTTTAATACATATGCAGATAAGATGTGCAGCCATGCCACGCCCTGTCCAAAGGCATATCCAGTACTGGCGTAGGTTCCTGAGTGCCGACGGTATGAAAATCTGTGTGACAGCTATTTGCCGTAGGACACCATAGCCATACACCATGGTGCGACAGCATCATCTGCATGCTTGGACTCCCAGACGGTAATACACGGGTAGGACAGATAGCACAGTATGCGGGCATAGCCTCCACGGCATGAGGATAGGCACACAGTGTCACTCAAATCGTGTGCCCCCTTGGGGCTGGGGGCATTCTGCGTGTGTAGTGCCGCTATGCCACACCCATACCGGCAAGTTACCTCAGGCCGGAAGGTCAGGGGTTCAAATCCCACTAGAGGACAGCAACCTTGGGCTGGAAGGATTGGGGTTTCTAGTCCCACAGGTGCTCCTTGTGGTCTTGGGCAAGCCATGACCTCAGGTTTGAACTTATCAATGCACGGTCTGTCCGCAACAAGTGGCCAGCCATTGTTGTTGTTGTTGTTAAGTGCCGTCGAGTCGGAGTCGACTCATGGCGACCCTCTGGATAGCTATCCTAAATTGTGTTCGGTCTTCAGTCAGGCGGCTCATTGTTGACAGACTGGTACCCGTAGCTGCTGTTATTGTATCGATCCATCTCATTGCTGGCCTTCCTCTTTTGCGTTGACCTTCTATCTTGCCAAGCATAATGTCTTTCTCTAATGATCTCTCTCTTCGCATGATGTGTCCAAAGTATGAAAGTCGAAGTCTTGTCATCTGAGCTTCTAAAGAAAGCTTAGGTTTGATCTCCTCTAGTACTGACTGGTTTATTCTTCGGGCAGTCCATGGTATACACAGTATTCGCCGCCAGCACCATAATTCAAAGGCATCAATTTTCTTCCTATCTGTCTTTTTCACTGTCCAGCTTTCACATCCATATGTTACTGAAAATACCATGGCCTGAACAAGTCGAATCTTTGTATGGAGAGAGACATCTCTGCTCTTGAGAATCTTATCTAGGTCTTTCATAGCCATTCTGCCAAGAGTAATGCGTCGTTTGATTTCTTGACTGCTTGTTGCTTCTTTATTGATAGTTGATCCAAGTAGGTTAAAGTTGTTCACAATTTCAATTTCTTCTCCTTCAATGATGAACCTGTTGATTATGCCAGTTGTCATGATCTTTGTCTTCTTTACATTAAGGTGCAGGCCCATTTTGAGACTATGTTCTTTGATTGTGAGAAGCAAATGTTTCAGATCATCTTCACTTTCAGCCAGTAATGTGGTATCATCAGCATAGCGAAGGTTGTTGATGAGTCTTCCACCAATCTTCACACCTCTGCTGTCTTCATACAATCCTGCTTCTCTGATGATTTGTTCTGCATATAAATTAAACAGGTAGGGGGAAAGTATGCAGCCTTGTCTTACACCTTTGCTTATTTTAAACCATTCTGTTTCTCCTTGTTCCGTTTGAACTGTTGCTTCTTGATCAATATACAGATTGTGCAAGAGTACGATCAGGTGTTCTGGTATACCCATGCTTCTTAATGTGGCCCAGAGTTTCTCATGGGTTACACAGTCAAAAGCCTTGCTATAGTCGATAAAGCACAAATAGATATCCTTTTGGTATTCTTTAGTCTTTTCAAAGATCCATCTCACATCTGCAATGATGTCTCTCGTTCCTCGCCCTTTCCTGAACCCTGCTTGCACTTCAGGTAGTTCTTGTTCCAGGTATGGTTGTAGTCTCTTTTGAATAATCTTCAGTAGAATCTTGCTGGCATGTGGCATCAGAGCGATTGTGCAATAATTTCCACAGTCAGTTGAATCACCTTTCTTTAGTATTGGTATAAACACAGATCTTTTCCAGTCAGTTGGCCATGATGTTGTCTTCCATATTTCTTGGCAGAGCATTGTGAGTACGGTAACAGCTGCATCAGATTGCTGCCATACTTCTATGGGAATGCTATCAATGCCTGGTGCTTTGTTCTTTGATAAGGCTTTCATTGCTGCTTCAACTTCTTCTTTCATCACCAATGGTTCCCGATCATAAGGTACAGGTTGAAACGGCTGTTGGTCCACTTGATCTTTATCATATAAAAACTCTGTATATTCCTTCCACCTTTTCTTGATCTTCTCAGCATCATTCAACATAGAACCTTGAGCATCATGTAACATTCCAATTCGAGGCTGGAACTTTTTCTTTAACTCTCGTAGCTTTAGGAAAGCCGATCTTGTTCTTCCTCTAATAGTTTCTGCTTCTATTTCCTTGCAAGTGTCATTGTAGTACTTTTCCTTGTCCTGTCTTGCTGCACGTTGGAAATCTCTGTTAAGTTCTGCGACTGTCTTTCTTTCTCCTCTGGCTTTAGCTTCTCTGCATTTCTGGGCAATTTTCAGAGTTTCTTCCGTCATCCATTTTGGCCGTTTTTTTCTTTTTCACCTTTTGTAGAGACTTCTCGCTTTCTTCCAACACAACCTTCTTGATGTCATTCCATAACTCTTCTGGAGCTCTGTCATTTGTATCTAAAGCAGCAAATCGATTTTGCAGGCAGTTTTTAAATTCCAGTGGTATATTCTCAAGGTCATATTTTGCTGCATTCATGAGTGGTTTGCTCTTTTTCAACTTTAGCTTGAGTTTGCATACTAGTAGTTGATGATCTGTACCACAGTCAGCTCCAGGTTTTGTCTTTGTTGATGTTACAGAGCTTTTCCATCGTTGACTTCCACAGATGTAGTCAATTTGATTTTTATACAATCCATTGGGTGAAGTCCATGTGTACAGTCGCCGCTTGTGTTGCTGGAAGAAGGTGTTTGAGATGAATAGATCATTGGTCTTGCAAAATTCTATCAGTCTTTCTCCAGCTTCATTTCTGTTGCCAAGTCCATATTTTCCAACTACTTTGCCTTCTTCTTTGTTGCCAACTTTTGCGTTCCAGTCACCCATGACTATCAGGATATCCTGTTTGCATGTTCTGTCAATTTCAGCTTGTACTTGTTCATAGAACTCTTCAATTTCATTCTCTTCTGCAGCTGTTGTTGGGGCATATACTTGAATTATAGTTGTATTGGTAGGCAATCCTCGTAGACGAATAGAGATTAAGCGTTCGCTGACTGCATTGTATTTCATTACAGTTCTTGCAAGTTTCTTCTTTATTATAAATGCAACACCATTACAGACCTAATATCCAACCACAACCTAGACTTACTAATGGTCACTGAGACATGGCTCTCAGACTCGGACGCTGTCCTAGTTAACCAAATCACCCCCCCTAACTTCTCTTTCTTCTCTTGCAACAGAGATAATAGAAGAGGTGGAGGAGTTTTCATAATAGCAAAATCCAGACTACAATACCGAGTGACCTTAACCAGGAGCACACAGCACCTAGATACTATAACTATCTCAAATAGAATCAACACTATCAATCTCATTTACTCGGCACCAAACGCAGTATCAGATGATCTATCTGACATAATCAACTTGGCTTGTAACCCTGAAAACCCTAACAAACCAAATTGGTTGATGGGTGACTTTAACCTCGCCTCCCTACATCAGGATTTATCTAGTACCTTCCTGGATGCAATGACAGACCTTGGATACAAGCAAATCGTGAACAACCCCACCCACCAACGAGGGAACATCCTTGATCTTATATTCGTTCCACCATCAGTCACAAGCACAAGTAGACAAACTCAACTCTCTATCACCCCAGTCCCCTGGTCAGACCATAGTTTAATTACATTTCTGATACCCACAGATCCAAATACACTCACCCAACCAGTCACCTCAACAACAGCAAATTCTGGGCGATTTAAGCCGCTGGACATAGAGGTGCTCACCAAGCAAGCTCTACCAAAACTATACCAGCCAACGGACAACCTGAATGAAATGATCACCATCTGGAATGACTCCCTCTATCAGTACGCTCAACAACCAACCATGCACAAGAAACTGCCACCCAATAATCGTCCCAATAAAAAGCATAAGAACATAAGACATGCCATACTGGGTCAGACCGAGGTCCATCAAGCCCAGTATCCTGTTTCCAACAGTGGCCAATCTAGGTCATACGTACCTAGCAATATCCCCAAAAGACACAGGTTCCACAATGCTTGTACTGGGTCCAGCATTGATATCCTGGGTCACTTCTTAATAATGGTTTATGGACCTTTCCTCCAGGAACCTGTCCAAACCTTTTTTAAACCCAGCTATACTAACAGCCCTTACTACATCCTCCGGTAACAGATTCCAGAGTTTGATTACACGTTGAGTGAAAAAATATTTTCTCTTATTTGTCTTAAATAGTTTACCCTGTAGCTTCATTACATGTCCCCTTGTCTTTCTATATTCTGATAGTGTAAACAATTGATCCACGTTTATCCGTTCCACGCCATTCATTAATTTATAGACCTCTATCATATGCTCTATCAGGACCTCTATCAGGATGCTCCATGGTTCTCTCCAGAGCTACGAACCTCTCTACATCAACTAAGGAAGCTAGAGAGAAAGTGGAGACATGCCCATAACTCCTGGGACCAAGAAGAATACCTTACTCACCTGAAAGCTCATCGCGAACTAACTTGGGCTACAAGGAAAGAGCTCCATTCCGAACTACTCAGCCGAGCACTAAACAGACCACGTGATCTCTTCAATTTAGTAAAAACACTAACCAAAGAGCCGTCACCACCGCAACAAGAATGCATACAACCACAACTATATGCTGACTTCATCCAATCCAAACTAGTCAAAACGAATACAACTTCATTACAAGCTCTGACCCAATCCCCCCAGACTCAAACCCCACTCGTTAAATTTTCACCTCCATCAAGAAAAACCATTGAAGACATTATTGCTGCCATAAATACCACCATGACAAAAAACCTCCACATATGATGGAAAATTAAAGGTACCTATCATGTAGCCATCAATATACAAAACCCATTAGTCATACTATATATTCTTTTGTCGGAGCCTGCCGAGGGAGGGCTGGAACAGCATAACCAACCCCCACCAGACGGCAAACCTCTTTTATTTTATTTTATTTCTCACCCCAATAGTGATGCATTAAACAGTCACTTATCTTTGATGAATATTGAAAAAACTTTTCTTGTTTTCTTCAAAGTTGCTAACTATAAAGTTGCACTTCTAAGTTGCTAACTATAAAGTTGCACGACGTGCACGTTTCGGGTAAAACCCTGTTTCAAGTGCTCTGATCTTCTCATTCATGCAACAAAAAAACGCCGTCTCCGCGGTCATGGGTATTCCTCATTCAATGGCATAACAAAATACCTAAGCTTTAAACAGGGGAGCAACCAATCAGAAGCGGGAACATCCCCACTACCAGGGGTATCCACACTGCCATTGGTCTAAACTTTGGTCAGACTAAGAACGTTTGGTGCGAGCCCAACTTCATGGAGCAGGAATGACGCAATATTTAAAGACCCACATTATTCCACGTGGTTTACGCATGACCAGGGCACCTAAATTGTTTAAATGGGACGCTGAGTTTGTATCCAAATGGAATATGATATATAATAAATGTAGTTTCGATTTGATAGCACTCATTTTAGAACGGACTATTCAGGAGGAAGAAACTATACAGAAAGAATTGGATGAGGCACGCACTCCATTAAAAGAGTCTTTGGGGGAGGATCAATTTAAATTTAAGATGGAAGAAATGGATCGACAAATAAAAAGTTTTTTTGAATACTGAAAATCATTAAAATTGAAGAAATTTCTATGAGATAAAGGTGATTACGAAATAGGACAAGTTTATTATTGGATGTATGAAAAGGAGAATTCTAAACAGAAACATGTTACATTTGATGCCTCTTCTGATGATACTGATGATAGTTCACCTTCTATAGAGCGAAGACAGCAACCCAGTAAAGGGGATAGAGGTGCTCAGGGCTTTCGTCGTAACTTTCAGGATTTTCGGGGGGGGGGTCGGGGGCGGCGATCCAGAGGAGTTTATCAAGACGACGAGTGGGAACCTCCCAATACCTGGTCACGCTCCCGGCAAAACCATCCCCCTCCTTAGTAGTGAATTTAACTGGGCAGGCATTATCATCATCTCAAGAACATCTTCTTAATTATGGGCTATCATTTGTACCGACGGCGAGATATGATCCTTTTGCTATGCGGGTGAGCCTATATAGGTTTTTTCGTAAGTTACACATTATGAAATACTTTCAAAATCAACCCACGATGGATGATGGATCAGTGGTTAAATCTGCATCTCGTTGGTTACCTCCGGGGGCGACTGCTGATGCGATTGTGTCTACTTTTCAAGCATTAGTAATGCGTGATGTTGAGAAATTGGAACAGATTCCATTAAAGCGTTTTTCCAATTTGAATAAAGAGGATTGGAAAGCTTTGGGAGAGTTGTCATCTGATCCTACATTGGTGGTCCGAAGAGCGGACAAAGGAGGAGCGCTAGTGTTGATGGATTCTCAGATTTATACACAGCAACTATATGCACATGTTCAAGATCCTTCTGTTTATAAATTGTTGGATGCTGACCCTACTGATGGATTAAAAAAACATATTCGCTCTATTGTGGAGGATGCGTTCCAACATGGTTGGATTACTTTAAAAGAGAATAAATTTCTGTTAGCAATTCATCCTATAGTTCCTACATTATACCTTGTACCTAAAATCCATAAATCTTTGTTATCCCCCCCAGGAAGACCAATCGTCTCCTGTCGAAATTCAGTTCTTGAACCACTCCCTATCTTCTGTGAAGTTTTTTTGAAAAAAGAAGCAAGAGCGGTACCATCATTTTTAAAAGATTCGACACATTTTTTACAAATTATTTCAGATTTTACTATTCCAAAGGGGGCTTTGTTAGTGACTTTGGATGTAACTGCACTTTATACTAACATTGATCAGACTGAAGCTTTGACATTGTTAGAGAATTCATTTATTTTTGCTCCTGCTCGGCTTCCAAAATCATTTTTGTTGGATTTGGTGCGTTTGGTGCTGACTCGAAATTACTTTTTGGTCGATGGGAATTTTTACCAGCAGATATCCGGCATTGCTATGGGGGCCACACTGGCACCATCCATAGCCACTCTTTACATGGGGGAAATGGAAGAGGTTTTTATTAAACAATCCACTTTATACCAACATGTGTTACTTTGGAAGAGGTTTTTGGACGACATTTTCTTTATTTGGACGTCTGATCTGCCTTCTCTTCGTAATTTTGTTGGCTGGCTAAATCTGTTGAAATCTAACATCACATTCACTGAGCATATAGCAGTGGATAAAATTGAATTTTTAGATATATTGATATCTGTGGAAGGTGATAAATTAGTGTCCTCATTATATCGGAAACCAGTTCAACGGAACAGTTTGCTTCACTATCGTAGTTACCATCCAGGTCCTCTCAAACGTGGCCTGCCTTTTGGTCAATTTTTAAGACTTCGCAGATTGTGTCATTCAGTATTGGAGTTTAAAACCCATGCCTCAGAATTAACACAACGATTGTTGGATCGTGGGTACCCATTGCAGGTGGTTTCTCGAGCCTATCGACGTGCATGTTATATCCATCGTGAATGATTGCTAGATCCCCATTATTCATCTTCAGCATCACCACCTGTTGATTTTGTAATGGGAGTGTTACCGTTTACGGAACGTAGTTCAGATATTGTACACATTTTACGTTCTCATTGGCCTATGCTGAGTTTACATGACTGCTTTAATAAACCTTTACGGCTGGCTTTTTCACGTGGATCAAATTTAGATAATAAATTGGTAAAGACATCAATGTCTTTGGACAGACCTATTTCATCGGGTCATGATGGTGGCCATTATTCTTGTCAAAATTGCATTTATTGTGAAAAGACTATTTCAGGTCCCAGTTGGCAACATCCTGACACTCATCGGGAATATGTACGACGCTGGAAAACTACATGTTCCACTCCTTTTGTGGTGTATTTAAGATGTCCCTGTGGGCTGTTATATGTGGGTCGCACCACTCGATCCATGCGTAAACGTTTAGCAGAACATGCTTCGAGGATTAGGAATAAGGTTTTGACGGCTCCATTGGTGGAGCATTGTGATTCTTTGGCTCACTGTTTTGATGAGTTGGCTTGGACAGTCATCGATCATGTACCCTTTGATCCACGGGGGGGGAGACCGTGAATTGAAATTGCAGCGGTTGGAACAACGCTGGATCTTTGAATTGAATTCTATTCATCCTCATGGTCTGAACCGAGAAATTGAGTGGAACACTATTTTGTGACGTCAGCTGTGGAGTTTAGTCTGACCAAAGTTTAGACCAATGGCAGTGTGGATACCCCTGGTAGTGGGGATGTTCCCGCTTGTTTAAAGCTTAGGTATTTTGTTATGCCATTGAATGAGGAATACCCATGACCGCGGAGACGGCGTCTTTTTGTTGCATGAATGAGAAGATCAGAGCACTTGAAACAGGGTTTTACCCGAAACGTGCACGTCGTGCAACTTTATGGTTAGCAACTTAGAAGTGCAACTTTATAGTTAGCAACTTAGAAGAAAACAAGAAAAGTTTTTTCGATATTCATGAAAGATAAGTGACTGTTTAATGCATCACTATTGGGGTGAGAAATAAAATAAAATAAAAGAAGTTTGCCGTCTGGTGGGGGTTGGTTATGCTGTTCCAGCCCTCCCTCGGCAGGCTCCGACAAAAGAATATATAGTATGACTAATGGGTTTTGTATATTGATGGCTACATGATAGATAAATACCACCACAGCACCAAATGACCCATGTCCAGCACACTGGATCAAAACCTTGCGTGCTGAACTTAGCCCTTGCATAGCTAGGATCGCAAACCTCTCATACCTAACTGGGGTTTTCCCTGCTGCCCTTAAACAGACATCAATTCGTCCACTGCTAAAAAACAACCAGATGGATCCAAAGAAGGAAGAGTCTTACCGCCCAATTTCTAGTATCCCTTTTCTAGCCAAAATACTCGAGAAGGAGACTCAGAGGCAGATCCAGCATCACAAAGACACATCAGCCCCTCTGGACCCATGCCAACACGGATTCAGAGAAGCTCCTGGAGTTGAAACACTTATGACTTTGCTACTCAACAAACTCATATGCGGAATTGACAACATACAGATGGCCTTCGCAATGATTTTCCTTGACATATCGGCGGCATTTGACTAAGTTGACCATAAGATTCTTCTAGCGAGACTCCATGAAAAAGGCATCCAAGGTCTCGCTTGGGACTGGTGCAAATCATACCTAGAAGATCGATGGCAGCAGGTCCGTATAGGCAACAATACATCTGAGCCCTTCCGACAGAAGCAAGGAGTACCCCAAGGCTCTTCCTTATCTGCGCTGCTTTTTAATATATATATGCAGCCAATCTGCCAAATCACCAGTGACTTCGGTATATCTTGCCTATTATATGCAGACGACGTGCTGATTTTCACACCGATCAACGTCTCAAATCCAGATTACTCAGCGCTAATCAACTGTTTCAATGCAATAACTGACTGGCTCCTCATTCAGAACATGAGAATAAATTTCAAGAAAACCGAAGTCCTCATAGCCACAAGAAACAAGAGATTTTCTCCCCCACCGACCCTCAAAGTAAGAGACGCAGAACTTCCAATCAAGGCCACCATAAGGTATCTGGGTGTGATACTTGATCAACAACTTAATCTTAAGGAGCACATAAAAGGCTCCGTAAGGACAATTTACTACAAGATAAAAACACTGCGCCACCTGAGACCCATGCTGGAGACCAAAGATTTCCGTACAACTTTCCAAGCAATAGTCACACCTCACTTCGACTATGCGAATATCGTTCTGCATGGCCTCCCCAAGAATACACTAAGTCCACTTCAACTGGCGATGAATGCAGCGGCCCGCATCTTGTCCGGGGCTTCAAAGAGGGATCATATAACACCGATCCTAATGGATCTATACTGGCTCCCGATAAGCTGCAGAATATTATATAAAACTCTCCTCATCACTTTCAAGGCCATTAATAAAATATCCCCTGCATCGATCTCAAATCTCCTCACCCATGCACCAAAAATTAGATCCAGGAGACTAGTAGCCGAAAACACACTACTTACTCCTAGTAATTCCACAAAATGGACGCAACTAACTAATAACAGAGCTTTTGTGTCTTTTGCTCCCAAATGCTGGAACAAACTCCCCCCCCCCCAGCATCAGATCAATCAGGGACATCATTCAATTTAGAAAGGCCATTAAGCACCATTTATTCACTTTGCACTTCAACCTACCTTACCTACCTTAGCATTGCCTTCCGCCTGACCACCCTTAATTGCCTCTCACATAGCTATAACCCAGAACAGAGGTAATAGAACTGCGGAAAGTGCTGCTTTTCTGTAAATATCAAGACACAATGTTACCTGTTTAAATGTATATAGTTTTCCCCTGTTCATACCCAGTTTATATTCCCTGTTATCTGTAAACCTATGTCAGTTTTATCCTGTCTAGTGTGATGTTCCCCCTTGCCAGTACCCGTAGGTAGGTAGGGCTTAAGGAGGTTAAGTTTTCTTCTTGAACTGAGGTTTACTATTTCCTGTAGAACTGCATGTAGGGAAATGTATTTCCTTTGATAGCTCAATGAAGAGTAGTGTGACTTGAGTTGATAAAGCAAAAAGGGATTTATTCCCCTCCCGGGGTGGATTTCACCAGGATAAAAGGTAACATAAATTCTTGCACTTCTGGCAGACAAAAGGACAAAATAAAGCAGCTTCCTTCAGCATCAAACATTAACACAGAGATATTATTCCCTCTGCCATAGAAATCGTACAGTCCATTGCTTCCGACGAATTATTTACAAAAGATGGCTCAATTTCCATGCCCTCCGAGGCAGAAATTGTTTGCTCCGTTCTCCCTGGAGCCACGCCCGCTCCCACGCTAGGCCTTGGGATAAACTCTGGGGTTTGGTACAGCTCTAAATAACCATTCTCATTATAGTCCCCTGTACCGTAGCCCCAACTTTCCTGGTCAATAAACCCACAGTGGTTATTGTACTTCAAGCCCTTGGGCTTACCTTTTACTCTGGCTGTATAAGGTTGTCTCTGGGGTTTACAAATTGTTGTCGGTTCCCAACCTGACTTGTGCAGAGTGTAATTCAATTGCCTTCCTGGCCTTTTCTCACGTTCAGAATCAAGAGAGGACTTCCATTGACCAGGTCTGCTCCTGCTGTATCTCTCACTACGAGCTTCTGACCTTTCCTCGTCTCCGTCTCTCTCTTCCTTCTCTGTTCTGCTCTCAGCTCTGCCCCCTTCTCCATTAACTGGGCCCTCTTTATGAGTCAGCTTCCTCGGGTAAAGCCTGACTCCACCCCCTATCAGGTGTTCAGAATTACCTCGTGACTCTCTGCTGAACTGATAGCAGGGGCCTGTTTCTCTCTCTGGGGCTTGGTTTCCCTGACAACCAGCCATGTGCTGTTGTTTACGTTGCAGCCCTGCACTTTTTTGCTGATCTTTGGGAGTTTCTCCCTGACTAAAAGGACTCGCTATGTCACACCAGGTAATATGTTGTTTAATGTAAACCGCGCTGATGATGAATAGTGCGGTATATAAAAACTGTTAAATAAATAAATTAATTAATTTAACCCTCCATTGCCCATGTTCCCTGTAAGTATTAGTGTATGTGTCTCATATCCCCTCGTGTTAAATGTATCCCCCAACTGTGTTGTGACCACTTTGATTAAAGGATAAGGTGGTATACAAAACTGTCTAAATAAATAAATAAATACTGACCAGTGATGGTGCATGCACCTTGCACTGGTAAAGTGGTGGCACCACTGCCCCTTCTGCATGGGTATGGCACAGAGGCACAACCCATGCAGAGCTGAGATCGCCACCATTCTGCGCATGTGGTGTCTGTGTGCCATACCCATGCACACAGACGTAACCCAAAGGGTACATGCCCCATGCCCATAACTCCTGGACCCCAGGCCTGCGCCCACAAAACTGATACTTTGTGATTTCAATCTGGGAAAAGTTTATTGCAAACTGTGTTACATGTAGAACATTGACAGCAACAGCAGTATAAAACAACAGAGGTCCATACATCAATGTGAAAATTGCGCATCCATGTCCGTGGCCACATAGCCCCCCCCCTCCATTACGGCCCATTGCAGAGCAATCCCTGACATGGGGATGGACTATAGTGCAGAGGGACCCTGCTTGTGCCCTGTCACTGCAGCAGTGAGGGCATCCAGGTGCATGCCGATTGTCCGTGCTGCTGCTCGCACGTCCTGAGGAGTCTACCTCCACCACCAGGGCGGCCAGAGCCCCGTCACAAGAAGGCTGAGTAGATAGTGGTGCAGAGGGGCCTGAGGCGGCACGGTCATGCTGTGCCCATGGGTGTTGGGTGGATGTGGGGGCCCAAGGCTGTGGAACGTGGTCCACAGTTCTGCTGCACATCGCACAAGGTCCATGCCAAACCCCGTGGTGGGCACATGGCACCCTGGGATGGACATAGGCAGGCATGGCTGTGGGGCACAGCTGGGGGATGCAGCTCCTCCTCTGGCCTCCCTGCTGGGTGCCTGCTGGCTGCACGCTGTACTGCACTGCCATACCTGGGGCACTGCCATACCTGGGGAAGGTGGTGACTGCATCCCTCTGCCACTCCCTCTGGGCTTGCTTCTGTTCCGACTGCAGGGGGCAGCTCTGGTCCTGCTACCACCTCCTCCTCCTCAGACTTCCCACCCTGCCCTTGAACTTCCAAGCCCCCCTCCTCCTCAGACTCCCCACTATTCCTCTGACCCTCTGATCCCCCTCCCTCCTCAGACTCCCGCCCTGCCCCTGACCATCTGATCCCTCCTCTTCCTCTGACTCTTCCCCTGCCTCTGCCCCATCCTCCTCTGCAGACTTCCCATCCCACTGCTGTGCCATGGCCTCCTCACTGCCTATCCCCTTTGTGGTGCTGTCCTCCATCATAGTGCTGCTGGACCCCTCCTCCCCATCACTGATGGAAGTACCATTGGGATCTGCACCTCAGGACAGCTGCACTGACACCGGATCGCTGCTCTGGGTTGGTGCCCATTGTGGGCCAGCATTGTCCAGGGCTTCCCTTGAAGTGGCCTTGGGGGAAGAGGGAGGAGGGGATTAAATGTCCTCACAGGCATGGCCCAAACATGCATTGCGCAACCCACCTTCAGTCCACAGGGGTGTGCCGTCCCACAGTGCACACTGCATGCTCTCTCCATTGCTCACCTCCAGCCAAGCTCTGTTCTCCTCCTCACATGCCCAGCTGTAGCTTGCAGCTGTAGCTTGCATGCCCAGCTGTAGCTACAGGGGACAATGTGGGCAGGTGCACAATGTGTATCTGAGCCCACTGCTGGTGGCGGTGTGTGTCCCTATACTGCCCTTCCATGCTGTGCCCCAGCCATGTGTGTGCACAACTGCATTTATTGGGTGCCAGCAGATGCACACATAGGAAAGGGGCGCTGAGGGATGGCAAGGCTGCCCCAAGCAAATTCCCATCATTGGATATGGGGGATCCCCCACCAGATGGTCTGCCTGCAGCCATTGCTGCCACTCTCCGGCAGCCATTGCTGCCACTCTCTTCATCTGCTGGGCTCCACTGTGTACTCCACTGATCATCTTCAGCCGCCAGCCGCTCCCTGATATGCTGCAGCTAGTTTGGTTGCTTCCGATGTAGTGTCCTGTAGTGGCACTTTAGGGCCTCCAAGGTGCATTGCATGCCATAGTCACTGTGGGAGAGAGAGGGAAGGGACAAATGGGCTCAGTTGTGTGCTTCCACATTGCCTATTGCACCTACCTGTATCCTGCCTCAGCCTGGTAGCCTGCCCATCCTAGGGGCAGGGGCAAACCCATGGGTAGCAGGTGTGAGGTGCATATAGTGGTACATCTCTGGCATCTAGGACCAGATTCCTACCCACCACTCCACATATGCCCTGTGCCACCACCAACAGTGCCATCTGGGCCACTGGTTCACTTGTGTCACCCTTCTGATCCCTTCAGCAACCTTTGCAGTCTCCCCCCTTCCTTTGCTCCCATCTGTTGCACACAGTCTTGCCTTGGCACCATGGCACATGGTTGTGGACTGTGAATGGCTCAGCTGTGGGCAAGTGTCATGGCAGGGGGCATCCACTGCTTCAGGGGCCACATCACTGCATGTTTTGCTAGGCGCCATGCAGGACAGGGTGTCATGGTTTGTGCATGTTCACTATTACACATCTGTCAGTTCCTGTGGCATCACATTATTGACATGCTGCCACAGCTGGACAGGGGGTGGTGGGCAGTGGTGGCTGATCTGCTTGCAGGGACAGATGGGCTGCACATATGTGAATACTGCCACTGGCCCCCTCCGATTCCTGGGCTGGGGGTCACAGGGGCTGGGGGAGGGGTGCATGTCCAGGGAATCTGCACTGACCAATGGAGTCCCCTGAGGCAGGTAGCCCAACTCACAGCTCCCCATGTACTGGGCAACGCCTTTGCAGTGCAAGCCCTGTGTTGTTGGTGCCATCTGCCATTAGGGGGTGCAGCTGCCTCCCCTACTGCTGTGGGCAGCTAGGGATGGGATCTGTACCATGCTTGGCTCATCACCCTGCTGTCACCTGTTCAACAACCATTGGTGCTGCCAATAGCATCTGGCTTGGCACCATAGCCCTGTCTCCCTGTGCAGACACAATGCTGTGCCTTTCAGAGTGCGTATGGCCTAGCATGGTGCTCAGCACCCCCCCCCCCCACACCCACTGAGGTCTCCTTATCCGCACAGGCAGAGTTGGATGTCCATCCATATGGCCATGGACAGCTGCAGGTTCAGCCTCTGGCCCCCCTGGAGTATAGCTCCACCACGTACCGTAGCACAGAATGGGCAAGGGCCTCAGACTCATTGAAGCAGAAGCCTACTGTTGTTCTCACCATCATGCCACTAGTGTCTATCCACCCAGCCACATGGAGCTCTTGCACAGGATGCCAATGGAGTCTGCCTGATGGTGTCATTAATGCATGGGTACATCGGGTGGGCGATACACGGGTTCATGCACATTTGTCGTCCCGTTTCTCTGGCCACTGGTTTGGACACCTACATGGGTATTGCGGCCTAACATCATTTTAGGTGCCGTGCCCAGGTTCCGGCCCCTGCGCATACCCATCTATGCTGCGCTGGGTGCCTACCGCTGTGCTCAGTTTGTGCCACATTTTCGAAGCTTGGCCTTTTTGGAGGCGCATGGCTCATGAATCAGGCACTTTTCCTGAACAGGTATCTTTATGCGGGTATGGCTGCCACGGCACCTTGTTGAAAATCGGGCCCTATGTATCTTGGGGAGAACATCAATTACAGGAATGTGAGGCAGAGGGTATTATGTTCCCTTATTAGTCAGCTTAATCCTCAGCAGTGGTGGCTGCCATTTAGAAAGTGCCAGCTGTTGGGGCAGGACTGACTGGTGATTGTTACAGGGCCCCCACAACCCACTAAGGCAGTGCTTCTCAACTTTTTCAGTTTCGTGACATATTTTTCAGTTTGTTTGGTCCTCCTGGCACACAAACCAAATTTTGCATAATCCTTACTACCCAGTCCCTCCTGCTGGCAGAAGGAGCACAGCATTTTTTATCTGTGGGTATCTTATTCTGCTGGATTCAGCTTCACATCTGAACATACTAGGCCAGCAAGGCTCTATGATTTCTGACATCAGTTTGAAGTCAGCAGAAGAGGCACAAAAGTAAGAAGTGCTGCTGTCATATCCATGGAAGTGGAATAGAGGAACTAAAGCTTTCAGATTTTGGGTGGATGAGTTTGGAAGCTTTGTTCCCTGTAACGCTAGTAATGAGCAATTAGTTCAGTTTTGTAAGGAGGATGACTGAATCCAGTGGATTCTCCACATGGACAATAGTAGTAATCCACTCTCAAAATATATCTAAAAGAACTACACAATTTCAAAATATTTCTAAGATATAAATTTTGTGTCCCTCATTTCATTTGCAGCTTTTTGTGCTGTGAGGGCTTGTGTGTATCAGTGATGCTGAAAGCTAAGCTATCAACAGTGTAACTACTGGCAGGGTTTCCAAAGATGAACAGGTCTCAGTTGAGGTGCCAGACTAAGACAAACCACCCATCTGGGAAGCAGCAGAACGGGTGGTGTTGGCGGCGGAGGATCACATTCCCGTAACAACAGCAACAACACTAGCATTACCTGCACAGAAGAAAGGCCTGTCAATCTACTTCTATATTTTGCCATGAAAACTCAACAGATAGTCACCACAAAACAAATTGCACTACTGTGCTGGAAGATGAGACCCCCAGGTCGGAAGGCACTAAGCTGACTACTGGGGATGAACTGAAGACTTTTCAGGGTAAAAACAGTATTTATGATGTGGTTAGATAAAAGCCCTCGGGATGTCTGACTGCTGATATAACTGCACATGAAATGAGAGTCAGAAGCTGCAAAGATGTCTTACATAACAGGACATGGAATGTACAAAGCATGAACCAAGGGAAGTTGGAGGTGGTCAAACATGAAATGGAACGTGTACAACTTGATTTATTGGGTGTCAATGAAATGAAATGGACTGGCATTGGGCATTTTGCATCTGATGATCACATGGTATACTATGCTGGAAATGAAAGAAAAGAAGAAACGGTGTTGCATTTATAATTAAGAATAAACTTGCAACAAATGTAATGAAATATAATGCAATCAGTGAACATTTAATTTTTATTCATCTACAGAGAATGCCCATCAACACAACTATTATTCAAATATATGCCCCAACAACACCTGCAGAAGAGGAAGACGTGGGTGACTGGAATGAAAAAGTTGGCAACACAGAAGGCAAAGTGGTTGGAAAATATGGACGGCAACAGAAATTAAACTGGAAAAAAGAATGATGGAATTCTACAACACCAACAATCTCTTCATCTCAAACACCTTCTTCCAGCAACACAAGCTGTGACTGTACACCCAAAGGATTGTACAAAAATCAAATTGACTACATCTGTGGAAGTCAATATTGGAAAAGCTCAATAACATCAACAAAGACAAAACCTGGAGCCAACAGTGGTATAGATCACCAACTACTAGTATGTAAACTCAAGCTAAAGCTGAAAAAGAGCAAGCCATTCATGAACGTAGCAAAATATGACCTTGGAATTTAAAGACTGCCTGCAAAATCAATTTACTGCTTTGGATACAAATGACAGAGCACCAGAAGAGTTATGGGATGACATCAAAAAAGTGGTGCTCGAAGAAAGTGAGAAGTCCCTACAAAAAGTTAAAAAGCAAAAATAGGCAAAATGGATTCCCAAAGAAACTCTGAAAATTGCCCAGAAATGCAGAGAAACTAAAGCTAGAGGAGAAAGAAAGGCAATAACAGAACTCAACAGAGATTTCCAATGTGCAGCAAGCCAAGAAAAGGAGAAGTACTACAATGACGCAAGGAAATAGAATCAGAAATTACTAGAGGAAAAACAAGATCAGCTTTCCAGCCTAAAATTCAAATGCCACAAGATGCTCAAGGATCCATATTGAATGATACAGAGAAGATCAAGGAAAGATGTAAAGCATATACAGAGTCATTATAGAGGACCAACAGCCGTTTCAACCAATCCCTTATGATCAGGAACCATTGGTGATGAAAGAAGTCAAAGCACCATTGAAAGCCTTATCAAAGAACAAAGCACGGGATATTGATGGCATTCCCACTGAAGTATTATAACAATTGGATGTGGCTATTGCTGTACATACAAGGCTCTGTTAAGAAATCTGGAAGACAACATCATGGCCAACTTACTGGAAAAGATCTGTGTTTATACCAATACTGAAGAAAGGTGATTCGAATGACTGTGGAAATTATTGAACAATCACTCTGATCCCACATGCCAGCACGATTCTATTCAAGAACATCCAGCAGAGACTACAAGCATACCTGGAACAAGAACTGCCTGAAGTGCAAGCAGGGTTCAGGAAAGCGTGAGGAAGGAGAGACATCATCACAGTTGTGAGATGGATTCTTGAAAAGACATAAGGTTATCTATATATGTTTTATTGAGTACAGCAAGGCATTTGACTGTGCAAACCATGAAAAACTCTGGACAACATTAAGAAACATGGGTAAACCAGAACACCTGATAGTTCTCTTGCACAACCTTTACATTGATCAAGAAGCAACAGTTCAAATAGAACAAGGAAAAGCAGAATGACTTAAAATCAGCAAATGTCGGTCATCGGCTTGGATGGCAGCGTAGGGAACGAGCTCCGGAGATAAACCCGGTAATCTGTGGTTTCCCCCCCCCCCCTCCAAAGCGATGAAAAAGTGGCTGGAGTGAGAAGAGGGACGGAAGAGCAGTCGGGGTCAGTAATGACGACGAGAAAGAAGGCTGCAGATCTCCGTGACTTTGTGTATGGAGGAGGAAAGGTGGATGGCGTGGGGAGCAAGATGGCGGCGGAGAGTGTGGGCAGCGGTGAACTGATGGAGCGGAAGGGCAGCCAGTGTGTGGCAGGTGCGGCAGCCGAAACAAAAGTCCAAAATGTGACTCGGGAGGAGTTAAGAGCCTGGTTTGCTGAGATAAAATCAGAGCTGCTGGCAGTGAAAGCGGAAGTTGGAGAAGTATGTGGCGAATTGCGTGAGGAGGTGGGGGAGCTGACCTGGAGAGCAGAGGAACAGGAGCAGCATATGGAGGAGCTGCATGTGAAGCAAACAGAGGTGGAGAGGGCGATGCAGGGCATAGCAGCATGGAAAGACCAAGTTCTCCTGAAGCTTGAGGATCTTGAGAATAGATCTCGACATAGTAATCTTAGAATAAGGGGGGTCCCCGAAGAAACGGAGTTCGAGGACTGTGAGAGAGTTGCTCAGGCGGTGTTCAGAGAGATCCTGCAGGAGGGGGAGATGGAGACGCGAGCAGAGGAGGTGAAGATTGATCGAGCCCACAGGGTGCTGGGGCTGAGCAGGGCAAATAAACCAAGGGACATTGTAATATGTGTACATGAGTTCACAGTTAAGGAGAAAATAATGAAGCAAATGAGGAGGAAACAAAACTTTGTGTGGCAGGGGTACAAGCTACAGTTGTACTCTGATCTGGCTGCGGGGACCTTGCAAAGACGGAGGGAGATGCAGCCAATCACAACAATATTGAGAAATGACAATGTAAGGTATCGTTGGATGTATCCCTTTGGAATAAACTTTACTGTTGGGACTAAGAGCTGGAGAGGCACGTACGTATGAAGAGGCAGAAAGAGCTCTGAAAGCGGCAGGGCTGGGAAGTGGCCTGACGGAGCAAAAGCAACACGAGAGGAGTGGAGCGGATGCAGCTGGTGTCCGGAAGTCGATGGGGATGAGAGGTCGGAGTCTCCGGAGTGTGGTGGAGGAAAAGGATGATCATGCAGCAAGGGAAGAGAACACCTGAGGAGAAGCAAAGAGGATAATGGATCAGCAAAACTAAGGGACACTGAAGGACTGTAATTGATGAAGAGGGTAACAGAGGTGGTGGTTATGTGATTGTTAATGAAAGTAGATGGTGGGTGGGGGAAAGTAGCGGGCTATGGACTAGAATAAGGGGTAGGTAGTTGGAGGGGCTTAAGTGGTGGGAGGTGGGGCATGGAGGGGAATGGTGGGGGAGGTGAGTAATCGTAAGGAAATAATGTTCAATGGTGTTGATAAGGGGTAAGGAGGGGGGAGGAGGGATAAGTAGGATGGGTAGCCTCAAAGATATAATAATAATAAAAAGAAAAAAATATATATATAATTAAAATATTTTTAAAAAACCCTATGTTTAGTGAGTAGGAGGTATGATTTGGGGGGGGGAAGGAAGGGAAGGGTTGTATTGATAAGTGGGGAGGGGGAAGGAATGGTGAAGAGGGGTTGTTCCAGGCTGATGGGTACTACTCCAGAGGGCGCCTCCAGGGGGAGGGGGGGTGGGGGAAAGGGAGGGGGGAGGGGGTGGGAAGGGAGAGGAAGGGATGAGGGAGGGGAGGGGGGAGCAGGGGATAAAGAAGGAGGAGGAGAGGGGAAGGGCGGAAGGGGGAGCACGGGTAGGTCCACAGTATATGACGGTGGCCACTATCAATGGCAAGGGACTTCGAACATGGCGGAAACGGCGGTTAGTGGAGAAAGAAGGGGCAGGTTGAAGGCTGATTTTCTGTGTATACAAGAAACACATCTGAAAGTTGGGCAGGAAAGAATGCTGCAAACTAAAAAATACCCTAAGGTGATCTTGGCAGGGCAAAGGGCAGAACCACGGAAGGGGGGTGGGGTTAATGATAGGGGCGGATTGGGTGGAGAAAGTGGTGGGGGAATATAGGGATAAAAGAGGTAGATGTGTGGGAGTGAGGATTCAGATGGGGAAGGAGCAGGTCTGGGTGCTGAGTCTATATGGGCCTAACGAGAAACAAGGAGAATTCTATGAGCGGATTCAGGGGGAGCTGGAAGGCCTGGGAGAGGTGCCAATAATTTTGAGAGGAGATTATAATCTAATGGTTAATCCTAGATTGGATAATGGGGAGGGGAAGGGGGTCAGGAGGAAAATGGATAGGAAGAAGTTGGTAAAAATAAGAGGGTCTGGGGCTGGAGGATGTATGGAGGTGTAACAATCCAGGGAGAAAGCAGTATACGTTCTATTCAGTACCCCATAATACGTATAGCCGTATTGACATGATATGGGCGGGAGGGGGGTGGGTCAATAGGGTGGCTGAGGTTGAACACGGATCCATAACTTGGACGGATCATGAGCCGGTGAGGGTGAAGTTTAGTTTGGGATATGTGGATGATGGGATTAAATTCTGGAGACTTAACGAGTCGTTACTGGAGGACCCAGAGATAGTGGAAAAAAATGGTAAAAGTATTGAAGGAGTACCAGGAGTTCAATAATACTGCCAGATACGAGCTATCTGTTCCTTTCTGTCTCAACAAGCATTGACCACCCTTCTCCTCTCCCTGGTGATGTCTCAATTGGACTTCTGCAACCTGGCCTTTGCTGGCATTACCAAGACCCAACTTCATTGGTTAAAATTATAGAACACAGTGGCCTGTATTATCACTCATACCTCCTGCTGGGAACATATCACCCCTATTCTCATCAAGCTCCACTGGCTCACTCTTAGTCATCACATCCAATACAAAGTCCTTACTCTGACTCATATCATATCATATACTCCAATGCTGTAGCCTCCGCTGAATTTACATCAATCGCCTAGCTCTCCCATCTCCCTCCTGAGCTCACCTTCAGACCATCCACCACTCTGCTTCTTTATCCTGGGCCCTTCCCTCTGGAACTACCTCTCCTCCATACTACATCAAGAAAAATCATTCCCCAAATTTAAGACCTTCTGAAAACTTACCTGTTTCAGGCTGCTTTCGATCTAACCTCTACTGTTTCCTGACCACCCATAGTCCCCGTCCTCACTAAGATCCTTCCCTAATTCTCCTTCATCCCTATCTCTGTTGTTTCTTCACTCTCCCTAGGACTCTCCCTCTTCTGTCCTGTCATATAATCAAGGTCTTTTCTTTTTTCCTGGCCTAAGGTCGTTTTTTCCTGTTTTTTATTGTCATGGTTTATAAGGAGCGGTATATCAAGAAACTTAACATAAAAATAAACATAAACTGACGTGCTGTGTAGAGTGCACTATTACTGCGGGTGCAATACCACCTATTGAGGTGGCGTTTGGTTCACCTATGCTAATTACATAAGGGGCAGGAAGCACACGGTGGTTACCTCCAAGCTAACTGCGCAGTGCTCACCACATCCACTCTCTGCCTCTAACCTGCCACCTCACCACACTAAGGCACCACACACTGATAACTCAGAAATCAGCACACTGTTCTGTCCTCATGCTGTTGGTCTCTGCGGGCTTCAATGCGCACTTAATGAGTGCCAAAACCTGGACTGACTGCACACTGCACTTTAATAGAAGGGCACCATATTTTATGTGCTGCATTTGCGCTTGTTTGATTTCCTGAAGGCACATCTAGCCAATCAGGTTTTCAGGATTACCACAATTAATATACATGAGATAAATTTGCATATATTAGAGGCCCATTGTATATAAATCTATCTGATGCATTTTCATTGTGGTAACCCTGCAAACATAACTGGCTAGATGCACCTCCGGGAGAGAGCTGAGATACACTGGCATAATATACGTCATGCATTTCGATGGTTTCCAGGGGACACATCTGTTTAACCTTATTAATCTTTTACCTTAAGCGACATCCCCCATATAGCACAGTTACTTACCTGTAACAGGTGATCTCTGGGAACAGCAGGAATTAGTCTTCACATATGGGTACGTCGGTACCGACGGAGCCTGCACGGGAATGCTCCCCAGCATCCAATCAGAAAGCTTTTGGGAGCATCCCTCGCGCCTGCGCGGTGACTTCCTGCCTTTCCCACTGCCTCTCCTCAGTTGAGTTTCATAGCTGAGACAGAAGGAGAGAAAGAGGAAAGGAGATAGATAGATAGAACTCCTAGGGGAGGTGGGTGGGTTGTGAAGACTAATTCCTGCTGTTCCCAGAGATCACCTGTTACAGGTAAGTAACTGTGCTATCTCCAGGAACAAGCAGGAATGAGTCTTCACATATGGGGACTCCCTAGCTGTGGGTGCCAGGGGAGATCCCATAAAATGCGTATCCCTGGAACAGGACGGCATTTCCCAAACCTGGATTCCCGGCATCCCCTGAGGGATGGGGGGTAGGAGTTGAATAGAGAGAGCTGTAGAGGAACAGCGAATCTAAAGACTAGAGAAAAAATGAGTCTTTAGAATGTATGTCAAGTATCATTAAAATATTTAATGAACTAGTACAATATAGAGCTTACCTACTGGATTGTAGGAAGTAGAACTGTGATGGAGTGTACTGTAGATGCAGTAGCGGAATCCTCAAGGTAACTTCACAGCAGTGAGTATGAAGTTCCAAACCTGGAATGGGCAGGTAACCCAGGTTTCAACTGGGGCAGGAGAAGAACGGCAGGTCTTCAATGGAAAGCTTTATGGGAAAAAGCTGAAAACTCTTTTAGGTACAGAGTTATATTAACATTGAGGACTAAAAGAAGAAGACTGACCGATCTGGAGAATTAGCCCAGTCTTGAAGGGAAGAGGGGGTATGGAAAAAAGCCCCTATTCCCAAGGAGAACAGAAGTGTACTCAGAATACTGAAGATGTACACCGTCTTTCCTAGCTGTTGACATCACAGCCGTAATTATGTGTATAACCGCTCCCACTTACTGAGCCGCATGAGAATATGCAAGTAGACTGTCTGAACCTCTTAAGAAGGTAAAAGTTTTATAGCACAGACAGTGAGGGAGATAGCAGGTAATACATGGCATCCTATGGACATCTCCCAATGGGCATATATATATATATAGAGAGAGATATATATATAGATGGAGAGACATACATATCTATATATATGTGCATATATGTCTTAATATGTGTGATATATATATAGATAGATAGATAGATAGATAGATAGATCTATATAGATGGGCATGACTTATGCCTACACAGACTACAGAAATATGTATGAATAGGACATATACATACATGAAGACAAGTCTGAGGATACATGCCTGCAACTGAGCCCCACAAAAACATTCCCTTGGGGAATGTGATGGGAAAAGATTCATCTAATAATAAGGAGGTGAAAACCACCTGAAGATATATAGAGAATCTATTTCTGCGGTGCAGGAATGTAGTTCAGTGGAATAACCAGGATGGTTGCGTGAAAAAACAGAGGATAATAGCAGTCTGGCAAGAGCACGTCAGGAGTACCTTAGGACTCTGACATGTCCAAAGGACAAAAGAAAAACGCATAAAGTAAGATACCAGGATGACCCAGCCAAGGGACATAGCGGTATCAGGTACAGTACAAGAGTATGCGTTGTCCAAGTGGAGCAGAAAAGCATAATGCCAAGCTGTAAGGAAAAAAGGGGTAGATTCCTGCAAGATTGGGAACTCCTTGGACATTCACGCAGAAAAAGCTTGTCTTCTGTTTCACAACAGGAGACAAGAGGGTATAAAGAACCCATATAGTCATGGAATGATTATATAAGTTTTTTCTACTATATGGAAAAACCCTCAGAGATAAAGTTCAATGCTCTGTAGCAAGGGCCCATAGTAGTAAGCTTCTCTGAAGATTGCAGAGAGCATTGTGCAGGAGAATTATGAGATAAAACTGACTGAAGTCAGGTGTGTTGCCACATCCTAGGAAAGGATATGGCTAGAAGAAGATAACTTGCAGTGAGTAGTATTATGCAAGATAGTTGAAAGTAGCTTGCAATGAGCACTAGAGTAATCACTGGAACTCCTGCATGCACAGCAACTGAACAAAAGAGCAGAGGGGATTCTCCTGTATAAAGACAGAGAGAAAAACAGACAAAGGGAGCGGAGATATTCCCGTCCCTGTCTGATGAGTTGCACTGAAGGTTAACAAAAATGTCTACACTGGAAAGAAAGAGAAGTGTTTCAGTATGGTACCAACTCAAGCAGGGTAAACCCTGGAAGAGAGGGGGATGAAAGGTGACTAACCATATGGTAAGTTAGCTGAAGGAAAAGATGTCCATATGGGGACAAAAAACTATCATGGGATAGCTGTAACCTCCCTTCGTAGTAGTAAGAAGGGGAGAATTTTGTAACCCATGGACAAAAGTATCCTAACAGCTTAGCATACTGAAAAAACCAGTGTAGAGTTGTAAGAATAAACCTCTGCTAAGAAGAGTTAACTGTAGATTGCAACATATAGGAAGCTATGGTTGCTGTTTATGATTAGACTGGCTAGAGTCTGGAGACCTCAGACTAGGATGAGATGTCCCTTGCTTGGGTACATCTGCAGGATGGGCAGGAGAAGGGTGAAACCTTCTTTTCCTAGGGAAAGGAGGTTTGGTAGGACATTTCCTACGTCCTGGGGAAAAAGAAGGCTTAGGATTGTTTCGAGAACCAGGGAAGTCAGTGGAGCAATGAGCAACCTGACGTAAAGCCTCTCTATTGAAGAGATTTTCTCCAGTACAAGGAGAATTACCCAGTGTATGTTGTGCCCATCTGCTCAAGTCTGAAGCTTGCAGCCAGGATTTACGACGTGCCCCAATGGCAATAGCAGAGGATCTGCTAACAGACTCAAAAGAGTCTAGGGAAGCACGAGAAAGAAACCAAAAGATATTCCTGCTATAATTAAGAAGTAAGGAATAGTCAGTGGCCTTAGGCTCTGACAAAAAAGGGGACAAAAGAGATAATTTCTCTGTGACCTCCTGAAGTGTCAGACTCATATAAAAAATATATGAGATAATTCTTGAAGCCAGCATAGAAGTTTGGAAGGTTTGACGTCCAAAGGTATCAAGTGCTTTAGATGCACTACCTGGAGGATAAGAAGAATGCTTCTTCTTGCTTCTTACCTTCCTCATTGCTGATTCCACTACAATGGAATGATGTGGAAGTTGATTTTTTTGAAACCCTGGAGAGGGAGGCACCTGATACAGAACATTCATGGCTGTAGAAGGCGAAGGAACCTTTAAGGTGATTCCCACATCCTCAGAAGAAGATCCTGCAAAGAATGATGTAAAGGAAGCATTATATTTTCCTTATCTGCAGGATCTTGGTCCAGAGTAAAGCCAGGAATAGGAATGGCAAGAACGGTTGCCATGTCAAGGAGAAATTTCTGAAAAGAAGGATCTCCAATAGGAACTATTCCTGGGTAAGCTGAGGTTGAAGGAGCAGCTTGAGCACCAGAAGACATACTGGCCTGGTGCAGAAAAAGATTCCTGCTAGATGGACAGTGATACTGACAGTTCTGATTTGAGGCAGTTAGTACTGCATTGTCAGTGCCTGGGATTGATTCCAAACTAGGCATAGAAAGGATCGATGGCACCGATGGAACTGCAGGAATCGACATCGATACTGGTACCGGTATCGGAGACGATAATGTCATCGAAGCAGGAATCGGGGGCTGCTGAAGCGGTGCCGAGGTAACCAGAGAGCCTTGGTAAATATCCTCGGTACTGCGTAGTCGGAAACGCAATGGATCGGTTCCGAAACACGTCGGTACCAAGTCATCGAGACTGGATATTAATTCTAGACTCGGCATCGAAGGGAGCGAGTCTATCGATGCATGTCTAGAAGGTACCGATGGTGGTGGTGGTATCGGCGATGCCGATACAGGAAAGTCAATCGGAGTCGTATCGATCGGTTCCGAAGGTACCGAGGACGTCCGAAGACGATGCCTGGTGAAGAGTGGAACACTCGACACCGGCGCCGATGTCGGGGTATCGGTACCGCTCGAAGCCGGAACCAACCCCGAACATGGCTGGGATACAGGAAAGTCAATCTGGGTCGTATCGATTGGCCCCGAAGGTACCGAAGACACCAGATGACGATCCCTGGTGAAGAGTGGAACACTCGACACCGGTGCCGATACCGGGTTATCGGTACCGCTCGAAGCAGATACCACCCCCAAGCATGGCTCATTTATGTTCTGTGAGGGGTGAGCCCCAGGAACAACCTGAAACCCCGTAAATGCTTTGGAGCCCGAAGACTCCCGCCGGGGTTTTATTGCCAATGAGGTCTTGAGGGCAAGGCCGGAGCCGTCATCATGCTGGGCATGAGACTTACCCTTCAAGAATTGGCTAGTCTTAACAGACTGTTTGTGGGTTACCTGATCCTGGAGAGAAGAATAAACCGGTGTCCTCACCTCAGGAGGAAAAACGGCATCGAGGGAAACTCGAAAAAGGGAAGGTCTTCTCCCAATAATACAGTCTGAGGTATCAGGGGAAAAAGGGTCAGGACCCAAACAGGTTAGACACCAAGCATTGGAGTCTAAAAAGAAAACTAAGTTTCCACAGTGAAGGCACGTCTTAGGGGAAGAAGGCTCCATGTTGGAAAAGGCCTGGTAGGCCCCAAAAGTTAAAACAAAAAACTGAGGAGAAAATATTTCTCTAAGTTTGAAAAAGAAAAGAATAAAGCACCGGCGGTACCGGTATCGGCAGGAAAGACAGCCGCGACCACAAGAAAACAAGAAAATAAGGATTTTAAAGAAAAATGTTTCTGCGGTGACAGGAGGACGTCCTGTTGGCTCCGTGGAAAAACGAAAACTGAGGAGAGGCCGTGGGAAAGGCGGGAAGTCACCGCGCAGGCACGAGGGATGCTCCCAAAAGCTTTCTGATTGGATGCTGGGGAGCATTCCCATGCAGGCTCCGTCGGTACCGACGTACCCATATGTGAAGACTCATTCCTGCTTGTTCCTGGAAATCTTACTGACTCCAGACTCCATTCATTCCACCTTGTTGCACTATATGTCCAGAATAAACTAACTGAGTCCGTTCATCAGGTTCCATCTCTGGTTCCATTCAAATCCAGACTAAAAATTCACCACAAGGCTGCTTTTGGATTCCACATCCCTTATTCTCCCTTGCCCCCTTGCGTGTTTTATTATTTCCCTTAAACTACCCGTGTCTCTTGTTAGTTCTGCTTGGCTGTCTTGAATAGATTGTAAGCTTTATTGAACAGGAACTGCCTCTTATATGTTTGTGTAAAGTGCTGCATATACCTCGTAGCACTATAAAAATGATGATGATGATGATGATTATTATTAATAGTAGTAGAACAAGCAAGAGGAATGGGGGTATTGCTGGAGCTAAGCAAGAAGAACAGTAAAGGGGGGCAGCCTTCATCATCAGCTACAGATTAGAGTCTAGACCCTGTGGCAATACTGAGACAAACAGTGAGGACAGAAATGCAACATGGCTACACAGAAAGTCCAAATTTGAAAGTCATTATTACCTGCATGAGGGTTTCTTGGCTTAGCTGAAACTTCAGGGTCCACAAGTTGCCAATTACAGGCAGAGGACTCGGACCAGGAGGAAGTTGACCACTTGTTCTTCGAAATTTTAAAAATTGTGTAAAAAGTAAAAACAGGCACAAAATGACGAGAAGGTCAGTCACTAGCATCTTGCTTGCAGGTTCTCAATAATTTGCTATCTTTCTTTCTCTCTCTTTCTTACAGGTATGTTGGTATTCTGCTATATTACTAATCTCCTTTTACTCTTTCCCTCTCTCTGTCCTCTCTCCAGGTCTCCACTTTTCTCCTTCTTTCTTCCTTTGTCTCTCTGCCTTTTATTTTTCTTCCATGTCCTTTTTCTTTCACTGCTCTTTTCTCTCTTTAGTAGCTATCTCTGATGGGATTTAAGTCCGCTGGCAGCTTCTCTTTCTCTTCACATCTTTTATACTGTCTCTACCAGAGAACATTTAAATGAACTTATCTGAACCCATCCAGAGATTATTGCTCACTTTTGTAAAGAATTTTCTTAGAAATAATTAACTTCTCAAACAATAAAACTCAACAAGTTGGCAGTTAAACTCTAATCAAAGATAAACACTACGGTCTGAGGAGTAAAGGAAGCTAGTGTAACTGACCTGGTTAGAGTGGAAGGAATATGTTGGATGTTACCCAGCACAAAGAAGAGTTTCTTCAACTTCTCAAGCTCCTGGAGGAGAAAGCAAGATTTCCAATGAAGTTTGCATCCACCGGCCATAACTGCTCACTTATTGTAGAGAGTTTGCTGACAGCTTATAGTTCATCAAATGTAAATTCATAGAGATTCAACTAAAAAAAATTTTTTTTTGTCGGACTTTCAATAGTAACACAGCCACCAGCTCAGTTATTTATTTATTTATTTATTTGTGCTTATTTACCGTCTTTCGTGAATCAAAGTGGTTTACAATGAACTCAAAGAATTGAAAAGTACATTTAACTAAATAAAACATGTAACATTGTGAACAAGGAGTGAAGGGGATTAAGGGAAGAAACAACTTAACACAGCAATCTGCCGATTTAAGCAGTAACTATATACAGGGAACTAAGCATGTTGATTAAATACACTGATCTTGAAAGCATCTTGAAACAGTGAGCAGGACTGTTGCTTTACTTGGAGAGTTTTTGAGCTAGGTGATTAGTTCACTGAAGTGTTCCTTGAACAAAAATGTTTTTAGAAGTTTACGGAAAGATTTAGGCTCCTTAGTGTCTCTTATGATGGCAGGAAGTGAATTCCATAGGAGACGGGCATAAAGGGAGAAGGCTCTCTTGGACGTTGTTGAGTTGCAGCTTCTAAATTCAGTGTGTACCTCAAGAGAATTTTTATTGCTGGTTCTTTGTGGTCTGTTATAGTTAGGGTACCTCTTGGTTCATTTTACTCTTTGATTGTATTATACATTGATTAAAACTTCATGATCTACTTAAACTCAGCAAAACCTTTAAATATACTTAGTAGATATAAGATTTAGCCAAGGAAAGTCTTGCCTCACTACTCTTTTCTTTTTTTGAAAGTGCGAATAAACAGGTAGATAAAGGTGAGCTGATTGATATGGAGTATTTAGATTTTCAGAAAGCCTTTGACAAGTAAACTTCTCCTACTCCTCCCACCAAGGCCAATTGAGCCACAGATAATCACCGCATAGCAAGGATTTTAAAAAAAGCGCCATCAGACAGCAGGACTCCATCACCAGCACCCAATTCATCATCGGGGGTGGAAGAGGGAGCAGTAAATCCCTCTCGCTCCCCCCGCCAAGGCCAATCAGGCCACAGCTCATCACTGCACAGCAAGGATTTAAAAAAAGAGCGCCATCAGGAGTGCTTGTGCCTGAGGGCTTCACCAGAGGGCCTTTTGGCGTCGCCCTTAGTCAGGGACCACTTAACAGGCAAAAGAAGTATAACCTCGATAACCTAAGAAAATTATAAGATAAAAGAAACCTTGACACTAGGACAGAATCACAAAGCTCAGCAGAGTCATCCAGACAAGCTCAACTTCAATAACAAATATTCAAGGTAACTTCCTAATTACCTCTAACATTGCCACAACGAATAAGTTGTTAGCTACCACCTTATGCTTCTCCATTTTACTCACAGTTACAATCTCCTCTACCAGCCCACTCTCCCTCTCCATAGACATGCCATCACTCATACCTATTATTCACACATACCCAATACATATATTCTCTCTCCACCACTACAAACACAGACCCCGACAGACACAGCATCTCATTCAAATCAACCTCAAAACACTTGTGACCAAGCTCCCCCTCCCTTTACGCTGTAGTACAAATATTAAAATCAAATGTACCCTCTTAAACGCATGATCTGCAAGAAATAACACAAATCTTATCTGATTTGCTACTTGACTGCCAACTCGACATCCTAAACATAACTGAGACATGGTTCACAGAAGAGGACGCAGTCCTACTAAATGTACCTCAAGACTACCATCTATTCAGCTCTCCAAGATCAAACTAAAGAGGTGGTGGTGTCTGCATACTAAACAGAAAGTGCCTAAACTTCCGCACCCTCTCTAGAACCTCTAGTCTAGAGACTTTAACAATTACTAACAACAAAATAGCCATACTCCTTGCTTACAGATCCCCAAATGCCGAAACTGACAATCTTGAGACTATCCTAGAGACCATCTGTAACAACACAAACAACAAATACCTCATGATACTAGGTGACCTCAACCTCACCTCTGCACCACCAAGCAAAGCAAACAACTTTCTGGAGGCAACAGAATCCCTGGACTATATTCAAACTGTCAACCAAGCCACTCCCATCAAAGGCAATACTCTTGACATGATTTTTCTACTATGCAACATACTTAAACAATATTGGATCCCGGCACCTACCACCACAGATGTCCCGTGGCCAGACTACAAAATGATATCTTTAAACATACCTCAAGAAATAAAGGAACACAATCAACGCAATCCAGAATACTGCACACGCAGGTTCCACAACTGGGACAAGGAAATATTCCTAGCAAGCACACTCTCTAAGCTATAAAACAGACAACATAGATACCCTAATACACAGCTGGAATAAAGCAATAACCAAGACTGCAATGAAACCACACACTCAAAACCAACGCTCCAGAGAAAACACAACAACTTGGTACACACCCCTAATAAAAGACTTGAAGAGGAACCTATGGATCACAGAAAAAAATGGAGGAACACTAAATCAGATGACACCCTTGACTTGTACAAACATAAGTTACAAGCATACCAGGCTGCCACCACCCAAGCAAAAATAGACTAATACACCAAGATACTCCAGGGCTTCTTAAACCGCCTCCAAGAATTCTTTGACATAGTTAAAACATTATGCAAAGATCCTGCACATCAAACAGAAAAAAACAACCTCACACCACAAGCAATGGCTGACTATTTCCAAACTCTAACCTCAGCACACCCCAACAATACAAGTGAACACATAACCGCAGCAAACGAAACCAAACACCACAGCACTTGGACCACATTTACGAAAATCACACCAGAACATCTAGAGGAGGTCATCACAAGTATTAGAAACATAAAAATATGACAACAGAAAAAGACCACATGGCCTATCTAGTCTGTCCTTCCATATCAACAACTAAAACAGTCCCCTTTTTACCTTTAGAGATCCTTTGTGTTTGTCCCATGCTTTTTTGAATTCAGTTACTGTCCTCATCTCTACCACCTCCACTGGGAGACTATTCCACGGATCCACTACTCTTTCCATAAAGAAATATTTCTGCATATCACTCCTGAATCTATCTCCCTTCACCCTCATCCCATGTCCCCAACTACCTCCCCAATCGACCTCTGTCCAGTTAGCTGGATCAAGGCAACTAAACAGGAACTCATTCCAACAATGCTAAAAATTATTAAATCATCACGAACTCTGAGATACATACTGCCTGAACTCAAGTCAGCCTCTACCCGCCCTGTCAGGAAGGAGACATCCAATGACATCAACCAGCCATTATCCTATAAACCCACAGCCAGCCTCCCATTCTTGACCAAGGTATTGGAAAAAATCGTATACAAACAGCTCCAAGACTACATTGATACAAACCACCCACTAGATCACCAACAATACGGTTTCAGACCATGACACAAAGTAGAGTCACTCATGATTGGCCTACTTGACAACCTTATTAAGGGTACCAATAAACCCAAATCTGGTTTTATTCTCATATTCCTAGACATTAAAGCACCATTTGACTCCATCCCACATGACCTCATCATAAAACGACTACAATCCATTGGTTTATCGGACATCCCCCTCTCCTGGTTCAAATCCTACCTGATAGACCGCAAACTACAAGTCAGAACAGACCAGACAAATTCAACCTCATACATTCAAATCCAAGGAATCCCTCAAGGTTCAATCCTCTCAGCCTTACTATTCATGCTCTTTCTGCAATCATTATGTACCATAATTAAGTCCTGAAACATCTTTTACCACATCTATGCAGATGATGTAATGATTTACACACCTATTAACATAACAAGTATCAACATCACACCCATAACAAGCTCTTTTTCCAAACTCTGCAACTGGCTCAAAAGTCAGAACCTGAACATAAATCTTAAGAAGACCGAGGCCATGTTCATCACTAGAGACACAACCTTCATGCTACTATCCACCATACCAATCGATGGAACACATATCCAAGTGAAACAAAACATATGATACCTTGGAGTTAACCTGGATCTACATCTTATCTTCAAAACACACATACGAAACATAACACAGAGCATATACTTCAAGCTAAAAATAATAAAAAAAAATCTTAAGCATCTCCTAACAGACCATGATTTCCATTCTGTCTTCCAACCAACTATATTCCCCCACTTTGATTACTGCAATATCATCCTCTAGGGCATATCAAACTCAACCATCCGCCCTCTCCAACTTGTACTCAACATGGATGCACAAATCCTCCTCAATGCAAAGAGATCGGAGCACATCACACCTCTCCTCAAGAAATTACATTGGCTCTCCATGGTAGAACGTATAAAATTCAAATCCATACTCACGACATTCAAAATCCTCAATGACTCTGTACTATTACATCTACAAGCTCTGATCCAGATCATACCTGACAACAGAGGGTGATGATCCATCTCAAGGAACACGTTACAGACACCGCAGATGTTTACAAAAACCAACGCCAATACATCTAAGAGAGCATTCTCTCTACGCACCGCTTCTATGGAACTTGTCATGATGCGGGCACTAATAAAGTTGGTTTTAAGAAAAGAAATCCTGTTTTAGAAGAACTAGATGTGCAGTTACCTCCAGGCACAGCTAGAGGGAGCAGGAACAGACATACTGGTCTTAATGAACCTAAGCTCACTGATGACCTGCAGCTGAAAGGGAACCAGGAAGTCAGCAGTAACGGTTCACTTTATAAGCCAGAGCAGAATGCTTCTGGACAGGAGTGGCATAAGCAGTGGCATAAGCAAAGGAAGCAGTGGACACAGCAGGAGCTGAGGAAGGAGGAGAAAGAGGAAGAAGGAACTGGAGCTGGACTAGAAGGAGAAACAGCAGAGAAGCCTGGAGGCTATCAAGGACATAAGCCTGATTGCTGTGAAAGAAGCCAAGCTGGAAGCTGGAGGAGAAACAGACCTCACAAGGTGGGAAGCCAGAAAGCCCAAACTGGACCTGTTGTGCAAGGGGAGTTTGGTGGAAGTTGCTCCAAGGTGAGAGGCTCTGCCACGCCTAGTTCCTATACTCTGCCTGTTTGTAACATAGAGAGAAGAAAGCTAAGAACCAGAGAGGGAGGTTCTGACAGAAGCTTATCTCTAGAGGATCATTGCCCAGTTTCACCTATTCAGAGGGAAAAGCAGTCTTATAAGCAACGGAAGTTTTTACTCAGTGAGCCAAGGTATGAGGCATTGAAGATTAACTGTAATGATTGTACTGCTAAAAGCTATGCTAAAAGAAGGATTCCTCCTAGGAGAAACAAGAGTGCAGACTGGTTCACTAAACTACCGCCAGCCTTAAGAGTCCCTGGTTATGTGAAGCCAAACTCCCAAGTGGTAGATTACCATGCTGAAATAGACAGGGACAGTGGAAGCCCTTTGAATCCGTATAGGGGAGAGGAATTGATGGAAGTGGATTCTCCCAGCACTATTCCCTCACCTTTGCCTGAGGAAATGGAATGTGATTGGTGCACTGCCTATCCTCCAAAGTGTATATGCTCCACAGAAGAATAAATGAAGTATAATTTGATGTTTATTATACTGAATATTACTTTGAAGAAAACCTGCTTTAAACTGTGAAGTAACAGTTAACTAGCCAGTGAATATTGGTACCTTTTAAAACAAAGGACTGTTTCTGTTATCTAAAATATCTCTTAGTTGAACCTTGCTTTAAACGGGGAATAAAAGCCTTTATTACCCTACACTTGGACTCTTTGTTCTTTAACAGCGCTACCTAGTGGCGTATAATCTTTGTGTCACCGGCAACCGAGTGACATAAATGGCGTAGTTTTTAGGATTTTGCATATAAGCCTAAGAGATACAGCAAAGAAATATAGAAACAAAATTGCCAGTCTTCATCTTGAAAAAAAAAAAAAAGAGAAAACCCGGACCGGAGCATCAAAGGAAAAACCGGACCGGAGTCAAAGAAAACCCAGACCGGACTACCAGAAAAACCGGACCGGAGTCAAAGAAAACCTGGACCGGAGTGCCAGAAAGGAAAACCCGGACTGGACTTTTGAAAAGAACCGGATCGGACTTGGAAAACAAAACGTGGACTGGACAGCAGCAAAATTCCGGAACAGAAGGTGAGTTCCTGGAAGGTGCTACGACGCGGAGCCGCACCACCGTTGCTGAGAGCCTGAGTCTACACTTCTACCAGGTAATGGGTAGAAGGGCCTAACTTGTGGGGATACAAGTGTCTGTCAGTTTGGAAAAAAAAAAAAAACACAAGGAAGTGTAGGGCTGAGTGTTGTACAGCCGCACTTGGTTTTTGTTTGTTTCTTTTCAGGGATCATCGCGATGGAGCAACGCGACATATTGGATTGGATGGCATCACAATTCAGTAAGCAGGCTGAACTGGCTACGCAGACACAGCAGCGTGCTATCCTGGTGATGCAGGAGCAGCAAAAGCCAGTCCTGCAGATGCTGGAGACTTGGATGAGCCATCAACAGAAGACACAGGAAGCAGCTGCTGGACTCATAAAACAGAGCTCAGGACTGAGCCATGGTCTGGTAGGACTGGGATCCTGTGACACTCTGACTTTTGGGAAGTTGGGGGAAAAGGATGATCCAGATGAATTTCTGGAGGCATTTGAAAGAATTGCCCTTTCAGTGGGTTGGCCAGAGGACCAATGGTCCATCCGACTGGCAGTGTCCCTTACGGGAGAGGCACTGTCAGCCTACAGGGCAATGCCTGCTGCGTTAGCTGCAGACTATAGCGAAGTGACAAAAGCCATCAGGGAACGCCTGGGCTTGACCCCACTTACCTATAACCGCAGGCTACGTGCAGCACGACTTGAAGTAGGTGAAACGCCTAAGTCATTGGGTCACCGGCTGAGGCGCTTGGCTGAAAAGTGGCTAAGGCCCAGTGAAAGATCCGTAGATTCATTGATCGATATGATTGTTCTTGAGCAATTCATGACTGCAGTGCCTGGTAAAATAAAGAGCTTCCTTATTCTACAGAATTGTCGCTCAACTATGGAGGCGATTGCCTTGACCGAGAGGTATTTGGAGGCCGAATTAATTACTCAGCCTATGGAGGGGGTAGCTAAGACAGCCATAGCGACATTCAACCCAGTCTCAGGAAGTCTCTACCAGGCTAAAACATCTAATGTAAAGGGTGATAAAAAGGCAGAGAAAAGTCTTGTTAAGAGATGTTTTAACTGTGGAAAGTTAGGACATGTCATGAATGAATGTAGGGTACGTACTGCTCTCATGGGGGAGCATAATCATTTATTGTCAGAAGGTTTTGTACTGAATGTCACGGTGCAAGGGGTAGCTGCAAAAGCCTTGCTGGACTCTGGTGCGGACCAGACAATGATTTCGCGCAAGCTCTGGTCTACCATTCAAGAGCAAGCTGCGTCCACCCCAGACCGTCCAGAAGGCCATGTAAGGATTAAGTGTGTACATGGTGCTGCTACCTTGTATCCTGTGTACAAATTGCTGGTCAAAGGTCTGGGAATAGAAAAAATTATGCTCATAGCAGTAGTCCCTAGATTGCCCAAAGAGCTGGTTCTTGGTAGAGACTGGCCACAATTCGAGAAGGGCCTAGAAAAAGGTTTAAACCCCAGAGAGGCTTTTGTCTCCACTCGTGGCCAGACGAGTGCTGTAGAAAAACCCTCAGGTTCTAGGGAAGAAAGTGTAATTGATCTCCCATCCCATGATGACTTAGTCAATATTCCTCCGGATAGGGATAGAAAGACTAGGGCTCAAAAGCGAAAAGAGAGAAAGGAACGTTCTCAAGCCTGAGCAGAGTTGGAAGCGGGTGAGGAACTACCCTGGAGTCCAGCAGAGCTTGTAAAGAAGTTCCCTTCATTCGCAGCAGAGCAACAGGATGACCCTGCGCTGGCACGCGCATTGGAGTATGCCCAAACGGAGAGAGATGTATTTCCTCGCTTCATAAAAGAAGAAGAACTCCTATACAGAGAGAGTATAGACCCACGGACTAGGGACATCCGAAAACAATTGGTAATCCCAAATACATTTAAGCCTGTGGTGCTAAGACTAGCACATCGTCACCCAGTGAGCGGTCACCAAGGGGTACAGGGAACCCTTGATCGGATAATGGCCAGGTACTATTGGCCAGGAGTTTTCAAGGAGGTCTCACGATTTTGCAGATCCTGCGCCTCCTGTAAAAAGTTGACCTACACCAGAGAAGTAGAGATTCCACATTTCTGGGAAAATTTAAGAAGCCGTTTTAGAGGGACTTCACCTTTTGTTAAAGAAGAGCTGAAGAGCAGTCAGCGAAAACAAAGACAATACTTTGATAAAGACACCAAGCCTAGACATCTAACCAGAGGTGAGAAGGTAAGCCTGTTGATATCAAACCCCACTCAAGAATTTGAAGCCCGATGGAAAGGACCTTATCTGGTGGTCAGATCACTTGGTCCAGCATCCTATTTGGTACAGGATGGAAAAGGACGAGAGCGGGTGTACCACAGAACTGTTCTGCGAAGATGGCACGAAGGGTTAGCGCTATTTCCGTCAGCACAGAAGGGGTCGGGGATTACGTGCTGTAATGGCGGTCATTCAGCCCGTAATATTTTAAGAGGGGGGATGTGTCATGATGCGGGCACTAATAAAGTTGGTTTTAAGAAAAGAAATCCTGTTTTAGAAGAACTAGATGTGCAGTTACCTCCAGGCACAGCTAGAGGGAGCAGGAACAGACATACTGGTCTTAATGAACCTAAGCTCACTGATGACCTGCAGCTGAAAGGGAACCAGGAAGTCAGCAGTAACGGTTCACTTTATAAGCCAGAGCAGAATGCTTCTGGACAGGAGTGGCATAAGCAGTGGCATAAGCAAAGGAAGCAGTGGACACAGCAGGAGCTGAGGAAGGAGGAGAAAGAGGAAGAAGGAACTGGAGCTGGACTAGAAGGAGAAACAACAGAGAAGCCTGGAGGCTATCAAGGACATAAGCCTGATTGCTGTGAAAGAAGCCAAGCTGGAAGCTGGAGGAGAAACAGACCTCACAAGGTGGGAAGCCAGAAAGCCCAAACTGGACCTGTTGTGCAAGGGGAGTTTGGTGGAAGTTGCTCCAAGGTGAGAGGCTCTGCCACGCCTAGTTCCTATACTCTGCCTGTTTGTAACATAGAGAGAAGAAAGCTAAGAACCAGAGAGGGAGGTTCTGACAGAAGCTTATCTCTAGAGGATCATTGCCCAGTTTCACCTATTCAGAGGGAAAAGCAGTTTTATAAGCAACGGAAGTTTTTACTCAGTGAGCCAAGGTATGAGGCATTGAAGATTAACTGTAATGATTGTACTGCTAAAAGCTATGCTAAAAGAAGGATTCCTCCTAGGAGAAACAAGAGTGCAGACTGGTTCACTAAACTACCGCCAGCCTTAAGAGTCCCTGGTTATGTGAAGCCAAAATCCCAAGTGGTAGATTACCATGCTGAAATAGACAGGGACAGTGGAAGCCCTTTGAATCCGTATAGGGGAGAGGAATTGATGAAAGTGGATTCTCTCAGCACTATTCCCTCACCTTTGCCTGAGGAAATGGAATGTGATTGGTGCACTGCCTATCCTCCAAAGTGTGTATGCTCCACAGAAGAATAAATGAAGTATAATTTGATGTTTATTATACTGAATATTACTTTGAAGAAAACCTGCTTTAAACTGTGAAGTAACAGTTAACTAGCCAGTGAATATTGGTACCTTTTAAAACAAAGGACTGTTTCTGTTATCTAAAATATCTCTTAGTTGAACCTTGCTTTAAACGGGGAATAAAAGCCTTTATTACCCTACACTTGGACTCTTTGTTCTTTAACAGCGCTACCTAGTGGCGTATAATCTTTGTGTCACCGGCAACCGAGTGACAAACTTTATCCCAGAAATGCTAAGGACTACAGCCAATACAGCTTCCTTCAGGAAAGTCCTTAAAACACATATATTTAGAGAATGCTACTCTTTAACATAACCCTTAATAGTTCCCTCAACTCCCCTCATCTTCCCCCCTCCCAAACACCCTTAAACTCCCACTGACTCACATCCCTGTACATACGTATAAATGTACATAGTTTACTCCCAATGACGTGTATCATTGTTATTCCAAATTTGACCTCCCTGTTTACTGTAAATTTTCTATGTCAATATAAATCGTTTTGACCGAAGAATAAAGTGGTATAAAAAAAAACTGTCAAATAAATATGCCTCTTGTAGAAATTAAAAAGTCATGGGTTAGGAGGCAGTGTACCATTGTGGATTAGGAACTGGTTAAAAGATTGAAAACAGAAAGTGGGGCTAGATGGAGTATTTTCTCAATGGAGAAAGGTGAATAGCAGAGTACCCCAGAGATCTGTGCTGGCAGGTTGCTTTTTAAGATATTTATAAATGACCTGGAAATGGGAATAACAAGTGAGGTGATCAAATCTGCAGATGAGACAAAATTATTTCATGTTGTAAAAACACAAGAGGATTGTGAAAAACTGCATGAGGACTTTGATTAATTAGAAGACTGGGCGTCCAAATGGTAGATGAAAAATGTAATGTGGAGAAGTGCAAAGGCTTCCTGTCGGAGGGGGCAGGAGAAGCAGGACACAAGTGCAGACACATGCGTGCTTTAAAGATTGTTGTGGCTTCAAAGAGGTGATTGCCGTGCCGCCCATCAACCCCCAGTGAGAGGATGGATGTTGGGTGTGGTGTAGTGATGGCACATGGAGCAATGGGAGCAGCACACAGTGACTATCTAGGGCTGACTACATAGTTTGCCTAGTGGACGGGCCGGCCCTGGAGGGGTAGCAGCCAGGGACAGGAGCATCAGGAGAAGAAGTGCTAGACTGGAGAGTAGAGTGACTGTTCTCTGCCCTACTCTAGGCTCATCCCTCCCCTCCTGTCCCCTGCTTGGGCTGCCTGGAAGGGAAGGACTGCTGCAGAACATCCCTGCTGCTCTGGAGTCTCAAAAGAAGTGTTGGAAATGCATTCCAGGTTCTTTTCCAGAAATTAAGGCCTGCTTTCTACTATACAAATGCCTGTATCATATCTCCACTGGGGGCTAACCTTAGTAGACTCAGCAGAAAAGCATCCAGCAAATGGCCACTAACATTCAAATGTCCCAGACCTCTTCGCAGCCGGAAAGAGAGACAATGTGTGGAATTCACCCAGCACCAGGCCCTAAGCATCCATCGATGAGAACACTATTATTGCAGCCTCATTACCTGGACTCAGCTGTATTGACTGTAATTTTAATAATCTTATCCATTAAAACCTTTACCAGACTACCAAAATCTGAAGTATCATAAAACAAATCAATTTTGCACTTTGAAGTTTACACATGAGATCAGACATATTTTTAAAAAATTGTTTTTTGGTTTGTTCTCGGGCTGATGAATTAAGGCATTCTCATCTTATCCTTATTTTATTTATTTGTTTAGCTGGATTTCTATACTGCTTTTCACCAGGTCAAAGCAGTGTACATGGAAAAATTCAACTGGGTTTACATAGAACATGAACTTTGTACAAAAAGGTTAACATAAAAGTGAATATTTACAAGCGGCTGGATATCACTTTGGTAGTTATAAAGGTTAAGTGATATTAGCAAAGTGTTGTGCAAACAGGTGGGTTTTTAGCAATTTTCTGAACTTGGTGAGGTCAAAGGTGATCCTGATGTTGTCTGGGAGGGAGTTCCAGAGGGATGCTGTGTGAAGTTCAAATGCTCTCGGGCAGGCTTGCTGGTTGCTTCTTGGTTTTTCCATCGGTATTGTTAGGATGTTTTTGGTGGATTTTCTCATGGGTCTGGTTGATGAGTGGCTCTGAAAAAGCATTTGGAGATAGGTAGAATGCCGTCAAGTCAGTGTGACTCATGGAGACCTTCTGAATAGCTGTCTTAGACTGTGCTCAGTTTTCAGTCAGGTGGTGAATTGTTGATAGAGTGACACCCATAGCTGCTGGTATTGTATCGATCCATCTCATTGCTGGCCTTCCTCTTTTGCATTGACCTTCTACCTTGCCAAGCATGATATCTTTCTCTAATGATCTCCCTCTTCACATGATGGGTCCAAAGTATGAAAGTTGAAGTCTTGTCATCTGAGCTTCTAAAGAAAGCTTAGGTCCGATCTCCTCTAGTACCGATTGAGTTGTTCTTTGGGCAGTCCATGGTATTGTGGCAGGGTCAGGTACATGAAGCACACTAAATGTCCCAGAATCCCTTGGGATAGGGATAGGAAGGCACCTACCCCAGGTGATTCAGTTAAGGAGGGGAACCTCCAGGAGAGGGTGGAGCTGGGAAGAGTTTCCCAGAGCAGAGAAGCTGAATGTATTTTCTCAGGCTAGTGGAGAAAGAAACCCAGGAGTGGGTGGAGAGCAGCTGGACATGGAATAAAGTCCACTTGAAGATTCTCCAATATAATGAGCTTATGGACTGCTCCTTAATGTGCATTTAAAGACTGGGGTAAAGCCAAGTGACCATTGCTGAACTTACCTTGTTGCTTGCTGCCCTACTGTGTGCAGAGTAAACCCAGAGGAGAGGGGGAGCTGTTTCTTCTGATGCAGGAGCAGAGTAAGGTCTGGAGTTTGCTGAAGCTGCCTGGAAGCAATGGACTGGACTAAAGGCAGGCAACTTGTTAGCAGCCTGGAAGAGAGAGGTATGTGCGAGGAACAGTCGCTCCTTCTGTTGAGTTAGAAATAAGACTGTTGCTGGCTGGTGGAATGGCATGTAAGTGCTGCCTTTGTGATGCTAATGCCTAAGAGGAGTGCATGAATTGTGCCATTTGGAACTCTTGCTGGAGGATTTAGAGAGCACTGGACACTGCTACTGTCAGTGTTACAGAGCACTGGGAATTTATGTAAAAGTTTGGAATAATAATGAACTGCCGTGAGACTTGTAGCACTGGAACAGCCAGTTGAGAGGTGGCCAGCTTCTTGACATCACTTGGAGTGGAGTTTACAGTGCACCTGGACTACAGAGCACCCACTGGTGGTGACAGTATTGATAGTATTCTTTGCCAGCACTATGACTCAAAGATATTGATTTTCTTCCCGTCTTTGCTGTCCAACCTTTGCATCCATATTACGATACTGAAACTACCATGGCTTGGACAAATCAAATCTTTGAATGCACAGAGACATCTCTGCATTTAAGAATCGTATCTACACTTTTCATATCTGTTCTGCCAAGAGCAAAGCATCATCGGATTTCTTGACTGCTTGTCTTGTCTTTATTGATTAATGATCCGAGCAGGTTAAAGTTGTCTACTATTTCTATTGCTCCTTCCTAATAAAAGGCAAATATCTGATAGCTGCTTTCCACCACTTAGAGCTATCGACACAGGCTTGAGTATTTCTCCACTGTTTGTACAGTTGCCTAACTAATAATTTATAATGTTTCAGATCTGAGGACAATCAGCCATGATCAGGATGATCGTAAGATTTAAGAGGTGGGACCTAGTCTAACATCTCTGAAAAAGCTCCCTAAAGGGTACCCACTAATTTCCCAACATCCACTACAAAGTCTACATCTTCTTCCATAACTGTTCAGGTCAATTGTCCTCCAGCCCAACCACTGCTCTTCCAAAAAGGATAATGGGACAGTCCATTAGCCCAGTTACACTTACCCTGATGGTATGTATGAATGTGCCAATAGGAATAGACCTTGCTATTCATAGGGAATTTCTGGATATTGAGAGCTGCTAGCCATGGATATTCAGCGGCCCTATCTGGATAGCATGTGATTTTACAGAGCACGTGAGCATGTAGAACACCAGTTTACACACTCAAGTAGGTGCCTGGGGGTATATGTGTGTAGAAGCAAGCACAAAAGAAATCACAGTGCTACTTTTACAAGATATAAGCGTAGGCATTCCTGGGACTGGAAAATAGGCAGAGGGATTGCCACTTATGCAGATACTTTATAAAATACCAGGCCGGTATTTAAAAAATGTGGTTGGCATGTTCAAATATTCCGTGCCAGTATGCAGACTGTGGCCAGTGCTGAATATCAAGGGCCGCCGCTATTTGCATATGGTTTATTAATATTTTAATTTACTGCTTCTTCACAGAGGATCAAAGTGATTTACATTAAAACATACTCCAGAGAAGAAAGGACTCCAATGTGTAGAAATGGGAAAGGAAGGAAAGTAGTAATGAGACGAGAAGAAGAAGATACCATCCTCCAGGTACCACAGCACACGTATGAAGAGACTACTGAAAGCGTAGTCAAAGAGAGGATTTTAGGCGCCTTCAATGCTTTCTATGATGGTTTATTTATTTAGAAGGATTTAGTATACCGCCTTATCGTTAAATCAAGGCGGTGTGGCACATCAATCAAAATCAATAATAAAGTGTGGTTTGTAGCATGCAGTGTGAGAACTGAGAAGTGTAGTGTGTGGGGCAGTGCGTTAGATTATATCGGTGAACTATTTACATAATGAACCATATACATATATACAAAATGGGTCTGTTTGAGAGGCGTGCTAGGATTGAGATTCTGTAATGTCTTGGGGGTAGGATCGTGATCCTGTAATGTCTTGAAGTAGAAAATTTATGTGAGGTCCTTGAAATGTACTGTAAATAGATCAGTCTTAAGAAGTTTTCTGAAGTCCTTGAGGTTCTTGGTTGATCTTATGTGGTCTGGGAGAGAGTTCCATATAGCGGGTGCTGCCAGGGAGAGTGCCCTCCTTGATGTGGCCAGCCTTGTTTTAGCAAATTCTTTTGGTGTTCTGATGGTGTCTGAGGTTCCTTTTCTTCTTGGTCTCCTTTTGTCATCGGTTTTTATGAGAGGGCGTAGGTTGTCTGCTGATAGGTTGTGTATTATTTTAAATATGTGTAGAAGTACTTTGAATTGGATTCTGGAGCTGATTGGGAGCCAGTGTAGGTGGTACAGTATGGGGGTGATGTGATCGTGAATTGTGTGATCTGTCGTGAGTCATGCGGCTATGTTTTGTGCTAGCTGTAGTGGTTTTATTGTCTTTTTAGGTAGTCCTTGGTAGATGTGATTACAATAGTCTAGGGTTGGAGTGATGATGGCTTGACAGACTGTTCGGAAGTCGCCGTATGGTTGAAGTTGAAGATATAGTTGTAAGGTGTTCCATAAAGTGCGGGTGTTGGAAAAGACGGCAAACTGCCAAGTAGATTCAAGTCTGGCTCTAGAGGGAGGAGGAATGTTTAAATGACTGCCACGGATAATTTTAGGATGGCTGATTCTGGAAGTGTTTCATTAACACCAGAGCCATGAAATCAGTCAGTTGCCCTGGTGACCATCTCCAGTGCATTGGGAAGGAAAGATTCCCTATAGCATCAGTGTACTGTACATCAGTATCTAGTGGTCTAGAGTTAACCGACTATCCTTACTGGGCCAGACCCAGATCTCATAATTTCCATGATTTTTAAAAAAAAGTATTTTTTTTTCGTTCTCTACATATGCCATCTTATGAAATACTTCCCATGTGTTTTAATGTGATATCACACATACAAATTGATACAATGATAAAGTTTAGGAATAGGATTAGAGTTAAGAATAAGCCATTTTTTTTGTTTAAGTGCGGTCAAGTCAATACTGACCCCACAGCCCCTGGGTTTCCTTGGCAGAAGTGGATTGCCAGGCCTTTTCTTCTGAGGCAATGGAGGGTAAAGTGACTTGCCCAAGGTCACAAGGAATGCCAGTGGGAATTGAACTCAGATCTCCTGGGGGCTGTTGCTGTAATCACTAGGCTACTCCTGTATTCCAAGAATAGGGTTAGGGCTGGGATATTGGTAGAATCAGGGGTAGCATAGGAAAAGGTGGGACTAGTAATAGGGCTAGCATTAGGATTGTAGTTGGAGGGGGGGTGCAGATAGGTTTAGGGGTAGGAGTAGATATTAGGAATTACTGTTTTTTAGGACAGAAAATGGATACTGGATTAGTGTGGATTCTGAATGAGACTGTACAAAGTATTTGGAGAGTGCTATAAAGAGTTGTATCCCTAAACTAGCATGTCTGGGCTTGAGATCTGGGACATTGTGTCTCTGCATCAATATGTCCTGGAGGGAAAGGCTTGGAATGTGAGATATTGCGATTGCTGAAAAATATGAATGGGAGGAAGAGGGTGGTAGGGATTTGGGACATTGTACTTCAAGGGTAACATGAGTGGGGCACTAGAGATGGGCACTAGAGATGGAGATGACATAAATAGGCGAATGTTAAAGTTAATGTGTAAAAACGTGGGGGTGTTACATACATGGAGAGAGTTGAAAGGAAGGGAAAAATTTCACATTTTATTCACCGGTGCACACATTTTCAAGACTGGATATGATTTGGATATCCAAAGATATGATGGTGGGGGTGGAGAGAAGTGTGATTGGGGAGAGAACGTGGACTGATCATGCGCCCGTATGGATTGACATTCATCTAGGTAATAGAGAGAGGAAGAGAACTGGATGGACATTGAATGAGTCATTATTAGAAAATCCAGAGGTAGTGGAGAAAATAAATAAATCCATAAGGGTATACCTGGAGCTCAATGATAGGGAGGATTGTACAATTGGAACACTATGGGAGTGTCTAAAGGCGGTAGTGAGAGGAGATTTGATCTTGATAGGCTCTTATATGAAAAAAAAGAAGCACTACGAAGGAGGATCCGGGAATTAGAGGGCCTTCAAAAGCAAGGGCAGCTAAAGGATAAGGGTATACAGGAATTAAGGATAGTGAAAAGAGAGCTAGGTGAATTGGAGTTGGGTGAGATTAAATTTGCTCAGGACAAACTTAAACAACAGATGTTTGAATTGGGCAATAAGCCTACCCGACTATTGGTGTATAAACTAAAACAACATCAGAATAGGACTTTTATCACAAAAATTCGGGACGCAAAAGGAAGAGAGGTAAGGAAGGTGGACCAAATCCAGGAAAGATTTGTGGAATTCTATAAGTAATTGTATACAGAGGAAAGTAGTAGCATACAGGAAGAAATAGATGCATACCTCCAAATAAATTTGCCTACACTATCAAGGGAGGAATCAGACCAGATTTCTAAACCTATAAGAGTGGAAGAGGTGGTGGAGGTGATTAAATCACTACCAGCACATAAAGCACCTAGGATGGACGGGTTCACAAACAAATTCTATAAAACATTTAATGAGACAGTGAGTGGCCCATTGGCAAGGCTCTGTAATTCATTTAAGGAAGGAGGGAAACTTCCAGAAACAATGCGCACGGTAGGTATAACAGTCCTGCCAAAGGAGGGGAAAGATCCAAACCTATGTGGATCATACAGACCGATATCGTTACTGGGGACTGACTTTAAAATTTTCACCAAAATATTAGCAAATAGAATATTAGGATATATGCCTAGGTTAGTACATGAAAATCAAGCAGGCTTTGTACCTGGACGCCAAACAGAAGATAACATAAGGAGAGTACTGAATGCCATATGGGAGGGGAGAAGGGGAGAAGAGCAGATGGTACTACTGGCAATAGACGCTGAGAAAGCGTTCGATAGGGTATCCTGGCCTTTTCTTTTTAAGGTGTTAGAGTGTATGGGGATAGGTGGTAACTACCTACAGTGGGTAAAATCCATTTACAAGCAGCCTATGGCTAAAATCCGCATTAATGGAGAATACACTCCAGCATTTGAATTATTTTGAGGGATGCGGCAGGGATGTCCACTTTCACCGATTCTGTTTGTTCTTTCCATGGAGCCCCTGGCCCAGAGGGTAAGGGAGTGCCCGGAAATACATGAGGTAAATAGGAATGGAATAGAAAGTAAAAATAGAAAGTAATCCTACTGCGTAGAAACACTCACTCACAAAAGAGAGTATAATGAGAATATCATACAAAGAGCTCTTAATAAACCACGAGAACTCTTCTCTATTACCAAATCCCTAATTAATGAACCTCTACAACATGACCAACCACCAAAAATATCCGCACAAACTATAGCTAACCATCTTTCATCTAAATTCCTCCCACCTTTAACCAATAACCCCCGACCCACTTCTACCCATGGCACCCAAATTCATGAGGCAACCCTTCCAGACTCATGGAATGAGTTTCATACCATCACATTAGCCAATGTATCTGATGTTATTAAAGAACTGAATGCCTCAACTTCTGCTCTTGACCCTTGTCCTGTCCCCTGGATTAAATCTACCAGAAGTTCTCTCTCCCCTTACATCTTCAATATTGTACAAACCTCTCTCCAGTCAGGCTCCATTCCACCTTCACTTAAGAGTGCCTATATCCGTCCAATCCTAAAAGGTTCAAAACTAGACCCCACCTCTCCATCTTCCTACAGACCCATATCTAGTATCCCCTTCCTTGCAAAAATAACCGAGAAACTTGTCCAAATCCAACTTCAGGACTATATTGATGACCACTCCCCCCTTGACTTATTCCAACATGGATTAAAAAAAAATCATGGTGTTGAAACCCTCCTCACTTCCTTACTAGATTCCCTGTATGCTCACACCCAGAACTCCACCCAAGGATGTCTACTCATCTTCCTAGACTTATCCGCTGCTTTTGACTCCCTCCCCCACCTTCAACTCCTACACAGACTTCATGATATAGGACTGAGAGGCACAACCCTAAAATGGTTTAAATCCTACCTAGATGACAGAACCCAACAGGTCCGTATTGGAAGTGATACTTCCCTCCCTTTCACACTAAAACAAGGCGTACCTCAAGGATCCAGTCTATCTGCATTACTCTTTAATATCTTCCTCCAACCTGTATGCACGATCTTCCAGAATTATGGCATCCAGTATCAAATATATGCAGACAACATGATGTGTTTCACCCCATTTAACCTCTCTAACCCTAACTTCTCTAAGCTAAATGAATGTCTAACCAGCCTCAAATCATGGCTAACATACTACCCCGAAGCTACTCCATCTGACAATAGTCCTCATGCAGATCTCTCATATTTGACCCCGGTAACGAATGGGTAATTATGATGATTATTACCTGCTCACTATACTATGCCATATTTATTCTCACTATATTTGGCATATTTATTCTGTACTTTAATTAACTTCTTATCCACGGCATTATAGATATCTTATTCGCATCTAATTAACCAAAATAACCATGTATATAGTTGCCATGTATATAGTTATTTGTATATAGTTACCCTGTTTTCCACCAAGTTTATTTACCTTGTTCTTTGTAAAAAACCAATGCTGTTTGTACCATTGTGTTTATATTTGTTCATATGTAAACCGCACTGATTTAAGAGCGCGGTATATAAGAAAAATAAATAAATAAATAAATAAATAAAATGGCTCTCTCATCATAACCTAATAATCAACAAATCCAAAACTGAAGCACTCCAAGTTTTCTCTAACCCCTCCTACATCCCCCCTACAACCCTCACCTTTGACGATCTCACTCTCACTATAAAAAACCAGGTGAAATATCTTGGAATCATACTCGATCAGAACTTATCTTTCTCAGATCAAATAAAGAAAACTACTAACACAGTATATGCTAAGCTACGCACTCTCAGGAACCTCAAGCCTCTCCTAAGCCCCGATTCCTTTCGTACTGTCTGTCAGGCCCTTACAACCCCCTCGCTTGACTATTGTAATCTGATCTATCACGGCCTCCCTAAGAACTCTATTCAACCCCTCCAACTAGCCCAGAATACATTAGCGCGTCTCATAACAAACAATCCTAGACGAGCTCATATTACACCAATCCTCTATGATCTCCACTGGCTCCCAATTCATCACCGAGTGAAATTCAAAGTTCTTACTCTAAAACACAAAATTATTTCTAAGGAGTCAGCTCCATTCCTCTCCCCTCTCCTTGCCTTCTCCAACAACACTAGAATTCACCGTTCTATCACTAAAAACTTACTGACTATACCTTCAACTAAAAAACACTGCAAACAATCCACATGCAACAAGACCTTTTCCCTCTATGCTCCTTCCCTTTGGAACACCCTTCCGCATGAGCTGCGCAACTGCGTGAGCCACACTGATTTCCGGAAAAAGTTAAAGACTTTTCTCTCCCACCCTAATACCTAAACCCCTTATTTTCTACCCCCCTGCCCTTGTTCTTTTTAAACTTTACAATACTCCCATCCGTAGCCTTGCACATACATTTGTAAATATGTAAATAGTTGTTCACTGTTCAAGGTAATTAATTGAATAATATAATTTTGTTGTTCTTGTTGTTTTATTCTGTATCCTGTTAATTGTTCCATGTAAACAGTTGAAATACACTGCTTTTTGTTCTATGTAAACCGTTTTGATTCACAGAAAGATGGTATATAAAAAATGTTAAATAAATTAAAAAAACTCACTTTTTGCAGATGACTTGATTTTTATGATAACGAGGCTGGCAGAATCGGTAGAAGTGGTATATAATATATTAAGGGAATTTGGGAAATGCTCGGGTTTCAAGATAAATGCCACTAAATCGGAGATATTGAATATATTAGCAGAAGCAGGAACACAAAAGCAGATAAAGGATAGGTTCCCATTTAAATGGGCGAAACAGAACATTAAATATTTGGGAATAAATCTAGCTGCTAAAGATACGGACATGTTTGGATTAAACTTTATAAAAATGGGAAAAAAAGATGAAGAGAAATGGAATTGTGGTAAAGTAAGAAATTGTCATGGATGGGACGAATGCATTTAAAATGATTATTTTGCCACAATGGATATATATTTTTAGGGCTTTGTCTATATGTGTATCTAATAAATATATGGAGAAATTACAGAGGACAATTATGAAATTTATAGGAGGTGGGAAGCCTAACAGAGTGGCTTGGAGGATTCTCACAAAGAGGAAGGAGAGAGGAGGGATGGCCATCCCGGATCTAGCCAGATATTTAGAGGCAGCACAACTGAGTGCACTGGTAGACCGGGGAGCGGATGAAGTGAAAGAGTGGGTGCAAGTGGAAAAAGAAGAAAGGGACTGGATTTGGCTGCCTAGGGCGGTGCAACCTAGGGGTAGAAGTAGCAACCCTTATGTACAACGGACTCTGGATCTGTGGATTAAATGGAAACAGATATGGCTGGGGAGGAATGGGATATCTAGATTGATTCCTATTAGAGGAAACCCTGGATTTGCCCCTGCACTGGGGAGGAGTGGGTTTGAGGACTGGGAGGATATCAATGCTTGACCCAGTACAAGCATTGTGGAACCTGTGTCTTTTGGGGAAACTGCTAGGTACATATGACCTAGATTAGCCACTGTTGGAAACAGAATACTGGGCTTGATGGACCTTTTGGTCTGACCCAGTATGGCATATCTTATGTTCTTATGAGGGACAGTGTGGACTTTAAAAGAGATTTTTACCTTTATGTTTTGTCGTATCTAACTGGATGGGAAACAAAGGCCGTCCAGAGAGTTCTTCTGAATGATAAACCAAGCCGTCCTTTACAGTCTGGTATCCATTCAGCATGATGACTCGTGTCTGTCTCAGTCACACCGTGAATATGTTTCCATAAATATTTGCCATCTGTAAGAATAATAATAAAAGAATACCACAGGACTGGTACAAAAGGTCACAATTCGTTCTCACCCATTGCGATAGGCCTGGTCATAAATAGTAAACTTTCGAGGCCTGCTAGGTAAAGATCTGCTTACGTTCAGTTTCTTAGATTCAGTACCTCAACGAACTGGTCAGGATGAATGTAAAAGTTCAACAGCCACAGATTTCACAAAAGGGGGAGAGGAGTAAGTACAGGGGGAAGTCTCCTGCTGACCCATTGCAATTTCAGGAACTGAGTGATGAAGAGAGAGAGGATTATCATATCTCCCCTCAGCCGTCTCTTTTCTAGGTTAAAGAGCCCTAACCTTTTTAGCCTTTCTTCATAGGAGTATCCTTCCATCCCCTTTACCATTTTGGTGGCTCTTCTCTGAACCTTTTCTAATAACGCTATAACCTTTTTAAGATACGGCGACCAGAATTGCACACAATATTCAAGGTGCGGCCTCACCATGGAACGATATAGAGGCATTATAATATCTTTTGTTTTATTTTCCATTCCTTTCCTTATGATACCTAGCATTCTATTTGCTCTCTTGGCCGCTGCTGCACACTGGGCCGAGGGTTTTAACATGTTATCCACGACACCTAAATTTTTTTCCTGGGTGGTGGTTCCTAATGTGGAACCTTGCATCGTGTAACCATAGTTTGGGTTGTTCTTCCCTAGGTGCATAACTTTGCACTTATCCACATTAAATTTCATCTGCCATTTTGATGTCCAGTCTTCCAATTTATCAAGATCCTCTTGCAATTTTCCACAATCCTCTTGGGTTTTAACAACTTTAAATAGTTTTGTCTTATCTGCAAATTTGATAACCTCACTTAAAGACCAGTATGATCCATCTAGTCTGCCCAGCAAGGTGGCAAGAGTAGCTACGCAGTAATGTTCAGTTTCTTAGATTCAGTACCTCAAAGAGCTGGTCAGGAAGAATGCGGAAGTTCAACAGCCAGAGATTTCCTAAAAGGGGGAGAGGAGTAGGTCCAGGGGGAAGTCTCCTGCTGACCCATTGCAATTTCAGGAACTGAGTGATGAGGACAGAGAAGATTAGAACTACTAAAATGTCACTTAAAGCGAACATCTCCCCTGTGCTTTACAGTCAGTCCTGTGGATCTCAGTCTGTGCACTGGAGCTGGTCTTGTACTCTCTCTGCTCGCTCTCTCTCACGTCTAAGCCTGTCTCCTGCTCTTTGCACGCTCTCCCTACTGTCTCTCAGCAATCATAAGTCTGTCGCCTGCTCCCTGCTCTCTCTTTCTCTAAGGTTGCCCCCACCCTACTAGCTGGTGCTTTTTCTGTTGTTCTCTGGATCTCTTTCTTGGCAAAGATACTAGGAGAGATTTATTCAGGAGGCTCTTGGGGTGCCAGTCTCCACCCACTGGAATTTAACCCTTCACTTTTCATGAGACCAGTCTTCCCATTGAATGGTTTTGTTGTTTGAGGACATAGATATTGATTCTGAAACTTCTACCCACCCTAAAAGGAAAGCAGATCCCCATTGCTATCAGTACTAAACTCTCCTGACCTGATTTCTCTGGCTGTCTTCTCACCTGTTTTGCAATTATGGTTTGTCCTTGGGCACACTTTCACTCATCTGAGTCTGTTTATTATTACAGGAACTGCACTGACCTGAACTCTTTGGACATGTTGTTCACATGCATATAGTTAGTGAACATCCAGTGCCTGTCTGCTCTTTGCAACTTAAATACATGGAGACGTTCTTTACCAAGTTATTTTTTGCTTTCCTTGTTTTTTTTATGCACTAGTCCAGAATTTGGTGTCTAAAAAGTGCAACAATGCGGATTTGCTGCAGGTGTTGCTTTACTTTTTATTTCATTTCTGTTTTTGCCCTCCCCGTCTGCATAAGAATTGAACTACAGAAGAATATTGGATTTTGTTTCTTTATTTTTACTCTTTTGTGATAATGCTCATTTCTTGTGAATGTTCAGCTTTGCTTGATTTATTATGAGAACCCGTATTGTGAAATTTCTGAATAAAAATAAAAATTCACAGACCTACAATATGTTTGGTGGTCCATGGGTTGTCATTATATGAACAGAACAGGGGCGGAGTTATAAAATGCATTGAGTTCATGCATTATTGTACCATCAAAGCAACTGCACATTCTGTGCTCGAGAATTTATGTGCTCCCGGGAACTTATTTTATAAAGGCATATGAAGCATATGTTTCCTTTATGAAATCTGCATTAAATTGGAAAGAATTATATAAAGGGGGTCGGGAATGTCTATCTGTGTCTGTTTAGGGTCAGAATAACTCTCCAAAAATGTTATATAGCAGGATGAGAATTGGCATTAATGGCAAATCCTAGTGTAGGCTCGGGTGAACTATGGCTCCTCCAATTTGGCATCCAGCCTACACAGTCTGCAGCAGCAGAACAGTAGAATGAGATGAGTATTGTGGTTGGAGTCAACATTTTCATTGCCTTGTGCCCACCCATGTTAATCCCAGGCCTAACCAAAAAATCAGTACTGGTTGGCATGTGGAAAAATCTGGTAAAAAGACACATAGAGTTCGCTAATGGAGCCAAGTCAGACCAGTAGTTCCAGAGAGGAAATGGGGAACATTCTGTCGAAAGGAAGGGCTTTTCCAAAAAGATAGGTTCCATCTTAACCAGAAAGGAACCAGGCTGCTGGCATTAATCTTTAAAAAGGAGACAGGGGGCTGGACCACGTGATGCGAGCAGGGTAGCGGTCGCATCCTGAGAGTGCTCCGAGACCCTCAGCCCAGGCCGGCAATATAGCACCGTATAAACCCGCAATAATTCACTGAAATAACCCCTCGGGAGTGTTGGAGAACTCGCAACATCAAACACAGCGGCTTGCTGACTACCGGCATGGCGACAGCAGCTAGACTGACCAAAAGAGAGCGGGAGCAGGCGACCGGCTCAAGTAAGATGGCGGAGTCAAACCCATCGCCAAGCTCGCCCAGATCCCCCGCTTCGTCAGATGCGACGTCGGCAGCAGTAGTAGCAGCTCTGTCGCCGCAATTTGAGGCGCTGCATGAAAAAATGGACGGACTCCGTGCCACTGTGGAATCTTTAGGGAGCAGACTCCGTGAGGCCGAAGATCGCCTGGGGCAGACAGAGGAAAAGATGGAGGTGGTGGAGTCAGAAGTGGCTGGCCTAAAACACCAACTAAGCTTGCAAGAGGCAAAGCTCGACGATCTGGAGAACCAGTCCAGAAGGAGCAATTTGCGGTTTATGGGGATCCCAGAGACCGTCCTCGATAAGGACCTGCGGGGCTACTTAGAAGCATTAACTAGGCAACTGTTGGATGGCGCTGACCTCGGGGACCCCCTGAGAATTGAAAGAGTGCACCGGCTCGGTACCAAGCAATCACAAGATGCTCGTCCTAGAATTGTGCTGGCCAAATTCCTTTACTTCCCGCAGAAGGAAATATTGTTGCGAGCGGCGCGGCAGAAGGGGGAAGTAATCTACAACAATTCTAAAATTCGAATTGCACAGGATTATTCTGCTGCTTTGAGCCGGCGGCGCCGGGAATATGCCCCTCTGTGCGAGAAACTTATCAGCGCTGGGATTCGATTCTCCGTCCAATACCCCGCTAAGCTACGGGTGATAAGCGAGGGAACACACCACGTTTTTACAACGGCTGCGGAGGCCGCAGGCCTGGTGAATCGCATTGTGCTCGGGGGACAGACGGCCTCTACATCCCCACGCTCTCCACGCTGACATTCCATAGGACTAACTATGAGGAGAAAGCCTGATTCCCTATCAGGGGAATTGTATTAGGATAGCTTGAAGTGGAACAGGTCGTAGCCTCTGCCAGACTATGGACGAGTTATTTTGTATCGTTGGGACTGCTCCCTTAGATACAAGTTAGCTGAACTCTGCTTTGCTACATTGTTTCTACCCAGGCAATGGACTTCCTACCTTTGGACAGACTATGTCTCTAATTCTGGCCAGCTTCGTTCCTTCTCTGACTACTGCTTGCTTAGCGGCTGGATATGGAGCTCTTTTTATTTTCTTTATCTTTTTCTCTCTCCCCTGTTGTTTTCTTCCCCTTTTTTTTCTCTCCTTCTTTCATTGCACAACGCTCCCCCAGGCAAATCACTGGGCAGTTTTGTCCGCTGTGTTAATTATAGCCTGACTGGTATCCGGGGGGGCCTGTGGGTGCGTAGTTTATTATTTAGTGATTATGTATTTAATTACCTATTTATTTTATTATTATTATTATTTTTCCCCGTCTCCACCTGCCCGTGTTAATTCCCTACTGCAAGTGGAGGCAGCCGCCGTGACCATGTTAGTCACGTGTGACTATGCAGCCATTTGTAGTGGAGAGAGGGATTATGCCCGGTTGCAAATTCATGGCGATGGGGAGGGGGGTGGTGTGCGGCGGGATCGCCTTCTGGGTGGCATGCCTTAGCTGCTCTCGATGCCGGAGCCCCCTGCTGAGTGCTATGGAGTGGGGAAAGGTAAGAGGCGGTAGGGCCTCACCTTGCGTCGTGGCTGACACGAGGCAGGGCTCTGGGGTTAATCCTCCGCGGCCATGACGACTATTATAACTTCGGAGTAGCCGAAACAACATGGCCGCCGGAAGTGAGTGCTGTTGCATGCCTACCCGGGGGGTAATTTCCTGGCTTTATGGTTAATCGCTAAGCCTGTAAAATAGGCCTGCAATTTAAATGCAGACGCGTCCAGCGATGTGTATTTGTTTACTCCTGGTGTATTGCTGATGGCTAGCTGCCCCTGTTCGTTTTGATGACCTTTGCTTTCATTACACTGGAGAAGGGACCAGACCCCTGCTGGGGCTCCTGCTTCCTTCTAGGGAGAGTGTTCCCAGGCCTTGCGCTGGGGGACCCCAGGGGGACCAACATCCACTGTGCTCGGGGCCCCCCCTTGGGGGAATAAGTAATGCTCGAGACTTGGGGAGGGTTACCCAGGTGGAAAACCAGTTCGAGCGGGATCAGAACTTACCCTTTGTGGGCGATGGGGGAACGGCCGCTCTCAGAGTGGTCTTGGTGGGCCCTTAGAGAGGGGAGGTGGAGAGGGCCCAAGGTCCAGGAAGCTGACCGAGGGGGTGATGGGGTGGGGGGTGGAAATAGGATGGGGAGGGAAAGGTGCTGGGAGGGAGGGGGGGAAATGGGGGAGAGGGGGGAGGGGGGAGGGGCTGTCGCACTCCGAACTCACTCCACGGGCAGGGCATTACCTTCTCTAGTCACAAGGATGGGAGGCTCCAGGCTGGGAGGGCCTCCCTAATTACGCTTTGCTGGCAGCTAGGCCATAAACATACCGTGATCCTTTGAAGATCATAACCTGGAATGTTTGCGGTTTGGGTAGCCCGATAAAGCGATATAAAATACTGAAGGCGCTGGCTAGACAACGTTGTGATATTGCGCTACTCCAGGAAACCCACCAAACAGCGGAAGAGCATGCCAAACTAAGTCGGGACTGGGTAGGCCAGGTTTGGGGCGCACCTGCACAGGGGAAGAAGGGAGGGGTGGCCATTCTGCTCCATAAGAGGGTGCGCTTCTCGTTGAAAAAGCAGGTGGTTGATCCTGAGGGACGCTTCTTATTATTGTGTGGCGTACTGGAAGACCGTGAGATAATATTAGGGAATGTTTATGGTCCCAATATGTTGGACCGGGAATTCTTTGACCGTTTTGCGGCTAAAGTGGAACTACTGCCGGAGGTACCTATAGTAGTGGGGGGAGATTTTAACGGGGTATTTGATGTGAGTTTAGATACCTCTAGTGGGAGGGGGACGAGAGATAGACTACTTAGCTCTCAAGTGCTGCAACGCTTCCGGAGGCGCTTGGGCTTGATGGATCCATGGAGAGTATTACATTCATCTGAGAAGGACTTTACGCACGTTTCAAGGGCGCATGGGACCAGTGCGAGAATAGATTATGTTTTATTATCCACAACAGCCTTTGCACAGGTGGTGGAGGCAGAGATAGGCCCCTTGGAGATCTCCGACCATGCTATGGCTTGGGTCGAGATGCATTGGGGGGGAGGAGTAGGTACATCCCGCCTATGGCGGTTCCCCATTGAGCTATACAAAGATGAGCAATTCCGGAAATTTTTGGACCACCGCTGGCGTGATTTTGAACTAACTCATCGGGTGCACCGCGAGGATCCCGAGTTGGTCTGGGAAACCGCCAAGGTGGTACTTCGAGGAGACATCATTGGCTATGCCGCGCGGAAAACGTCGATTGATGGCTGAGCAGATCGTTCGGTTGGAGCGGCAAGTTTCCCATGCCCGGGTGCTTAGTGGCCAGTCACCCACAGTGTTGAATAAAAAACGGCTTTGGGAGCTTCAGGTGTCCCTGAATGAATTGCTTCATCAACGCGCCAAGAAGTCTCTGCTCTATTATAAATATCGGCTACATTGCTTCGGGGATAAACCGGGGAAACTTCTAGGACGCTGTTTGCGGGGTCCGTGAGGGGGAAAAGGGGTAGCGGCTCTCCAAGATGCACAGGGGAAACTCCATCAAAGCCGTGAGGTGATCAGTGCACTTTTCAAAAACTTCTTTCAACAACTCTATATGGCGGAAGAGAATGACCCTCCTACAATGGAGGCCTACCTCCAAAGGCTGCAGCTTCCCCAGGTGACGGAGACGCAACGGGCCCAACTGGGACAGCCAATTACCTTATCAGAGGTCCAGTCGGTAATTGCTCAGGCCAGTTGTTATAAGGCGCCGGGCCCCGACGGCTTTGGGGCTGAGTTCTATAAACTCCTGTCTGACGGAGTGGGACCGTTGTTGGTGGATACTTACCAGCAGCGGATAAATGGAGGCGGTAGGCGATGGGGAGATAACCAAGCCTATATTACATTGATTCCTAAACCGGCCAAAGACCCATTGCAGGCGGCCTCTTATAGACCGATCTCGTTATTGAATTTTGATGCTAAGTTGTTGGCAAAAATCTTGGCCGAGCGGTTAGCGGGAGTATTAGGGGACATTGTGCATGAGTCTCAGGTGGGATTTGTACGGGGTCGATATGCTGTGCGTAATATACGCCGAATTTTAACATCCCTGGAGTGGGTGCACAGCCACCAGATGCAGACGCTCCTGGTGAGCTTTGACGCGGAAAAGGCTTTTGATAGGGTAGACTGGACCTATTTGGATCATCTATTACCGAGGTATGGCCTCGGACAGGCTTTCTGTGCTATGGTGAAGAGCTTGTACGATGCTCCAACCGCTAGAGTACTATGTAACGGGGTTTTATCATCCCCCTTTCCACTGCACCGGGGCACTAGGCAGGGCTGTCCATTATCTCCCTTATTGTTTGTTTTGTCCTTAGATCCTCTCATCCGCAGTATAGAACAAGATCGACAAATTCGTGGGATAGAGGTGGGTGCACGAGGATTTAAAGTGTCGGCCTTTGCTGATGATATGCTCGTGCATTTGCTGGCGCCGCGCAAATCGTTGCCGAGACTGATGGCTGAGTTTCAGAGATTCGGTAGTTTTGCGGGTCTTCGGATCAATGCAGAAAAATCGGAGGCCCTGGATGTGTTGGGGGGGCTACGGGATCGCTGGGGGGGAGGATTTCCCTCTGAAATGGGCCGAGCATGGGTTTACATATTTAGGTATTATTCTAACCAGACGGCCACAGGATCTATACCATACGAACTTTGAGAAAGTTTTGTCTGGGATGCGGCGCCAATTACGATCTTGGAACCCACTGCCGTTGGCGCTCTTGGGGAGAATCGCTGCAATTAAAATGGTGATCCTACCCCGTATACTATACTGGTTTCAAACTTTGCCGGTCTGGCTACTACGAAGGGATTTGCTTAAACTGGAGAGGGAGATCCAAAGATTTTTGTGGAAGGGGGCCCGAGCACGGATCCCGATATCTCGTATGATTGGCGGATGGCGAAAGGGAGGCCTGGGGCTACCGGATTTAAGACTCTATGCACTGGCTTGCCAGGTGCGACATATTGGAGATTACCTCGGGGGAACGGACGTTTATACACCTAGAGGGTTAGAGGCGGCGTTAGTGGCTCCTTTCTCCCTGGTGGGGACCTTGCATGTGGACTCGAAGTATCTGCCATTGAGACTCACGCGGAATGTGTTGTTGAACGCGATGCGGCAAACATGGAAACAATTAAATGGCTTCTGGCAACGTAACTGGCAGGTATCTAGCTGGCTACCGATACAAGGTAATGTGCATTTTCTGCCAGGATTGGATTCACCAGCGTTTAAGTTATGGCACCGACAGGGCCTACATTATTTAGGGCATGTAGTCGACCTCATGGGTAAATGTAAGCCGTTTGTGGAACTCCGTGCGGAATATGACCTGCCCGATAGCCACTACTTTGCGTGTCATCAGCTTTCTCATTATGTGGCTACGTTACCCCGGGCGGAACTGGGGGAGGACCGGTCGAAGCAAATTATTGATTTTTTGGAACTTGGGGGGGATTCTCCCCTGACGATAGCTGGGCTGAGGACTAAGCTGGCGTGCTATGGGGTGATACCGGACTATGGGAGAGCGGAGGCCGCATGGGAAGGAGAATTGGGCCGTGAGATTCCACCCGGCTCGATTTGCCTGGCGGTGGGGCGGATAATAGAACTGGCGGAGGGGGTGCGCTGGAGGGAAATTCAATATAAGGCCTTAACTCGGGTACATTTCTCTCCGCGCAGAGCGCTGCGGAGTCGTATAACGCATGATGGGTCTTGCCCTCGATGTCAAGCGCCACTGGCAACTTTAACTCATATGTGGTGGCAGTGCAGACGTATCCTTCCATATTGGTCCCACATCCGCCGATATCTTGTGAGGTTATTACAACAACGGTTTCCTTGGACCAATGGTTTAGTCATTTTGGATCAACTGCATCCGACCCTACCTACCGGGAGATGGACGCGCTTATTGGTGCGTAAAGCATGTTTGGTGGGGAAAGGTCCGATTTTACGTAACTGGAGAGAGCGGAACCCGCCCACATTTCTGGAGTGGCGCAATAATTTCCATCAGTTGATGCTGGCAGAGCGCTGGAGGGCTAGGGGCTCCGTGAAGCGGTGGACCACCTTCCTGCTGATTTGGGAACCCTATATCCAGAGGTTGGGCCCACGCTGCAGGAGTGAAATAGTGAATGTGGGTCTCTAAGGCATGGCTTACAGGATGCGGAGAGGGTATAGGTTTTTTGCCCGCAGTATATTATGGCATTGCCGTAGAGTTCGGGGTGCGACATGGGGGAGGGGGGCTACAGGGGGGGGAAGGGGAAGGGTGGGGGGGGAAGGGGTTGGGTGGGGGGGGGGCTGTTCTGAGTTTAAAAACAAAAAGGAGAAAATGTTTAACTATATATGCCTTTCGATTTTTTTGTATCGTGTTTTGTTTACGGCGACCTACCTGTTTATTGTATAGGCCCCAGAGGAGATAAGACACCACTCCTTTGTGGCTTTTTGCTGAGTAATGTATTGTACGTTATGTTGCTGTTTGGTTAATAAACAAAGTTTACAAAAAAAAAAAAAAAAAAGGAGACAGGGCAGCTTTTAAACTAGATAATAGGGGAAAGCCAACAGTACCCCAAGAGCGCATGGTTCGGAAGGATGTATCCGTGAAGGATGCTAGCAAAAGACTGAAGTTAGGGCATATCTAACTCAAAATCTCCACATAAACTTCAAGAAAACCGAAGTTCTGTTCATCTCAAGGAACAAAACATTCTCCCCTCCATCTTCCCTAAAAGTAAGAGATGCGGAGCTCCCAAGTAAACTCACCATACGCTACCTAGGGATTACACTGGACCAACATTTTGACTTTAAGGAGCACATACGAAACACAACCAGGACCATATACAATAAAATCAGTACACTAAGGCACCTTAGACCCATGCTACCCCCTAATGATTTCTGAACCATTTCCCAGGCCCTCATTCTACCACACTTTGATTATGTAAATGTAATCATGTATGGTCTCCCCAAGAACACCCTCAACCCATTGCAACTCGCGATGAACGCGGTGGCTCGTGTTCTCTGTGGTCTTGCCAGAATGGACCATATCACCCTGATACTTAAGGAACTCCACTGGCTAGCAATATACTGCAGGCTAACATACAAAATTCTTCTCATTATATTCAAGATCATCAATAATCTAGCCCCCACGACACTCAAGGACCTCATCACCCCTACCCCGAAAAACAGAACGAGGAGGACAACAACAGACAACACTTTGATCATCCCTAATGACTCCATTAAGTGCACCCACACAACCAGGAGAAGAGCATTCGCCTTCTACGCCCCAAAATGCTGGAACAATCTCCCACCTGAAATAAGATCGATCAAAGACCTCATTCAGTTCCAGAACGCAAACAAACAACACATTTTCCTGCTACACTTCGCACAAGCATCCACCCCGCCCCCGATCAATCACCCACCAACCCCCACAAACTCCCCATACACTACATAAACAAAGGGGTCTCAAGTAATAGCTGCCCTGTCTATAGTTTTTCGTGACAATACCGGCCAAATCATAATCTTATGCTCTTTGTCAACATGTATATAGTTACCCTGTATTGTTCCAAGTTTTATCCCCTGTTACAATTTAAGCGCAAAACAGTTTCGACTGAATTGAGCAACCTTTGTTAAATGTAAACCGCACTGATAACAAATAGTGCGGTATATAAAAGATGTTAAATAAATAAATAAATATCAACAGAGAGGTTCCAATAACGACGAAAGTAACCCAAATGCCCTTAAGTACAGAGCAGACAGAGCTTTAAGATGACAAATTAGTCCTGCCTATCGATAAGCAGATTAATATGAATAAAATACTGCCTCTGAAATGCTTGTATGCAAATGCTAGAAATCTAAAAATAAAATGGGAGAATTAGACTAAAAAGCACTAAATGAGAGGTTAGATATGATTGGTATCTCAGAGACATGATGGAAGGAGGACAACCAGTGGGACTCTGTGATACTTGGGTAGAAACTATATTGAATTGATAGAGCAGATCAAATTGGTGGAGGGGTTGCACTCTATGTTAGAGAGGGCATTGAGTCACAAATTCACTGTAGAATTTCTATGGATTGAAATTCCATGTAAAAAGAGAAAGGGGAAGGCAATGGCAGCGGGGGTGTACTATCAACTACTTGGCCAGAATGAATAAATGGATGATGAAATTCACAAAGAAATCAGGGAAACTAACAAAAGTTACAGCACAGTAATAATAATGGGTGATTTTAATTACCCCGTTATCAAATTTGTCATTGTTATGGCAGGACATGCTAGGGAGATAATGATTCTAAATGAAATGAATGACTGCTTCTTGGAGCAGCTGGTCCATGAACCGACCAGAGGGGAAGCTATTTTGGACCTAGTGGAACACAAGATCTGGTGCAAGAGATAAGGGTGTTGGGGACACTTGGCAATAGTGATCATAGCATATTCACGTTTGATATAATAAATGGAGGAAGGACAGCAAGGAAATCCACAGTACTACCTTTTAACTTTCAAAAGGGAGACTGATAAAATGAGGAAAAGAGTTAAGATAACGCTAAAAGGAGCAGTTGCAAAGGTTAAAGTCTTACATCAAGCTTGGGTGTTGTTTAAAAATACTATCTATCTTGGAAGCCCAGACCAGCTGTATTCCACTCTTTAAGAAAAGTGGAAGGAATTCCAAAAAACTGCCAGCATGGTTTAAATGTGAGGTCAGAGAGGCTGTTGTTGCCAAAAAAGCATCTTTCAGGAAATGGAAAAAGGAGACAAATGATGAAAACTGGAAACATAAGCACTGGCAAATTAGATGCAAGGCATTGATAAGGCAAGCAAGGAGAGAATTTGAGAAGAAACTTGCCTGTGGAAGCAAAAATGCATAATAATGACTTTTTCAAGTACATTCGTAACAAAAAAACCTATGAGTGAGTCAGTTGGACCATTAGATAATAGAGGAATAAAAGGGGCACTAAGAGGGGACAAGGCCATAGTGGAGAGATTGAATGAATTCTTTGCTTCGATCTTTACTGAGGAACATGAAGGGATGTTACCCATGGCTGAAATGGTATTTTAAGGTGATGCCGCAGAAGAACTTAAAGAAATATTGATACACCAGGAAGATATATTACAACTATCTGATAAACTGAAGAGTAGCAAATCACCTGGACCGGATGGTATACATCCAAGAGTGTTGAAAGGACTGAAATATGAGATTGCAGACCTGCTATTAGTAATCTGTGAACTATCATTAAAATCATCTGTAATACCTGAAGATTGGAGGATGGCCAATGTAATGCCAGTTTTTAAAAAGGGTTCCGGGGGTGAATGGGGAAAATACAGACCAGTGAGCCTGACGTCAGTACTAGGAAAAATGGTAGAAACCATTATAAAGAACAAAATTACTGAACATGTAGATAGTCATGGCTTAATGGAAGACAGCCAACATGGCATTAGCCAAGGAAGGTCTTGTCTTACTAATCTGTTATGTTTTTTGAAGTTGTGAATAAACAGATAGACAAAGGTGAGTCAGTTCATATAGTGTATCTGGATTTTTAGAAAGCCTTTGACAAGGTCCCTCATGAGAGGCTCTTTGCGAAATTAAAAAGCCATGGGATAGGAGGCAGTGTACTATTGTGGATCAGGAACTGGTTAAAAGTTAGAAAGCAGAGGGTAGGGCTAAATGGCCAGTTTTCCCAATGGAGATAAGTGAATAGAGATGTACCCCAGGAATCTGTGCTGGGTCCGCTGCTTTTTAACATATTCGTAAATGACCTGGAAATGGGAATAACAAGTGAGGTAATCAAATCTGCAGATGACACAAAACTATTCAAAGTTTTTAAAACCCATGAGGATTGTGAAATGTTACAAGACTTTGATAAGACTAGGCATTGAAATTGTCAGATGAAATTTAATGTGGACAAGTGCAAAGTTATGGAGCTAAGAACCCCCCCCCCCCAAACTATGGTTACACGATGCAAGGTTCCCCATTAGGAACCAGCACCCAGGAAAAAGATTTAGGTGTCATTGTAGATAACATGTTGAAACCCTCCACCCAATGTGCAGCGGTGACCAAGAAAGCAAAAAAAAATGCTAGGAATCATAAGGAAAGGAATGGATATAAAACAAAGGATATTATAAAGCCTCTGTCTCGTTCCATGGTGCAACCGCATCTTGAATATTGTGTGCAATTCTGGTCTCCGTATCTTAAAAAGGATATAGCGTTATTAGAAAACGTACGAAGAAGAGCCACCAAAATGGTAAAAGAGATGGAAGGATACCCTTATGAATAGAGGCTGAAAAGGTTAAGGCTCTTCAAATGGAAAAGAGACGGCCGAGGGGAGATACAATAGAGGTCTATAAATTAATGAATGGAGTGGAACGGGTAAATGTAGATTGACTGTTTACGCCATCAAAATATAGAAAGACCAGGGGACATGCAATGAAGCTACAGGGTAACCTATTTAAGATTTAAGTGAAAATATTTTTTCACTCAACATGTAATCAAACTCTGAAATTTGTTACCGGAGGATGTAGTAAAAGCTGTTATAGTGTAGACGGGTTTAAAAAAGGTTTGGACAAGTTCCTGGAGGGAAGGTCCATAAATCATTATTAAAGGAGACCCAGGAAATCCACTGCTTGCCCCAATACAAGAATTGTGGAGCCTGTGTTTTCTGGGGAAACTGCTAGGTACTGTGATAAGGAAGCTTATCATAGCTCAGGAAGGAGCTATAGAAAAGGTGAAGTGACTCTGAACAAGCAACCTGTCAGTTCTGGTAGAAATAAGAAAACAGAATTTTCTTATAAAAGACTACCAGTCCCAGAATGCACCAGGTTTCCAACAGCCATTAGAGGAGCTGAAGTGGGGGAACGTGTGTTCAATCAGGAGGGCTATGAGGTAATCCCTAAGCACTCATCTCAAAGGTCAGGGCCTGATTCAGCACAGCTGCGCTGTATTAGGGAGGAGCACTCATCTAAGCAGAATAAAGGAAGAGTTTATTCTACAGATGACCATCTTCATGATCACCTTGGATATCCTGAGAATCAGCTTGAGCTGGATCCTGAGGATCATCATCATCAGAAGCAGAAGCCAAACCGGACGGACAGAGAGGGAAAGAAACCCTTTGGAAGAAGGAAGAGAAAAGCCTTTGAGAGGTCTAGAAGAGTCCCGAGCAGTACGTATACTGGGAGGCATTCCAAGGGCCAGCATACACCATTGGACTGGGGGAAGCCAGAGGAATGGTGCTGCAGAGCTAGGAATCACCAGACGGTATCTGTGAGAGAGACGGCTGCACGTGGAAGGGACCCTAAGACCCGTGCCAGAAGGTATGTGAAGAGAGATCCAGTGTCCAGGGATCTGGATTGGAAGGCTGGACATAAGAACTGGACTACATACTGGCCAGGCTATATAGAGAGGAACTCTAACAGCAATGGAAGCTCAGGTATGAACACTGATCTATGCCCTAGCTATAACCTTGAAAGACAGCAGGGAAACAAGTATTCTCCTGAAAGTGCTACATTGGGAGATTCATCTGTGCCAATCCATGATATTGAACCCATGCTTGTTGAAGAAGAGGGAATGATAGCAGATGAAGAATCTGTTTACATGGACTGCTCTCTGTCTAAACTCCTTTGGTGATTTTCTGTTATAAAGTACAGCAACCATCACAAAGAAATACAAACTTGTTCTTTAATCTACTCAGAAAAGCTCCTGAGTAAGGTTTTTAGCAATGCAGTAGAAAGCAAGCCAGCTAAGGGGTTTCAGCTGGATAACTGCTAGCAATTGAGCCTTACCTAATTGCTTGTGAGCTAGGAGAGAATCACTTCTGAATCTATGTGGGAAGATACAAGAAGTTAACCTGAGAAGAACAGTTTTTTTCTTTCTTGGTGGCTTTTGGTTTGTTGTTTGATATATGCTAAGAAAACATTAGCTAATGCCTACAGAAAAGACCAGTTTGTACCAACCAGGTCTTATTTCTTTTGCTTTAATTGCCTGACAAGTTTAAAGGTTGTTTTCCTGATTTTGTTTTTTCAAGTTAAACACTGAAAGCAAGTAACCTGATTTATGTGCTACCAAGCATATCTGTGTTGGGAGAAATAACCCCATAAATAAATATCTTATTGGCTTTACCCAAAAGCACAACTAATTATTGTGAGCAGCTGTGTCTGGTGTGAATGAACTGCATTGCCCACAATCCCTTGCAAATCATATAGATATATGCACTTGCGAAGACTGTGAAGATTCTCACCCAGGCAGCCGTCTGACAGTACTTGTGATCTAGATTGGCCACTGTTGGAAACAGGATACTGGGCTTGATGAACCTTGGTCTCATCCAGTATGACATATTTCTTATGTTCTTATATGTGCGCCCCCTCACCAGTGGATTCCTATGGGAGAAGGAGTTCCAGCTTCTGTACATAGAAACTTACAGTGAAATCTGGCAGTTGGAGAATTGCTTGTTTCCAACTCCCTCTCCCTGTTCTCTTCTGTCACAACCTCACAATTGCCGAACCACGTCATGTACTGCCCCACTGCCCTAAAAATACCTTCTTGCAATTGCCCTACTGGTCAACAGAAAAAGTACCTCCCCCCCCAACTACCTCATTACCCTGAAAACTGCTGCATCCCTAAAAATTACCGTACCACAACTGCCTCACTAACTCACACACTGAAAAAAAACTCCCTCGTAAATGCCCTACCACCCCTCAACCTGCCCCACCCCTAGAAAATACCCCCCCCCCCACAACTGCCTCACACGTCACAAAATGCCCCACTCTAAAAACTGACCCTTGCACGGCCCCATATCTCAACAAATGCCCCTGTATATCCCCCACCATCCAACAGTCTCCACTTCCAAAAATTAAAAACCTACAATTGTCTCAGCCCCCGAAAGCTACTTCTGAACAACTGTCCCACCATGCTGCAAACTATCCCATCCACTCAAATTATCCCCTCATGACCGCCCCACTCTTCAAAAATCCCCCCATGCAAATAGTCCACCCCTAAAAACTGGAGAAAAAATTCATGGGTCACAGGTTGAGGTTTCTTGGGTGATTTGCCCTGCTGCTTTGGGCGAGGAAACTGTGGAAAATAAAGTGAAAACATAATGCTACCTGCGGCTTCAGAAATTGGTCACGGTCCTTAGTTCCTTGGTCAGGACCCAGAGTAGCAAACTGGGAACTCAACAATGAAATATGGCAGGATGGGCATGATTTACTGCCAAATTCCAGCCAAACAGGGAAGGGGGCGAGTGTGACCACACCTGATGGACTGCCAGACCAACCAATCAGGGAAGGGGAGGGTGGGGCCAAGGGTGAGTCGCTGTTTTGGACTATTTTTCACCCTATTTGGGCTGGAAATTCTGAGATCACCTGGCAAACATTTCTTCTTTTTCTTCCTCTTCCCTTCCAAAAAATTACTGAGGAGAAAACTGCTTATCTTTCTCTCCTCTTCCAAACTCGGTACCTATTCCTCTGACCCCATCCCCACCGATCTACTAAGCTCTGTCTCTTCCACTGTCATCCCTTCCATCTGTCATGTCCTTAACCAATCGCTTTCCACTGCAACTCTTCCTGCAGCCTTCAAACATACTGTGGTTACATCCAGGGCCTGCCTGAGGGTTTATGCTGTCGTAGGCACACCCTCCATGCCGCCCCTCCTTCCAGCATCCATCTTCTCACCTGGGGAGGGGAGGGGAGGGGCATGGCAATGTCTCCTTTGCATTGGGCTTTAAAGTGCCTGCCACTAGCATACTCACTGTCTGCCAATCCTGCCCCTCTCTGATGCAACTTCCTGTTGAAAGGAGCAGGAGTGGTAGGCACCTGCATTGAAAGGGGGCAGGGGTGGGGGGCTGTGAGCCTGCTAGGACGGGACTTTAAAGCTTGACAGACTGGAGGCATTGCCATGCCAGTCCTCTCTCCTAGGTGAGAAGATGAATGCTGGGGCATGAGGTGGCATGGCGGATTGGGAAATGATGAACTTGCCACTTCACTGGGAGGAGGGGGGCTGATGCCACCCACTGGGGCCTTCCACTCTAGGTGACTGCCTAGTGGATGGGCCACCCTGGTTACAACCCTGCTCAAAAAATTTTCCTTAGATTCCATCTCTCCTTCTAATTAACATCCATCTCCCTTCTCTCCTTTGCTTCTAAACTCCTCAAACGTGCAGTTTATGTTTATTAAACTTGATATACCGCCTTTCAGACATGCCAACAAAGCAGTGTACAGAGTCAAAGTTATAGGAGGCGGCCGAAGCCTAGAAAATGAAAGGAAGTTGCAATGGCAATAGGGCAGTAAAAGAGAAAACATGCATACCAGATAAGGGGGAAAGGCATAGGAAGGGGGGAGATTACACAGAAAGAGCCATTGTCTGGACTTTCTGTCCTCTCAAGTCCTTCTAGATCCACAGCAACTTGGCTTTCATCCTCTATATTCTACAGAAATGGCTTTTGCCAAAGTCTCCTGTGGTTTGTTCCTTGCCAAATCCAAAGACCATTACTCGATCCTTATTCTTCTTGACCTTTCTGCTACTTTTGACACCGTTGGTCACAGCCTTCTCCTTGATGCCTTAGTCTCCTTTGGTTTTAGGGACTCTATTCTGTCCTGGTTTTTTTCTTATCTTTCCCATCACGCTTTTAGTATATGTTCTGGTGGATCCTCCTCTACTCCCATCCCGCTCTCGGTTGGTCTACACTCCATCCCTTGACGCACTCATCTCCTCCCATGGTTTTCAGTATCATCTTTGTGCTGATGACTCTCAGATCTACTTCTCTGAAATCTCTCCAGGAATCCAGGCCCATTTCTCGGCCTGCTTATCTGACGTTGCTGCCTGGATGTCCCACTGAGGTCTGAAGTTGAACATGGCCAAAATGGAGCTTCTCATCTTCCCCCTTCCTCCTTTCTCTTTCTGTAGAAAACATTCCATTTCTCCCTGTTTCCTCAGCTTGCAACCTTGAGGTCATCTTTGACTCTTCTCTCTCTCTTTCTCTGCAGACTTCCTTTCTTTCTCTAAAACATTAGCAAAATTTATTTTATTTATTGGTTTTATCACATAATCAAGGCGGTTTACAGAGAACATAGCATGTACTGCACTAGGCAGTTTACAAGGAATAAGGAACAGTATACATTTAACTTTAATAATCCAATGAACAACATAATTAAATTTATTACAACATACTAAGGCCTTCAGGTCTGGTAAATCACCACAAAGATAGATATATTGAAAGTTAATCTTTACAACAAGGTGGACTCTGTGTGTGAGGGTGTGTGTCCAATTTATATGTATTGTAGATTTTCTATTTGAATGAGTTTTGTGTATCCATTATGGACTGGTAGGATGCAGAAAATAGTAGGATTTTGAGTTTTTTTCCCGAATATGGTTAGGTTTTTTATTTCACGTAGATTGTTCGGTAGAGTGTTCCATAGAATCGGTGAGTATAATGAAAAAGCCCTGTTAGTTGTTGATTGGTTTGCATTTCTTGAGACAGGGTGGCTAGTAGGTTCTTCATGTCTTTTCTTCTACTTCTTGTTTCATGTTGTGTCTGGATTAGCGAAAAAGGTATGTTGGAGCAATGCTGTTTATTGTCTTAAATGTGGTCAGTATTGCCTTACATTTGATTCTTTGTAATACTGGCAGCCAATGTAGTTGGCACAGGATTGGGGTTATGTGCTGTTCTTGAAACTTTCATTATAATACAAGCCATGATATTTTTGAACGATTTGGAGTGGTTTCAGTGTTTGTTTGGGTTGGCCTTGTAGGACAATGTTACTGAAGTCGAAGTGTGGGCAGATAAAGGCTTGAGCTATCATGTGGAAGTCATCTGAAGACAGGAAAGGTCTTAGTTTTGTATCATTCATGTCTTGTTATATATTGTTTGCGTTATCATGTTGATGAGTTTTATCATGTTAAGGTTCTGATCTAGTAGAATGCCCAGATATTTTATTTCTTTTTTGATTTTGAGGGAGGCACCATTTACTTGAAGTTGTTGAGGTAGTGAAAATGATTTATTTCTAGAGATCATTAAGACTTCCATTTTTTTCAGATTAATTGAAAAAGTCATGGATTTGAGCCATTGTGAGACATCATTGAAGCAGTTGACTATTATTTTCATAGACTGGGCTTAATGTATCTAATGTTGTAAATAGCATGATGTCATCTGCATAAATTCTATAGTCAACATTGTGTTTGTGGATTATGTCACAGATTGGTTGAATATAGATGTTGAATAGTAATGCAGATAACGCAGAGCCCTGTGGGACCCTTTGGGTCAGGTCGAATTGGTTGGAGAGAGTATTATTGAATTTGATTTGTTGCTTGCGGTTAGTGAGGTAGGACTTAAACCATTGGATTATGGTGCCACCTATTCTGAGATGTTTTTAGAGGGTTGATCAGAATGTCATGATTTATGGAATTGAAGGCAGATGTTATGTCCAGGAAAATAAGAATGTAGGCTTGTTTTGTATTTTCAGTTCCTTGGATGATAATGTCTGATAGGGAAGTCAGGAGGGTTTCAACTCCATGGTAAACTCGGAATCCATATTGGTATGGATCAAGTGGGGCATTTGTGTCTATGAAGTCTTGTAGTTGCCTCTGTACAGACTTTTCAATGACTTTGGATAGGAATGGTAGACTTAATATTGGTCTGTATGAGCTGGGGCAGTATTTGTCCAGTGAGTAATTTTTTAAGATTGGGCGGGTGTTGACTTCTTTTAGAACCTTTGACATTAGACCTTGGGATAGCGATAGACTGACAATTTTCTGAATATAGGGTGTCAGCTCTGTTATGGCTAATTTAATCCAGTTTACTGGACATGCGGGGTGATCTGTGAAGTAGTTGTGTTGATGGATTTGATATAGTGACCTATCGGATCATTGCTGGGCAGGGAGAAAGAGTTCCATATTGAAGTATTAGTTAATTCATTACTGGTTATTACTAGATCTTTAGTTAAGCATCTGGATTTTTCAATGTCGAAATTTGCAAGTTGTTGTGCATTTATTCTGCTGTCAGGGGAGTCATCTGTGCTTGTTTTTTTTTTTTATTAGGTCATGAACTATGAGGAATAATTCCGTAGGACAGTTTAGGGATTTCATTAGTGTTTTTGAGTCATATTCTTTTTTCAGCTCATTGATGTGCAGATGGTATTGATTTAGTGTTTCCATGTATATCTTCAAGTCTGAGTCAGATCTTGTGGTTCTCCATTTTCTCTGTGATTACCCTTCCTTTTTGAACACACTACTAAGACCCTTATTCACTCTAATCACTTCCCATCTAGACTACTGCAACCTGTGCTTTCTTGTCTCTCTCAGAATCATCTCTCCCTCCTTCAATCTCTTCAAAACTCAGCTGTGCGGCTAATCTTTTGCCAATCTCGTTATGCTCAAATAACCCTTCTTCTCAGTCACTTCACTGGCTCCTTATCTCTTTCCACATTCACTGTGAACATTTCCTGTTGTTGTTGTTAAGTGCCGTTGAGTTGGAGTCGACTTATGGTGACCCTCTAGATAGCTATCCTAAATTGTGTTCGGTCTTCAGGCAGGCAGCTCATTATTGACAGACTGGTACCCGTAGCTGCTGTTATTGTATTGATCCATCTCATTGTTGGCCTTCCTCTTTTGCAATGACCTTCTAGCTTGCCAAGCATGATGTCTTTCTCTAATGATCTCTCTCTTCGCATGATGTGTCCAAAGTATGAAAGTCGAAGTCTTGTCATCTGAGCTTCTAAAGAAAGCTTAGGTTTGATCTCCTCTAGTACCGACTGGTTTGTTCTTCGGGCAGTCCATGGTATACACAGTATTCGCCGCTAGCACCATAATTCAAAGGCATCAATTTTCTTTGTGTCTATCTTTTTCACTGTCCAGCTTTCACATCCATATGATGTTATTGAAAATACCATGGCTTGAACAAGTCGAATCTTTGTATGGAGAGAGACATCTCTGCTCTTGAGAATCTTATCTAGGTCTTTCATAGCCATTCTGCCAAGAGCAATGTGTCGTCTGATTTCTTGACTGCTTGTTGCTTCTTTATTGATAGTTGATCCAAGTAGGTTAAAGTTGTTCACGATTTCAATTTCTTCTCCTTCAACGATGAACCTGTTGATTATGCCAGTTGTCATGATCTTTGTCTTCTTTATATTAAGGTGCAGGCCCATTTTGAGACTACGTTCTTTGATTGTAAGAAGCAAATGTTTCAGATCATTTTCCCTTTCAGCCAGTAATGTGGTATCATCAGCATAGTGAAGGTTGTTGATGAGTCTTCCACCAATCTTTACACCTATGTTGTCTTCATACAATCCTGCTTCTCTGATGATTTGTTCTGCATATAAATTAAACAGGTAGGGGGAAAGTATGCAGCCTTTTCTTACACCTTTGCTTATTTTAAACCATTCTGTTTCTCCTTGTTCCGTTCGAACTGTTGCTTCTTGATCAATGTACAGATTGTGCAAGAGAACGATCAGGTGTTCTGGTATACCCATGCTTCTTAATGTGGCCCAGAGTTTTTCATGGTTTACACAGTCAAAAGCCTTGCTATAGTTGATAAAGCACACAGATATCCTTTAGTCTTTTCAAGGATCCATCTCACATTCGCAATGATGTCTCTCGTTCCTCGCCCTTTCCTGAACCCTGCTTGCACTTCAGGTAGTTCTTGTTCCAGGTATGGTTGTAGTCTCTTTTGAATAATCTTCAGTAGAATCTTGCTGGCATGTGGGATCAGAGCGATTGTGCGATAATTTCCACAGTCAGTTGGATCACCTTTCTTTAGTATTGGTATAAACATAGAAACATAGAAACATGATGACAGAAAAAGACCACATGGCCTATCTAGTCTGTCCTTCCATAACAACTACAACAGTCCACTTTTTACCTTTAGAGATCCTCTGTGTTGGTCCCATGCTTTTTTGAATTCAGTTACTGTCCTCATCTCTACCACCTCCACTGGGAGACTATTCCATGGATCCACTACTCTTTCTGTAAAGAAATATTTCTGCATATCACTCCTGAATCTATCTCCCCTTCACCCTCATCCCATGTCCCCTCGTAGCAGAACTTGCTTTCAATTGAAAGAGGCTCTATCCCTGAACATTTATGCCAAGGAGGTATTTAAACATCTCAATCATATCACCTCTATCCCGCCTTTCCTCTAAGGTGTACATATTAAGATCCTTAAGTCTGTCCTCATATGCTTTATAATGAAGCCCATTAATCATTTTAGTAGCAACCCTCTGCACCGACTCCATCCTGTTCACATCCTTTTGAAGGTGCGGTCTCCAGAATTGCACACCATACTCCAAATGAGGTCGCACCAAAGACTTATACAGAGGCATTATCACCTCCTTTTTTCTGCTAGCCATTCCTCTCCGTATGCACCCCCAAGCATCCTTCTAGCTTTTGCCGTCGCCTTTTCTACCTGTTTAGCTACTTTAAGATCATCAGACACAACCACGCCTAGGTCCCGCTCTTCTTTGGTGGACAAAAGTACTTCATCTCCTATACTGTATTGCTCCCTTGGATTGCTGCAGCCCAAATGCATGACCTTACATTTTTTAACATTAAATCCCAGCTGCCAAATTCTAGACCATTCTTCAAGCTTAGCTAGATCCCTCCTCATGTTATCTACACCTTCCTGGGTGTCTACTCTATTGCAGATTTTGGTATCATCTGCAAAGAGGCAAACCTTACCCGACAGCCCTTCCGCTATATCACTAACAAAGATATACCCTATTTTACCTGTTATACCTGCTTAATGCATACCCAAGTTTAATTTTCCTGTTTAATGTATACCCAAGTTATTATACCTGTTTCACTGTAAGCACAAATCACGAAATTGAGATGTGCAACTCTTATGTTCATTGTAAACCGCACTGATGTCGAATAGCGCGATATAAAAGAGACTGCAAATAAATAAATAAAATAAATAAAAAAGATCTTTTCCAGTCAGTTGGCCATGATGTTGTCTTCCATATTTCTTGGCAGAGCCTTGTAAGTACGGTAACAGCTGCAACAGATTGCTGTAATACATCTATGGGAATGCTATTAATGCCTGGTGCTTTGTTCTTTAATAAGGCTTTCAATGCTGCTTCAACTTCTTCTTTCATCACCAATGGTTCCCGATCATAAGGTACAGGTTGAAACGGCTGTTGGTCCACTTGATCTTTATCATATAAAAACTCTGTATATTTCTTCCACCTTTTCTTGATCTTCTCAGCATCATTCAACATAGAACGTTGAGCATCTTGTAACATTCCAGTTCGAGGCTGGAACGTTTCCTTTAACTCGCGTAGCTTTAGGAAAGCCCATCTTGTTCTTCCTCTAATAGTTTCTGCTTCTATTTCCTTGCATGCGTCATTGTAGTACTTTTCCTCGTCCTGTCTTGCTGAACGTTGGAAATATCTGTTGAGTTCTGCGATTGTCTTTCTTTCTTCTCTGGCTTTAGCTTCTCTGCGTTTCTGGGAAATTTTCAGAGTTTCTTCCGTCATCCATTTTGGCTGTTTTTGCTTTTTCACTTTTTGTAGAGACTTCTCGCTTTCTTCCAACACAACCTTCTTGATGTCATTCCATAACTCTTCTGGAGCGCTGTCATTTGTATCTAAAGCAGCAAATCGATTTTGCAGGCAGTCTTTAAATTCCAGTGGTATATTCTCAAGGTCATATTTTGCTGCATTCATGAGTGGTTTGCTCTTTTTCAACTTTAGCTTGAGTTTGCATACTAGTAGTTGATGATCTGCACCACAGTCAGCTCCAGGTTTTGTCTTTGTTGATGTTACAGGGCTTTTCCATCGTTGACTTCCACAGATGTAGTCAATTTGATTTTTATACAATCCACTGGGTGAAGTTCATGTGTACAGTCGCTGCTTGTGTTGCTGGAAGAAGGTGTTTGAGATGAATAGATCATTGGTCTTGCAGAATTCTATCAGTCTTTCTCCAGCTTCATTTCTGTTGCCAAGTCCATATTTTCCAACTACTTTGCCTTCTTCTTTGTTGCCAACTTTTGCGTTCCAGTCACCCATGACTATCAGAATATCATGTTTGCATGTTCTGTCAATTTCAGCTTGTACTTATTCATAGAACTCTTCGATTTCATTCTCTTCTGCAGCTGTTGTTGGGGAATATACTTGAATTATAGTTGTGTTGATAGGCATTCCTCGTAGACAAATAGAGATTAAGCGTTCACTGACTGCATTGTATTTCATTACCGTTCTTGCAAGTTTCTTCTTTATTATAAATGCAACACCATTTCTTCTTTGTCTTTCATTTCCAGCATAGTAGACCATGTGATCATCTGATGCAAAGTACCCGATGCCAGTCCATTTCAATTTGCTGACACCCAACAGATCAAGTTGTACATGTTCCATTTCATTCTTGACCACCTCCAACTTCCCTTGGTTCATGCTTCGTACGTTCCATGTTCCAATGTGTAAGACATCTTTACAGCTTCTGACTCTCATTTCATGCGCAGCTACATCAGCATGTCCCGAGGGCTTTGATCCAACCACATCATAAATGCTGGCTTTACTCTGAAAAGTCTTCAGCTCTTCCCCAGTAGCTAGTTGAGTGCCTTCCGACCTGGGAGTCTCATCTTCCAGCACTATGGCACAATTTGTTTTGTTGTAACTATCCACTGGGTTTTCATGGCAAGATACAGAAGTAGATTGCCGGGCCTTTCCTCTGCGCAGTTTAAGTTTGGTGTTGTTGCCATTGTCACAGAAATGTGATCCTCTGCCGTCAACACTATCCCATTCTGCTGCTGCCCAGATGGGTGGTTTGTCTTGGTCTGGCACCTCAGCTGAGACCTGTCCATCTTGGGAGACCCTGCCAGTAGTTAAACTACCGATAGTTTGGCTCTCAGCATCACTGATGCACACAAACCCTCAAAGCACGACAAGCTGCAAACCAAGTGACCTATAAATGCCCTCATTCTACAGCTCCTCACTACCTTTGCTCTCTTATCACTACCTACACCTCCATTCATGAACTCTGCTCCTCTGGCAGATATCTGTGCCCTTTTCTGCCACTGTCAACTCCCGCTTTCGTTCATTCCACCTTGTTGCTCCATATGCATGGAACAAACTACCCGAGTCAGTACATCAGGCTCCACCTCTGTCCCCATTCAAATTCAGGCTAAAAACTCACCTCTTTGAGACTGCGTTTGGATCCTGATCCCCTCATCACCTATCTGTATCTTGCATTCTCCTAGATTTCCCTTTGTCCCCAGCTGTTGTGTGGTCTGTTTTGATTAGAATGTAAGCTCTAATGAGCAGGGACTGTCTCTTATTTGTATATGTACAGCGCTATGTATGCCTTGTAGCGCTATGTAAATGATCAGCAGTAGTTATAACACAGCTGCTAATCTGAAAACATATTTAAGGAGAACAGATATACAATATATGAAACTTGTAGCTCCCACCTTAAAGATAATAAAAGCGCCACAAAGGAGAGCTGAACTTCCCTGACCTGGTTTCACTGGCTGTGTTATCTCTTTCGCAATCACCCTCTCCCTTGGATAGACTTTCCCCTTATCTTGTTTATTGTCACATGAACTGTGCTTCACTGAACCCTGTTTCTTAATCTGTACATATACCGCACATCGAGTGCCTGCCTGCTCCTGCCAGTTTAAAAATACAAAGACAAGAACGTTGCTTACAAGACTTATTCTTTACTATTTCATTTTCCCGTGATCAGCTTTTTACATTCCTGGATTTCAGAATTAAAACGGGGTTCAGGGTACATGATCCAGGAGCTCTGTTGGTTCTGGAAGGAACTGGATGATGAAATAACACCCCATCTCAAAGGCACCAGGGTCTGGGAGGGGTCCCTCTAAAACTCCTGTTCAGGAGCAAGGTGGGAAATTGTCCCCTCACTCAGAATGCATGTCAAGTTTCCAACCCTTCCACCTCCCTTAAATGGAGTATCGACCGCAGCCGAGTTGGTCTCGAGGTACCGGAACTATTGCCCCGAGAGCCTCCGTACTGTCCCCTCCACCGCCGTGCCCTTGCCCGGCGACTTGCAGGGGGACATCACGAAGGCGTCCCGCACCGGGACTCGTAATTCCAAGTCATACCCTTCTCAAATTACTTCCAGCACCCACTGATCTGACATGACCCAGACCCAGGCGGTATAAAACTCTTGCAGTTTTCCACCAACGGAAACTAGGGGCGCCTGGGTCCCTCTGGCATCATTGCGACTTCCTAAGGTTGGACGAGGGGGAAGCGGAAGAGGCTCCGAATCCTCTCCCTGCCCCCCGAAATCCATGGAAGCCCTGGTTTCTACTGGGGAATCTGCCTCTCTGAGAGGAATTAAACCTCTGAAAACAATACCTGCGAAAGTCTCTCAAAGGGCCCTTGCCCCCGGGAGCCGTCCGACCCTGCTTAGGCTTGTCCTCAGGTAATCTACCGCCCTTAGACTCTCCAAGGTCCTTGACTAACTTCTCCAGATCCTCACCAAAAAGGATCCGCCCCTTAAAAGGCAGTTTACTTAGCCTCGACTTAGACAAATTATCCGCCGCCCAATTACGAAGCCATAGATAGCGCCTAGCCGCCACCGCCGACGCCATGCTCTTTGACAGTCCCCTCATCAGATCATAATGCGTATCCGCCAGATAGGCCGCTCCGGACTCCAGTCTGGAGGCCTCCCCGGCCCTGTGTCTCGATCTCCTTGAACCCGCTGCGACCACCACAGACAGGCCCTGGCTACCCACGCTCCACAGATAGTTGCTTGGAGCTCCAAGGCATTCACATCAAAGATCTGTCGCAGCATGGCATCCAATCTTCTGTCCTGAGTATCCTTGAGGGCTGCACCACCCTCCACCAGGATTGTGGTCTTCTTTGTGACTGCCGCCACCGCTGCATCTACCTTAGGCGGCTGAAACACTTCCTTATCCCGATCCACCAGTGGATAGAGACGCCGCATCTGGCCTCCTTCAGCGGTACCTCTGGGGCATTCCACTCTTCCTGAATCAGCTCCTGAAAGACTCTATGCACAGGAAATGCCTTTTGAGTCTTCCTAAAGACCTGCAATAACGGATCCTCCAGGGCCTCATCCTCTGTCACCCACAGGACCGGCATGTTCAATGCACCTAGTGTTTCCACAATAAGTGCAGGAAGCTCATCTCTGCGGAACACCCGCACCACTCTCGCTTGATCTTCCTTCTCTGCGAGCTCCCCTTCCTCCTCAAGATCCACACTGTGGCATTCCTCATCGGAGAGACGTTCCTCAGATGTAACCGATTGATCTTTAAGGTCTTCCTCCAGACGCAGTCTCTTCTCCTGGCACTCTTCCAAATTTCTGTCAGATGAAATCCTCTTCGTACTTCGCGTTTCCGTAGTACCCTTTCGCTGCGTTTGTGGGGTGCCTCCCGCTGCTCGTTGCAGCAGAGCCACAAAATCTTTGGAAAAGATAGACGCCAGACCCTTAGGCCACATCACTGGGGATGGAGACAAGTCCGGGGCAGATGACAGCCCTGCCACCGGCTCCTCCAGGGGCAGGAAGGATGCCTGATTCGCAGATACCTCCGCCTCTGCCTCCAGAGACCCTTCCTTGTCTTCCCTTACCTGTTCCATCACTGAGGCTTCCTTTGTGCAAGTCTTGCACACCCTGGACTCGGCCACAGAGCTCCTTCTAGCCCCACATACAAAACATTGGGGTCTAGATGGCATTTTGCGGCTAACCAGCTCCAAAAAGCCCTTAACCAGCCCTTGGCCCCCCACAGCACCTAAGGCATGCACGCTTGCCCAGAGGAAAGGCTAACAGTCTGTACTCCTTACCCCCCCCTTTTTTTTTTTTTTTACTCAAACACTGACAATTGCAAAAATAAAAAAAGCACTCAGCTACGTCTCAAATCCATAAACTCCTGCGCTAGCCCGGTGAAACTTCCTGAAAATAGCATAAAATGAAAGGAAAACAGGCTTCTGCATGGCCCGATGCTGGCTCTGCCATGTGGTCGGCCTCTCCTCCGTTTTGTGCTCAAACGCACTGACTCAGAAGAATGCTTGGGCTGGGCCTACTCAAGTTTGCCGGACTCTCCCCGTTCGAACTGCCCCTCTATTTGCAGGCGCTGCACTGGATCTTTCGTCGGGGCTCTCCGGGGCTTGAAGAAGAGAAAAAAATGATATCTGTGCATTGCGGCCATGATCGCTGCCATGATAAGCCAAGGTGCGCTGACAGGCAGAGCGTCTGTGAAGCGCCGGCTACAAATGTCAGAGGTCTCCGGTCTGAGAAGCCGATTGTCCGCTACAGCCCTGGATCCTCTCCAGCCTCTTTGACAGGCAGCTCCCCCACTCCCGAACTAGTCGGTAAGCCCTAAACTTAACCCTCCATAGCCCATGTTCCCTGTAAAATAGTTATCTCCAAGTTATAATGCCCTGTTCAATGTAATTTGTTTGTTCAATGTAAACCGCACTGATGCAGAATAGCGCGGTATATAAGAGAATATAAATAAATAAATAATAAATAAACGGGAGGGGGGAAGACTCTTGCGCAACCTTAAAGGCACAGCTCTTACTGAAAATCTTCTGGTGTTAATTTTTTTTTTTAAGTCCTTTAAATCTATCTAACACTATCCTTAATTGTTCCTCCAGGGAGTCCAGACCCCTGGGCTCACTCCCTTCAGCTGCTTGGAGACTGAGGTAAATGGGAAGTGGAGGCGACTCCCGGGATGATATACTGGTGACATCATGAAAAGAGGGAGGTTCCTCAGTCTCCAAACTGCTGATTAAGGTAGACAACCCAGAGGTCCGGGACTAGACTGGAGATACGATCAGGAACCAAATTTAATATACCGTTATTCTACAAGGCATAACGGTTTACATAGAACAGAACAAAATGGTTTACATAGAACAAGTCGATATCGGTACAAATAACTTTAAAGAATAGTGCAGTCAACTATGTACAAGACCAATTCTGCCAAACTATATACAGACAGCTATGCAGAGATAGCTGGTGTTAAGTTGATGGAGTTGATATAGTGGATGGAAGTAGTGTGGAGCGTGTCAAGAGAATATGTGGGTTTATATTTAGGAGGGGGAAAGGAGAGGGTTATGGTGGGGGGAGAGAAGGATAGTGTGAGAGAGTGTGGGATGGTCTTGCTGTGGATTGGATGATGGGGATGTACCATAGTATTCTTCAAATAGGAATGTTTTGAGGTGCTTCTTAAAGGTGATGTGAGATTGTATCAGCTTAAGGTGGGGAGGAGTTGGTTCCATAAGGTAGGGGCATAAAATTCAAATACTCTGGTGCAAGTGCGTTGGGGTTTCTTACAGAATTGTACTGATAGAAGGAGAAGATTGACTGCATTTTGTCAACGAAGTCTGTTGTTAATAGTTTGCTTAATTAGGGATTGGATCTGTTCAGTCGAAGTGTTGAAATAAGCTCTGTGGATGATGGTGAGTATCTTAAATTTAATGTGGGACGCAACAGGGATCCAGTGGAGGAATTTCAATGTGGGGGTGATGTGTGACTGTCTTAGAACACCGGCTATGATGTGTGTTACAGTGTTTTGAGCAAGCTGGAGAGGAGCAATGGAAGACTTAGGGAGCCCATGGAGAACAGAGTTACAGTAGTCGAGGAGTGGAATAATGGAGGCTTGGCAGATTGTCCGGAAGCTGTCTGGTGATAGGAGGGGTCGAAGGTTTCGGAGGATTCGGAGTTTGAAATATATGTTTTTGGTGACATTCTTGACATGATGTTGGAAGCTTAGATGCTGATTCAGGGTGATTGGTTTCAATCGGTGTACGGATATTCTAGGGCCCGCTACAGTATTTATAGTGCAGCATTTATCTGGGTAGGCCCCTTGAGTTCCAGCTTGCCAATAAATATGGTTAATTAAATATGGTTAAAAATTGTTAAAAGTTAAAAACTTCTTGTAAAAAAAGAAAAATTTGTTAGTAATATTTGTATGATGTGTATTTTGAGAAATTTTTAGATGTTCCAATATATAGAAAGCCATTTGGATAAGTCCCACTATTTATCTTGACTAGTTGTTTTTGTGGCACTTTTTTTGGATGTATTTTTTAGAAACCTTTTTGGGAACCTGACAGGTACTTGTGACCTGGATTGGCCACTGTTGGAAACAGAATACTGGGCTTGATGGACCTCGGTCTAATGCAGTATGGCATTTCTTATGTTCTTAAACTTCTGAGGGCACTGGTTTTAACAGTAACCCAACAGGAGCCTTTCCCACATTAAGCTCAAGTGAGGAAGTCACCCCTAAGTGGTTACTGACCAGCTAAATTAAATTTCCTCAAAGTTTTTAGCGAGCTGCTCAAATGCATCCACTCTCTGCTGAAGTCAGAGAAACACTGAGGAAGTATGCGTAGCTGCCTCAGATATGGTTGCAGGATGAGGTCTGTCAGACGGCTGCCTGGGTGAGAATCTTCACAGTCTTGGCAAGTGCATATATCTATATGATTTGCAAGGGATTGTGGGCAATGCAGTTCATTCACACCAGACACAGCTGCTGACAATAATTTAGTTGTGCTCTTGGGTAAAGCCAATAAGATATTTATTTATGGGGTTATTTCTCCCAACACAGATATGCTTGGTAGCACATAAATCAGGTTACTTGCCTTCAGTGTTTAACTTGGAAAAACAAAGTCAAAATCAGGAAAACAACATTCAAACTTGTCAGGCATTAGCTAATGTTTTCTTAGCATATATCAAACAACAAACGAAAAGCCACAAAGAAAGAAAAAAACTGTTCTTTTCAGGTTAACTTCTGATAACTTCCCATATAGATTCAGAAGTGATTCTCTCCTAGCTTACAAGCAATTAGGTAAGGCTCAATTGCTAGCAGTTATCCAGCTGAAACCCCTTAGCTGGCTTGCTTTCTACTGTGTGGGTCAAATCCTGCTTCAGGAGCTTTTCTGAGTAGATTAAAGAACAAGTTTGTATTTCTTTGTGATGGTTGCTGTACTTTGTAACAGAAAGTTACCAAAGGAGTTTAGACAGAGAGCAGTCCATATAAACACATTCTTCATCTGCAATCATTCCCCCTTCTTCAACAAGCATGGGTTCAATATCATGGATTGGCATAGATGAATCTCTCAATGGAGCACTTTCAGGAGAATACTTGTTTCCCTGCTGTCTTTCAAGGTTATAGCTAGGGCATAGATCAGTGTTCATACCTGAGCTTCCATTGCTGTTAGAGTTCCTCTCTATATAGCCTGGCCAGTATGTAGTCCAGTTCTTATGTCCAGCCTTCCAATCCAGATCCCTGGACACTGGATCTCTCTTCACATACCTTCTGGCACAGGTCTTAGGGTCCCTTCCACGTGCAGCCGTCTCCCTCACAGGTAGCGTCTGGAGATTCCTAGCTCTGCAGCACCATTCCTCTGGCTTTCCCCAGTCCAATGGTGTATGCTGGCCCTTGAAATGCCTCCCAGTATACGTACTGCTCTGGACTCTTCTAGACCTCTCAAAGGCTTTTCTCTTCCTTCTTCCAAAGGGTTTCTTTCCCTCTCTGTCTGTCCGGTTTGGCTTCTGCTTCTGATGATCCTTCAGATGAAACTGATGATCAAGCTCAAGCTGATTCTCAGGATAATGATGATTCTCTGTAGAATAAACTCTACCTTTATTCTGCCTAGATGAGTGCTCCCCCCTAATACAGCGCAGCTGTGCTGAATCAGGCCCTGCCCTTTCAGATGAGTGCTTAGGGATTACCTCATAGCCCTCCTGATTGAACACACGTTTCCCCACTTCAGCTCCTCTAATGGCTGTTGGAAACCTGGTGCATTCTGGGACTGGTAGTCTTTTATGGGAAAATTCTGTTTTCTTATTTCTACCAGAACTGACAGGTTGCTTGTTCAGAGTCACTTCACCTTTTCTATAGCTCCTTCCTGAGCTATGATAAGCTTCCTTATCACAGGTCATAAAAAAACCTCTCGACTTATTTCTCTGTTTCCACCTTTCCTGTTAGAGGAACACTTGTCTGGACTGGCCTGGCAAGACAGTATGGAATATGTCTACTAAGTTGGGCCAATGGCTAACTTGGGCTAGTCGCACCTGTTGTTCAATGGGACCTAGGTGCAGAAAGCCCATGTTAACCATTAGCCTGGCTTAGTACACATACCCCATAGTGTGGTAGGAGGACGTTTTAGTTATTCATTGCTCCTAAATGGATTTCATTGTGATTAGACCCTGATATATTTGAATAAACCAAGCCCAAGTGAGACAGGTCACGGGAGCTTACTTTTAATAACTGTGTATCATAAAAATCGATGAAATCTTGTGGTTTATCCACTCTCTCTCTTTCTCGATGGCTCTTGATCTCCTCATCTGTAAACTTTATCAGAAACTTCTGCCATTCGAATGCCTTCTGGTGTAGCACTGGGAGATGCGCCATCAGCCTTGGAAATGCATCGTACAGCTAGTGAGATAAATAATATATTTAGAAATCCACATAATATATTACATAACATTTACATACAGTACATATACATATGGGGCAGATATTCAAAGGCATTTACATGGTTTACAGATCTGTAAACGTGTAACTGGCGCTTAAAGGGATATTCAGTAGCAGTAACATGGTTAGTGGCACTGAATAGCCGTGGGTTCTGCCGCTACATGCCGCAATGCTAACCATATAGCATCAGGGCGTGTCATGAGCATTCTGGGGTGGAGCGGAGGCCGCACTCATCGCTAACCTGGCAGCAGTGATATTGAACCGCTCCTGATTAGCGACCCACGGGTAAAGATAGCCATGGGAAAAGCTGGCCTGTCTTTATCCATGGGAGCCAAATGGGCAGTGGCTCAATATCGCTGCTGTCTGCTTAGTTTCCATGCCATGCGGCAGACCCAGATGTCCAATACTGGTGGCTGGATATGACCTCGGCACTGAATATCCAAGGGTAAAGGTTCAGCGGTGAAGGCTGTGAGCTTTAGAACGGGAGACAAAAGAAAGAGAATGCAGCAAACATTCAGAACACAGACAAGAAAGAAAATAAGTGAAGGACAAAGCAGAAAGAAATAGAGAACAGAGAGATATAGACATACAGACTGGGCACTTGTTTCATTTTTGAAAGAAAAAAAGAGTTAAAATAAATTAATAAATGTAGAATAAAGATTAGTGAACGCTACTTTTAAATATTTCAGATGAGGTGTACATAAATCATAAGTAGGGCTTCCGGTTTTGTTTTTTGTTGAAATTTAGGGGGTTATTTTTGAGGCAATTTCGTGCTTTCCCAGGGTCAGGGAAATAAGGGTTTTATCAGTGTATTCGTAGTACAAAAAATGTTTTAGTGGCTTTTTAAGTGGATTCCATTTAATGACACATATCTCAACTTTCCAATGCCAGCCTTACACAGAAACCACACACTAGCAGAATATAACGCTTTAATCAAACATATGGGCCACATACAGAATAAAAAATATACAAACAAAACGTAAATTGGAACCCAGAAGAAAGCAGACTCCAGAAGGATAAATCTATAATTTCATGTACAGGTAAAGCACGCTGCTGCGTGCTTAACGAGGGACTATTTTATTAAGTAAAGCACATATGGGCTTTACTTTATATAACAGGGGCTTGTGGACACATCTTAACCTAGGCGCAGTGGTTACACCTGCTGTAGAGCAAAAGGGATTGCGCATGCCTAAACTGGCACAGTGACACATATGTTATAGCATTCAATAACTTATGCACATCAATATAGGCCCTGCCTGGACGCCACCCAAGCTGTGTCCCCATGAAAGTATGCACGATGGGCCTTATGCACAAGCTTACACAATACTGACCTCCTTAAGCACATGCGTAACTGCCCATTCATGCAGCTAAGGGCCTGATTCCAAAATGCGGGATCCCTATTCCCCCTTCTGCTCTCCCCGCATGTCCTGAGCAATAGGACGGGGAGAGCTGGCAGATGGTGGGGACAGGGCAAGTGGAGGCGGGTCTGTCTGGCGAGACGTACAGGGTCAATTCCGATCAGGGGTCTGTACGTCCTGCCGGGTCAAAGGGGATGTGCTGCTTATTACACCACAAAGGTGGAATAAGCAGCACCAACCCGGCAATCGGGCCCGGGAATACCCCCACCCCTGTGCTGGAGTCAGTTGCAGGGAGGTCCCTGCTGTCCGATCCAGACCCTGGCTGATCAGCCGGGGTCAGACTGCAGGGAAGAGGGGGGCATAAGCTGCATGAGTAGCAGCGCCTGCAGAGAGGATGTCCCCACAGGCGGCAGGGGCACGCCGGGCCATCCATGGGCCCGATTCTGTGCACCACGGGAACACTCAGTTCCCACAATCCAGAATCAGGTCCTAATGGGCCTGTCTTTCTCGGAGATGTCCAGATGGCTCAGATGTCCCCCTCTCTGAATCAGACTCCACGTCTTATAAAATAGGGACTTATATGTGTTTCAAGTACGTACCGTCCTGCATACCCAATGTAAAATTAACCCCTTATGCAGTAGAACACCAGAGAAATAGAAACAATAATTTCCTCCTGTGCTGTGGAAAATCCATCCCAGAGAAGAAAGAAACATTGCCTGACATATTCCAGTCATTAAAACGAAAATGAATTGCTTTATCTATCTTTATTTATTTATTTACATTTTCTTATACAGCGTGCTATTTTCCATCAGTGCGGTTTACATGGAACATTTTACATACACATTTCAAATGACTTGATTTGTGTTTACAAATAACAGGAATAGGAACTTGGAAAGAAACAGGGGTAACTATTTACATCTGTACAATGCAAATTGATTGGGCATTTGCGTAGATTTGCCTAGCTGGATGGTGAGTGATCAGTGGTGGACATTTTAACAATCATGCCGATCTGTCTTCTGTCTTCATTTCTTCTGTTTTCTTCTGTCTTCCTCTCTCTCCCGTCCCCTTCCCTCCCATTTCAATCTCTTTACCTGTTCCTACTCACTACTTTTCCAAACCTTTCATTGTTTTCCATTCTCCCCATTTATGGTAGCATTTTCCACCCGCCTCTCTCTCTTTTTTTAATCTCAGCACAGGGGTCGGGTTGCCAGAGAGAAGGAGAGCAAGCAAGCAAGGAAGGGCCAGTGGCTTCCTCTTACCTGTTTTTTCCCAGCTGTTCACTCCTACACAGGTATGAATGGTGAGGGGAAGGCTGGGCGGAGTAAGAGGCAGCAGTGGGAACTCTTCATTCAGTTCTACATAGAGGTAGGAAACCCGGCACCTGCAGCTTTCGGCTCCAATGATGCTACCTGGCCGTGACGATAGCTGCCGGATAACGTTATTGGAGTTGGAAGAACGAGGCCATTGGGATTTTTCAGTTTTAACTGAAAAAAATCAAAAGTCCTAGGCATAAAACGTAAGAAGCATCACATTTGTTAGGACATAAGGTCCATCAAGTCCAGCGTCTTGACTCTGACAGTACCCAGTTTGGGTCACTAGGAAGTATCCAGCAGGATCCCAAAGACTAGATATATTCTCTGTTACTCACTCCCACTGATAACCAATGACTTTCCCTGGTCCACATGGATAATATTTATTGACTTTTTCTCCAAGAACTTGTCAAAACTATTTGTAAATGCAGCAACTAATTCCACAACCTGCTTGTGTGTAGTGTGAAAATATACTTCCTCCAATTTGTTTTAAATCTTCTACGTTAGTTGTCTGGTGTGTTCCCTTGTCTTAGTACTATCTGAATGAGTAAACAGTCATTCCCTATTTTATAGACTCTATGATATCCCCTCTGCTATCTCTTCTCCAAGTTGAAGACCTCAAACCTATTTAACCTGTCCTCATAGAGAAGCCGGTCCAACTTCTCTATCATTTTGGTTGCCTTCTATGAACTTTTTTTAGGTCCACTATAAAATTTTTGAGATGGAGAACCAGAACTGCATGCAGTATGCAAAGTGTGGTTGCACCACAGATCAATATAGGGAATTATAATAATTGTCACTGTATTTTCCATTTCTTTCTGGATAATTCCTAACATGCTCTTTTGATTTCTGCCGCTGAGGGTTTCAACATATCATTCACAGTGAATCTAAGAACTGCTCACTGGGTGACTCCTAATATGGAACCTAACAGCTATAATTCATAGTATCTATTCCTATGTATCAGAATCAGAATCAACAATCTAACTCCTCCAACCCTTGAAATGAAAAACCAGTATGCGGCCCTGGAAGCTGGGGAAGTGAAAGCATCCCAGAAAAGGGAAGAACCAGAGCTCAAGCACCACAAAGGGAAGTGGTGGTTGGTGACTCTCTTCTGAGGGGTACTGAAGCATCCATCTGCCGATGAGACTTGATGTCCAGAGAGGTGTGCTGTCTGCCAGGTTCCAAAATCTGAGATGTTATGGTGAGTCTGGCAAGACTCATCAAGCTTACTGACTATTATCCAATGTCGCTCATCCATGTCAGCAGAAATGATACTGCCAGGTATCCCTCTGAGCATATCAAAAGTGACTTCAAGGCTCTGGGACAAAGGGTGTAGCAAATAGATGCACAGGTGGTGTTCTTTTCAATCCTCCCTGTTGAGGGTAAAGGCTGAGGCAGAGAAGCTTGCATCTTGGAGGAATTCATGGCTGTGAGGATGGTGTCATCGAGAATGTTTTGGTTTCCTGGACCATCGGATGATGCTCCAAGGGTTGCAGAGCAGAGATGGCATCCATCAGTCAAAGAAAGGTCAAAGTGTCTTCCGGAGAAGACTGGCTAATCTACTGAAGAGGACTTAACATAAGAAATGCCTTACCGGGTCAGACCAAGGTCCATCAAGCCTCGTATCCTGTTTCCAACAGTGGCTAATCCAGGTCACAAGTATCTGGCAGTTTCCCAAAAAGACACACAGGTTCCACAATGCTTGTAGTGGGGCAAGCAGTGGATTTCCCAGGTCCTCTTTAACAATGTTTTAAGGAGGTTTCCTCCAGGACATTGTCCAAACATTTTTAAACCCAGCTACACCAACAGCTTTTACTACGTCCTCCGATAACGAATTACAGAATTACATTATGTGTTGAATAAACAAATATTTGCTCTTATTAGTCTTAAATGGGTTGCATTGTTGCTTCATTGTGTGTCCTCTAGTCTTTCTACTTTTTGATGGCATAAAGAACCGATCTACGTTTATCTTTTCCACTCCATTCATTAATTTATAGACCTCTATCATATCCCACCTCAGTTGTTGCTTTTCAAAATTGAAAAGTCACAACCTTTTAAGCCTCTCCTCAGAGGGGTAGCCTTCTTTGTATCTTTTCTAATTCAGCTATATCCTTTTTAAGATATAGAGACCAGAACAGTACACAATATTCAAGATGCAGTCACAACATGGAATGATACAGAAGCATTATAATATCCTTTGCTTTATTCTCCATTCCTTTCCTTATGATACCTAGCATTCTATTTGCTCTCTTGGCCGCTGCTACACACTGGGAAGAGGGTTTCAAAGTATTATCCATGATAACACCTAAACCTTTTTCCTGGGTGGTGGTTTCTAAGGTGGTATCTTGCATTGTGTTACCATAGTTTGGGTTGTTCTTTCCTAGGTGTATAACTTTGCACTTGTCTACATTAAATTTCATTTGCCATTTGGACATAGTCTTTCAATTTTTCAAGGTCATTTGGCAACTTTTCACAATCCTCTTGCATTTTAACAACTTTGAAAAATTTTGTGTCAACTGCAAATTTGACACCTCACTCATTATTCCTATTTCCAGATCATTTATGAACATGTTAAAACCCAGCGGGGCCAGCACAGATCCCTGGGGTACTCCACTATTCACATTTCTCCATTGAGAGAATTGGCCATTTAGCTCTACTCTCTGCTTTCTATTTCTTAACCAGTTCCTGATCCACAATACTACACTGCCTCCAATCTCATGACTTTTTAATTTCACCAAAGCTCTCTCTTGAGGGAACCTTGTCAAAGGCTGTCTGAAAATCCAGATATACTATATCGACCGGCTCACCTTTATCTACCTATTTATTCACACCTTTAAAAAAATCAACAGATTAGTAAGATAAGAATTTCCTTGGCTAAATCCATGTTGGCTTTCACCCATTAAACCATTGCTATCTACATGTTCAGTAATTATATTCTTTATAATGGTTTCTACCATTTTGTCCAGTACTGACATCAGGCTCACTCGTCAGTAGTTTCTTGGATCACCCATGGAACCCTTTTTAAAAATTGGAGTTACATTAGCTTTAAACTAAATTCATTGGGGATGGATGAAGAAAACTCCCAGGTAAATGAAAGATTAAATACCTCTGTAGACATGGATAAAAGTGGCAACACCTGGATAGCAGTGTGTATAAATGCCCATAGCATGTTAAATAAGATTCCAGATGTTGAGGCTTTAATGTAAGAGGCTGACTTAGATTTAGTGGTGGTTACAGAGACATGGTTCACAGACAACCATGACTGGGTTGTAATTATACCGGACTAGAGTTTATTCAGGAAGGAAAGGGTAGGAAGAATGGGAGGAGGAGTGATACTATATGTAAAAAATAATATTAAACCTAGAGAATTACAGGGCTTCCAAAGGAGTGATGAGGCATTGTGGATTAAACTAGAAAGAGGGACAGGGAAATCCATTTGCATTGGAATGATATGCAAATCTCCCTCACAGGGGGAAGAAGTGGACTGGGATTTAAAAGAAAACATATGCAGTATTGCCTTGAAAGGAGAAGGGCTACTGATAGGAGATTTCAACATGCCAGATGTTGATTGGCACATTCTTGCTGCAGTATCATCTAGAAGTAAGGAGATCCTGGACTCTCTAGAGGGAGAACTATTCAGGCAACTGGTAACAGAACCCACACATGAAGGGACCATACTGGACTTGGTGCTTACCAATGGTGAAAGTATTTCTGATGTTATAGTGGGAGACTCATCTCGCATCCAGTGATCACCAGATGGTATGATTCAGCATTAGGACTACGGCAGATAAAATCCATTCTAAAGCAAGGGTCTTAGACTTTAGGAAATCTAACTTTGCCAAGATGTACCTCAAGGAGTCTTTAGTGGGATGGGAACAGCTGGGGGATTTAGAAAAACAATGGGCAAAACTGAAAGAGGATATTTTAAAAGCAACAGACTTTTTGTTAGAAAGGTAAAAGGAAAAGGAGCCCACTATGGTTCTCAAAAGAAGTAGCTGAAAAGGTGTAGAAAAAGAGGGAGGCCTTCATGAAATACCAGAGATCACAGAGAGAGGAAGACAGGCATCTACATTTGTAAAAACTTAGAGAAGCTAGCAAAGTAGTCAGGAAAGCAAAAATACAAAAAGAAGAAGAAATAGCCAATGCAATAAAATGAGAGGATAAGACACTTTTGAGATATGTTAGTGAGAGGAGGAAGGGCAAAAGTGGTATTGTCAGACTCAAGGGTGAAGGGGAGGGAATATGCAGAAGCTGTTGAGGAAAAAGTAAAATTGCTTAACAAATTTGTTCTGTGTTCACAGATGAAGGGACAGGAGTAGGACCTCAGAAAACACCCACAAATAGAAACAGAAGTGATGGGGATCTTGAATGATTTTCAGAAGACTGTGTTTATGAGGAACTAGCTAAACTAAAAGTAGACAAAGCGATGGGACCGGATGGGATACACCCTAGAATACTGGAGGAAATTGGGGAAGTTCTAGCAGCTCCATTGACTGGAGTCAGAAGTGGTCCCACAGGACTGGAGAAAGGCACATGTGGTCCCTTTACACAAAAACAGAAGTAAGGATGAGGTTGAAAACTACAGATCGGTTAGTCTAATCTCTGAGGTGAGTAAATTATTGGAAACTTTGCTAAGAGAGAGAATTGTGAGGTTTCTGGAGCCCAGTGGATTGCAGGATCTGAGACAGCATGGGTTTTTACCAGAGGCAGGTCTTGTCAGACAAATCTGATTGATTTCTTTGACTGAGTGACCTGGGAGATCCCTAGATCTGGTTTACTTAGATTGCAGGAAGGACAGGTGACTTATAAACAAACTGAGCACCCTAGGGATGGCAACTAAAGTGACGGACTGGGTTAGAAATTGGTTGAGTGGGAAGCGACAAAGGATAGAGGTAAATGGAGCTCACTCTGAGGAGAAGGAGGTTACCAGTGGTGTGCTGCAGGGATCGGTCCTTGGTCTGATTCTTTTTAACATCTTTGTTATCTTCAATAGAGTAGACACCCAGGAAGGAGTAGATAACATGAGGAGGGATCTAGCTAAGCTTGAAGAATGGACAAGAATTTGCTTCCTGAAATTTAATGCTAAAAATGCAGGGTCATGCACTTGGGCTGCAAAAATTCAAGGGAGTAGTACAGTGTTGGGGCAAAGTACTTCTGTCCACAAAAGAAGAAACATGTAAAAATGCAATGGCGACAGCCAGAAGGATGCTTGGGTGCATAGGGAGAGGAGTGGCAGGCAGAAAAAAGGAGGTTATAGTGCCTCTGTATAAATCTTTCGTGCGACCTCAGTTGGAGTATTGCGGGCAATTCTGGAGACCACACCTTCAAAAGGATATAAACAGGATGGAGTTGGTGCAGAGGGTGGCTACTAAAATGGGGACATGGGCTGGGAAGTAGATGAGAGAAGAAAATACAGATCTGATAGGTGAAAGATAAAAAGAGGGAAACTGAGGACAGAAGGGTGCAGAAAAGAAAGAAATGGAAGAAAGAAGTGAAAAGGAAAGATGAATGTCACAGACAGATGTAAGGGATGGATGAAAACAGAAGGAAAGTTGTGAAATGACAAATGGGCAGCAGACCATGAAAAGTGAAAGTCAGAAAAGAGACACAGTGAGCCTGGGAACATAATGATTGAAATAAATAAAATTCTTAGGGCCTGATATTGAATTTTGATGGTTATGTGCTGCTACGGCACAGAGCCATCTGTGCCGACCCTTAACCCTAGATATTCAATGCCGTGGTCATACACAGCCCCAGCATTGAATATCCAGGTTTGCCGCACAGCCTCTCAGCCACAGTAGTAAACCAGGCAGTGGCGATATTGCATGCTGCCCGTTAGCTTTTGCTACGCCTATCTTTTAGCCGTAGTTTGCTAACTGGGCAGCATGAAATATCGCCACTGCCCCGTTATAGACTGTTGCCGCTTCCACTCCTCCCCAGATCGCCCACAACACACCCCAATGCTTAGCATCGGGGCGTGTAGGGGAAAAGATTGTGGATATTCAACGGCACTAACCGTGGTAGTGCCACTGAATATCCTGCTAAGCGGCAATTACACGGTTTACAGATGCCTTTTGAATATCGGGTCCTTAGACAACAAAGGTAGAAAAAGCATTTTATTTTGAAATTTTATTTGGAATAGATCAGCTTTAGGAAATATGGATCTCCGATGCCTTACTAAACTGCTCAATAGAAAAGGAAATGTGTTTGTTTCTATTAGGGTCAGACAAACTATTAGGCAAACTAGGTGATTGCCTAGGGTGGCAGCTTCTGGAGGGGGGGAGGTGTTGGTGGTAATGGTAAAAAGAAGGGCATTCAAAGCTAAACAATAGATCCTGGCAGCCAGAAAGGGCGTAAGAGGTTTGCCTAAAGCGCCAACACCTTAAACCAACTCTGGGGCTTGTCCTAATGTCTATTTCTCCAGTGCTGCAGAAAGTCAGACTTCTTGGAGGTCTGATTATTTCTATTTTTAATTTGTGTTCCCTTGCTCTGTATTTGATGACGGGCTATCTGTGTTTGCATATGTGAATGAGATGCAGGATTCTGTTAGTGTTAACTTTCTGTGTAGTGGTGTGTAGCAATTCTGGTTGTTCTGTTTTTTTTTCCCAATAGGGGGACTATTGCTGTTATAGGGCCAATATAATATGTGTAGTGCTGCCTTTTTGTAAGTAGGATTGGTGCTGTGTGAGTACTATCAGTGCTTACGAGAGGCTCTGAATGAGCAGGGTTTAGTAGTACTTCATAATGTACATGGCAATTGGCACTGGAGGGAAGTCATGTAGCCATCTGGTAGCATCTTAAAACGCCATTGCACATGTAAACGGTGTTCAAGCACTAAGACGTTATTGCTGGAATGAAAGAGAAGCTTGTAAAGGGCTCCATTGGAATCCGGGGGGGGGACGGGGACGGGACAGAGGGGGAAGCAGAGTAATCATTCACACAGGGCAGCAAAAAAGATAGCTCCAGCCCTAAGCATAAGTTCAAAGGTGCAGGACTCAGCGTCAGCCTGTGGCAACAAGGCAGCATGTGCCATTGTGGAGGGGGTTGACCATTGAGACACACTCCCCTCCCCCTCTAGTTCCTTCCCATATCAGCAGAAAAATTTCACACCTCTCCTGTCAGATCTTGCGTCAGCAGCCAGGATTGAGGAGGAGTCAGGGAGGGATTGCCATGAGCAGGCAATGATTTAAAGTGAGTGCCTTTGAGAGCTCTCCATCTTCAGACACATCTTCCTGCTCCTGATCTCTTCTTGCACCAGCTCCTTCAGCCTCCAGCATTGATCAGAACTTCCCAATGTACTTCTTCTTCCTCTGATCATGGGCAAAGCGGCTCCTGCAACAGAATGGCCTGCCCGACCTGACCCAATGCTCAATCACAGTCTGCCATCTAATCTTTGAGGTCGCACTAGGGCACCAATGATCATCACTGGGTTCTCCATTGCCTCTGCAGTGTTTCCATCAGGCTGAAGCCTGACAGGGTCCGGGACCAGGTCATTCCACCTCCTTCCTCTCACTCCTCTTTTTCTTATAGGGACAAGCTCAGTGTGCTTGCCCCTTAGCTTGAATGGAGGTCCCGAAAGCTCGAGGAGATGCCCAGTAAACATGCACCCAGGATGAGTTCAGTTGCCAGCCACAGGACCATGGGGAAGGCGTCACTCAACTAGTCACACCATCCACTAAGCCTCATGGAGGTAACTTACAGCTAGGTGTGGGTGACACCATGAGATGTCTTTGAAGGTAGCAAAAAAATCCTGGTGAGATACCGTGATACCCCCGACGCTGCAGCCAGCCACATCTGAGCTCCCATTGAATGATCGTTTCTGAAAGTATCTCCTGTGCCATGTGACCTTCACTCAGTCAAGCATCTGCGGACATTCCTCCCACATTTACGGAAGTAGGCACTCCAGAAGTGAGCATCACAGTCATGCACAGTGAGCAAGCAGATGGACAAATGGCCCAGCATGGCACACAGGACATCGGCACCAAGCAGGGACAGTGGCGAGCCGCTGGTCAGCACAATGGCACTTGGAGCTATTCTTCCGACAGCACCAGTAGGCATTCGTTATGGAGAACACGATAACATGATAGGTGCGCTGCAGGCATAGGTTGAGCTCGACATCCCACGTTAACAATGTCAGTCGTGTCATAGGAGCAGCAGGTGGTATAGACTGACACATGAAATGCATCACCTCCCACAGACTGTTTGCAGCAAGACTGCCATCCCTCACATTATGTGCTGTGCATCAAACCTGCCACCACAGTGACTCGTCTTCCATAGAGGTAACACCAGTAGACATCCCAGTGACACAGAAGAACAGTCATGTACACTTGGTAGTCCCAGGCACACAGATTGTACAGCGGCACCCGTTACATACCAGTATACCAGTGAAAAGATGAATGGCCAGGATCTTCTCCTGCAGCGCAAACAAATGCCACCTCACAGCCACCCACCACAGTCATCAATAGCAGAATGGGACCAACACCACCAGCCTCTGCCCCCATAAGCAAATCACTGGTACCAGGAGGTGAGTCTTGCACTCAAGCTGGTCTTATCAAGACCTTGTGTCCTGTTGCTCCAGATGTCGCAGCTGTGAGGGGACAGGGTAGAAACATAGAAAAATTAAGGTAGAAAAAGGCTACCAATGGTTTTGTTTCATGTACACTGCTTTGACCCGGTGAAAGGCGGTATAGAAATCCAGCTAAATAAATAAAATATCATCTACAACAGTCCCATTTTTTTCCTTTAGAAATCTTATGTATTGGTCCCATGCTTTTTTGAATTCAGATACTGTCCTTGTCTTTGCTATCAAGACCTGCAGAATCAACAATCCAACTCCTCCAACTCTTCAACTGATGAATCAGCATGCAGTCCTGGAAGTGGAGGAGGTGAAAGCATCCCTGGAAAGGGAAGAACTAGAGCTTGAGCACACCAAAGTTGAAAAATCTGTGACCACAAGGAAGTGAAGGATAGTGGTAGTTGGTGACTCTCTTCTGAGGGGTACTAAGGAGTCCATCTGCCAACCAAACTTAATGTCCACAGAGGTGTACCGACTGCCAGGTGCCAAAATCCAAGATGTTACGGAGAGTTTGCTGAGACTCATCAAGCTCACTGACTTTACCCGATGTTGCTAATCCATGTCAGCACAAATGATACTGCCAAGTATCCCTCTGAATGTATCAAAAGTGACTTCATGGCTCTGGGACGAGGGACCCAGGATATTAATGCTTGACCCAATACAAGCATTGTGAAACCTGTGTCTTTTGGGGAAACTGCTAGGTACGTATGACCTAGATTGGCCACTGTTGGAAACAGGATACTGGGCTTGATGGACCTTGGTCTGATCCAGTATGGCATATCTTTTATTTTTTATATTTTTATTTATTTCCTATTTATTAAATTTTTACAAATCCACCAAGCAAAGTTGGAATAAGAAATACAAGCGATGTTCTAACAATAGAGAAAAACCCATAGGAAAAATCACATAGCAAAACAACAAAATCCTTACAGGGAAATCAAAGGCCATCTAAATAGTCCACAAAAGGAGTGATCTCCCTGCACCCGCTGAGACCAGCGAAAACATGCTCTTGCAACCCATACACCACAAATAGATGCCTGTATTGATAGAGCATTGATGTCAAATACCTGTTTCAACAAGGTGTCAAGCTTCCTGTCCTGAGCGTCCTTGAGAGTGGCACTACCTTCCACCGGGATGGTAGTCTTCTTGGTCACCGCCGAGACCGCTGCGCCAACCTTCGGGGACTTAAATAACTCCCGATCCTGACCTACCAATGGATAAAGGTGGGCCATTATCCTGGACCCCTTAAGGCTTGCCTCTGGCATGTCCCACTCTTCTTGAATCTCTGTGCACTGGGAAGGCTTTTTGCGTCTTACGTACCGCCTGCAATAAAGGATCCTCTAAGGTCGCATCCTCCGCTGGACCTGTAGACGGCATATTAAGAGTCTTAAGCGTCTTCGCTATGAGCGCTGGCAACTCGTCCTTTCGGAACACCCGAATCACTCTAGCTTGGTCCTCGTTTTCCGTAAGTTCTCCCTCTTCTAACTCCTCTTCCAGGTCCAACTCTGGATCCAATTCCTTGGACAGGTGGCTTTCTGAAGTTACTGACTGGTCTTGCCTATCCTTCTCCTTCCTAGGCTTCTTCAAAGGAACCTCGTTAGCCCTTGAGTCTAGAGGGGTTCCTGAGTGCTTTATGCCCAGCTCCGTCTGCGCTGGACTGGTACTTGAGACTCCCCTACCGCCACAAGGCCTGCTGAAGAAGAGCCATGAAATCTGGAGAAAATATCGCCGCCAGCCCTCCTGGCAAAGGCGCTTGCGAAGGAGGATGATCTGGAGCCCAGGAAGGCCCCGTCACCGGCTCTAGTAGCGGCACGGAGGGTGAAACAGGCTCTGGTAAGACTAAGGGAGTCTCCTTCTGACCCTCCATACCAACTTCTAAGGTCTGCTCCATAGAGGCTGCTTCTTGGACGCAGCCTCTGCAGACCCCTGTCTCTGACACCGCTCCCCTTCTAGTACCGCACACTAAACACTGCAGTCTAGAAGGCAGCCTGCGGACACGTCTCTGCTTGTCCCTCAGTAATATGAATTATATTGAGTGTCTGTTCCCAAAATCAGCTTCTTAACCTGAAACCGCGTAGAGCCAAAAAGAAAAATTATCTTTTTTTTTTACATTGAATCCCTTTGTTTCAATGCCATTTAACTCGTGAAGAAAAAAATTGCTAAAATTGAAGGATCACCACCAAAACTGAGCCTTCTGCAAGCCCCGACGATCTGACAGTTTTCCCACGCTTCTACCATGCGGCCCCGGCCTACAGACCACGCAAATCCACATTCGCGAGCTACTCTGCCTGCTAAAACTGTCCTTTCGTTAGTGCTTACCTCCACTCAACTGTCCTGAAAGTGCTCCGTCTGTTTCTCCCCGCGCTCAGCCAAAACCTCGGCTTCCGCATCGGGAGAGAAACTGTAGCTGAGGAGAAACCGCTGTGGCGATGCTGGGACCTGCCACGCATCCCGCAACTGCCCTGCTCACTGCTCTCCATAACCGCTGCCGGTTCCTCACTCAAATATGTGAGTTCAGGAACCGGAGCACAGCCCCCTCGCGATGCTTGACTTTTTTCTCCTTCTGCACTGCCGATCGCCAGGCGGTGAAGGGGGGAGGGAGTGGGAGCAGTCCTCAGTTTTTTGGGTTTTTTTTAATCTTTAAAAGCAACATTTGCCAATTTTAAAAATCTTAACTAGGCACTTCCCTAAAAACTCTTCCTTAAGTGTTCCCTCTAGTGCAGGGGTTTTCAACCCAGTCCTCGGGGAACCCTAGGCCAGTCAGGTTTTCAGGATTCCCAGAATGAATATGCATGAGAAAGATTTGCATGTTCTACCTTCATTGTATGCAAATCTATCTTATGCATATTCATTGTGGGAATCCTGAAAACCTGACTGGCCTAGGGTTCCCCGAGGACTGGGTTGAAAACCTCCAGGCTCACCAACCTCCAGCTGCTTGGAGACTGAGATAACTGGACAGAGGAGGCGGTCCCTGCAGTATTTGTACCAGTGTCATCAGAAGAATGACGTTTCTCAGTCTCCAAAGCTGCTGGAGGAGGTGCTTAACCCAGAGGTTCGGGACTAGACTGGAGGGATAAGGAACCATTATTTAGGCCACAGAATTCAGAATGAAATCATAGATGTAATGTCTCAAAAAATTAAAGATGTTATACTTGAAGATGTGAAAGAAGCTAAATACTTTTCAGTAATTTTGAACTGTACTCCTGATATAAGTCATCAAGAACAGTTATCAGTTATTCTGAGAATCATTAAGGCTGCAGCAACTAATCAGGATATTGAGATCAAAGAATACTCTGCTGACTTTATTGTAGCTGATGATACCACTGGAGAAGGATTAGCAGATGTTTTAATAAAAGAGCTTGACGCACTAGGATTGAATTTGCTGGATTGTCGTGGCCAGGGTTATGATAATGGGTCCAGTATGAAAGGACATAAACAAGGAATCCAAACTCGTATCCTAAAAACAAACCCAAGAGCATTCTTTTCACCATGTGGTAGTCATAGCTTGAACTTGGTGCTTGGAGATACTGCAAAGTCATCTAACAGAGCAAAAACATTCTTTGGTGTGCTGCAGCACATTTATACAATATTTAGTGCCTCTCCAAGCAGATGGAAAATTTTGAAGGACAATATCACCTCACTGACTGTCAAACCACTATCAGAAACCCGGTGGGAGTGCAGAATTGATTCTGTAGTTCAAAGTGAAGCCCATTCTCTAGCTAACAATGAGCTTAGCTCTTTCGAGTTCTTGGTCAGTTTAGTTCTGTGGCATGATCCATTAACTGAAGTGAATGTAGTTAGCAAAATTATGCAAGACTCAGAGATTCAGATTGATGTAGTTCTGAAACATATAGAGTATTTATGTACATTTCTTAAATATAGGGAAACTGGTTTCATTTCAGCAATTATTAAAGCCAAAGAAATTGCAGCAGAGATGAATGTGGAACCCATATTCAGACAGAAGCGTGTTATAAGAAGGAAGAGAGCTTTTGATTATGAGGCATGTGACCAACCTATTGAGGATGCAGAACAATCTTTCAAAATAGAGTACTTCATGGAAGTCATCGATAATGCTCTAATTTCAATTGAGGATGTTACTATGTTACAGTACAAATTTTGGCTTTCTCCACATTGGACTAAAGGAAAAAGCCACAGCAGATGAACTCCTGCAATGCTGCAAAAATGTACAGTCCCTTCTGAGTGATGCTGGAGCTCACAATTCTGATATAGATGGAGAAGATCTGTTTTTGGAACTACAGCGATTATCAATCTTTGTTCAGGAAAACAGCTCTGCTCTAGAAGTCCTCACATATCTTCAAAAAAACCATCTGTTGGATGCATATCCCAACACATCCATTGTACTGAGGATTTTATTAACTATGCCAGTCACCGTGGCATCAGCAGAGCGCAGCTTTTCAAAGCTAAAACTGATCAAGACCTATCTGAGATCTCCAATGAGTCAAGGGCGGCTTGTTGGCCCTTGCATGCATTTCAATTGAGAACACTGTTGCTCAGGCACTGGATTTTCTGATCTAATTGATGCTTTTTGCAGCAAAAAAGGCTAGGAAGGTTCCACTTTAAGCAAAATCATGAGGCTATAGATATGGTAGTCTCTTTCAAAACAGAGTATTTCTTTACTCTTGGTAGGTATTGATAGTGCAGGCTGCATATAGTGGTTTGCAGTGTTTTCCAGTTGGAAGATTATTCTTTGTTTCAAGTGAAATGTATAATGGATTATAGCATTCAAGGACAGCATCTAAAGAAAAGTATTTAATATAACCTATTGAGGTTCAACATCTGATTGTTAGTCTTAAATGTTACCATTCTTATTAAACATGCTTGGGCTGTCATGGTTGGTTACATACATATGTATTTGTTCAATAACGAAAAAAACAACTTCTGTTAAATTGTTATTTAAAGAATTATGGTGCTATGGCTTCTTAACAAATAAGAAGCATTGTAAATAATAAAAGTGAAACTGATTGCTCTTGGATACTACCCTCTGGGGGGTTTTTTGCATTGCATAATGTTAAACTCTCTTATTGTTAAATGTTACTTTAAAAGGCACAAACCACCTGTAGTCCTATGTTATTAGGCACATAACTAATACATTTGAGAGAATAGACTGAATAGGAGCATTAGTACAAGGTCCCACGATTATGCAAATGAGGCCCCACAATGAGTCTCCGCACATGGCCCTGCACCCCCCTTGGGCCACCCCTGTAGGATGCCATGGTGTGCCACCGCTAATAACCTCCTCTAAATATTTTATCCCCAGTACTCCTCACTTTAGGGCTAGCCCACCATATATGAAAGTAATCACCCTCCCCCCCCTCCCCCCCACAATTCTGCCAGCATTTGGATGATACAGCTGGGAACATACGATGCAACCTCACTGGAAGATTAAACCCCACTCCACTAAACGGCAGGAGACAGACAGCTTTGAAATATTACAAAACATTTGTGCCAATTCTCGTTCCTGCAAAATGCCCTCAAGTCCCACTCCTATTTCTCCATATGCCGTGGAACCATATCTTGCTCATCTGTGAAACGGTCCTGAACCCCGCCCTTCCCCTGGCATGTACACTGGAAATAAAGCTTATCCTCTTGAATATCAGCCTTCACCTCAGGAGAAATGACATAGTGCCTAACCTGAAAGCAAGCATAAAAGTCCCTATGATCCAACTCATATTGCTCCCAAAGACTACCCTAATCATACTGCTGACCTAAAAACCTAAGGCCACCTCTTCCCCCCCTCATTTACCCAGTTCAAATCCCTGATTAAATCTAATCGGGGAGAGAGAACTATTAGCAGCAGCTGATCCAGCCCCACGGGTGCTTTGGATGCTTACTTGTAATTATTCTTTGTTTCAAGTGAAATGTATAATGGATTATAGCATTCAAGGACAGCATCTAAAGAAAAGTATTTAATATAACCTATTGAGGTTCAACATCTGATTGTTAGTCTTAAATGTTACCATTCTTATTAAACATGCTTGGGCTGTCATGGTTGGTTACATACATATGTATTTGTTCAATAACGAAAAAAACAACTTCTGTTAAATTGTTATTTAAAGAATTATGGTGCTATGGCTTCTTAACAAATAAGAAGCATTGTAAATAATAAAAGTGAAACTGATTGCTCTTGGATTGCTCTTGGATCCAGCGTCACATCCACGGGACAGGCCCCCGCACCAAGACGACCGCCACAGATCCAGCTCCACATCCACGGGACAGGCTCCCTCCACGGGACAGGCTCCCGCACCGCGACAGACCCAGCTCCACATCCACGGGACAGGCCCCCGCACCAAGGCAACCAACACAGATCCAGCTCCACACACACGGGACAGGCTCCCTCCACGGGACAGGCTCCCGCACCAAGGCGTCCGCCACAGATCCAGCTCCACATCCACGGGACAGGCCCCCTCCACGGGACAGGTTCCCGCACCGCATCAGATCCAGCTCCACATCCAAGGGACAGGCTCCCTCCACGGGACAGGCTCCCGCACCGCAACAGACACAGCTTCACATCCAAAGGACAGGCTCCCTCCACGGGACAGGCTCCCGCACAGCAACAGATACAACTTCACATCCCCAGGACAAGCCCCTGCAACAAGTACAGCTCTCCTCAAAAAAGCAAACAACAGACGAAAACCTAAGGACACAGGCGTCGCCCTATCAGAACATCACAAGCTATCAACATGCACACCACATACTTCCTCCCACTATACCTACTAGTCACACAACTCCTCCCACCAACTACACACCCCCACTACCCCCAAACAAACACACCATGGTACCCACCAACTGCACTGCCATATCTCGGTCCACAACACACACACAAAGAGACACTCGCAACCTCCCAAACAAAGAGACAAAACAGACACAAATCAAACCCCAACACCGGCCCTAAGGAAGCACACGTCGCAACAACCTCTTCCACAAAGAAAACATCAATTGAGCTCATAAACGCCAGATCCATCTGCAACAAGATACACACTCTGGTAGACCACATTGAAGAGCGACAGCCAGACATAATATGCATCACAGAGACATGGCTCAACCCTACCGACAATGTACTACTCAACCAACTAGTACCGAACAACTACTCAGCATACAACTGCCCACGCATCCACAAGCGTGGAGGAGGAGTCCTAATAATAGCAAAAACAGAACTCAAGTTCAAGACACTGAATCTCACAGATACAAAGCAGTGTAACACAATTAGCATCAAGAACAAGAATATTGCAATCTGCCTAACCTACAGAGCACCCCGTGCTCCACCCGACGAACTAGCCTTCATACTCGAAGAAGCCTGTGCCATAACGTCAAACAACAAACCAGCACTACTAATCGGAGACTTCAACCTCAAGTCCGCCAATACAAAAGATGCAGAGGCCTTCCTTCAGGCAATGTCATCACTTCAATTCACACAGATAGTCAATGCACCAACACACAGACTAGGATCATCCCCAGACCTCATCTTCGCATCAAACTACCTAACTTCAAGAGACCTAATCTCTACACCCACCATCACCCCAGTACCATGGTCTGACCATTACTTAATCGAGACAAATCTGCAATCACAAGAAGACTGGACAAGCGAAAGAGCGAACTTCCCACACACACAAAGACGATTCAAGTCCTTTGACAAGGACGAATTCATCCAGGACACAATACAACACTTGAACATTGACTCAGAGGACCTGGAGGAACAAGTTTCCAACTGGAACAATGTCCTAGCTAACGCCGCCAAACCATCCGTTGACAGGACCAAGAAACAACACCACAACAAGAGACAAAACAAACCATGGTACTCAGCAAAAATACGACAGGAAAAGAGGGAGCTCAGGAAAATTGAACGGAGATGGAGAAAAAACAAAACTACTTCCGACCAACATCTTTACCTAACAAAGCAAAAACAATACAATGAACACATCAACCAATCAAAGAGAGAATTCCACACAAACCTGATAAATTCTTCCATCAACAAACCCAGAGAACTTTTCGAAATAGTAAAAACCCTGACAAAAGAGCAAGCAGCAGAAAGAGAAATACAAGTGGATCCACAGATATTCGCCGACCACATCAAAGACAAATTTCACTCCACAGAGCGCTCAACACCCAGTAGAACCAACAGAACGAACGTCCACCCCAAAACCTGGGGCACATTCCACTCACCCTCAAAAGAGCAGATATCAGACATCATCTCCACAATCAACACAAGCACTGCTCCTACAGACCCTTGCCCAGTGTCATGGGTCAAAGCCACCAAAGCAAGCCTCATACCAAACATTCATAAAATGGTACACAACTCACTCACTCAAGGACTCATGCCACAGCAATTAAAGCTTGCCTCAGTAAGACCAATCACAAAGAAAACTTCTCTCGACAAAAAGGACCCAGCAGCATACCGACCAATCTCCAGCATACCCTTCCTCGCAAAAATAATCGAAAAGACGGTTCAACTACAACTTCAGGAACACATTGACGAACACGGAACTCTCGACGACAACCAACACGGATTTCGTCCCAACCATGGAGTCGAAACTCTCCTGATCTACCTCTTCGACAGCATCATAAGAATAATTGACGACATCAGGAATGGAATTATAATGATCTTCATCGACATCTCCTCAGCGTTCGACACAGTTGATCACAATATACTCCTGGAGAGACTGAAGAACACTGGTATACACGGTACCACTCTAAAATGGTTCCACTCGTACCTAACAGAAAGACAGCTACAGGTCAAGGTGGGACAGGACACCTCCCGGCCCATAAACGTCCAACAAGGAGTACCACAAGGATCCGCACTCTCAGCACTCCTTTTTAACATCTACATCCAACCAATATGCAACATTATGAAAGAGAACAACATCCAATACACAATATACGCAGACGATATAATGGTATACTCCCCGATATCAATCGAAAACCCGGACTTCTCTAAGATAGCAGACTGCCTTACCCAAATGGCGAAGTGGTGCCAAAACAACAATCTAGCTATAAACTACAACAAGACTGAAGCTTTAATCATCACTCGAAACCAAAGCTTCACACACCCACCAAACATAAAGATACAAAGCACCACGATACCGATAAGATCGGAGGTGAGATACCTTGGGGTTACTCTGGACAGTAAACTCAACCTCAAACCACACATAGACAAAACAATCCAAAAAGCATATTACAGGATGCGAATCATCAGGAGACTGAAACCACTCCTCGCTCCAGAACACTTCCGTACAGTCTGTCAAGCACTGATAACCCCAATACTGGACTTCTGCAATCCGATATACCTCGGACTACCAAAACAAGCTCTCAAACCACTACAGCTGGCACAAAACACTGCAGCTCGAATCATATCCGGAGCCGCAAGGCAGGAGCACATCACACCTACACTAAAGGACTTACACTGGCTCCCAATCATTGCTCGCATCAGATACAAGACTATCATAAACCTATTTAAGATAAAAGAACACACATCAGCCAACAGCCTCCACCTGCTCATACAACCGGAAACCAGCGCACGTCCCAGAAGAAGTCAAACACGCAACCGAGTCAGCACCCCAAATGAGTACAAGCACACACGCAGGGACACAACAGACAGAGCTCTCTCCATGGCTGCTCCAACAATATGGAACAATCTACCGGACGATCTAAGGGCAACTCCAGACCTCAAAGACTTCAGAAAACAACTGAAAACCATGCTGTTCATAGAGCACTATGGTCACATCACATAACCTAAGAGAATGGATAACAGCACTCCAATCCTCCCAAACAACTGAATATATATAAAATATGATTCTAGCACCACTGTAAATAGCCCACCCTGTATATAGCTCAAACAAATCAAGCACCCAACACATCCCTCACACAACTAAGTTTTATCCTCACTGCATGTACAACACACACACTTTACCTGATTGCTTGCTGTGATACCACCTTGATTATTAAGATAAGGCGGTTTAGAAATACTGTTAAATAAATAAATAAATATCAGTTGGGCCTCAAAAACCCCAGCCCTTCTGCGGGCGCATCCTACGGGCATATACCCAAAATAGAAATTACACTTACCTGGTAATTGTAGTTCCTGGAGGGTCCAGTTTAGTCCTCCACATCCGGGTAGTGCACCTCTTCCTGCAGCCAGGAGACTGGACCAATTAAATTCTTTAAACCATGGAATGTATGCTGCTGGAGCTCCCATCAGGCCCCCAGTGAACTAATAACAAAGCAGACTCAAAGAAGCAACACGTAAGCAACCCAAAATAAACAGACTTATGTCCCCCAATACCACTTGACCCCCTCCCCAAACGAGAGAGTCAGAACATTGTACCTTGCTTCGGCCCCCTTTACCTGAAGCAACTGAGACACTGCAGCACATATAATGAAAAAAAGGACTTACCGAATAAAGAAAGTCGAAAGTACCTGCAGTATGAGAAGGGGAAGTACATCACTTTTCCGAAACCTTGTCCCACCGAGGTAGCGCGTCAGACAGATAAAAGACACTTCGTAGGCTCTTGGGCGGGACGGAGGACTAAACTGGACCCCCCAGGAACTACAATTACCAGGTAAGTGTAATTTCTATTTCCTGAGCGGTCCTCCAGTTTAGTCCTCCACATCCGGGATGTAACAGAGCAGTAATCAACGGGGGGGGGGGGGGCCTTGCCAACCGGCACGCAGTATTGTCGAACCGAAACAAGAATCCCGAGACGCCTGGACATCTAACCGGTAATGTCTACTAAAGGCATGGAGAGAAGACCAAGTAGCCGCTTTGCAAATATCCACTGGCGGAACCAAACTGTACTCCGCCCATGAAGCCGCCTGCGCTCTGGTAGAATGGGCACGTAAACCCAACGGTACAGACCGACCCTGCAATAAATATGCAGAGGCGATGGCTTCCTTAATCCAACGGGAAAGGGAGGATTTTGCCGCTGCTTCCCCCTTCCGAACTCCACCGAAAAGGACAAACAAATGATTCGACTTACGGAAACTTTCGGAAACCTTCAGATACTGACGCAAAACTCTGCTCACATCGGTGCCCGTAGACTGGTCTGAATTGAAAACCGGTAGAACAATGGACTGATTTAAATGAAATGGAGAAATCACCTTCGGAAGAAAGGAGGGCACTGGTCGAAGAACCACTTTATCCCGAGAAAACGACAAGAAGGGAGCCTTACAAGACAACGCCTGGAGCTCCGAAATTCGCCTCGCCGAACAAATGGCTACGAGAAAGACCGTTTTCAGGGTTAAGTCCTTAACGGATGCATTGCGCAGCGGCTCAAAAGGTTTCCGAACCAAGGCTTGCAACACCAAATTCAAATCCCAAGGAGGAATAGTCACTCTGCGCGAAGGTCGCAGCCTAAACACGGCCCTAAGAAAACGCTGCACATCCGCATGAGCCGTGTATCTTACCACGATAACACGTGAGAGCCGCCAACTGAACCTTTAGGGAGCTAGCGGCTAGACCCTTGTCAAAGCCGTCTTGTAAGAAACTGAGAATCACGGCCACGGAAGCCGTCGCTGCTCGAATATTATGCGTCGAACATCAATCCTCAAAAATACGCCAAATGCGGACATACGTAAGCGATGTAGAAGTCTTCCGGGCTCGAAGTAGCGTGGCAATAACTGACGGTGAATAGCTCTTCTTTTTCAACCGAGCCCTTTCAATGGCCAAACCGTAAGCGAGAACCGATCCACCTGAGGCATGCTCAGGGGTCCCTGAACTAGTAGGTCTCCGAGAAGAGGGAGCTTCCATGGATCCCCGTCAAGAAGCCGCACCAGGTCGGCATACCAAGGACGCCTGGGCCAGTCTGGAGCCACCAACAGAACCCTGCCATGGTGCGCTTCGATGCGTTGGACCACCCTGCCGATCAACGCCCACGGAGGAAACACATACAGGAGGCCGGACTCTGGCCACGGTTGGATGAGAGGGTCGATTCCTTCGGACATGCGTTCTCTCCGCCTGCTGAAAAACCGACCGGTCTTCGCCGACTGGAAGGTCGCCATGAGATCCATGATCGGAGGTCCCCACCGACGAACTATTTGTGCATAAATCTGCGGATGCAACTCCCACTCTCCGGCATCCACCCGGACTCTGCTGAGAAAATCTGCCATCACATTGTCCTTTCCGGCGATATGCGCAGCTGAAATGGCCATAAGGCGTATTTCCACCCATTCGAAGAGGTCCTGTGCCTCCTCCTCCATGGCTACGCTTCCTGTGCCGCCTTGTCGATTGATGTACGCCACCGCAGTCGCATTGTCCGACAGAACTCGCACTGCTCGATGTAACACCATTGACTCGAAGGCTCGCAGCGCTAGCCCCACCGCGCGCAACTCGAGCCGGTTGATCGACCACTGGAGCTCCTGTGCCGACCAAGTTCCCTGAGTGTAACGACCCTGACAGTGGGCTCCCCAGCCCGCTAGACTTGCATCGGTTATGACCGGTAACCAAGTTGGCTGTTCCAGAGGCAGTCCCACCTGAAGGGACCGTGGGCAAAGCCACCACTGCAACGCCCGATGCACCCGTCTCGGGCAGGGCAACCTGCGACTTAGCAAGTCCGTCTGATTTGACCAGCGACGCAAGAGAGCTCTCTGTAGCGGACGCATATGAAACCTGGCCCAAGGAACTACATCTATTGTTGCCGCCATGATGCCAAGCAGACAGAGATACCACCATGCCAACGGAGCGGGAATCGCCAAGAAAGTCTGAACCAGACGTCGCAAGGCTTGTGCGCGGCGACTCGGTAAAGATACCAAACCTCTGTTCGTGTCGAAACAAACCCCGAGATATTCGAGCATTTGAGAAGGCTCCAGATGACTCTTTTTTGCATTGACCACCCATCCTAAGTTCTGCAAAAAACGTACGACCTTGGCCATCGCCTGTAAGCTCTCCGTAGCGGACTTCGCTCGAATCAACCAGTCGTCGAGATATGGGTGGACCAGAATACCGTCCTTTCGCAGCGCCGCTGCCACCACCACCATGACTTTGGTGAAGGTGCGAGGAGCTGTTGCAAGGCCGAACGGTAATGCTTGAAACTGATAGTGGCCCCAAGGGAAAGCGAACCGAAGAAACTTCTGATGAACCAGTCTTATAGGAATATATAGGTAGGCCTCCGCCAGGTCCAGCGAAGTCAAAAACTCCCCTTGTCGCACTGCCACTATGACGGACCTTAGAGTTTCCATCCGAAAGTGCGGAACTCAGAGACAACGATTCACCCCCTTGAGATCTAAGATAGGACGGAGAGAGCCGTCTTTCTTGGGCACCACGAAATAAATGGAGTAACGACCTACCCCACGCTCGGGATCTGGAACAGGAATAACTGCCCCCAAGTCCAGGAGCCGGTCCAACGTAGAGCGAATGGCCCGTACCTTTAACGGACCCCTGCTGGGCGACAGAACGAAGGAGTCTCGGGGCGGAAAGGCAAACTCCAGTGCATAACCATCTCTGACTATCTCCAGCACCCACTGATTGGATGTTATTTGGACCCAAGAAGGAAAAAAGTCCCGAAGACGACCCCCGATGACTTGATGTCCCTCCAGGGCCCGCCTCACTTCATTGTGGTTTGCGATTAAAGGAAGGGGAGGAAGAGGAGGCTGTAGCTGAGAAGCCTCGACCCGCCCCTCGGAAACCTCGAAAATTATGTGAACGTGATCCGAACCTGCCCTTCTGAGAACTCCAAAGGCGGGAAGAGCGGAACCTTCTAAAGTCTCTGAATTGACCCCAAGAAGCTGGCAAACCTCTACCTAACTTAGGTTTATCTTCCGGTAGTCTTCCACCTTTAGACTCCCCAAGGTCTTTCACCAATTTATCGAGATCGTCCCCAAACAATAAGCGGCCCTTGAATGGCAGCTTTTTGAGACGAGACTTGGACGAGCCGTCAGCTGCCCAATTCCGCAGCCAGATGGATCTCCGCACCGCTACCAGGGAAGCCATACTGTTAGCTAAGGATCTGATCAAATCATAATGGACATCAGCTAAATAAGCAGACCCCGACTCCAATCGCGTCACTTCGAGTAAAGCTTGCTGATTGAGAAGAGAATTCTGACGCAAATGCTGAGCCCACCGTAAACAAGCTCTAGCTATCCACGCCCCACAGATAGATGCTTGCAACAAGGCATTGGTCTCAAAAGCCTGTCTCAAAAGACCATCCACCTTCCTGTACTGAGTATCTTTTAAGGCGGCACTTCCCTCAATCGGGATTGTGGTCTTCTTGGTTACTGCCGACACTGCCGCGTCTACCCGAGGAGACTTGAACTTATCCTTGTCCTTGTCCGCTAACGGATACAGACGGTTCATTGTCCGAATACCTTTCAAACCCGACTCAGGCTGATCCCACTCAGTTTGAATCATTTGATCCACCACTCTATGTAGTGGAAACACCACCTGAGATTGTCGAACCGCCTGAATGAGAGGATCCTCTAAAGCTTTCTCTTCCACCGACTGCGCCGAGGCGAGATTGAGGGTTTGCAGGGCTTCCGTAATCAAGGGAACCAGCTCTTCCTTCCGGAACACCCGAATAATCCGAGCCTGATCCTCAGGCTCAGGAATTTCTCCTTCCTCTAAGTCGTCAAGCATGTCCTCTGCGTCCACTGCCGCTTCAGACTCGTGCCACTGCAGCTCCTCTGGTTCTAAGTCCAGGGACCGCAATCTTTTAGGTGGCCGGGGCGCCATCCGACCGGACTCCTCCGCTGTGGGTAGCGGCAGAGGCAAAGAAGCGGAGAAAGTTTCTGGTAACTTACCCAAGCGCCCCAGTTGGAAAGCCTGATGCATAATCAGTACGAAATCAGGGGAAAAATCTGCCAAAGAAGAAGAAGACTCTGCCCCTTCTACTGGCAGCGCAGAACCCAGCCCCTTTGAAGAGCCAGGATCTGGGGACACGAGATTACCCGGAGAAGGAGTCCCCTCAGCAGACGAAAAAGGGACTACAGGATCTGCCAGCGCCTGGCCTTCCACATGCTGTTCTGTGTGGGAGGCCACCGCAGCACAGCCCTTAACAAACTCCTGACTCGGCAGCTATGCTCTTACGAGACCCGCAGATCACGCATTGCGGTCTCGACGCCATAACTGTGAATGAAAAACGCTAGGGAATTAAAATTGCAGAGATTGGAAATACTAAAGCCTCTATACCAAAACTAGAAATCCTCTCTTCCCCGTATGGTGTTTGGTTTTTTTTTGTTTTTTTTTTAAACTCGAGTGAAAAAAGGGCCAAAAAGTAAAAAGATAAAGACAGGGTCTCCAAAAAACACTAAAAACCCCAAAGGCCAGAGATCTGCGGGCTACTGCAGTGCCGGGACCTTAAAAGAAAAGAAGCCGAAAATGGCCGCCGTGACCGGCGAAACAAAGAAAATAAGGGCGCCAAAACAAAAAACTGCACGACGCGAGTGAAAAAAACAAAATAAAACTACGGGGACATTCGGAAAAGGGAGGCACTTACCCCAGCACAATGTAAAACTTAGAGAAACAGCGAAGCCGCTCGAACCTGAGCGGTGCTGAATTGACAACCCGGCAGTCAAAAGACCGTCGGAAAACTGAGCCCTCAGAGTTGAAGTTCGCCGTCAGATTTTAAACTCCGCTTCCAGCACCTGCAGGCACGGAAGAGCAAGGAGCTGCTGTGAGTGCCCGATCTGTTCCCCGTACTGTCCAGGGGGATCGATCGAGAAATGCTGCCTCAGTAAGCACCGCAAAGGGGGAGGAAGGGCAGTACAGCTCAGCTCTGCATTTTCTTTTTTTAAAGCGATATCTACATAAAAACAAAATAAATGGAAAGAAGCAAAACAAAACAAAGGATTCCCCAAAGGAAAGGAAATGTAGCTAGCGTTGCTAAGAAAAGCCCTAAGTGAGCCCAGAACCAGGCTCACACGTCCTCCTGCTGCAAGGAGACTGGACACACTGGGGGCCTGATGGGAGCTCCAGCAGCATACATTCCATGGTTTAAAGAATTTGATTGGTCCAGTCTCCTGGCTGCAGGAAGAGGTGCACTACCCGGATGTGGAGGACTAAACTGGAGGACCGCTCAGGAAAAGGCAGATCGTGGCCCTTCGGATCAGGAGCAGAGAGTCATCTCACAGTGATGGGAAAACGGGAAAAAAAAGATCTTTCCATCTTGTCTATGGTGAAGTCATTTAAAGTAGAAGGTCCCTTTGATAAACCTCTGGTAAGGAGGAATACTACAGACAAAGTTCTTCCCTCCACCCCCCCCTTAGTGTCTATGAGTACTGACTCTCCTTCTAGCTTGTCTCCTGTTGGGGAATAACCAAAACTCTTTGGCCTGTTTTCGCTGGGTTAATGGACAGGGAGATTTCTCCTGCTATGGAGTCCTCTCCTAATCCACTATCGGTGCCTGTTCAGCCATCAGTCTCTACAGAGTCCGGAGCTCAAGTGTTGGCTTCATTGCCTAAAGTTCTGCAGATACTGCCGCTTCTTAGTGGCTTGACAGAAGACTCTCCCACCAAGAAGATAGCTCTCTGAAGGACATCTAGACTGTTTTATTCTGAACTAAGGCTGTCTTGACCGGCACTTTGAGACAGTTGGAGGACTTTACTAAGGACTCTGTGGTTAAATTTACTGAGCATGATAACAAGTTCGAAAGTGTAATGATGCGTTTGGATAAACTTGAGACTTAGCTTAACATGATCCAAACTGTCTCTTCAGCTTCCATTAAGGATAGTCTTTATTGCACCGTCAGTTTGAGGTTCTTGAAAATATTTCTAGATTTATTTATACATTTTTTCTAAACCGCCACTTCCAGAGATCAGTGGCGGTTTACAGGTAACAAAAACATTAATAATAGTGTGGCAGACTATTATTATTTACAGAGAATAATTGAAGAACATTTTTAACATATAACTCTTAACATCAAAACAGGAGGAACTAGGTACTCAATAATATGCAGTTTCATATGACTGATTACAACAATATTAAAAAGGGTAACTATTTACATTAGTGATATCAAATGTCTTCAAGAGTTAGTTGAGCTGGGTAGGTATTATGACTGAGTGAGAAGGGGGCGAGTGCCTTGACTAGGTAGGGTCGCAGTATAATTGTTGTTCAGTGCTGTTCTGAACATTATCAAGTTGAAGGTTGTGATAGTGCAGAGTAAATAGATGGGTTTTTAGGTCTTTTCTAAATGATTGAAGGTTTTTGAGTTCTCTAAGTTCAATTGGGAGGTTGTTCCATAATGTAGATCTAAGAATTTAAGGTGTCTGAATTTTCCTATTGCCCACTATCTTTCTCCTCTGATTTTATTCCACAGGTATTTGAAAGAAGTTTGTTATTTGCTAATCCAGATGACTTCAGATTGTTAACATCTATTATTTGTCTTGGGGTAAAAGGATTACTAAGGAACCTGAGGGGAAATTGGATTAGATAGTGTCACCTGACAGTTTAGATTTGTCAGCGTTTTTGGAGTCATCCTCAGAAACTATTCCATCTAGAGCCACTTTGTTGGTCACATTTGTTTCTGAGATTGATAAAAACTCTGTATTAAAGTCATATTTCTCCAAGAAAGATTTTCTATTTTGTGGCCAGAAAATTACAGTTTTACCTGATGTTTCTCAGCCCATTCAATTGCATTGTAAGACTTTCTTGGAGCTGAAGCCTCGTACTTTGACTCTGCGAGCCACCTTTTTCCTAGAATTCCCCTGTAAGTGTCTGGTGGTTCATCAGGGGAAACACTGTTTTCTGGATCCGCCTCAACTTGAAGATTTTCTTAAGACCCATAGCCCTCAATTATGTAATTTGGCGGTTATGTAATTTCAGTTTAGTTGTTGCTGGATTTACCTGCTTCTTAAATTTAATATTGATTATTGTATTCTTGAATATGCTCTCTTTCCCCTTTGATGTGTACTTGATGACTGTCAATTGTTGGCTTTTGATTTTCTTAAATTAGGGAATTTATTTTACTTTTTTCTTTCATTCTGTAATTATGCTTTGCTTTGTTACATAGTAAAACCACTCTAAATAAAAACAAAATCTAATCTGCGCCAAGGGAATTGCTTGCCAGTAATCTGTCCCTGCATCCTTCCCAAACCCTTAAAGTGCACCTCAATCTGTCTCCCCATGCCCCTACATAGCAGTAGCCAAATGAAGGATGATAAAGGTATATCCCCACAGGGTCGCCTGCTCTAGACGTATTCATTGTTTATGCACTTCATGATACTACACAGAGCTTGCAACATTTCTGCCCAATAATAGTTTTTAAATAAGAAATACCGAAACCTCCCCTTTGTTTTCTATGATAGAGGACCTACCTGCTCACCCGAAGAGACCCATGTTGCCAAATAAACACAAACTCATTCGCTTTACTCTGCACCTGTCTCAAGTACATATCTGGAACCTGAACTGGTATCATTTGACATCAAGTAAGAAAGCAGAGCAACAAAGCCATCTTTTTTTTTTTTAATTTTTCACTTTTCTTTAATTTTTTTATTTTTGTCAAAGGGAAATACTTACAGTGGTGTACATCATCCCAATATAAAAACCATTTTCATCTCACACAGAATTTTCTTCATTCCACAGAGTATTTTACCATTGCCCCTTATTCTTTCCTGTGACACTTTTTTTTTAAAATTTTTTAATTCCCCCTATTTATACCAAACCCTCGCCCTCCCCACCCACCCCACCCCCCTACAGACACTGTTTAACATATAATTACAATCAATCATTACTCCTCTTGCTTCATCTTCCATCATTAAACCGTAAGCAACCAGGCAGAATATTTAGACCATATCCTCTCAAACTGCATCACTCTCTCGTTTCAGGGCTGTCAACTTACTCATCAAATATATATGGTGCAGTCCTCTTTCCCAGTCACCCAGCAGCGGCGAGCCATTTTGCCTCCATCTGAGCCGCCATACAGCCCAAATTAATGAAATTGCTCTCTTCTTTTTTCATTCCCTTTCTATGGATCCCCAATATCGCCACCCCTGGGTGTACTCCCACAGGCTTCCCCATCATGATAGCCCAAGTCTGGAATACGTCTCTCCAATACGCCTGTATTTTTGGACATAGTCACCATATATGGAGAAAAGTTACTCGACCCCCGCACTCCCGCCAACAGAAACCGCTTGTCTCCTCATACATTTTTTGAATTACATCTGCCGTCACATACCACGATACATGATCTTATAGTTATGTTCTATTAAATTGCTAGCTAATAGACCCTTATACCTCTGAGTATAGATCCCATTCCAGGTTTGCTCCAACATAACCAGCCCCAGATCTGCTTCCCATTTCTTTTGGAATAATTCTTTTTCATTCTTCGACGTGACCATGATTTCATATAACTGTGTGATGCTGCCCTTTATCTTATCTTTCAGGAACAGCTGTTCGATTGGAGCAATTTCCTCAATCAAACCCGGGATGATTCTCTTTTGGATATAGTTAACCACTTGTACATAATTGTAATAATCTGAATTCTTCAATGCAAATACTTCCTTAATTTTTTCAAATGGTCTAACTTTACGCCCTTCCAGGAACTGACCCACACAACATAGATTACTTCTAGACCATCTCTCTGCAAACATCTCTCTTCATCGCCGGGGGGAATTCACAATTGCCCCTTAGGGGGACACCTGTAGTCACACATCTCTCACCCAACCACTTCGTCCGCAACTGGAACCATAATTGTAGTGTTACTTGCACGAATGGGTTGTCACACTTTGTCACCAGCTTCTGTCCCTGGGGAATCCACAGTGCCTCTCTCAATGAAGGTACTCCCAATGCCCTCCTTTCCATCTGAACCCAATCTTGCATGTCATGTAGTTCCCATTCCAAAACCGCCCTTAACTTCGCAGCACTAAAATATTTTCCCAAGTCAGGTATCACCATGTCTCCTTTTGTTTTATTCTTTATCAAAATATGTTTGGGGACTCGCGCTCTTTTACATCCCCAGATAAACTTCCCCCTGGTACAGCCCCCGGCAACGTGCTAAACAAGAAGAGCAGTTTAGGTAATAACATCATTTTTACTGCTGCTTTTCTCCCTGACCAGGTCAATTTCAACCCTCCAGCTCTCTTCTTATCTTACCCTCTAGAGGAATATAGTTTGTTCCAAACAGGTCTGAAATCAGTGTTGTTACTTGTACACCCAAATAGCGAATACTTCTCTTAGCCCACTTAAAGGGGTACAATTTCTTCAATTTTCCGCTTATTCTATCTGGGATGGATACATTTAAGATCTCAGATTTGGCTGCATTCATTTTAAACCCAGACACTTTCCCAAAACTTTCCAGCTCCCTCATCATAGCGCTCTGGGGATGTAATGATAAACAATAAATCATCAGCAAACAGACACCTTTCTCTCCCCCTTTTCCCATTTTAACCCCTGAATCACCCCCGAGTCTCTTACTCTTAGGGCTAAGGGCTCCATCGTTAACACAAACAATAAAAGAGACAACGGGCAGACCTGCCTAGTCCCCCGCCTAAGTTCAAAGGCCCCCGTATATTCCCCATTAATCAACAGTGCGGCCTGAGGATTCTTATACAAGGCACTCACCCATTCCAAATATCTACCTTCAACCCCACTTTCCCAAGGGTCTGAGTCAAAAATGGCCAGGATACCCTATCAAATGCCTTCTCGGCACCTATTGCCAACAACAGTTCTTCATTCCTACTCTTACCATTCCATACAACATTAAGGATCTTCCTTAAATTATCTGATGCTTGTCTCCAGGGTATGAACCCAGATTGATCCATATGAATTAACTGGGGCATATATGAAATTAATCTATTGGCCAGTACTCTAGAAAACATTTTCAAATCAGATCCCAGTAAAGAGATTGGTCTATAAGATCCACATTGGTAAGGGTCTTTCCCCTCTTTAGGTATTAGAGTGATACCCGCCATCCTCATTGTCGGGGGTAAGGATTCTTCTCTCCCCACTAGATTATATAAACGAGCTAAGGGTCCAGCCAAAATCAGTGTAAACACTTTGTAGAATCTATTGGGGAATCCATCCCTTCCCGGGACCTTATGTAATGGCAGCTCCTTGATTACCCCCAGTACTTCCTGGTCAGTAATAGGCCTAGACATAGTTAATCTCTTCTGTTCTCCAATTTTAGGCAATTGTATTCCCTCTAAGTATTTTTGTATCTTATCATGAGTTACTGCCTCTTCTGGTGTATACAGTTCCCTATAGAACTCCACAAACCTCGCCTTAATCTCTTCTCTTTGCCTCAGCTCCTACCCATACCTATGTCTTATTTTTGTAAATACTATTTCTCACCTGCATTTTTTTTCAGCTGATATGCTAATAATCTGCTTGGTTTGTTTCCATACTCAAAATGCATTTGCAGGAGCTTCTCCTGCACAAACTTAATTTCACCTACTTCCATTTCATTCAGCTGTTTAATGCTTGATAATTTTTTATTATCTTCTTTATTTAACTGGCCCTGTTTTCATCGTTTCTCCAGTATTCTCATATTTTCCCTCAATACTTCTTTTTTCGCATCTTTCTTTTTTTACTTGAGACCCTAATGCTATAAATGTCCCTCTGACCACCACTTTTAAACAGTCCCATGCTACACCCATTGAGCATTGCCCGTTATTACCCTGTTTTTGTACGCTGTATAAAGCACAGTTACTTACCTGCAACAGGTGATCTCTGGGAACAGCAGGAATAAGTCTTCACATATGGGTATCGTCGGTACCGACGGAGCCTGCGCAGGAACGCTCCCCAGTGTCCAATAAGAAAGCTTTTGGGAGCATCCCACAGCGCCTGCGTGCTGCCTTCCCGCCTTTCCCAACCGCCTCTCTCCAGTTCGAGTTTTAAAGCTGAGACAAAGAGAGAGAGGGAAGGATAGATAGATAGAGAGATACAACTCCTAGGGGAGGTGGGTGGGTTGTGAAGACTTATTCTTGCTGTTCCCAGAGATCATCTGTTACAGGTAAGTAACTGTGCTATCTCCAGGAACAAGAAGGAATGAGTCTTCACATATGGGGACTCCCTAGCTGCAGATGCCAGGGAGAGACCCCAGAGTTGTGTGTCCTTGAAAAGGGCTCCACCTCCCCCCATGGATCTCTGGCATCCAACCAGGGTAGGTGGGTAGGAGTTGATTAGGAATGGAACAGGTGTTTGAGAAAAGCCTGACCAAACGAGGCATCCTGGCGGGAGACCTTGTCCAAACAGTAATGGGCTGTGAAGGTATGAACCGAGGCCCAGGTGGCCGCTCGACAGATTTGGTCGATGGACACAGAGTTTAGATGAGCCATTGAGGCTGCCATGGCCCTCATATTGTGAGCTGTGACATGGCCTTCCAGAGAAAGGTTCCTACTCTGGTAGGCGAAAGAAATACACTGAGCAATCCAGTTGGACAGTGTTCTCTTAGAAACTGGAAGTCCTAAATGGGAAGGATCAGAAGCAACAAAGAGTTGAGAAGACTTTCTATGTTGCTGTGTTCTTTGTAAGTAAAAAGCGAGAGCTCTTTTACAATCCAAAGTATGAAGATTCCTCTCTGCACTTGATGCATGAGGTCCTGGAAAAAAGACAGGTAAGTATGCCTCTTGATTCAGATGAAAAGGCAAGACCACTTTGGGCATAAAGTGTGGATTGGTCCTGAGGACTACCTTATCATGATGGAACCTTGTATAAGGAGGATTAGCCACCAAGGCTTGCAATTCACTGATGCGACGTGCTGAGGTGACTGCAATGAGAAAGATAACCTTCCAAGAAAGAAATTTCAAGGAGGTGGTGGCTAAAGGTTCAAAGGGTGGCTTCATAAGCTGGCCAAGAACCAGATTTAAGTCCCATGCCACTGGAGGTGGTCTAATGGGAGGTTTAGTTAAAAGAAGGCCTCTCATGAATCTTGCTATAAGAGGATGAGAGGAAATAGGCTGTCCATTGAGAGGCTTGAGGGACGCTGCAATAGCACTCAAATGGACTCTTACTGAATTTGTTTTAAGGCCTGCATGGGATAGATGCAGAAGATACTCTAGTAACGAATTCAGAGGTATTGAAAGAGGGTTAAGACCCTTCTCTGAACACCAAATGGTAAATCTTTTCCATTTGAAAGCATAAGAACGCCTAGTGGAAGGCTTTCTAGAAGCATGAAGAATATCTCTGACTTGCTGAGAGAGATGAAAAACTTGAAGGTCTAGGCCTTCAGCAACCAGGCCCTGAGATGGAGAGACTGGGGGTTTGGGTGCCACAACCTTCCGTCTTCCTGGGATAGAAGATCTGGTGCAGAGCCCAATTCCAGGGAGGGAGCTTGAGAGAGATGCAGAAGTAGAGGGTACCACACTTGGCGTGGCCAATGTGGTGCTATGAGGATCATGGAACCTCGGTCTCTCTGAAGCTTGAAAAGTGTTTTGGGAATTAGGGGAATGGGTGGAAAGGCATAAAGGAAGTCTTGACCCCAGTGAAGAAGGAAGGCATCCTTGGCCTGAACTCCCTGACACGGAATTCTGGAACAGAACCGGGGAAGTTTGGCATTCCACGGACTTGCAAAGAGGTCTGTGTCCGGGGTTATTTATTTTATTACAGGCTCTTATATACCGCTCTATTCAGCATCAGCGCGGTTCACAATATAACAACAGACCAGAACAACAAAACTGTTTGGTTTTACAGAGAACAAGGTCAGAGAACTTGGATAAAACATGGGACGTCATTACTGCAACTATTTACATGAGTATTTACAAGTATACATAACAGGATTTGTTCTTAGTTTGGGTAGTGATCGAGATTGGTTAGCTGGTCAAGTAATAATGGGGGAAAAGGTGGGATTTGAGTGCCTTTCTGAAAAGGGATAGATCAGTGATAGCCCGAATCTCTGGAGGTAGGGCGTTCCAGCACTTAGGGGCATATAATCTGAAGGCCCTGTTAGATGTCACTGATAGGCATTTTGTCGCTGCTTTAGGGATAATTAGAACATTTGTTGATATCGTTCTCCTGGATCTGTTGGGTGGAACGGCCTGAATGAGGTCTATTAGAGAGGAGGAGGTGATGCTTTTAGTGGCTTTGAAGGTTAGTAATAATGTTTTGAACAATATTCTGCCATGTATGGGGAGCCAGTGGAGTTGCTCTAGGATGGGTGTTACATGGTCCCTTCTTGATGCTCCGTAGAGGACTCTAGCAGCGGTATTCATGGCGAGTTGCAAAGGGTTTAATGTGGAGTGTGGGAGTGTGGTTCCCCAAATTCGAAAAATCCTGGCTACCTGGTCCATGTGGAGGGACCACTCGTGTGGAAGCAGAACTCGACTGAGTCTGTCTGCCCAAGAGTTTTGAACGCCTGGAAGATATACTGCCATAAGATGAATCTGATGCTCTCTGGCGAAGGCCCACAGTCGCAAAGCTTCGTTGCAAAGCGACAGAGAGACAGTCCCTCCCTGCTTGTTCACATAGAACATGGCTACTTGGTTGTCCGTGTGGATGAGGACTGTCCTGTAGCTGAGCAGGGAGTGGAACACTCTGAGGGCTAAGGAAATTGCTCTGAGTTCCAAGAGATTGATGTGTAGAGAAGTCTCCTGAGGAGACCAGATGCCCTGGGTGGAGAGATCTGGAAGATGAGCTCCCCAACCCATTGGAGAGGCATCTGTTGTAAGGGTTGCTTGGAAAAGTGACTCCTGAAAAGGGGACCCCAGCAACAGGTTTTGAGAGGACTTCTACCACTGGAGAGACCAAAAAAGGCGACTGGAGTTTGCTATTTTGTCTGACAGGCGCCTGAGTCCATTGGGTGGACAAAGTCCATTGAGCTGCCCTCATGTGAAGGCGAGCATATGGAACCACATGCACGGTGGATGCCATGTGGCCTAAGAGTTGTAACATTTCCCGAGCAGTTAAATGGGACTTTAACTGTATTTGGGAGGCTAACTGCACCAAGCGTAGGCAACGAGCCTGAGGAAGATAGGCCCTTGCAGTTGTGGTATCCAGGACAGCCCCTATAAACTCCAGAGATTGAGTAGGGGTGAGATTGGATTTTGGGATGTTTATTACCAGTCCCAAATACTGAAGGACACGCATTGTGCAGGTTAGAAAAGTCTTGGCCTCTGACTGAGAGGGAGCTCGAATGAGCCAGTCGTCCAGATATGGGAAAACGAATATTCCCAGGGTGCGTAGAAATGCAGCTGCTACTGCCATGCATTTCGTGAACACCCTTGGTGCGGAGGCCAGACCGAAAGGAAGCACCCTGTATTGGTAGTGCTTTTCTCCAAAAAGGAACCGAAGGAACCTTCTGTGTGTTGGATGGATGAGGACATGGGTGTACGCATCCTTGAGATCTAGAGAACAAAGCCAATCCTGACTCTGAAGGTATGGAAGCAGAGCACCGAGAGAAATCATCTTGAATTTCTCCTTGAATGGAAATTTGTTCAGTTCTCTGAGATCTAAGATGGGTCTGTAGCCCCCTGTTTTCTTTGGAATAAGAAAATGAGGGGAGTAGAACCCTGTGCCTTGCTGAAGAAGAGGTACTTCTTCTATTGCCCCTTGGGCAAGAAGGGTGGCAATCTCCTGACCCAGAAGGTCGAGGAGAGATGTTGGAGAATTGAACTGTTTCACTATGGTGTGAGGGGGAAGGCTTAAGAAATGAAGCTTGTACCCTTCCCTTATGATAGAGAGTGTCCATTGCTCTGCTGTGATTTGTTCCCATCTGGGAGCAAAGTAAGTCGACCTTCCTGGAATGGTAAGGGGCTCTGGTTCTTCTAGAGCCAGAAAGGCTAAGTTCTCTAGCTGCAAGTCAAAGGCCCTGAGGAGGCTGAGGCTGCTGGGTCATGGCAAGCCTAGCAGCCTTTGATTTGGCCTGTTTAGGTGGTTGCTGACGCTTTGCAGCAAAATGACCTGCAGAAGATGCCTGCTGACTATAAGCAGGATAGTATCTTCCCTTTTTAGAAAAAGATGTCTTTTTGAACAATCTTTTCTTAACAGGAACAGAGGTAGACTTTGAAAGTCGATCCAAAGCAGAGTTTTCAGCATCCATCTGATTGGTCTTTGCTTGCCAATCCTTACCAAAAAGGTTTTCACCTGTACAAGGGATATTCCCTAATTCATCTTGTACCCAGAGCTCCAAATCAGAAGCTTGTAACCAAGCAATTCTGCGTGCCCCTATAGCAATAGCCGAAGCTCTGCTTACACACTTAAGAGTCAAAGGCTGCACGTTTGGAAAATTTGGAGGCATCTTGGGCATGTTTGAGCCAACTGAGAAACTCCTGCCTTTTATCCTCTGAAATAAAAGGGGTTAAAGTCTGCAGATGATCTGTGACTTCTTTTAGAAACATCCCTATATAGAGACTATAGGAGTTGATCCTGGCAGCTAGCATAGAAGCTTGGAAAACCCTTCGGCCAAAAGCATCTAGGGTCCTGCATTCACGCCCTGGAGGATTAGATGAGTGTCTCTTTGCACTCTTTATTTTTCTCATGGCAGACTCTACCACAATAGAGTGGTGAGGAAGCTGAGTTTTGTGGAAGCCAGGACAAGGAAGGACACGATACATGGTGTCTAGCCTGCGAAAATGAGGAGAGGTGGTAAGAGGTGTCTCCCACATCCTCAACATGAGATCATACAGAATCTCATGGATAGGTAAAGTAGCTGCCTCTTTAGGAGTTTTAGGAAATTGTAAAATATCTAACTCCTTGGCTCTGGGTTCTGACTCAGGGGCCACTGTGATGGAGAGGCCCCTAGCCACTTCCCTAATGAAGTCTTGAAAAGACAAGTCTTCTGGAGGAGACATTCTTCGTTTAGGAGAAGGCGGCTCCTGAGGAAGAAGTATCGAGGCCTCGACAGAACCCTCAGAGTCATCTGAGTCTTCAGAGGAATCGAAGTATCGCCTGTCCGGATGCTCCTGTAGAGCCCGATAGCCGTACCGAGTAGGATCGGTATCGGGAGTAACCGGTACCGGTTCGGTACCGATGGGCATCATAGGACAGGGTACCGTTGCAGTCGACACCGAAGCCGATGCCGATGCAATTGGTACCGGTACCGGCACCGGGAGTGATGCCGGTGTCGGAGCCGGTACCGACAACGGGGATTGTTGCGGTACCGGAGGCGTCGCAGCCTGTATGAATGCCGAGAGGGTGCGCTGCATGGCCAGAATCTTCTGATCCATCGATGCCACCAATGTCTGGATGTCGGTACCAGTGGGAGCCACCGGTACCCCAGAACACGGCAACAGGTGATCTGTCGAGGCCGAGCCATCGATGTCAACCTGTGACCCCATAGATAACGCTTTGGAAGCCGGAGCTTCCCGCTGGGGTAATTTTGCCGGTGCGGAATCGTCGAGGCCAAGCCCGGAGGCATCTCGATGCTTGGAGAGAGATCTACCCTTCGAGGACCGGCTAGATTTATGCTTGGTTACCTGAGATCCATGGGAGGAAGAAGAAGCCCTGGAAGACGTCGATGCCACCGAAGCTGCATCAGAGGGAAACAGGGTACTGAGCTTGGCTGCTCGGTTCTGCCGACCTCTTTTAGACATCATGGTACAGGACATACAATCTGTGATGGAATGGTCAGGCCCCAAACATTTTAGACACCAGTCATGGGTGTCGGTGACAGAAATAGTACCGCCACATTTTGTGCACTTTTTGAATCCGGAGGCGGGCTTCTCCATGAGGAAAAAAATTTTTAGGCCTAAGGCCCAAAAACTGAAAATGCACAGTGAAGAAAAGATAATTGTTTTTTTTTTGAAAGAAAGAAAAGAAAAGACCGGCGGTACCGGTCTGACGTCGAAGAAGGCAGACGCGATGCAAAAGAATTAAGAAAAAATAAAGAACTTCTTCTGCGGTGACAGGAACACGACCTGCTGGCTCCGCGGAAAAGAAGAACTGGAGAGAGGCGGTTGGGAAAGGCGGGAAGGCAGCACGCAGGCGCTGTGGGATGCTCCCAAAAGCTTTCTTATTGGACGCTGGGGAGCGTTCCCGCGCAGGCTCCGTCGGTAACGACGATACCCATATGTGAAGACTCATTCCTGCTTGTTCCTGGAGATAGTTCTTACCACTGTTCCATGTAACTATTTTAGTTAACCTGTTATGATGTAAATCACCCCTGATCTTTGGAAGGAGCGGTATAAAAATATACGCAAATAAATAAATAAAATAAATATTCCAAAATGGTATTTGAGTTCTGTTGCACAGCGCCTGGTGTGTTAACCACCCTCTAAAATCCCCCATACAGGTGCATGATCAGATCAGGAGCTTTCACCAATATTACTTCCCACCACCCAGGTCATCAGATCCTTATGTACCAGCAGCATATCAACCCTACTATAGAACCCATGCACCGAGGAATAAAACATGTAATCCTTCTTCCTCCCATGCATATCCCTCCAAGCGTCAATCAAACCCAAATCCCTCATAAATGTTTTTCATTTTTTTCCTCTGCCGTGCTAACCCTGCCACCTGTCCCCTTGAGGAGTCTAATTCGGGGTTGATTGTTAAAGTCCCCCCCCCCCCCAACAATCAAATGCCCTTCATTAAAGTTAATTAGGATGGATCTCAACTCTTCATAAAAATCACCTTGTGCATAATTAGGGCCGTACACATTCACTATTGTATATACCTGCTCCGGCATCTTAATTTTTAACAGGTATCTGCCACCCTTATCTTTTTTTACTTCCAGACATTGGCACTGAATTCTCGCATGTATTAATATTCCAACCCCTCCTTTCTTCTTTTCCTGGAGGTTAGATGAAAACCATTGGTTTGGAAATTTTTTATTCACCATTTTAAAGCAAAAATATAATCGGAATCCCCTACAATTCCACAATTTCAGATGGAGTGTAGATACAAGAATAAGAAAAATATTGCTGAAATAACTCAAAAAGGGGGGAAAAAAATCAGGCGATGTAGACCTGGCCCAACAATACACCTAATGTGTGGACTTAGGGCATCTCTTCATGGGAAACAGGAGGTTTTACCAGCTTAGAATTTACAAAAGCAGCCAAATCATTCAGCTGAAAAAAACATACTTGATAAAATTATAATACACTAAACATTTACAAGGAAACTTCAAATAGAATGAGGCACCAAGCGGCAGCATTCCAGGTCTTAACACCACCAAGAACTGACATTGTCTCTTCTGAGTCTCCCTTGGTAGATCAGGGACAATTGATATAGAGAAGCCACATAACAATACAGCTTTCTTATTGAGGAACAATTCAAGAATCCAGTCATAGGTCACTCCCCCCTGCTCCTTACTTACGCTAACCCCTGCCTTCCCTATCCTATATAGTCTATTGCAAATCTATAGATCTTATCAAGAAACAGATTGAGCCTTACTCGCTAAACAATTCAAGCTACTAAACAATTCCCTTTCTCTGCACACTCACCTTTCCATATCGAAAATGAACACTATTATGAAAATAATATGCTGCTACCTCATCACTTCAACCCTAGCTCCAAGCTCCTACACCTTACAGACACACCAAACACCCATAATTATACACCCCTCCCAGTTTGCTCAGACCCATTTTCGCTACAATCTAATACTTGCCAGAAACAAGCAGTCCTACAATGCCCACTCCCAGAAACTCAGGCAACACCGTAGATAAGTCCATATCCCAATTACCCCCTCCAGCACATCACAGAATACCACCTCCTACCTTCAGGGCATTATGATAAACGCACATTCCATATGCAACAAACCACCAGTAATCTGAGACCTGATAATTGATGAGTCCCCTGATTTCCTGTGTATCACAGAAACCTGGCTCACAGACAATGACTCTGTCATAATAAACCAGCTACACAAAGATGGACATACAATATTTAACTGCCCGAGAGACACTAAGAGAGGAGGTGGAGTCCTTATCATGACCAAAACCAGCCTCAAAATGACCATAAGCATTTGCACAGACAATGTAGACTTAATTAAAAATGAAAACAGATACACTGCAATCTGTCTCCTTTATCGTCCTCCTAACAACATTCACCTAAATCTGACCATCATATTTGAATCAGCCTATGTCTCCCCAATAAAAAAAACACACATCATACTGGGAGATTTCAATCTAGCATCTTTCCGCCACACCAATCTGCAGACTTCCTGGACTTAATGGATGATCTAGATTTCATTCAGATAAAGCACAGTTACTTACCTGTAACAGGTGATCTCTGGGAACAGCAGGAATTAGTCCTCACATATGGGTACGTCGGTACCGACGGAGCCTGCGCGGGAATGCTCCCCAGCTTCCCAGAATGAAAGCTTTTGGGGCATCCCACAGCGCATGTGCGCTGCCTTCCCGCCTTTCCTACCAACTCTCCTCAGTTCAAGTTTAAAGCTGAGACAATAGAGAGAGAGAGGAAAGGAAAGACAAAGAGAGATACAACTCCTAGGGGAGGTGGGAGGGTTGTGAGGACTAATTCCTGCTGTTCCCAGAGATCACCTGTTACAGGTAAGTAACTGTGCTATCTCCAGGAACAAGCAGGAATAAGTCCTCACATATGGGGACTCCCTAGCTAAGATTCCTGGGAGATCCCCAAGGGTATGAGACCCTGAAGGGTTCCTCGTCTTCCTATGGATCTCAGGCATCCATTCAGGGAAGGAGGGCAGGAGTTGTTCAAGAATGGAACAGGTGTCTGAGGACAGCCTGACCAAACAAGGCATCCCGGCGGGAGTCCTTGTCCAAACAGTAATGGGCTGTGAAGGTATGAACTGAGGCCCAGGTGGCTGCTCGACAGATCTGGTCGATGGACACAGAATGAAGATGAGCCATAGAGGTGGCCATGGCCCTCACATTGTGAGCTGTGACATGGCCCTCCAGAGAAAGGTTCTTACTCTGGTAAGCAAAAGAAATACACTGAGCAATCCAATTGGACAGTGTTCTTTTAGAGACTGGAAGTCCTAAATGAGAAGGATCAAAAGCAACAAAAAGCTGGGAAGACTTTCTATATTGCTGTGTCCTGTGTAAGTAAAAAGCAAGAGATCTTTTACAATCTAGAGTATGAAGGTTCCTCTCTGCAGTGGATGCATGAGGAGCTGGAAAAAAGACAGGAAATATACCTCTTGATTAAGATGAAAAGGTGAGACCACTTTAGGCATAAAGTGAGGATTTGTCCTAAGGACTACCTTATCATGATGGAACCTTGTATAAGGTGGATTAGCCACTAAGGCCTGCAGTTCACTGATGCGGCGAGCAGAAGTGATTGCAATAAGGAAAATAACCTTCCAGGAAAGAAATTTCAAGGAGGTAGTGGCTAAGGGTTCAAAAGGTGGCTTCATAAGCTGACCAAGAACCAAATTTAAGTCCCATGCCACCGGAGGAGGTCGAATGGGAGGTTTAGTTAAAGTTAGGCCTCTCATAAATCTTGCAATAAGAGGATGAGAGGAAACAGGTTGTCCATTGATAGGCTTAAGGAATGCTGCAATAGTACTTAAATGGACCCTTACTGAATTTGTCTTAAGGCCTGCATTGGAAAGATGCAGGAGATATTCTAATAGAGAATTCACAGGAAGTGCCAGAGGGTCAAGACCCTGTTGAGCACACCAAATGGAAAATCTTTTCCATTTAAAAGCATAGGAACGCCTAGTGGAAGGTTTCCTGGAAGCATGGAGGATATCCTTCACTTGCTGCGAAAGATTGAAGTCTTGAAGGTCTAGGCCTTCAGTAACCAAGCTCTGAGGTGAAGGGACTTGGGGTTTGGATGCCACAAAGTCCCCTCCTCCTGAGACAGAAGTTCTGGAGCAGCTCCCAAGTCCAGGGAGGGGGCTTGGGAGAGATGCAGAAGTAGAGGGTACCACACTTGGCGTGGCCAGCGTGGAGCTATGAGGATCATAGATCCTTGATCCCTCTGAAGTTTGAACAGAGTCTTGGGAATCAAAGGAATGGGTGGAAAGGCATAGAGGAAGTCCTGACCCCAATGAAGGAGGAAGGCATCCTTGGCCTGAACTCCCTGACACGGAATTCTGGAACAGAACCAGGGAAGTTTGGCATTCCACGGACTTGCAAATAGGTCTATGTCTGGGGTTCCCCATTCCTGGAAGATTCTGAGTACCTGATCCATGTTCAGGGACCATTCGTGTGGAAGCAGAACTCGACTGAGTCTGTCTGCCCAAGAGTTTTGAATTCCTGGGAGGTATACTGCCAGGAGATAGATTTGATGCTCTCTGGCGAAGGCCCATAATCTTAGAGCTTCGTTGCAAAGCGACAGAGAGCCAGTTCCTCCTTGCTTGTTTATGTAAAACATGGCTACCTGATTGTCCGTTTGAATGAGGACTGTCTGGTAGCTGAGGAGGGTATGAAAGACCTTGAGAGCTAGGAACACTGCTCGAAGTTCCAAGAGGTTGATATGAAGAGAGGTCTCCTGTGGGGACCAAGTGCCTTGGGTGGAGAGGTCCTGTAGATGAGCTCCCCAACCTGTTTGGGAGGCATCTGTTGTGAGGATTGCTTGGGGCAACAAAGGTTGGAAGGGGGACCCCAGCAACAGATTTTGAGTGGACATCCACCATTGGAGAGACCAAAAGAGACGTTTGGAGTTTGCTATTTGGTCTGAGAGAGCTCCTGAAGCTTGAGTCCACTGGGTGGACAAAGTCCATTGAGCTGCTCTCATGTGTAGGCGAGCATAGGGCACCACATGTACTGTGGAAGCCATGTGGCCTATTAGCTGTAGCATCTCCCGGGCAGTTAAGTGGCTCTTTGACTGAATCTGGGAGGCTAACTGCACTAGACGTTGGCAACGAGCCTGGGGAAGATAGGCTCTTGCAATAGTGGTGTCCAACCAGGCCCCTATGAATTCTAGGGAATGAATTGGTGTTCCTTTCTATTTCTGACAGTAGTCTCCTTATTTTATTGTACACCGCTGCATGCCTCTAGGTTCAGGCGGTATAATAAGTTTTAAATAAAGATAAAAAGATAAAGACTGAGTAGGGGTGAGCTGAGACTTTGGGAGGTTTACCACAAGTCCCAGATACTGCAGAATGCGCCTGGTGCGGTCCAAGGAAATTTGGGCTTCTGACTGAGATGAAGCTCGGATGAGCCAGTCGTCTAGGTAGGGGAAGACAAATATTCCCAGAGTGCGTAGAAATGCAGCAGCTATTGCCATGCATTTGGTGAACACTCTTGGAGCAGAGGCTAGACCGAAAGGAAGCACTCTGTATTGGTAATATTTTCCCTGGAACAGAAAACGTAGGAATTTTCTGTGGGATGAATGGATGAGTATATGAGTGTACGCATCCTTGAGATCTAGAGAACAAAGCCAATCCTGACTCTGTAGGTATGGAAGGAGAGTGCCTAAAGAAAGCATCTTGAACTTCTCTTTGCATAGAAATTTGTTCAATTCTCTGAGATCTAGAATGTGTCTGTATCCCCCTGTTTTCTTTGGAATGAGAAAGTAGGGGGAGTAAAACCCTAACCCCTGTTGAAGAAGTGGAACTTCTTCTATGGCCCTGTGGGCCAGAAGGGTGGTTACCTCCTGATCCAGAAGGTCGAGGAGAGATGTGGGAGAATTGAAATGTCTCACCATGGTGTAGGGAGGAAGGTCTGAGAAATGAAGTTTGTAGCCCTCTCTGATGATGGAGAGGGTCCACTGCTCTGATGTGATTTGCTCCCATCTGGGAGCAAAATGAGCTAACCTTCCTGGAATGGTGAGAGGTTCTGGCTGTTGTAGAGCCAGAAAGGTTAAGTTCTCTAGTATCAAGTCAAAAACCCTGAGGGGCTTGGGACTGCTGGGTTGCAGCAGCCCCTGCAGGTTTAGGCCTAGCCTGTTTAGGTTGCTGACGCTTAGTAGCAAAGCGACCTGTAGAAGATTGTTGACCAGAAGTGGAAGGAAATCTGCCCTTCTTGTAGAAAGACTTTTTAAAAGATTTTTTCTTGGCTGGAGTGGAGGTAGACTTAGAAAGTCTATCCAGAGCAGCATTTTCTGCATCCATTTGAGTGGCTTTAATTTGCCACTCTTTGCCAAATAGATTTTCACCTGTACAGGGCAGATTTCCTAAACCATCTTGAACCCAGGGTTCTAGATCAGAAGCCTGGAGCCAAGCAATTCTACGAGCAGCTATGGCAATGCCTGAGGCTCTGCTGGCACCTTCCAAAGAATCAAAGGCTGCCCTGTTGGAAAACTTTGAAATTTATTTATTTATTATTTATTAACATTTTTATATACCGCACTATTCGTTATCAGCGCGGTTTACATGTCTTGAGTATGCTTAAGCCAAAGGAGGAGCTCATCCCTTTTGTCCTCTGGAATAAAAGGGAGAAAGTTGTACAGCTTTTCTGCAACCTCCTTAAAGGCTGTATGAATTGATTCTGGCAATAAGCATACTAGCTTGGAAGATTTTCCTTCCAAAAGCATCCAAGGTCCTGCATTCTCTTCCTGGAGGAGTAGAAGAGTGTCTTTTGGTACTCTTTATCCTCTTCATAGCTGACTGCACCACAACGGAGTGGTGAGGAAGCTGAGTTTTTTGAAATCCAGGAGAAGGAGGGACCCGGTATATAGTGTCCAATCTACGAAAATGAGGAGAAAGGGTGAGAGGAGTCTCCCACAATTCAATCAAATGTTCTTGAAGAATTTCATGAATTGGTAAGGTGACTGCCTCTCTGGGAACCTTAGAGTATCCCAAAATATCTAATTTTTTTGCTCTAGGTTCTTTTTCAGAGGTTACTGAAATAGATAGTCCTTTAGCTACTTCTATTATGAAGTCTTGAAAGGACAAATCCTCTGGAGGAGACATTCTCCTTTTGGAGAAGAAGGCTCCTCAGGAAGAGTAACAGATACTTCAGGGGACTCATCCGATGAATCAGAATCATCAGAAGAATTGAATTATCGTCTGCTCGATTCCAAAGATCGATAGGCGTATCGATCGGTACCGACATCGGGTGTCCCCAGTACCGGGTCGGTACCGAGAAAGAGCCCAGGACAGGGAGCCAGAATCGGTATCCTGGCCGATGTTGATTTAGCCGGTACCGGCATCGAAGTTGGTACCGACAACGGAGCTTGTCGTGGTACCGACGGCGTCGCAGCCTTGATGAAAGCCAGTATAGCCTGCTGCATGGATTGCACAGTGTGATCCATGGACGCCACGACTGCCTGGATGTCGGTACCGGGAGATTGTGCCGGTACCCCAGAGCAGTCTAACAGGTGATCGGTCGAGGCCGTGCCATCGATGTCAACCTGTAACCCCATAGGAGGAGCTTTGGAAGCCGGAGCTTCCCGCCGGGGTTGTTTGGCTGGGGCAGGATCCTCAAGGGCAAGCCCGGAGGCATCTCGATGCTTAGAGGGAGATTTGCCCTTCGAGGACCTGTTAAAAGTATGTTTGGTTACCTGAGACCCATCAGGAGAGGAAGACCTGGAAGATGTCATAAGAACATAAGACATGCCATACTGGGTCAGACCGAAGTCCATCAAGCCCAGTATCCTGTTTCCAACAGTGGCCAATCTAGGTTATACATACCTAGCAATATCCCCAAAGACACAGGTTCCACAATGCTTGTACTGGGTCAAGCATTGATATCCTGGGTCCCTTTTTAATAGTGGTTTATGGACCTTTCCTCCAGGAACTTGTCCAAACCTTTTTTAAACCCAGCTATACTAACAGTCCTTACTACATCCTCCGGTAACAGATTCCAGAGTTTGATTACACGTTGAGTGAAAAAATATTTTCTCTTATTTGTCTTAAATAGTTTACCCTGTAGCTTCATTACATGTCCCCTAGTCTTTCTATACTCTGATAGCGTAAACAATTGATCCACGTTTATCCGTTCCACTCCATTCATTAATTTATAGACCTCTATCATATCTCCCCTCAGCCGTCTCTTCTCCAGGCTAAAGAGCCCTAACCTTCTTAGCCTCTCTTCATAGGAGTAGCCTTCCATCCCCTTCACCAATTTGGTGGCTCTTCTCTGTACTTTTTCTAATAACGCTATGTCCTTTTTAAGATACGGTGACCAGAATTGCACACAAAATTCAAGGTGCGGTCGTACCATGGAGCGATACAGAGGCATTATAATATCCTTTGTTTTGTTCTCCATCCCTTTCCCTTTCCTTATGATACCTAGCATTCTATTTGCTTTCTTGGCCGCCGCTGCACACTGGGTGGAGGGTTTTAACATGTTATCCACAATGACTCCTAAATCTTTTTCCTGGGTGGTGGTTTCTAATGTGGAGCCTTGCATCGTGTAACTATAGTGTGGGTTGTTCTTTCCTAGGTGCATAACTTTGCACTTGTCCACATTAAATTTCATCTGCCATTTGGATGCCCAGTCTTGGATGCCATGTCGATGCCACCGCCGGTGCATCCGTCGGAAACAGCACATGGAGCTTGGCTGCCCGGTTCTGTAACCCTCGTTTAGACATTAGAGAGCAGGCTTGGCAATCCGGAATGGAGTGTTCAGGCCCCAAACATTTAAGACACCATTCATGGGTGTCTGTAACAGAAATTGTACCGCTACACTTAGTGCATTTTTTGAAACCAGAGGCTGGTTTATCCATGGAGGAAAAATTCTTGTGGGCCTGTAGGCCTAAGAAAAGAAATACACTAAGTGAGGAAAAGTATATATATATTTTTTTTTTTAAAGAAAAGAAAAGACCGGCGGTACCGGTCTGGCGTCGGGGAAGGCAGACACGCGACCAAAGAAATAAATTAAAATAAAGAACTTCTTCAGCAGTGACAGGAACACGACCTGCTGGCTCCGCGGAAAAGAAGAACTGAGGAGAGTTGGTAGGAAAGGCGGGAAGGCAGCGCGCATGCGCTGTGGGATGCCCCAAAAGCTTTCATTCTGGGAAGTTGGGGAGCATTCCCGTGCAGGCTCCGTCGGTACCGACGTAACCATATGTGAGGACTTATTCCTGCTTGTTCCTGGAGATTGAATCATCCCACACATATTAAAGGAAACACCCTCAACCTAATATTTTACCCTAGATCACTTACCACCCACCCCTGCTTCACATATCCTACTGCCAACCCAGTACCATGGTCAGATCATTTAATAATACGAATGTCCGCCATTATACCCCTAACAACAGATGCAGAAAACATAACATCCCTTCTTACCCCAATATTCAGACACTTTGACAAAGACACATTCCTCTCTGAGATAGCCCCCTTTCTCCACACCCAACCCCAAGACCTTAATGAGGCAATAAAGAACTGGATCACAACTATAAATAAAGCAGCTAAACCCACATCTCTGCCCAAAAGATCACACAAAAAACAAACTGAGAAATGGTACACCAAAGATCTCTATAAACTCAAAAAGACCCTACGCAAGTTAGAAAAAAAAGTGGAGATCATGCAAAACTTCCGAAAATAAAGAACTTTACCTCACAACATTAAACTCCTACAAGGATGCAATCTTTGAAGGAAAGAAAGTTCACCACACTAATATACTCAATAAGGCTATCAATCGACCCAGAGAACTTTTTGATATCGTTAAATCCCTAACCGAAACACACACAAACATAACAATCACCACAGACATTAGCACACAATCCATAGCAGACCACCTGGCACTCAAGCTAAAGAAAAAATACACCCCTAATATACGCCCTAGTAATGACCCCATGATAACACCTAACATCCTGCACAACCTCTACCTGATTGGGGAAAAACAGCTCCTTGAAACCATCATAAAAATCAACACTACCACCTCATACTTAGACCCCTGTCCAGTATCCTGGATTAAGGCGGTAAAAGTTGAGCTAGCTCTGGTGATACTGAACATAGTAAATCAATCCCTCCTCCAAGGTATACTAGCAGACCTCCTAAAACTATCCATCATCTGCCCCATACTAAAAAACATAACACTCATCAACAATGATACTTCTTCATACAGGCCGATAGCCAGTATCCCTTTGTAGCAAAGATTATTGAGAAAGTAAACCAACTCCAACTCCTGGACTACATAGACACCCATGATCCTCAACAGTATGGTTTCCACCCCTATCACGGAGTGGAAACCCTCCTCAGCATTATTTGACACCCTCATATGCAGTCTAGACAACCCCAACCAAGTTTACATCATGGTGTTCCTAGACATCTCATCAGCATTCGACAATGTCGACCATGCTGTACTGCTGTCAGGATTGGCTCACATAGGCATTTCAGGAATGGCACTAAAATGGTTCCAATCCTATATCTCCATTCTCTCCCATTATGTAAGAATTAACCAGGATACTTCCACCACCTTCCACCAAGAACAAGGAATGCCCCGAGGTTCAGCCCTATCTGCTCTCTTATTTAATTTATACCTGCAACCGATATGCGATATAGTCACCAAATACAAAGTCAATTTCCACATATATGCAGATGATATAATGGTCTATTCCCTGGTTGACATAAAAAATCCGCAATTTACCAATATTACTGACTGCATATATGAAGCTGAATCCTGGCTCATCAAAAACAACCTACAAATCAACTTTAAAAAAACAGAAATATTAATCGCCACAAGAAACCAAAAGTACATCCCCCCTACCTCATTCAAATTACACAACTTAATCTTGCCTGTCAAACAAGAAGTCAAATACCTAGGGGTCATTATTGACAGGGCTTTAAACATGGCATCTCATATCAAACTTACTACCAGAACAATACTCTGTAAACTAAAAGCTATTCAACACCTGAGACAAATCCTAGACCCACACGACTTTCGCACAATAGTTCAAGCGCTAATGAACCCCAGACTTCGAATTCCTCTCTGTTGATGCCCAGGCCCATTGCTGGAATTCCACCCTTTCAACTGCTTTGGACTCTGTCGCTCCCCTCCGTCCCCGCCCCTGTCCACACCATCCCTGGTTTCATCCCGGTCTTTTCCTACATCGCAAACACCTCCGTCGGGCGGAACGTCTCTGGCAAAGACATCCTTCCCCCGCCAATCTGTCAGCTTTTCGCCTTTGTCACCGTCACTACCGCTCTCTGCTTCACGCCGCAAAGCGTGATTATTATTCCTCTCTTATTTCCTCCTCCTCAAATTCTTCACGCCGTTTGTACTCTATTTTGCACTCCCTCACTGCGTCTCATTCTGCCTCTTCCTCTTCTCCCCCGCCTACATCTTCTCTTCCTGACCCTTCCCTCTCTTGCTACTTTCTTTGTCAATAAAGTGGATACGCCAATCTTTTCCCTTATGCCCCCCTCCCCTCTCTCCCCCTGCTGCGCTCCCTCCTCCTTCCTACTCATCCCCATCCCATTCTGTTCCTGTGCTATCCCATTCCTGGTCCTCTTTTGAGATGATCACTCCCACTGTTCTGCAACAGACTTTTCTTTCTATCCGTAAAACCACCTGCTCAACTGATCCCATCCCATCCTCTTGGCTCCTAGAACCCTCCCTAGCTCTCTCTCCATATATCCTTCTCCTGTTTAATTCTAGTCTGTCCTCTGGCACTTTCCCCTCCAGCTGGAAACACGCTACTGTCCGTCCCATCCTAAAGTCCCGTTCTTCTGATCCATCTGTTCCCTCTAGTTGGCGCCCTGTCTCTAACCTTTCTTTTCTCTCTAAATTTCTTGAAAAGCTGGTCTTTACTCAACTCTCTTCTCACCTTGAGGCCTCTCTCACTCTCCACCCTCGTCAATCTTGATAAATTGGAAGACTGGGCATCAAAATGGCAGATGAAATTTAATGTGGAGAAGTGCAAGGTTATGCACCTAGGGAAGAACAACCCAAACTATGGTTACACGATGCAAGGTTCCACATTAGGAACCACCACCCAAGAAAAAGATTTAGGCGTCCTTGTGGATACCATGTTAAAACCCTCGGCCCAGTGTGCAGCGGCGGCCAAGAGAGCAAATAGAATGCTAGGTATGATAAGGAAAGGAATGGAAAATAAAACAAAAGATATTATAATGCCTCTATATCGTTCCATGGTGAGACCGCACCTTGAATATTGTGTGCAATTCTGGTCGCCATATCTTAAAAAGGATATAGCAATTTTAGAAAAGGTTCAGAGAAGAGCCACCAAAATGGTAAAGGGGATGGAAGGCTACTCCTATGAAGAAAGGCTAAAAAGGTTGGGGCTCTTTAACCTGGAAAAGAGACGGCTGAGGGGAGATATGATAGAAGTCTATAAATTAATGAACGGAGTGGAACGGGTAAACGTAGATCGATTGTTTACCTTATCAGAATATAGAAAGACTAGGGGACATGCAATGAAGCTACAGGGTAAACTATTTAAGACTAATAAAAGAAAATATTTTTTCACTCAACGTGTAATCAAACTCTGGAATTTGTTACCGGAGGATGTAGTAAAGGCTGTTAGTGTAGCTGGGTTTAAAAAAGGTTTGGACAAGTTCCTGGAGGAAAGGTCCATAAACCATTATTAAGAAGGGACCCAGGATATCAATGCTTGAACCAATACAAGCATTGTGGAACCTGTGTCCCTTGGGGAAACTGCTAGGTACGTATGACCTAGATTGGCCACTGTTGGAAACAGAATACTGGGCTTGATGGACCTTGGTCTGACCCAGTATGGCATATCTTATGTTCTTATGTTCTAATCTGGTTTTCGTCCTACTCACAGCACTGAAACTGTCCTTCTTTCCCTTCTAAATGAACTTCACACTGCTCACGATCGTGGTCTCTATACTTTGGCTGTTTCTCTTGACCTTTCCGCTGCTTTCGATCTAGTGGATCACCGCACCCTTCTCACTCGTCTTAGGGAAGCAGGTCTCTCTGGTGTAGTTCTTCAGTGGTTTCATTCTTTCCTTTCCTGCCGTTCCTTCTCTGTTGTTTCTGGGTCTTCTTCTTCTGCCCCTACTCCTCTCACCTGTGGGGTTCCCCAAGGGTCCGTCCTTGCACCACTTCTTTTCAATGTCTTCTTAGCTCCTCTTGCCCTTCAAATTCAACAGTTTAGCATCTCCGCGTATTACTACGCGGACGACATCTTTCTTCTCCTTCATACCGATTCCCTCTCTCCGGATATTACCCCCCTTAATCACTGTCTTGCTGCTATTGCTTCCTGGTTTTCCTCTAACTTCCTTCACGTGAACCCTTCTAAATCCCATGCCATCTGGTTTACGTTTGGAGATCCTTCCCCCACTTGTGCCCCCTCCTTCTCTTCACAGCCTATTCCTCTTGTCTCTTCTCTTCGTTACCTGGGTGTTACTCTTGATTCCTCTCTTTCCTTTAAGGACCATATCTCTTCTCTTGTTCAGCGCTCTTTTTTCTCCCTCAGGCAACTTCGTGCGGTTCGCCCTTTCCTCTCCCCTCCTGCCCTGGCCACTCTTCTTTGTTCTCTCGTGATGTCTCGTCTCGACTATTGTAATGTCTCCCTTGCTGGTCTGCCTCTTTCCCAACTGTCTCGTCTTCAACGTGTCCAGAACTCTGCTATTCGTCTTCTAGCTCACGCCTCTCGTTTTGATCATGTTACCCCACTTCTTCTTCATCACCATTGGCTGCCTATCTCCTTTCGTATCCAGTATAAAATTCTTATTCTTACTCACAAGGCTGTTCGCACTGGCTCCCCCTCCTATCTTGCTGATCTGATTTACTTTCGCCCTCCCCACCGTTTGCTCCGTGCTATTCACACGAATCGTCTGTTTCTTCCCTCCCCCTCTCAGGCCCATCTTGTCTCCACCCGTTCTTCTGCTTTCTATTTCCTAGCCCCAAGCCTTTGGAACTCCCTCCCCCCCGCGCGCGGAAGAGTCATACCAATCCTTCAAATCTCAACTCAAGACCCACCTCTTCAGACTAGCGTTTGACCTTCCAACCATGGTTTCTCCCTCCCCCTCCGCTACTCCCTCTCCCCCTGTCTTATGATGTTGTAACCTTTTAATGCTGTACTGTAGTTATTGTTCTTTCAATGTCTCTCTTTTCTTCTCTGTCCTATCAATTTTATGGCGTTCTTTTCTGTTTCATGCAGCCTGTTTTTAATTTGTTTTAAACTGTTTTATTGTAAACCGCTCAGGTGCCTCTGGTGTTGGGCGGTATATCAAATTTTAAAATAAACATAAACATCTGGACTATTGCAATAGTATTTTACAAGGTCTATCAAAGACGTCCATTCACACCCTTCAGCTTGACCAAAATGTATCTGCCAGGATAACCAAGACCAATCTGAACACATCACCCCCATATTATATAACCTTCACTGGCTCCCAATAACTTCCAGAATACAATACAAGCAAATCCTCACTGCTTTTAGATTGTATAATGATATCTCCCCCTCTTACTTCTTCACTATAATAAAATCTCAAACTGACACCAGACACAAGCGAAAGCACGCTCAAAACCTTCTGCAAGTTCCAACCCTTATACGCCAAACTAAACAGCACACAATAGGGCATTCAGATACACAGCCCCTATACTTTGGAACGCCCTCCCTGAACAAATCAGAGCTATCAAAGATCTCCTAACTTTCTGCAATGAATTGAAAACACACCTTTTCTCACAATATTATAATGCTCACCTAATAAACAATACCTCCAATAACTCCACCCCCTCCACATCCCATATCCCTACCTTAACTCATTGTATATAGCTAAGATAATCCAGCCATCACTATGCCTCTGTAATTAGTGTGCACTGGTATGTATATAGTTATTGTTCTAAGTTCCTTGTTTAAATTGTAATGGTTAAATATGTTCCATGTACCACTGTGTTGCAGTTCCATGTAAACAGCCCCTGATTGCTGGAAGGGGCGGTATAAAAAAATGTTTAAATAAGTAAATAAAATAAAAATAATCAATAGCTAAAGCGCAGGTTATCACCAAGGTATCCAGACTGTAAGACTGTTACCGAGGATTCCAAGATGGCTGTCACATTTAAAATGTTCATGTTAGTAGACTATTCTGTTGGAACTCGTTTTGCCACTGGAAAGCGTAGTTACTCACCTGTAACAGGTGTTCTCCAGGAGCAGCAGGAATCAGTCCTCACTTATGGGTGACGTCGGCGCCGACGGAGCCCTCGCGGAGCAATTTTCCCCAGCTTTCAAAGAAAGCCTTTGGGAATTGCAGCGCGCATGCGCGGTCCCCTTCCCGCCCAAGGGTGCCATCTTAGCCAGTCAGATGACATAGCTAAAAAGACAGCATAAAAATTTGCAAAAGAACTAAAGCAGGTGATTGCAACTCCACGGGGAGGAGGGAGGGTTGTGAGGACTGATTCCTGCTGCTCCTGGAGAACACCTGTTACAGGTGAGTAACTACGCTTTCTCCAGGACCAAGCAGGAAGTCAGTCCTCACTTATGGGACTCCCAAGCTCAAGGCTACCGGAGACCCTAAGCACAAAAATGAGCTCCCTCTAGCTCAGCAGCACAGCAGGAAAGAATCTTCGCTGAATTATTACCCACCGGTAGCCCACATCCGGGATGGAGGGTAGGAGTTGCTCAGACCTCGAAGAGATTACGGAGGACTGCCTGTCCGAAAGCACTGTCCCTGCGGGACTCCCTCTCGAGACAGTAATGGACCGCAAAAGTCTGGCTCGAAGACCAAGTAGCGGCCCGGCAGATGTCTGCCAGCGGAACAGAGCGGAGATAAGCCACTGACGTAGCCTTTGCCCGAACGCAATGAGCCGTGACTCGACCTTCCAAGGAGAGTCCGGCTGCCCCATAAGCCCAAGAGATACAGTCCGCAACCCAGATGGACAGAGTACGCTTGGAGACCGGGAGCCCCAATTTATTGGGGTCAAAAGACACAAAAAGCTGAGCAGCTTTACGGTGCTCCCGCGTACGGTCAAGGTAGAAGTTCAATGCCCTTCTACAGTCCAGGGTATGGAGGACCGTCTCAGCTCGGCTGGAGTGTGGTCTGGGAAAGAAGGTTGGAAGTACCACCTCCTGATTGATGTGAAAAGGGGAGACCACTTTTGGAAGAAATTTTGGGTGAGTCCGCAGGACTACCCTATTTTTGTAGAACCGAGTGTAAGGAGGATCAGACACGAGGGCCTGCAATTCACTTACGCGCCTAGCGGAAGTGAGGGCTATCAAGAACAATGTTTTCCAAGAAAGAAAACGGAGAGAACAGGTAGCCATAGGTTCAAAAGGCGGACAGGTGATACGCTGCAAAACCACATTCAGATCCCAGTCAGGCGCTGGCGGGCGCAGAGGTGGTTTAAGTAGAAGGAGACCTCGGAGAAACCTCGCTACAAGAGGGTCGCTGGAAAGAGGTCTGCCGTCCACCGGCACATGATGTGCTGAAAGAGCACTGAGGTGAACTTTGACGGAGTTGGACTTAAGTCCCAGATTAGAAAGGTATAGCAAGTACTGCAAGATCACCGACAACGGGCAGGAGAAGGGATCCTGAGACTGTTGGGTACACCAAACGGAAAAACGACGCCATTTAAGGGCGTAGCACTTGCGGGTAGAAGGTCGGCGCGAAGCTAAGATGACCTCCTCCACCTCTGCCGGCAGGAGAAGGGGAGCAAGGACTACCCTCTCAGCAGCCAGGCCATTAGGTTGAGAGACCTGAGGTTGGGGTGCAGCAGAGACCCCTGATCCTGAGTGAGGAGATCCGGTTGCAACCCCAGAGGGAATGGATCCTCCACCGCTAATTGCAGCAGGAGCGGAAACCACGGCTGTCTGGGCCAGCGAGGGGCCACCAGGATCATGAAGGCTTCGTCTCGGAGAACCTTGAAAAGAGTCCGCGAGACCAGCGGGATGGGAGGGAAAGCGTACAAAAGGCTCCCCGACCATGAGAGTAGAAAAGCGTCCGCCGCAACCCGAAGGGGGTGTGGCTGACGAGAGCAGAAGCGAGGAAGTTGCCGGTTGTGAGGACTGGCAAAGAGATCCACCGTGGGGAGGCCCCACTTCAGAAAGAGCTTCTGAGCTACCAAGGGATCCAGGCGCCACTCGTGCGGCTGGAGGATCCTGCTGAGTTTGTCCGCCAGGCAATTCTCTTGGCCTGGGAGATAAACTGCTTTGAGGAGAATGCCGTGACTGACGGCCCAAGAGCAGAGCTTCTGTGCTTCCCGGCAGAGAAGGAAGGAGCCCGTGCCCCCCTGCTTGTTCACGTAGAACATGGCAACTTGATTGTCCGTTTGGACAAGGACGGACTGGTGAGAAGTCAGGTGGGAGAAGGCCTTGAGAGCCAGGCGGATCGCCCTGAGCTCCAGAAAGTTGATCTGCTGAGCAGACTCCCACGAGGTCCAGAGGCCCTGAGTACGTGCCCCTTGGCAATGTGCTCCCCAGCCCAGGAGGGATGCATCTGTCGTCAGCACCTGGGCCGGATGAGGTGACTGGAAAGGCATGCCGAGTATCAGGTTCGGCCGATGAAGCCACCACCGGAGAGACGAGATCAGCGGCTCGGAGACGCGCACTAGGTCTGCTAGGCCGCCTGTGGCTTGTTGCCACTGCTGGCGGAGACACCATTGAGCAGGCCGCATATTCAGGCGGGCATTGGGGGTCACATGGACGGTGGAAGCCATATGGCCGAGTAGTCTCAGGAAGCGCCTGGCGGAGACCAGGGGCTGGCTGCGAAAACGGTCGGCAAGGTCCATGAGCCGTTGAGCCCTGTCGAGCGGTAGGAACGCTCGGGCCTGAGGAGTGTGCAACCTTGCGCCGATGAACTCGAGATCCTGTGAGGGGAGCAAAGTGGACTTTGCGAAGTTTATAACAAAGCCCAAGTGCTGCAGAAGAGTCACCGTGCGACGTGTGGCGTCGGTGACCTCCGGAGCGGACGCTGCTCTGATGAGCCAGTCATCGAGGTAGGGGAAGACATAGAGGCCGTGAAGCCGGAGATGGGCCGCCACCACCGCGAGACATTTCGTGAAGACTCGCGGTGCGGAGGACAGGCCAAAGGGTAGTACTCGGTACTGGTAATGATTTCCGGCCACCACAAACCTGAGGTATTGACGGTGGCTTGGATGGATGAGGATGTGCGTGTAGGCATCCTTTAGATCCAAGGAGCATAGCCAATCTCCCTGCTGGAGGTAGGGCAGAAGGATTCCAAGGGTAAGCATCTTGAACTTTTCCCGCACGAGGAATTTGTTGAGGTTGCGCAAGTCCAGGATGGGTCTGAGGCCCCCTGTTCTCTTTGGTACCAGAAAATACCTGGAATAAAAGCCTTGACCTCTCAGGTGGTGAGGCACCGGTTCCACCGCCTGTTCCTGTAAGAGACCTGCTAACTCCTGAAGGAGTAATTCCCTGTGCAGAGGGGGTCGTGGAGGTTCTCCCGGAAAATAGGAGGGAGGGACCTGGTGGAAGTGGAGAAGATAGCCTTCTCGCACGACTTGAAGTACCCAGGCATCTGAGGTGATGCTGGACCACCTGTGGGCGAAGTGAACCAGCCGGCCTCCGGTGCTGGGAGGGACCAGCGGGGGGGGGGAGAGGCTATGCTTAAGGAGTCAAAAACCCCCACCCTGCTGAGCAGGGGCTGGTGGTGCAGGCTTGGGGGTTTGCTGCCTACGGGACCCGTTACCCCGTCCCTTGGCCTGCTGGCCCTGTTGGGGAGCTGCAGGGGCCTGATATTGGGGGTATTGTTTGTAGGCAGCCGCCTTCCTCGGGTAAAAGGACTTCTTTCCCGAGCCCTTCTTTTTCTGGGAAGGGGCGGAGGTCTTCCTAGAAAGCCTAGTCCTGGTGAGAGTCTCCGTCTCAATTTGTGCAGCCTTTTCAGCCATGGGCTTGCCAAAGAGGTTTTCGCCTCGGCAGGGGACATCGACCAACTTGTCCTGCACCCAGGGCTCAAGGTCGGACGACTGAAGCCAAGCCTGTCGGCGGGCACCGATGCCGGCTGCGGCCACTCGAGCCGACGCTTCAAAGCCATCATAGGCTGCTCGGGACATGAATTTTGAGCATTCCCGAATGCCAGTGGACAAGGCCAGGAACCTCCGCAAGGGTTCCTCGGACAAACCAGCGGAGAATCCGGCTAGCTCTTTAGCCAGGTCTCGGAGATACATGCCCATGTATAGCTGGTAGGTCTGGACACGACACGCAAGCATAGAGCCCTGGAAACACTTCTTACCAAGGCCATCCAGGTTACGGGCCTCCATGCCAGGAGGCACCGAGGAGTGCATCTTCTGGCTCTTAAGACGATGCATGGCCGATTCCACTACCATGGAATGGTGTGGTAGCTGTGCTTTTTGGAAGCCAGGGCTCTTGCGGACTCGATAGATAGAATCGACCCGCTTGCTCAGGACCGGCGAGGTGGCCGGACTCTCCCACATGCGGAAGAGTAGTCGTTCCAGCATGGGAGGAACCGGTACAGTAAAGTGTTCCCTGGCGGGAGAGTCATACTGGAGGGCGTCGAGCTCTTCGGCTCGAGGCTCCTCCTCGGGGTCCGCAGGGAAGGCCAAAGCCTTGGCCATATCCCTGACGAAGTCCGAGAACCGGGCATCCTCCGGGGGGGACTGCTTCCGAGGTTCGGAGTCAGGTGAGTCCGAGGGGACACACCGAGTCCGAAAAGAATCAGGCGACTCTTCCTCTTCAGACTCCCAGACCGACTCCGATGAGGACTCGGTGGGGTCGGCCCGGGCAGGGCGCGGCGCCTGCCGCCCCGACGCCGAGGGAGTCGGCGTCGGCGACCTCGGTCCCGAACGGGAGGCCGAGGGCGACCTCGACCGAGGATCGACTCGAGTTCGCATCGACTCGAGGATCGGCTCGGTCTCCGGGGTCGACTTAGACGTCGACGTCCCGGCGGTCGGGGCAGCGGCGCCAGTGAAGCCAGCGAGCAGTGCCCGCTGCTGGTCCATGAAGGCAGACAGTCTGCTCTCCGTCAACCTGAGTCCGAGCTCAGGCGACCCAGCAGCCCCCGACTCGGGCCCCGACGGCGTCGGGCCCGATGTCGGCTGTCACGGAGGCGAGTCCAGAAGGACCACAGGACTTACCCGAGCAGGCAGCTCCGACTCCAGGCGAGGTCGCTTCGTGAGGTGCTCCTTCTCCAAGGACCCGGGGCGGCTGTCGGGGCTATGCGACCTGGCCCTCGCGGAACCAGGAGCGTCCACCGACGCCGCCCTCGCGGGTTTCACCTTCCGACGATGGTCCCCGGAGGGAGAACCCCTGTCGGAGGAACTCCGGCGACGGTCCGAGCTAGAACCCCTGGACGCGGAGGCCTCCGACGAGGTCCGGGTACGGCTGGGGTCTGCGAAGATTCTATCTCGCTGATGCCGCCGACTTCTCAACGCTTTGGAGGAGAGTTTGCCACAAGGCCCACAGATCATTTCCTCATGATCCGGGCCCAGGCAGCGGAGGCAATGGTCGTGCGTGTCAGTTAGTGACATATTTCGGTCACACTGACCACACCGCTTGAAACCACTGGCAGCCATCGGGGGAAAAAGGGCCCTGGCGAGGTCAAAGGACCGGGCTGCCAGGGAAAAACCGAAAACGAAAACTGACTAAGTCAGAAAAACCGAAAAGAAGAAGAGGACTCGTGACCGGCGTCGCGAGTCCGGGCGGGAAAAAGACCGGCGTCGAACCGAAAGAAAAAAGAGTAAATTATGAATAAAAATCAACTTTTTCGCGGGGACACGACGGGTACGTCTGTAGGGCTCCGCGGAAAAAAGAAGACTGGCTAAGATGGCACCCTTGGGCGGGAAGGGGACCGCGCATGCGCGCTGCAATTCCCAAAGGCTTTCTTTGAAAGCTGGGGAAAATTGCTCCGCGAGGGCTCCGTCGGCGCCGACGTCACCCATAAGTGAGGACTGACTTCCTGCTTGGTCCTGGAGAAGATAATACATCTAAGAAATAGGAGGAAAGCGTAGTTACTCACCTGTAACAGGTGTTCTCCAGGAGCAGCAGGAATCAGTCCTCACTTATGGGTGACGTCGGCGCCGACGGAGCCCTCGCGGAGCAATTTTCCCCAGCTTTCAGAGAAAGCCTTTGGGAATTGCAGCGCGCATGCGCGGTCGTCTTCCCGCCCGAGGGTGCCATCTTAGCCAGTCAGATGACATAGCTAAAAAAGACAGCATAAAAATTTGCAAAAAGAACATAAGCAGACGATTGCAACTCCAAGGGGAGGAGGGAGGGTAGTGAGGACTGATTCCTGCTGCTCCTGGAGAACACCTGTTACAGGTGAGTAACTACGCTTTCTCCAGGACCAAGCAGGAAGTCAGTCCTCACTTATGGGACTCCCAAGCTCAAGGCTACCGGAGACCCTAAGCACAAAAATGAGCTCCCTCTAGCTCAGCAGCACAGAAGGATAGAATCTTCGCTGAATTATCACCCACCGGTAGCCCACATCCGGGATGGAGGGTAGGAGTTGCTCAGACCTCAAAGAGATTACGGAGGACTGCCTGTCCGAAAGCACTGTCCCTACGGGACTCCCTCTCGAGACAGTAATGGACCGCAAAAGTCTGGCTCGAAGACCAAGTAGCGGCCCGGCAGATGTCTGCCAGCGGAACAGAGCGGAGGTAAGCCACTGACGTAGCCTTTGCCCGAACGCAATGAGCCGTGACTCGACCTTCCAAGGAGAGTCCGGCTGCCCCATAAGCCCAAGAGATACAGTCCGCAACCCAGATGGACAGAGTACGCTTGGAGACCGGGAGCCCCAATTTATTGGGGTCAAAAGACACAAAAAGCTGAGCAGCTTTACGGTGCCCCCGCGTACGGTCAAGGTAGAAGTTCAATGCCCTTCTACAGTCCAGGGTATGGAGGACCGTTTCAGCTCGGCTGGAGTGTGGTCTGGGAAAGAAGGTTGGAAGTACCACCTCCTGATTGATGTGAAAAGGGGAGACCACTTTAGGCAGAAATTTTGGGTGAGTCCGTAGGACTACCCTATTCTTGTAGAACCTAGTGTAAGGGGGATCAGACACGAGGGCCTGCAATTCACTTACGCGTCTAGCGGAAGTGAGGGCTATCAAGAACAGTGTTTTCCAAGACAGAAAACGGAGAGAACAGGTAGCCATAGGTTCAAAAGGCGGACAGGTGATCCGCTGCAAAACCGAATTCAGGTCCCAGTCAGGCGCTGGCGGGCGCAGAGGTGGTTTAAGTAGAAGGAGACCTCGGAGAAACCTCGCTACGAGAGGGTCGCTTGAGAGAGGTCTACCGTCCACCGGTACATGATGTGCCGAAAGAGCACTGAGGTGAACTTTGACGGAGTTGGACTTAAGTCCCAGATTGGAGAGGTGTAGTAAGTACTGCAAGATCACCGACACCGAGCAGGAGAAGGGATCCTGAGACTGTTGGGTACACCAGACTGCAAAGCGACGCCATTTAAGGGCGTAGCATTTGCGGGTAGAAGGCCGTCGCGAAGCCAAGACGACCTCCTCCACCTCCGCCGGCAGGAGAAGGGGAGCAAGGACTACCCTCTCAGCAGCCAGGCCATGAGGTTGAGAGACCTGAGGTTGGGGTGCAGTAGGGACCCCTGATCCTGAGTGAGGAGATCCGGTTGTACCCCCAGAGGGATTGGATCCTCCACCGCCAGTTGCAGTAGGAGCGGAAACCACGGCTGCCTGGGCCAGCGAGGGGCCACCAGGATCATGAAGGCTTTGTCTCGGAGAACCTTGAAAAGAGTCCGAGAGACTAGCGGGATGGGAGGGAAAGCGTACAGAAGGCTCCCCGACCATGAGATCAGAAAAGCGTCCGCCGCAACCCGAAGGGGGTGTGGCTGACGAGAGCAGAAGCGAGGAAGCTGCCGGTTGTGAGGACTGGCAAAGAGATCCACCGTGGGGAGGCCCCACTTGAGGAAGAGCTTCTGAACTACCAAGGGATCCAGACGCCACTCGTGCGGCTGGAGGACCCTGCTGAGTTTGTCCGCCAGGCAATTTTCTTGGCCCGGGAGATAAACTGCCTTGAGGAGAATGCCGTGACTGACGGCCCAAGAGCAGAGCTTCTGCGCCTCCCGGCAGAGGAGGAAGGAGCCCGTGCCCCCCTGCTTGTTCACGTAGAACATGGCAACTTGATTGTCCGTCTGGACAAGGACGGACTGGTGGGAAGTCAGGTGGGAGAAGGCCTTGAGAGCTAGGCGGATCGCCCTGAGCTCCAGGAAGTTGATCTGCTGAGCAGACTCCCACGTGGTCCAGAGGCCCTGAGTACGTGCCTCTTGGCAATGTGCTCCCCAGCCCAGGAGGGATGCATCGGTGGTCAGCACCCGGGTCGGCTGAGGTGACTGGAAAGGCATTCCGAACACGAGGTTCGGCTGCCGGAGCCACCACCGGAGAGACGAGATCAGCGGCTCGGAGACGCGCACTAAGTCTGCTAGGCCGCCTGTGGCTTGACGCCACTGCTGGCGGAGACACCATTGAGCAGACCGCATATTCAGGCGGCCATTGGGGGTCACATGGACGGTGGAAGCCATATGGCCGAGTAGTCTCAGGAAGCGCCTGGCGGAGACCAGGGGCTGGCTGCGAAAACGGTCGGCTAGGTCCATGAGCCGTTGAGCCCTGTCGAGCGGTAGGTACGCTCGTGCCTGAGGAGTGTGCAGCCTTGCGCCGATGAACTCGAGATCCTGTGAGGGGAGCAAAGTGGACTTTGCGAAGTTTATAACAAAGCCCAAGTGCTGCAGAAGAGTCACCGTGCGGCGCGTGGCGTTGGTGACCTCCCGAGCGGACGCTGCTCTGAGGAGCCAGTCGTCGAGGTACGGAAAGACATAGAGGCCGTGAAGCCGGAGATGGGCCGCCACGACCGCGAGACATTTTGTGAAGACTCGCGGTGCGGAGGACAGGCCAAAGGGCAGTACCCTGTACTGGTAATGATTTCCTGCCACCACAAACCTTAGGTATTGGCGGTGGCTTGGGTGGATGAGGATGTGCGTGTAGGCATCCTTTAGATCCAAGGAGCATAGCCAATCTCCCTGCTGGAGGTAGGGCAGAAGGATTCCAAGGGTAAGCATTTTGAACTTCTCCCGCACAAGGAACTTGTTGAGGTTGCGCAAGTCCAGGATGGGTCTGAGGCCCCCTGTTCTCTTTGGTATCAGAAAATACCTGGAATAAAAGCCTTGACCTCTCAGGTGGTGTGGCACCGGTTCCACCGCCTGTTCCTGCAGAAGACCTGCTAACTCCTGAAGGAGCAACTCCCTGTGCAGAGGGGGTCGCGGAGGTTCTCCCGGAAAATAGGAGGGAGGGACCTGATGGAAGTGGAGAAGATAGCCTTCTCGCACGACTTGAAGCACCCAGGCATCTGCGGTGATGCTGGACCACCTGTGGGCAAAGTGAACCAGCCGGCCTCCGGTGCTGGGAGGAACCAGCGGGGGGGGAGAGGCTATGCTTAGTGAGTCAAAAGCCCCCACCCTGCTGAGCAGGGGCTGGTGGTGCAGGCTTGGGGGCTTGCTGCCTACGGGACCCGTTACCCCGTCCCTTGGCCTGCTGGCCCTGTTGGGGAGCTGCAGGGGCCTAATAATGGGGGTATTGTTTGTAGGCAGCCGCCTTCCTCGGGTAAAAGGACTTTTTCCCCGAGCCCTTCTTTTTCTGGGAAGGGGCGGAGGTCTTCCTAGAAAGCCTGGTCCTGGTGAGAGTCTCAGTCTCAATTTGCGCAGCCTTTTCCGCCATGGGCTTGCCAAAGAGGTTTTCGCCTCGGCAGGGGACATCGACCAACTTGTCCTGCACCCAGGGCTCAAGGTCTGACGACTGAAGCCAAGCCTGTCGGCGGGCACCGATGCCGGCTGCGGCCACTCGAGCCGATGCTTCAAAGCCATCATAGGCTGCTCGGGACATGAACTTTGAGCATTCCCGAATGCCAGTGGACAAGGCTAGGAACCTCCGCAAGGGTTCCTCGGACAGACCAGCGGAGAATCCGGCTAGCTCTTTAGCCAGATCCCGGAGATACATGCCCATGTATAGCTGGTAAGTCTGGACACGACATGCGAGCATAGAGCCCTGGAAGCACTTCTTGCCAAGGCCATCCAGGTTACGGGCCTCCCTTCCAGGAGGCACCGAGGAGTGCATCTTCTGGCTCTTAAGACGATGCATGGCCGATTCCACTACCATGGAATGGTGTGGCAGCTGTGCTTTTTGAAAGCCAGGGCTCTTGCGGACTCGATAGATAGAATCGACCCGCTTGCTCAGGACCGGCGAGGAGGCCGGACTCTCCCACATGCGGAAGAGTAGTCGTTCCAGCATAGGAGGAACCGGTACAGTAAAGTGTTCCCTCGCGGGAGAGTCATACTGGAGGGCGTCGAGCTCTTCGGCTCGAGGCTCCTCCTCGGGATCCGCAGGGAAGGCCAAAGCCTTGGCCATATCCCTAACGAAGTCCGAGAACCGGGCATCCTCCGGGGGGGACTGCTTCCGAGGCTCGGACTCCGGTGAGTCCGATGGGACACACCGAGTCCGGAAAGAATCAGGTGACTCTTCCTCCTCAGACTCCCAGACCGACTCCGACGAGGACTCGGTGGGGTCGGCCCGGGCAGGGTGCGGCGCTAGCCGCCCCGACGCCGAGGGAGTCGGCGTCGGCGACCTCGGTCCCGAACGGGAGGCCGAGGGTGACCTCGACCGAGGATCGACTCGAGTTCTCATCGACTCGAGGATCGGCTCGGTCTCCGGGGTCGACTTGGACGTCGACGTCCCGGCGGTCGGGGCAGGGAAAAAGATCGGCGTCGAACCGAAGGAAAAAAGGATAAAATAAAGAAGTAAATCAACTTTTTCGCGGGGACAAGACGGGGACGTCTGTAGGGCTCCGCGGAAAAAAGAAGACTGGCTAAGATGGCACCCTCGGGCGGGAAGACGACCGCGCATGCGCGCTGCAATTCCCAAAGGCTTTCTCTGAAAGCTGGGGAAAATTGCTCCGCGAGGGCTCCGTCGGCGCCGACGTCACCCATAAGTGAGGACTGACTTCCTGCTTGGTCCTGGAGAATTAATTCTTTAAGAACAAGAACTTCTAGATAACACTGAAACATTCCAATAGATGAAACTCCAATTGCCTTTGGAAAATTCAAAATTCTCAAATTCACAGCCCTCCAATTTAAATTTGAAAGCCAAATAGTCCTTAACCAGAGCTTCATTAGTGTCTGAAAGTACTGTAATCTTACTAGTTTGGTCCTGGACCGTAACCTTAAGAGTATCAATAACTTCAGAGTTGACTTTGATCGATTCAGCATTAATCTGAATTTTAACCATTAATTCAGATGTTTGAGTGGAAATATTGGCAGACAAACTATGGCATTCCAGATAGCCTCTAAAGTAGGCACTAAAGGTGAAACAGGAGAAGGCAAACAATGCTGGAGTCAACTCCTTCTCAAGCATCTCAACCACTGCCCAATGTGTCCTGAGGGTGTCACCAGCTACCTGTTTCAACTGTGAGAAGTCTCCTGATGATCCAGAGACTAGTGCATCAATGCTGCCTGGTGGCTGTCTTCAATTGGGAACTCCACTACCACTGACTTCCAATGCTAGAGACCCAAAGCTGTGAGTTTGTGATGCGCTACTCCATGGGCAGGGAGTTGGGGACCATGTGTCTAGGGAGAGTAACACATCAATGTCCGAAAGCGGCATCAGACCTCCAGGTTATGGTATTGCCAATGCCGGACTCATCCCAGTGCCTTCTGCTGTCAGCGCTCCTTTAACAAACCAATCCATGTCGATGGCATGGGAGTTGACATTTTCTTCCCAGCCTTTCCTTTGCATTTAGGAATGCAAAGTAAAGTGGAACTCTCGGGCTGCACCGCCATCTTGGCCCCATCCCTGACAACAAAACCATATTTACACTAGCAGCATGCTTCAACTAGGACAAACTTAGCTCTCAACAGACCCCTCCATAATGGACCACAATTAAGGCAAAACAACTGCTCCCAAGTAGTGCTCAAATGTATCCTCAAGTACCAAAGATGACCCTTGGCTCACCTAAAGGGAAACCCGCTTGCAACTGAGCTTATAAGTCAGGTGGAACTACCACGTTAGATATCTCAAACTTCTGGAGTTTTACCTTAAAGCTGGCCAAACTCCCTAGTCCCTAAACTCCCAACTTAGCATTGGTAGGGTAGCTTGTGGGTGACCAACAATAAACATAACATCTGCAAATAAAGAAATCCTATAGTCCACCCCCTCCCATCCAGGGCCAACCCCAGAGTTGGTTCAAGGCATTGGTGCCCTAGGCAAACCGTAAGCTTTACAGACACATACACATCTCCAGATGTCAAAATCTATTGTCTAGCTTTGAATGCCCTGCTCTTTGCCAACCCACCCCCAGATGTCACAACCCTAGGTGACCGCCTAGTTTACCTGATGTTTGAGCCGGGCCTGCCGTCACCTGAATCCCCTGGATTTCTGTGCTCTCCCTTACCCATGCCATCAGAGGTTCAATTATTTATTTATTTATTTGGTTTTATGCCACACTATTCAAGATCAGCATAGTTTACATATATAACAACATTTTACATGGAACAGATTACATACTTTACATAGAAAAGGGAACAGAATTACAATGAACATATGAACAAAATAAATAAAATAAACAGTAAACTATTTACAATAATAGGTCATACACAGTAGCATATGGGTCTGGAGAACTATTTACAGTATGACAGAATCTTATGCGTGAAATTGAAGGGCAGCGCTTTAAGTTACATGATCAAAAGTAAGATGGAATAGGTGAGTTTTAATTTCTTTGCGAAAGGTGGCCAAATCTGAAATGAGACGAATATGAGTAGGTAGGGGAGTTCCAAAGTTGAGAGGCAGAGGGAGAAGGCCCTGTTAATGGCAAACTGAGAGCTTTTTCTAGCTATTGATGGGATGGTAAGAGTGTTCACCATATTTGTTCTTTCAGTTCTGTTGTCAGGAGTCCAATGTAGAAGATCTTCAAATGAGGAAGCGGATAGGTGATGGAGGATTTTAAAAGTTACGAGGAGAGTTTTGTACTTTATTGACTACTTATTGGGAGCCATGAAGATGGATTAGGAGAGGAGTTACATGATCATATCTGGATGCTCCGTATATGGTTCGTGCAGCTTGTGACACAGTGGCAGGGCTGGAAGCCATGGAAACTGATACTGACCCGTTGGAAGGTTCAGGTACTGCAGGTAAATGCAAGGTTTTCCCTTCTTAGCACAAGATGCACAGAGCTAATCAGCTAACACAGTTCACCTCAGGGGAGGAGAGAAGCAGAGTTGCTGATTGGGCACGCCCTAGCTGGAGGCGGGCTCCCCAGAGCAGGGGCACCTTGTTAAACAGAGAGAAGGAAGACAGTGTTGGTATGAGTGGAATTGGAAGGAGTGGATTTGGAACGAGTATCAGAAGGGGAAAACGAATGAGAAGGCAAAGGACGTTGGAAAAGCAACAAGGAAAGGAGAGTGAAGATGGAATAAGGCAAGAAGCTCTCTTTGATACAGAAACCTTTGACCTAGCAAGAGAAACACTGCCCAGCTGTAATACAAGGAAAAGGGATTCAGAACCAGGAAGTAGGTACCGGGGATACTCAGTGCCTGAAAGAACCTTCTGGGAGCAACAGAGGTTAGGAGCCCTGAGAGACCCAGGGATAAAGCCTAGGTTTCTGGAACAAACAGCTGACCCTTGGAGAGGAAGGCACTGTGGCAAGGCATTCTCAGACAAGCCTCATTATAAGGTACCTGGTGTATTTAATTCCTATGACAAGTTTTATGAGAACCCAGAAAGAGTGAATGCTGACTTTAAAACTCGGGACAGCCTCAGGCCTTGTGAAAGCAGTTGGCTGCAGCCTGAAGTTCCTTTAAACAAACCCAGCTTTTCTTACCAGACAGCTGAAGCTTTTAGCAAGCAAGCTGATATAAGGAATCCAGCTGAATTGTTCAGGAGAGAATTAAGCCAGGATGTTTTAAGAGGTCCTACCTTTGAATCACTCCTTAGAAACACTCCTCATACAAAGGAACTTGTTAACCCGACACCTGCATACAGAGACAAGTGGGGGAGGGGTAACTCCACTGCAGGGAATGAATGTTTGAACAGAGACGGCATTGCTTGCTTTCCAGAGGTAAACTCTGTAAACAATTACTTACCCAAGGAAGGAGCAAACCCTCAGTCCAGCCCAGCTAGAAAGCAGGCTGAAGTTCTCCTTAAAGAGTTTAAACAATTCTTAGATAAAATAGCTATTGCTGAACAGAAGTTAGTGCAAGCAGGAAAGAATCCTGAGGCAGAAATACCATTAGCTTCTCCGCTGCCCATGATTGAAGTCAATCAGCCAATGGACTGCTCAATCGGTCTGATTGATAGAACTAACTAAAGCAAAGCTTGAATGGTCATTTTCTAGCATATCCTGAAAGGTATGTTGTTTAAATACCTGGATGAAGAGCTTATGAAGCAGGGAAGATAAGCTAAAGCATAATTTAGACACAACTCATGAACAGTATTGTTTTCCTTTGTTTATTGTGATTGCAAAGTAAGAGGACACATGACGTAATGTGAATCCCAGTATGAAAGGACATTTCAAGCACAGCATTGAAAAGCCTTGATTTTCTTTTATTCCTGTTTTGGTTTAATCCTCACGCCTGTTCCATTCCACCACGGAGCGGGGTAAATAAATCCTTATAAAAATAAATATTCTTGTTTATTTATTTATTACAAGTTCTTATATACCGCACTATTCGGCATCAGCGCGGTTTACATTATAACATAAAGACCATAACAACAAGCTGTTTGGTTTACATCGAACAGGAGTACAAACTTGGAGAACCGGGGTAAACTATATACATGAGATAATTACATAGAAAAGAATAGAGTCTTAATAATATCATTGTGCCCGCCTATCATTTGGCCCCACAACTACAAAGGCCCATCCCTCCTTAAACCCTCAAGGTTAGGGAGTGGATGCTAAGGGTAACAAGCTGTATTTATATTATCAAAGCTGGGCCCCCCTAATCAGCGAAAACATTGCAGAGAACTCCCATTGGTCTGCACACAAGTCTTGGCATTTGCATATAATGCTTTAACCCAGGCACAAACGTTTTTGCCAAATTCCATTTTCTCCAAAGTCGAAAACATAAAATACTAGGCTAAAAACTGTCCTCTTCGAGGCTGTATTGGATCCTGATCCCCTTATTCTCTGCTTATCACGGTATCTGTATCTTGCCATTTCCCTTGAATTACCCTAGTCCCCAATTGTTGTGTGGTCTGAATTGATTAGATTGTAAGCTCTAATGAGCAAGGACTATCTCTTACTTCTACATGTACAGTACTGCATGTAGCGCTACACAAGTGATTAGTAATAGTAGTAGTGCCAATCTGCCTGATCAAATGCCTTATGAATGCATCAATCAAAAGAAGGACGAATGGATCAATTCACTATTTTGCAATTGGATCATATTCAATAACCAACATATGTTATCCTACTACTACTTTTTAATATTTCTATAGCACTACAAGGCATACGTTGCGCTGTACATACACACATAAGAAACAGACACACCTCAAAAGAGCTTATAACTATTCAAGACAAACACAGCAAACAGGGAACCAGTGTAAACTAAGAGGAAATGGTTGTAACACGCAAGGGGCTCTCCTCCACCATTTAAAAGAAGCACGCCAGATTCCACAAGCCTCATCAGACCGGCAGATACCTCCAGGACCCGCGATCGGATATCGGGAGAGAAGCAGGAGCTGCTTGCCCCTCCCGCTCCTCCCTCCAAGGACCAATCGGGGCTCTCCTCCACCATTTAAAAGAAGCACGCTGGATTCCACAAGCCTCTTCAGACCGGCAGACACCTCTAGAACCAGCGATCGGACATCGGGAGAGAAGCGGGAGCTGCTTGCCCCCCCCACTCCTCCCAAGGACCAATCGGGGCTCTCCTCCACCATTTAAAAGAAGCACACTTCAGGCGTGCCCACGCCTGGTGGGCCCGCGCCTGAGGGCCTCGCTAGAGGGCTCTTTCGTGTGGCCCTTAGGCGGAAGCTCGAGGCCAAAACAGTAGATTACATCAGTGCACCAAAACTCAGACGACACAACGGCCCAATGATCAGAAGCACCCGCCTTAAAGAAAGTTTGGTATCACCCGGCCTGATCGCTGCATCGGACAAGGCGGCAGGAACATTCATCTCACCCTGCTTCCCTCGCTAAATACCGTTGGGGAGGTCAGCAGGACTGCTTAAAAGAGAAACACTGGCAGGAAAAACATCAAATGCCGATTCCGGATTTTCATAGTCTTCCAGCCTGCCACGCTAAAACGAGAGAACACCTAACCACCCTCCTGCTCTACCACTACAACGCCTCTGTAAGTTATTCAAGATTATTATAAGCTTTCTGCAAGTCATACATCATACCTTACTCATCAGAGAACAATCATATCTGCAAACTCTTTCAGATCACCAATGTATATTTATTTAGACAGTTTTGTATACCACCTTATCCTTCAATCAAAGTGGTCACAACACAATTGGGGGATACATTTAACACAAGGGGATATGAGACACATACACTAATACTTATAGGGAACATGGGCAATGGAGGGTTAAGTGGCTTGCCCAAGACCACAAGGAGCACCTGTGGGACTAGAAACCCCAGTCCTTCCAGCCCAAGGTTGCTGTCCTCTAGTGGGATTTGAACCCCCGACCTTCCGGCGTGAGGTAAATTGCCCCAACCACTAGGCCACGCCTCCCTGCCAGTATAACTGATTTATTCCCCTCACCCAATACTATAAAGCATAGTTACTCACCTTTAACAGGTGATCTCCGGGAACAGCAGGAATTTAGTCTTCACATATGGGTATCGTCGGTACCGATGGTACCCCAGCGTCCAATTAGAAAGCTTTTGGGAGCATCCCACAGTGTCTGCGTGCTGCCTTCCCGCGTTTCCCAACTACCTCTCTCCAGTTGAGTTTAAAGCTGAGACAAAGAGAGAGAGAGAGGAAAGAGAAAGAGATAGATAGAGATACAACTCCTAGGGGAGGTGGGTGGGTTGTGAAGACTAAATTCCTGCTGTTCCCGGAGATCACCTGTTACAGGTGAGTAACTATGCTATCTCCAGGAACAAGCAGAAATGTAGTCTTCACATATGGGGACTCCCTAGCTTTAGATGCCAGGGAGAGACCCCAGAAGTTGTGTGTCCCTGTGAAAGGGCTCCACTTTCCCCCATGGATCTCTGGCATCCAACCAGGTATGGCGGGTAGGAGTTGATTAGGTATGGAACAGGTGTTGGAGAACAGCCTGAACAAACAAGGCATCCCGGCAGGAGTCCTTGTCCAAGCAGTAATGGGCTGTGAAGGTATGAACCGAGGCCCAAGTGGCTGCTCGACAGATGTCATCGATAGACACAGAGTGCAGATGAGCCATTGAAACTGCCATGGCTCTCACATTGTGAGCCGTGACATGGCCCTCCAGAGGAAGGTTCTTACTCTGACAGGCAAAGGAAATACACTGTGCAATCCAGTTGGACAGTGTTCTCTTCGAGACTGGAAGTCCCAAATGAGAAGGATCAAAAGCAACAAAGAGTTGAGAGGACTTTCTATGTTGCTGTGTTCTTTGCAAGTAAAAAGCTAAAGCTCTTTTACAGTCCAAAGTATGAAGATTCCTTTCTCCATTAGATGCATGAGGCCTTGGAAAGAACACAGGTAGGTAGACCTCTTGGTTAAGATGAAAAGGCAAGACCACCTTTGGCATAAAGTGTGGATGAGTCCTAAGGACTACCTTGTCATGATGAAACCTTGTATAAGGTGGATCAGCCACTAGTGCCTGCAACTCACTGATGAGACGTGCTGATGTGATTGCAATGAGAAAGATAACTTTCCAAGAAAGGAATTTCAATGAGGTAGTAGCTAAGGGTTCGAAAGGTGGCTTCATGAGCTGACCAAGAACCAGGTTTAAGTCCCATGCCACCGGTGGTGGCCTAATGGGAGGCTTTGTTAGAAGGCCTCTCATAAATCTTGCTATAAGAGGATGGGAGGAAATAGGTTGTCCATTTAGAGGCTTGAAAGAAGCTGCAATAGCACTCAAATGGACTCTTACTGAGTTAGTCTTAAGTCTTGCATTGGATAAATTAAGGAGATACTCAAGTAATGATTCCAGAGGTATCGCAAGGGGGTTAAGACCCTTCTGCAAACACCATATGGTAAACCTCTTCCACTTAAAAGCATAAGAGCGTCTTGTGGAAGGCTTCCTGGAAGTATAAAGCATGAAGTGACTGCTGATACTGTAGCACTGTGAAGTGACTGCTGATACTGTAGCACTGTGAAAGTGTCTGCTGATACTGTAGTACTGTGAAAGTGTCTGCTGATACTGTAGTACTGTGAAAGTGACTGCTGATACTGTAGTTTACAGGTCTAGCTCCGTTACAGCCTTCCACCAAACTGCTGAAGAATGGAACCCCTCAACCTTTTTATAAGCATATGTCTGCTCACACTGTTTCCCACATACGCCTTCAACTTAAACCTCTACTACTCACTACCTCACATATGCAGTCTGATCTACGTTCTCTACCCCACACAAACACCTTCATTACCTACGCTCACCCCTTACCACATGTCCACCAGTGGTCCAACGCTCGCCCCTTCTCCGAGGCCCCCTGCTACCAAGAATAGGAGAGCACAGAGGCACCGCAAACCTAGATCAATAAGGATGCATGTAAACAAGCCCGTGCCAACCCAGACCATACACAATCAGTCTCCACAAACATCTCAGGATCCTTGTAACATCATCCTCATCAATGCAAGATCAATCAGGAACAAGACCCACATCATCTACGACATCATCAATGATGAGCAGCCTGACATTCTCTGTATAACGGAAACTTGGATCTCGGAAACCGACTCAGCAATATTAAACCAGATTCACAAACCCGGCTACAACCTATTCAACTGCCCACGCACCAACAAAAGAGGTGGAAGAGTTCTCATCTTAGCCAAGACCAACCTGCAACTCTCAAGCACGTACCTGAATTCAAGTATAGACATCGACTTGCTTAAAGTGGAAAACACAGCTTTATCCATCTGCCTGATATACAGATCCCCCTCGTCACACCATGAAGCACTTGCCACGGCGCTAGAGAACATCTCCACGCAAATCAAGAAATTCCAAATCATCTTGGGTGATCTAAACCTAGCTTCAATGCCACCTACCCACGCGAATACCTTCTTAGAAGCCATGACCCAACTAGGGTACCAACAACTAATAAATGACGCCACCCACGACAAGGGGCATACTCTTGACATGGTCTTCACACCCACGATTCAACAGGGCAACGAAGAGAACCCTCTGACAAGGATAACTCCAGTACTATGGTCTGACCACCACCAAATAGATATCCGGATAAAACTGCCCACCGTACCCAAAGACGCGAAAGCTCAGAGGGTGATACACCAACAAAGAAAATTCAACAAACTCAACTTGGAAAATCTCATAAGTACCATCACGGCCCACATAGATTTGGAAAACATGGACCTCGATGTTCTAACAAACAGCTGGGACACTGGAATTCAGACTGCAGCGCGCCCAACATGGAACACCCCCCCGAACCCAACTAAACTCAGATCTGAACCCTGGTACACAGAAACACTGACAAAAATGAAGAGGGAACTCAGGAAACTTGAAAGAAAATGGAGACGAATCAAATCCATAGAACTCAAGACTGAATACCTCAATCACCTTGCAAAGTACAAAGAAGAGGTCAACTCCGCCAAAAGGACACATCACACCAACCTATTAAACAAAGCTATCAATAAGCCTCGTGAACTCTTCGAACTAGTGAAATCACTAACCAAAACACCCCAGGCAGTCCACTATGATAACGTAATCAAACCCCAAACACTGACAGCCCACTACGCAAGCAAACTTACTGCGACCACGCCCACTCACCGTTTGAACACAACATACCGGACAACCAGTGTGGAACGGGAACAGGCATGGAGCAACTTTCACAACATTCATGATCGGCAAATGATCAACATAATATCAAACATCACCACCACCACCTCCCCGCTAGATCCCTGCCCAGCTGCCTGGGTTAAGGCGGCAAAACAAGATATTGTGCACAAGTCTCGCACATTGTGAACCAATCCCTACAGCAAGGAATCATGCCCGCTCAACTCAAGAAATCTATAATAAGGCCGATTCTAAAGAACAACACACTCAACAAGGAAGACCCAGCATCCTACCGCCCCATCTCCAGCATATCTTTCCTAGCAAAGATCATTGAAAAGGCGGTCCTCCTACAACTACAAGATCATCTGGATGAACATGAAACCCTGGATGAGCAGCAATACGGTTTCAGACAACATCACGGGGATGAAACACTTCTAATAGCACTACTTAACAACCTCCTCAAAGGCCTTGAGGACAAAAAGAAAATGTTTATACTCATTTTCATTGACATCTCTGCAGCCTTTGATATAGTCCATCATGGAATCCTCCTAAACAGGATTGAATCAATAGGAATATTGGGAACCCCCTTAAAATGGTTCTCTTCTTACATATCAAACAGAATGCCACAGGTTCTATTCAATGGCGAAAAGTCGGAAGTTTTCCATCAAACGCAAGGCATACCTCAGGGCTCGGCTCTCTCAGCACTACTTTTCAACGTTTATATGCAGCCCCTCTGTGATATTTTCAAACAGCACAATATCAACTACCACATTTATGCAGATATCATCATGCTATACACACAATTGGATACTGTTAACCCTAACTATAATCAGCTTGAAACATGCCTTAACGAGATGGCACAATGGTTACAGCAAAACAACATGACGATCAACCATAAGAAAACTGAGGTGATGTATATCTCCAGTAAACCAAACTTTGAACCTCCTGCAACAATCACCCTGTGTAATAACACATACAACACCAAGAATGAAATAAAATTTCTAGGGGTCACGTTCGACAGCAACTTAAAGATGGAAAAGCACCTACGCAAAACCAATAAGGCCATTTTTATTTATTTATTTAACATTTCTTCTATACCACGCTATTAAAATCAGCGCGGTGTACATTGAACAAAACATACTGCAATGCATACAGGCAACATTGAGTTTACAAAGAACAGGGAAAAATAACACATGGGATAACTGGGATAACTATGTACAGGTTAACTTTATACTATATACTTTAACTATATACAATATTCTAAACTCGTTTGTATATTGTAAGTGATTTTATGTGGATGGTGCAGGTAAATGGTTATCATGTGGGCTATCGTGTGGGCTAACCATTTTCTGGTTGTATTAGGGTGCTAAGGCGTCTGGGGTATGTGGGAAGCTTGCTAGATGTGTGAGTGTCATCATTGAACCACACGATTTCAGGACTGTTGCGCAAGCACTCATTATGCCACACTTAGACTACTGCAACGCCATCCTACAAGGGCTTCCAAAGAAAACCCTAAATATTCTGCAAATGGCCCAGAATGTGGCGGCTAGGATCATCATGCGAAAAAACATTACTGAACACATCACACCTGTATTGATCGAGCTGCACTGGCTCTCCATTTCTGCTCGGATAAAATATAAAACACTGATAACCACATTCAAACTCATACATAACATAGCGCTATCCTTTCTCTCCACCCTTATCAGCACGCAACCCCACCGTCACCTCAGACACTCTCCACGTTCCAACCAATATCAGATCTGTCAAATCCAGTACTAGCCACCGCGCATACTCATACTCTGCCCTGACCCTCTGGAACCAACTACCACCTGAGCTACGAGTGATCAAAGATCTTATGGTTTTCAGAAAAAAACTCAAGACGCATTTATTCCAGTGTCAATACAATTTGATGTAAATCCCAGGGGGTTCCAAGCTACCACACTATGAAACATGGACACTGTTATGTAAAAATGTATATATGTAAATGCTGAATCCCCCCCTTAAGACCTTTTTCCTGTGTGCTGTGTTTTTCCCTTCAAATCAATGTGTTTATACCCCAAAATTGCTGTCATGATTTGACAAACTACAATCTGTAATCAAACCGCTACTGATCGCTGGAAGTAGCGGTATACAAATGTATACTAAATAAAATAAATAAATAAATCCTTTACTTGCTGAGGGAAGTTAAGATCATGAAGATCAAGGCCTTCAGCAACCAAGCTCTGAGATGCAGAGACTGGGGATTGGGATGCCATAACATTCCGTCCTCCTGTGACAGGAGATCTGGAGCAGATCCTAACTCGAGGGAGGGGGCTTGAGAGAGATGTAGAAGCATAGGGTACCACACTTGCCGTGGCCAATGTGGAGCTATGAGAATCATACGCCCTCTGTCTCTCTGAAGCTTGAACAGGGTTTTGGGAATTAGCAGAATGGGTGGAAAGGCATAAAGGAAGTCTTGACCCCAGTGAAGGAGGAAGGCATCCCTGGCCTGAGCACCCTGAGCAGGAATTCTGGAACAGAACCGGGGAAGTTTGGCATTCAAAGGACTTCCAAAAAGGTCTATGTCCGGGGTTCCCCAAATTTGAAAATCCTGGCCACCTGGTCTGCATGTAGAGACCATTCGTGTGGAAGCAGAACTCGACTGAGTCTGTCTGCCCAAGAGTTTTGTATGCCTGGAAGATAAACTGCCAGGAGATGAATCTGATGCTCTCTGGCGAGGGCCCATAGTCGCAAAGCTTCGTTGCAAAGCGACAAAGAGCCTGTTCCTCCCTGCTTGTTCACGTAGAACATGGCTACTTGATTGTCCGTATGAATGAGGACTGTCTTGTAGCTGAGTAGGGTGTGGAACACTCGAAGAGCAAGGAAGATTGCTCTGAGCTCTAAGAGACTGATATGTAGATGAGTCTCCTGTGGAGTCCAAGTGCACTGGGTGGAGAGGTCTTACAGATGAGCTCCCCAACCCATTGGTGAAGCATCTGTTGTGAGAGTTGCCTGGGGTAAAGGCTGTTGAAATGGGGACCCCAGCAACAGGTTCTGAGTGGACTGCCACCATTGCAGAGACAAAATAAGACGATTTGTGTTTGCTATTTTGTCTGACAGGCACCCTGATGCCTGGGTCCATTGAATGGATAAGGTCCACTGGGCTGCTCTTATATGGAGGCGAGCATAAGGGACCACATGCACTGTAGATGCCATGTAGCCTAATAGTTGTAACATTTCTCGGGCAGTGAGATGAGGTTTTAGCACTGCTTGAGAAGCTAACTGCACCATGCGAAGACAACGGGCCTGGGGAAGATAGGCCCTCACTTTTCTGGTATCCAGCAAAGCTCCTATGAACTCTAGAGACTGAGTGGGAGTTAGACTGGATTTTGGGATGTTTATGACCAGACCCAAATACTGAAGGATACGCATTGTGCAAGATAGGGAAGTCCTGGCCTCTGACTCCGATGGCGCTCGAATGAGCCAATCGTCTAAGTAGGGGAAGACGAATATCCCTAGAGTATGGAGAAATGCTGCTACCACAGCCATGCATTTCGTGAACACTCTTGGTGCTGAGGCCAGGCCAAAAGGAAGCACCCTGTGTATTGGTAGTGCTTTCCTTGAAAAAGGAACCGAAGGAACTTTCTGTGAATTGGATGGATGAGAACATCAGTGTACGCATCCTTGAGATCTAGAGAACAAAGCCAGTCCTGACTCTGAAGGTATGGCAGCAGAGTTCCCAGAGAAATCATCTTGAATTTCTCTTTGAACAGGAATTTGTTCAATTCTATGAGGTCTAAAATAGGTCTGTGTCCCCCTGTTTTCTTTGGGATACGGATATAGGGGGAATAAGACCCTGTACCCTTATGAGGAATGGGTACCTCTTCTATCGCCCTTTGGGCAAGAAGCATAGTGACCTCTTCATCTAACAGGTTGATGAGAGAGGTCTGAGAATTGAATTGTCTTACCATTGTGGGAGGGAGCATGCACAGAAAGTGAAGCTTGTACCCCTCTTTTATAATGGAGAGTGTCCAATGTTCTGCTGTTATCTGCCCCCTTCTGGGGGCAAAGTGACACAACCTTCCTGGAATGGTGGAAGGCTCTGGACCATTGAGGGCCAGGAAGGCTAAGTTCTCTAGATGAAAGTCAAAGGCCTTGTGGAGGTTGAGACTGCTGAGACGGTTGAGGTTTGGCAGTCTTTGCTTTCCTTTGTTTCGGTGGTTGCTGACCTTTCCGGACAGGCTGACCTGCAGAACGTCCCTGCTGGGAATAAGAGGGATAAAACCTCTTCTTTTTTGAGAAGAAAGGTTTTTTGAAAGATTTCTTTCTTGAAGGATCAGCTGTGGCTTTGGATAACCTATCCAAAGTGGAGTTGTCAGCATCCAGCTCATTGGCTTTTTCTTGCCAATTTTTGCCGAATAGGTTCTCACCTATACAAGGGATATTTCACAGTTTGTCCTGCACCCAGAGCTCCAAATCGGATGCCTGGAGCCAGGCAATTCTACGTGCACCTATGGCAATGGCAGAGTTTCTGCTTATGCACTCAAAACAGTCAAAAGCTGCACGATTGACAAACTTAGAAACATCCTGGGCATGTTTAACTAGTGTGAGAAAATCCTGCCTCGTCCTCAGGAAGGAGAGGGCTTAAAATCTCCAAGTCTCCTGTGACTTCTTTAAGGAACATTCCCATATATAAAATATAGGAACTGATCCTGGCAGAGAGCATGGAAGCCTGGAAAGTACGACGTCCAAAGGCATCCAAAGTTCTACACTCACGGCCTGGAGGATTAGAGGCATGCCTCTTTGCACTCCTGATCCTTCTCATAGCTGATTCCACTACGAAAGAGTGGTGAGGAAGCTGAGTTTTCTGGAAACCAGAACAAGGAGGGACTCAATACATGGTATCCAGTCTGCGAGAGTGAGGAGAGGTGGTAAGAGGTGTCTCCTCAACATGAGATCATGTAAAATCTCATGGATAGGCAGAGTAGCTGCCTCCTTAGGAGCTTTCGGATAATGTAAAATCTCCAACTCCTTAGCCCTGGGCTCTGTTTCAGGAGCTACAGTGATGGACAGACCTCGAGCCACCTCCCTGATGAAATCCTGATAGGAGATATCTTCTGGAGGAGACATCCTACGTTTAGGAGAGGAAGGCTCCTCTGGGAGAAGTATACCGGTACCGGCAGAGCTGTCAGAATCCTATGAGTCCTCCGAGGATTCGAAGTACCGTCTGTCCGGATGCTCTTGAAGAGCCCGATACCTGTACCGACCAAAGTCGGTACTGAGGGGAATCGGTACCGGTGTATCGGCACCAGAAGGCATCGCATGACTGGGTGCCGGCAAAGCCGACACCGATGTCGATGCTATCGGTACCGGTACCGGTTGAACTGTCTGACGCAGTTCCGAGGGTGTCGATGTCGCAAGGAGAGCCGCCAGACTGCGTTCAATAGCCAGGAACCTCTGGTCTATCGACGCTGTCGATGCCTGGGTATCGGTACCGGAAGCAGCCGGTACCCCAGAGCATGGCACCAGTAGTTCTGCCGAGGTCGAGGCCTCGAGAACATCCTGGAGCCCAATAATACTTTGGAAGCCGAAGCCTCCCGCCGGGGCAATTTTGCCAGTACAGAACCCTCAAGGGCAACGCCAGAGGCATCTCGATGCTTGGAAGGAGATCTAACCTTTGAGGACCGGCTAGACTTATGTTTAGTTACCTGAGATCCATGGGAGGAAGACGAAGCCCTGGAAGACGTCGATGCCACAGAAGCTGCATCGGAGGGAAAAAGGGCACTGAGCTTAGCAGGTCAGTTTTGTCGACCCCTCTTGGACATCATGGCACAAGCCATACACTCGGCAATGGAGTGGTCAGGACCTAAACATTTAAGACACCACTCATAGGTGTCGGGTGACGGAGATGGTACCGCCACACTTGGTGCACTTTTTGAAACCCGAATCGGGTTTTTCCATAATGGTGGAAATTTTGGGCCTAAGGCCCAAAATGGCGCATGCACCTGGGAAGAAAAGTTTGGAAAAAATATAGAATATATATATATTTTTTTTTTAAATGAAAGAAAGAAAAGAGAACTGGCGGTACCGGTATAGCGTCGAGGAAGGCAGAAGCGACCACAAAAAAGAAAGAATAAGGAAAACATTTTCTGCGGTGACAGGAACAACGACCTGCTGGCTCCGCGGAAAACTAAGAACTGGAGAGAGGCAGTTGGGAAAGGCGGGAAGGCAGCACGCAGGCACTGTGGGATGCTCCCAAAAGCTTTCTAATTAGACGCTGGGGAGCGTTCCTGCGCAGGCTCCGTCGGTACCGACGATACCCATATGTGAAGACTACATTCCTGCTTGTTCCTGGAGATTACTCATATCTACCGCCTGTCTCTTGATACTGCCTACATAGATATAATGAAGCAACACATTTATATTGATGCTAACAATGTTACATGGTAATGTTATATAAATCAATATGATTTCATCTGACCTGTTCCTCCTACTCAGCCCAACTACTTACTTGCCTCCCCTCCACTCCAGCACCAAATGAGGTTAGCATACAATACGCCAAGAACAAACTGTGAACTGTACCTCTCTTAACACTCTAAACCATAATACCACCCCACATTGACTCTACTGTCATACGAATGACATTATTTAACAACAATGAAGTATAATACCATAACTGCTTGTACCCTTCTGCTCCTACTATTGATTTGCACCTACACAAACTCCTACACACAACACACTGTAGCAAACCAACCTCTCACCATACCCATCATTATATCCCGCACCAGATATGAAGCCAACCATCCCTAAAGAAATGTATCCTTCTCAGGTACATAAGAACATAAAATAAGCCATACTGGGTCAGACCAAGGTCCATCAAGCCCAGTATCCTGTTTCCAACAGTGGCCAATCTAGGTCATACGTACCTAGCAGTTTCCCCAAAAGACACAGGTTCCGCAATGCTTGTACTGGGTCAAGCACTGATATCCTGGGTCCCTTCTTAATAATGGTTTATGGATCTTTCCTCCAGGAACTTGTCCAAACCTTTTTTAAACACAGCTACACTAACAGCCTTTACTACATCCTCCGGTAACAAATTCCAGAGTTTGATTACACGTTGGGTGAAAAAATATTTTCTTTTATTAATCTTAGTTTACCCTGTAGCTTCATTGCATGTCCCCTAGTCTTTCTATATTCTGATAACGTAAACAACCGATCTACGTTTACCCGTTCCACTCCGTTCATTAATTTATAGACTTCTAACATATCTCCCCTCAGCCGTCTCTAGTGCATATAGAGAAATCAATGATGAAGTGGTCTGACCAGGGAACTTGATTTGGTTGGGAGTAAGAGTGGAGGTTTGTTATTGACATTGGGAGGAATGCAAGATCTAGGATATTTCCCATTTGGTGAGTTAGGGGTGTTTATTATCTGTAGCTATACAATCTACACTGGTTATTATTATGTGTCCTGTAGGTAAAGCATAGTTACTCACCTGGAACAGGTGATCTCTGCAAACAGCAGGAATTTAGTCTTCACATATGGGTATCGTCGGTACCGACGGAGCCTGCGTGGGAACGCTCCCCAGCGTCCAATTAGAAAGCTTTTGGGGCTTCTGGTTCCGGTGACGTCACCAGGCAGCATGGCGGTGCTTTAGCTTAGCTCCGCCACAATCCCCTGCAAACTGCGGAATTTAAGCACCCCCTCGATACTGAAATTAGCGGAGTGAAGTGGGCTCGGGGCAGCGGTGGCTCCGGTGAAGATTGGCGGCACATTTGGAGAACCCGCGGCAGCGGAGAGAGGTGTCAGAGCGTTGGGCGGCTGTGGGCCCTGGATTGTCTTCCTCCGTTTCGTGCCGGCCAGCCACGTGTGAGTGGAGAGCAGCTGATCGGCTCGGTGAGCGGAGTCCGTGAGTAACGGGGGGCTGCACTGTTTGCCTCGAGCGGAGAGAGCGGCATATTTCTTCAGGCAGCCGGCGCCGAGCGGGGACTCCCGACGACGCACGCACCACACGGTCTGGGACCAGAGTGGCAATTCTGGAGTAGAGGGGGCCGAGGAGCAGTCTGAGAAGGCCTGATCGTTGTCCTTAGGGGCACTGGGCGGACAGCACAGAATCTTGAACCCAGCGGGGGTTTTCATTCGCCCCACGGACTGTTTTCCTCTCTGCACGGGGCAGTATTGCTTCTACTTTGTTGGAGCCCTCCCCCCCTCCTTCCCGGACTCTCTTTTCTTGCTCCGTGATCCGGCAGGCCTCCATCTGCACCTTCCACGAGTGCCTTTATTCTGTGGGCTGCCTGGCCTTGTGCCCGGGAGAGGAGTACCAACAGACAGACTGTTGGTGGAAGCAGGCCCTGCGGGGCCCCCCCCTGTGAGGCGCTGTTTGGAAAGCCAGCTTTACTTCTTGGGATCAGATGGCTGGTAAAAAGCCAGGAGCGGACTTAAAATCTTTCTCCTTTAGGAGTGGAGCAGGGGGAAAGTCCCCGGCCCTGAAACCAACGGCGAGTACAACCGTGGTGGTGGAGGTGGCGGATGGCGGGGCCGGACAGGGCGCTGCTGGCGAAATCCTGAGCCTGCGTGAGGACTTAAGAGGCTGGTTTGAGTCTACACAATCAGAGCTCTCCACCTTTAAATTGGAAGTCAAGAACTGGTTTGAGGAGCTGAAGGGTGACATGCAAACGCTGGGTGCCCGCATGGAGGAGTTGGAAACTAGGGCGGAGGAGCATGAAGGACATTTAGGCTCTGTGGCGCAGCGCACTGCTGAGATAGAACATACACAGGATGAAATACTGCAGAAGCTGGAAGATCTTGAGAATAGATCCCGCCGCTCGAACATCCGCATACGGGGCCTCCCGGAGGTGGATGGCGCAGTAAATTATATTTCCTTGGCAGAGGAGTTTTGCAGCGCTGTTTTGAAGTCCGCCGATATGGAAGTAGAGGGCGTGTGCCTCCGAGTGGATCGGGCCCACCGGGCTCTTGGCCCCAAGCGCGATAACAGAGCCAGAGATATTGTTTGTTGTTTGCATGAATATCGGTCCAAAGAATTGGTGTTTAAGGCCGCCCGGAAGCTGGGGAAACTCAACTGGCATGGGGCCGACGTGGAAGTGTTTGCAGACATTTCAAGTATCACTATGAAGAAACGACGGGGGTACCAGCAGGTGACAAAGCGGCTTCGGGAGGAGAATGTCCGATACCGCTGGCTGTTCCCTGTGGGCCTGCAGTTCACCATTAATACAAAGGCCTATGTGGCACATACTGTGGAGGAGGCCATCTCTGCTCTGAAGCAGGCCGGCTGGTCCAATCTCCCGACAGCGGAATCGGGGGAGGTGGCGGCAAGAGAGAGGGGAGACCTCCATAGCCGCCCACAGAGGAATTGGAGTAGAGTGTCCGGCGGAGAGCGGAGGCTACGAAAGACAAAGCCGGCTCTGCAGCCTGCTGAATCGGCCACATGAACTATGTTGTAATGGTTCACTTTGAGTTTATGTTATGGAGTCTGAGCCTGTTGGGTCTGCATAGGGGGTGTAGGGTGGGGGTGCTGCATAGGATGTAAGAACGGGGAGTTATGTTTTCATTTCTGTTCTGAGATGTCTGTGATGCTAAGTGGTAGTGGACGGAAGAATGGGGGGAAGATTTCTTTTTGCTTGTTTGCCTACTAAGTAAGGAGGGTACAAAGTTGGGTGCTGTTTCGAGGGGGGGGGGTGGTTATTCCATAGAAAAAAGCAGGGGGCTGCTCTGGTTGACGGGACCTGGCTCCGATCTATTTTGATGGATCGGGTGGAGAGGCGGGGGGTGGGGGCGGGGGGTGGGGGTGGGGAGGGAGGGGGGAGGGTTGGGGAGGAGGGACTGTCCGGGGGGGGAGGGCTGGGGGAGGGGGGGGGGAACGGGGATGGCTCAGGTGCAGCGAGTGGAGGGAAGGGTTTATGGCTGCCTTTAAGCTGATGACTATTAATGTCAGGGGCCTGAACTCCTATTATAAGAGGCAATTGCTTTTCAAAGAATGCTCCCGGTTGGAGGGGGATGTGGTTTTTATCCAGGAGACTCACCTGCTTCCTAAGGATGAGGATCGTTTGCGACACTCCCGTTTCCCCCAACAATATTTTGCTTCCAACAAATTAGAGAAGAAAAAGGGTGGAGTGGGGATCTTGATGTCTGGTAGGGTGCTGGGGAGGGTGGAGGAGGTCATCCGGGATAGGAGAGGACGTTATGTGGTGGTTAAGTTGCAATGGGGACAGCAGAAGTATACGCTGGCCAGTGTGTATGCTCCCAACACGGAGCAGGCCGCCTTTTTTGGAGAATTGGAAGCAGTTCTTGTAAGCAAGGGAGAGGGGCAGCTGCTGATTGGGGGTGATTTCAACGTTGCTCTTAATCCCTTGGTGGACACCTCTAAGGGGGCGTCGTCCCTTACTCGGAAGCATCGCCTGCGTCTGAAGCAGCTGATGGAATCCCTGGATTTGGTGGACCTCTGGCGGGAAGTGAATTATGGTGAAAGGGATTATTCTTTCTTCTCCCCCGTGCATGCAGTGTACTCCCGGATCGATTTGCTGCTTATTGATAAGGCTTTGTTGGCTGGAGTGGAGAAATGTGAGATCCGAGAGCGGACCTGGTCAGACCATGCCCCTGTTCTTTGTACCTTACCTTTAGGGATTCAAGCTCGGCCAAGCGGTGGTGGAAGTTGAATGAGTCCCTGTTGGAAGATTCGGCAGTAGTAGAACAATTAGGGAAAGATATAGAGGAATACTTGCTAGTGAACGACAATGGTGAATGCTCCCCAGGAACGGTTTGGGATTGCTTGAAGGCGGTGGTCAGGGGGCGGCTGGTAGCTATAGGTGCCCACAGAAAGAAAGTGCGGCTAAAAAAGCAAGAGGAGCTGCTGGTTCTGATTCGGGAGTTGGAGGGGTGCTTGAAGCAGAGGCCGCAGGATGTTCGCGTGCAGGGCCAACTGAGGAAGGCTCAGCTAGACTTGAGCGAATTACATATGGAGGAGATCCGACATAAATTGAATCTCCTTCAGCAGAGGTTTTTTGAATTTGGCAATAAAGCTGGGAGGTTGCTAGCCCGTCGGGTCAAGAAATTGGCCGCTCGGAATGCTATAGTGAAAATAAAGGGGAGAGAGGGTAGCTTGTTGTGGCTGGGCAAGGAGATTGAAGACCGGTTTGTCCAGTATTATCAAGAGCTGTATACGCCGGAGACGGTAGTGTCGGAAGTAGCGATTAGGGACTTTTTGGATACTGTCCAATTGCCGAACTTGTCCACTGCAGAGTCTGAGAGTCTCTCCCTTCCTATTGGTGAAATTGAGGTCCTCACGGTGATTAAAGGCCTACGGGCCCATAAGGCCCCAGGCATGGATGGCTACCCCAACAGCTTTTATAAAGTTTTTGCAGGACAACTGGTCGGACCCTTGGTGAGAATGTATAATTCCTTTCAAAGGGATAGTATTCTGCCGCCATCTATGCGGCTGGCGGGGGTCAGTATTCTCCATAAGGAGGGTAAGGATCCTCTGGAATGTGGCTCCTATAGGCCTATCTCTCTATTGGGTAGCGATTTTAAGATTTTCACCCGAGTCCTAGCCAATAGGCTGCTCCCATTTCTGGGGAAGCTAATACACCCTAATCAATCTGGTTTTGTGCCTGGGAGGTACACCTCCGACAATATCAGGAGAGTGTTAAATTTAATATGGCATGGCAGGAGAGAGGGGGCAGAGATGGCTTTATTGGCAGTAGATGCTGAAAAAGCTTTTGATAGGGTGAGCTGGCCTTTTCTGTTTCTGACGCTAGAGCGGGTGGGGATAGGAGGGGCTTTCTTAGATTGGGTGCGAGCCCTATATCGACACCCTTTAGCCTGCTTAAAAATAAACGGCTCCACCACCCAAACTTTTGAATTGCACAGGGGGACGAGGCAGGGGTGCCCTCTCTCCCCTCTGCTCTTTATTCTTGCCATGGAACCACTGGCCCAGAGGATTAGGGCTCGTAGGGAGATCCCGGGTGTAGTAGTGAATAATATTCCCCATAAGATTTCCCTCTTTGCCGATGATGTTTTGTTTTTTGTCTCTGACCCATTGCGAACGCTCCCTGCCATTTTGGAGGAGATAACCATATATGGAGCTCTGTCAGGGTTTCGTATGAATCCCACAAAATCAGAAATTTTGAATCTCTCCTTGGGTAGGGAGACTGTGGCGGGCTTGAAGAAGGCCTTTCCCTTCCGGTGGGCCAAATCTAGTATTCGGTACCTTGGGGTGCAAATCACGGGCCAATGCCGGGATTTATTTCGGGAGAATTACTTACCCGCCCAGAGTAAGCTGATTAGAGAGCTTGAGCGATGGGGGACGTTTGAGATCTCGTGGCTGGGTCGAATAGACCTTATCAAGATGATTTTGGTGCCTCGGCTCCTTTATCTTTTTATTAACCTGCCCATTGAGGTCCCGATGACCTACCTGCGGAAACTACAGGAGAAACTCCTGGCTTTTGTATGGCGGGGCAGGAGACCGAGGGTAGCTCGGAGCATTTTGTATGCAGGCCGCGATAGGGGGGGCATGGGGATGCCGCATCTGGGTAGATATTATGAAGCGGCCAGGGTGCGAGCGGTCTTTGAGTGGATTTTGAGGGAGGCAGTGGATTGGGTTGGATTGGAACAAGCGGGTTTGGGGGAGGGTAGACGCCTATCAAATATTGTGTGGGTGCGGAAACCCGGTCTTGTGAGTCAGGAGGGGGGAAATCCATATGTAGCACTCACGCTGCGCTACTGGTTAAAATGGCGCGCCCGGTGGTATGGCGCTCGGGGCTGCTCCAAGTTTATGCCTTTGTGTGACAACCCGGATTTCCCACCGGGGAGGGATGATGTTGTGTTTCAGAGGTGGGCTCGGCAGGGTTTGGGCTATGTAGGGCAGTTTAAAGATGGGGGGCCTGGGTGTCCTTTGATGATTTACTGAAAGAGTTTTCGGGGCTGGAGGGTGCTAGATATCAGTATATGCAAGCCCGGCACTTTTGTAAAAGTCTGGGGGGTTGGGGGGGTGACGGGCAGGGCGCTGCTGTAGATGGTTTAGTGGAAAATGGGGTGATCAAAGGCTTGATTTCCCGGTTGTATGGGTTAATGGATCAGGTGGATATTGGGGGCTGGGCCCACAAAAAAGCATGGGAGCGAGATTTGCATATGTGTTGGGATGAGGATCACTGGGTAGGAATTTACAAGGGGTTGTTTAGGGGTGTGTTATCAAGCTCAATTTTGGAACAAAACTACAAAATGCTCTATAGGTGGCACTTGACTCCCCAGAGATTACAGAAATGGCGGGGAGGGTTGGGTCTCTGCTGGAGGGAGTGTGGAGCGATCGGCTCTGTCCTACATATATGGTGGGAGTGTCCGATACTCCAGCCTAGCTGGCAGGCGGTGGCAGAGTGGATGGAAGTAGTGTTGGATGATGGTGTGGTTGTTGGACCCTGTTTGGCGCTGCTGAATGTGGGAGGGGGGTCAAAGTGGCGTAAGGTGGTTTGTGGGGCAATGAGACAATTGATTGCGCGGAAATGGCGGACTCCTTCCCCACCCACTCTGGAGGATATTCAAGTGCGAGTAGCGCACCTATCTCTCATGTATCGCCTGACGGCCCTGCGTAGGAAACGGCTAGTGAACTTCCAAGACACCTGGGGCCCTTACCTCCAGTGGGTGGAAGGGAGGAGGACCTCACAAGCCCCCGATATTCGAGGGGAGGGGGGGACCCCAAGCAACGGTGGCCCGTAGTGGGAGCTTGTCACGGTGGGGGGGGGGGTGTTTTTGGGCCTGATCCCATTTTGGAGGCTCCGGGAAATATTTTTCTCCTCTCTCCTTCTGTTAATTGGGGGGGGGGGGGGTTCCCACCTTCCCACCTTGTTTGTTTGTGATGCAGAGGCTGGGGGATCTTTCCTCATGCTTGACTGGGTGTTTCAGACTCCTAGAGTTTTTCCATGCGAATATTATTTAGCTTAACGGGTAGCGTATTACTTAAGGTATTCTGTACTGACTTTCCTTTTTAGGATTATCTTTTAATGCTAATACTGGTGCCATCCTCGGGGGAGGTGGGGGGAAGGGTGGGAGGGGACAGTGGGATTATTTTGTGACTTATAGCCTTGGAGGTGTTTAGGGGGGAAAGCGGAACTACTGTTGTGATTTCGTATGTTCGTGTTGTATAAGCTGTTGACTGTGTATTGGGCAGTGCTGTTTTTTCTTTGTGTCAACCTTCAATAAACATTTAATGGAAAAAAAAAAAGAAAGCTTTTGGGAGCATCCCACAGCGCCTGCGTGCTGTCTTTTTCCCAACTGCCTCTCTCCAGTTGAGTTTTAAAGCTGTAACAAAGAGAGAGAGAGAGGGAAAGAAAAGAAAAGAGAGATACAACTCCTAGGGGAGGTGGGTGGGTTGTGAAGACTAAATTCCTGCTGTTCCCGGAGATCACCTGTTACAGGTGAGTAACTACGCTATCTCCAGGAACAAGCAGGAATGTAGTCTTCACATATGGGGACTCCCTAGCTACAGATGCCAGGGAGAGACCCCAGAAGTTGTGTGCCCCTGTGAAAGGGCTCCACTTCCCCCCATGGATCTCTGGCATCCTACCGGGAATGGTGGGTAGGAGTTGATTAAGTATAGAACAAGTGCTGTAGAACAGCCTGACCAAACAAGGCATCCCAGCGGGAGCCCTTGTCTAAGCAGTAATGGGCTGTGAAGGTATGAACCGAGGCCGAAGTAGCTGCTCGACAGATGTCGTCAATAGACACAGAGTGTAGATGAGCCATTGACGCTGCCATGGCTCTCAAACTGTGAGCCGTGACATGGCCTTCCAGAGAAAGGTTCCAAAAAAAAAAAAAAAAACCACAAGCTCAAGAGCATTCTCATATGCAGCCCCCACCATATGGAATAAACTCCCTCTAAGCCTCCGCAAAATAAAAGACCTACAGACATTCCGGAAAGAACTAAAAACATATCTGTTTAAAGAATACTTTATAAATCTTAATGAACCCCCTCCAACACCCTCACCACACCTCCAAAAAAATCCTCCATATCCTCAGATCAAAAAGCCACAAACCACAACACATTTAGGAAAAATCAACCTAGAATCCTCAGTGTATTAAAATCCCTAGAAATCCCTAGTGTATTAAAAACCACGATTAACAATTGAATAATGTAAATATTTAACTAATGTAAATAGTTACAACATTTGCATAATTATATATTCCATGTTACTTGTTGTTGTTTACGAAAAGTTAAAGTTAATTGTACGTAGTTTGAAAAAAACAAGATGTTCCATGTAAAACCATGTTCATTATGTTAATTGTAAACTGTTCATTGTGTTACTTGTAAACCGCCTTTGATCTTGGGAAAAAGCGGTATAGAAGAAAAGCATAAATAAATAAATAAATACTCAGATAGGCAAAAGAAATACACTGTGCAATCCAGTTGGATAATGTTCTCTTGGAGACTGGAAGTCCCAAATGAGAAGTATCGAAAGCAACAAAGAGTTGGGAAGACTTTCTATGTTGCTATGTCCTCTAAGTAAAAGGCAAGAACTCTTTTACAGTCGAAAGTATGAAGATTCCTTTCTGCATTTGAAGCATGAGGCCTTGGAAAAAATACAGGCAGGTAAACCGCCTGGTTTAAATGAAAAGGTGAGACCACCTTTGGCATAAAGTGTGGATGAGTCTTAAGGACTACCTTATCATGATGGAACTTCGTATAAGGAGGATCAGCAACTAATGCTTGCAATTCACTGATGCGACGTGCTGATGTGATTGCAATGAGAAAGATAACTTTCCAGGAAAGGAATTTCAAGGAGGTAGTAGCTAAAGGTTCAAAAGGCAGCTTCATGAGCTGCCCAAGAACCAGATTCAGTTCCCACGCCACTGGAGGTGGCCTAATGGGAGGCTTAGTTAGAAGAAGGCCCCTCATAAATCTCGCTATGAGAGGAAATAGGTTGTCCATTTAAAGGCTTTAAAGAAGCTGAAATAGCACTTAAATGGACTCTTACTGAATTAGTCTTAAGTCCTGCATTAGATAAATGCAGGAGATACTCCAGTAATGATTCCAGAGGTATTGCAGAGGGGTGAAGACCCTTTTGCGAACACCATATCGAAAACCTTGTCCACTTGAAAGCATAAGAGCGTCTTGTGGAAGGTTTCCTGGAAGCAGAAAGGACATCCCTTACTTGTTGATAAAGGTTAAGACCATGAAGGTCTAGGCTCTCAGCAACCAGGCCCTGAGATGCAGAGAGTGGGGATTGGGATGCCACAACATCCTGTCCTCCTGAGACAGGAGATCTGGAGCAGATCCTAACTCCAGAGATGGAGCTTGAGAGAGATGCAGGAGCAGAGGGTACCACACCTGCCGTGGCCAATGTGGAGCTATGAGAATCATGTGACCTTTGTCTCTCTGAAGCATGAAAAGGGTTTTGGGAATTAGGGGAATGGGTGGAAAGGCATATAGGAAGTCCTGACCCCAATGGAGGAGGAAAGCATCCCTGGCCTGAGAACCCTGAGCCGGAATTCTGGAACAGAACCGGGGAAGTCTGGCATTCAACGGACTTGCAAAGAGGTCTATGTCCGGAGTTCCCCAAATTTGAAAAATGTTTGCTACCTAGTCTGCATGGAGAGACCATTCATGTGGAAGCAGAACTCGACTGAGTCTATCTGCCCAAGAGTTTTGAATGCCTGGCAGATACACTGCCAGGAGATGAATTTGATGCTCTCTGGCGAGGGCCCATAGTCGCAACGCTTCGTTGCAAAGCGATAGAGAGTCTGTTCCTCCCTGCTTGTTCAGACAGAACATAGCTACTTGATTGTCCGTCTGAATTAGGACTGTCTTGTAGCTGAGCTGGGTATGGAACACTTGAAGAGCAAGGAAGATTGCTCTGAGTTCTAGGAGATTGATATGTAAGTGGGTCTCCTGTGGAGTCCAGGTGCCTTGGGTAGAGAGATCTTGCAGATGAGCTCCCCAACCCACTTGTGAGGCGTCTGTTAGAGTGACCTGGGGTAGGGGTTGCTGGAAAGGGGACCCCACCAACAGGTTTTGGGTTGACTGCCACCATTGTAGAGACAAAATAAGGTGACTTGTTTTGCTATTTTGTCTGATAGGCAGCTTGATGCTTGAGTCCACTGAGTGGATAGAGTCCATTGGGCTGCTCTCATATGGAGGCGAGCATAGGGAACCATGTGCACAGTAGATGCCATGTGGCCTAGTAGCTGTAACATTTCCCGAGCAGTGAGATGAGTTTATAACACTGCCTGGGAGACTAACTGAACAATGCGAAGGCAGCGGGCCTGTGGAAGATAGGCCCTTGCTTTTCTGGTATCCAGCAAAGCTCCTATAAACTCTAGAGACTGAGTGGGAGTTAGGCTGGATTTTGGGATGTTTATGACCAGGCCCAAATACTGAAGGATACGCATTGTGCAAGATAGGGAAATTCTGGCCTCTGACTCTGATGGGGCTCGAATGAGCCAGTCGTCTAAGTAGGGGAAGACGAAAATTCCTAGAGTGCGAAGAAATGCTGCCACTACAGCCATGCATTTCGTAAATACCCTTGGTGCTGAGTCTTAGCCAAAAGGAAGCACCCTGTATTGGTAGTGCTTTCCTTGGAACAGGAAGCGAAGGAACCTTTGGTGAGTTGGATGGATGAGAACATGAGTGTACGCATCCTTGAGATCTAGAGAACAAAGCCAATCCTGACTCTGAAGGTATGGCAGAGTTCCCAGAGAAATCATCTTGAATTTCTCTTTGAACAGGAATTTGTTCAGGTCTCTGAGGTCTAAAATGGGTCTGTATCCCCCTATTTTCTTTGGAATTAGGAAATACGGGGAGTAAAACCCTGTACCCTGTAGGGAAATGGGTACGTCTTCTATTGCCCCCTGGGCAAGAAGTAAACTGACCTCTTGACTCAACTGAGTGTTGAGAGAAGCCTGAGAATTGAACTGTCTTACCTCTGTAGGAGGGGGCATGTTGAAGAAATGAAGCTTGTACCCCTCTCTTACAATGGAAAGAGTCCATTCTTCTGCTGTTATCTGCCCCCATTTTATTTATTTATTTTATTTTATTTAACATCTTTTATATACCGCGCTATTCGTCATCAGTGCGGTTTACATTAAACAAACCTATCTAGACAACATAGTCATAAGATAGTTTACAGATAACAGGGAACTTAACATGGAAGAACTGGGTAAACTATTTACATATAATCTGGTATCAACAGTAATGTACATATAATCAACATCGCTACTATCTTGGTTCTCTAGGCATTTAGCTTATAGGAGACATTTAGCTTTGATTGCAGGTGGGCAGAAGGCCATGTTACAGTAACTGGAAGTACTTAGTAAATAAATGGTACTTGATGGCTTTTCTGAATTGACTAATGTCTTGTATTGCTCTGATATTAGGGGGGAGACTGTTCCAACATCTAGGGGCAAAAGACATAAATGCCCTGTTGTTAGCTGATTGGGACAAATTTGTGGATTCACGAGGAATGACTAGAGTGTTTTCAGTAAGTGTCCTCCTGGATCTAATGTTTGGTGCATGACTGAGAAGGTCTGAGATCGATGATGGTAATATTTTGTTGAAGGCTTTGAATGTGATGAGGAGAGCTTTATAGGAAATTCTGCAGCCTATTGGCAGCCAGTGGAGATCCCTTAGGATTGGCGTGATATGGTCTCTCCTAGATGCTCCCACTAAGATGCGGGCTGCAGCGTTCATCGCTAGCTATAGTGGGTTAAGGGTGTTCTTGGGGAGGCCATGTAGCACGATATTCGCATAGTCAAAGTGCGGAGTGACTATAGCTTGGAAAATTGATCGGAAGTCTTTAGGCTCTAACAATGGTCTTAGGTGACGCAAGGTTTTTATCTTGAAGTAAATGGTTTTTACTGTACTTTTTTTTTTTTTTAATTTAAAGGCAGCACATAAGTACAACAAGTTATAGCCAAACAAATGCAACATACAGATAACAGAAACAAAAAGAACCCAATGCATAAACCACAGTCAAAAGGGTAATATCAACAAAGCCTTTTTTCCCCCTCCCCTCACCCATCCTATTACCCAAAAGTCTCCCAGAACACCCTGCCCACTCCCTCCGCTCTCCAATGCCCCCTCCCCCTCATAACCCCCCCCCCATTTTTCCTCCCCATCCACCCACCACCGCCCATTGCCCTCCCCCCACCCCAACACCCCCACTGACACCCTCTATACCCTCAAAAAGTAAGGGGGAGATATTAACGGACCAGACCACACAGGGAAAAGGAAGAAAACCAGGGACGCTACAACACAAAAGGTCACAGGGCCAGTGCCTCCAAGAAAAACATATAGGACCCTAGGGATTACGAACCATATTTCAAAACAAAAGCTTCCCACACTTGCTCAAATTGTGGCAACCGCATTCTCCCAACTGCCACCCCACATTCCATAGTGTATGTATCCCACATCCGTTCCAACCAGCTAGAAAAGGCTGGTGGCAAGACCTGCTTCCAAGCAGCAGCCAAGGCCAGTCGAGCCGCATTCAAACCATGTCGAATCAAGGCCAATTGAGGAGTCCGAGCACCCAGAACATTAATACCGAAAAGAAAAATACCCGGATCCCAAGGAATGCTCAACCCAACCAGTTGTTGTAATCGGTACTGAATCCCCCTTCAAAAAATTTGTACACGCGGACAAAGCCACCAGACATGCATCAAAGTACCCTCCCGGACACATTTCTGCCAACATAAGCCTGATACTCCTGGTTACGCTTGAGCAACCCGCACAGGCGTCATATACAATCGATAGAGTCGTTTATAATTAGTTTCACGGGCATTAACTGCCATCGCACTCTTCCAGAGTCGGCCCTCAACCTGCTCCCACCGCTATACAGTATAATTAAGACGCAATTCTTGATTCCACTGCTCTCTATGCTGGCCTAATCCCGTCTGCGGAGTTTGTAAATGTGCATACCAGGCAGCAATAAGACCCTTCGTGGTGGTACACGCCTCACAGAAGTGTTCAACATCAGACAAATCGCGTGCAACCTGAGACCGAACCGCTCGATCGCACACCCAGTGAACCACCTGTGTATACTGATAAACATGACAAGCGGGAAGATCAAATTCCCCCTGAAGCGAGCGAAAAGAGCGCAACCCACCATCCTCAAAGAGTTGACCGGCACGACTAAGTCCCCATGTCCCCACAACCGAAAAGCTGAATCACTCAGACCGGGGGGAAAAGAAAGGTTATCCACGATGGGCGCCAAGGGAGTCAAGGGTGCCCCACGAGCCCAAAGAAATTGGTCCCAGCAGTGGAGAGTATGCAAAATGTAGGGGTTACTTGAACGCGAACCACCTCGCAACTTGGAGCTGAGCCACAACCGGTCCCCCAAATTCGCCCCCCCCCCCAACAAATACATTTCCATATGTACCCAGCGTTTTGTGCTATCAGTATTCATCCATTCCACCCCGGCATGGCACTGCGCTGCCGCGTAGTACCAGTGAAGGTTAGGAGCCCCCATACCCCCTCGGCGCGTAGGCGCATAGAGAATACGACGCGCTATGTGAGGACGACGAAACCGCCATATAAACTTCATAAGTAAGGTTTGCCAAGTAGCCAAGACTCCACAAGACAGAGGTATAGGAAAGTACCTGAATAAGCTACAAAAATCTCAGAACAACCACCATCTTCACCACTGCAATGCGCCCAAACCAGGAGATCATCAAACTAGCCCAAGACTCCAGATCGCGCTTAACCTGTTGGATTAAAGGTCCATAATTAGCCTTAACAAGTGCAACCCGATCAACCGTCAAATTCACACCCAAATAACGGAGAGCACCCGTTACCCAGCGAAACGGATAGTGAGCCTTCAATTGTAAGCATGTCGCCTCCGGAACCCCGACATTCAGAATCTTGGATTTATCATAATTGATTTTGAACCCGGAAACCTGCGAAAAGGCCTTAAAGAGCCGCATGGCAGCTGAAAGGGAAGCAACCGGGTTCACCAACCATAATATGATATCATCCGCAAAAAGTGCAATTTTATAATCATATGGACCCACCCGAACTCCCATTATGTCCGGATTTTCCCAAACGTTTTGCGCCAGGGGCTCCATCACCAGCGCAAACAATGGACACCCCTGCCGGGTACCCCTTTCCAATGCAAAACTCCCCGACTTGACCCCCATTAACCCGGACGCAAGCTGTAGGACCCTGATAGAGACAACGAACCCAACGCATAAAATTAGGCCCAAACCCCATCTTTTCTAACACACACCAAAGGTAGCTCCAATTGACTCGGTCAAAGGCCTTCTCAGTGTCAACTCCCACTAAAAGGACCAGTAGAGAGTCCTGCCGTGCAACATGAATCACCTGCAACATCCGCCTAATATTATCCGCCGCCTGGCGGCCCGGCACAAAACCAACCTGATCCGGGTGCACCAAAGCCGGGAGGGCGCGATTCAATCGAGCAGCCAACACTGAAGCCAATATTTTAACATCCGTATTTAATAAGGAAATAGGACGGTAGGAAGCGGCCTCCTGTAAGTGCTTACCCGGCTTAGGGATTACTGCAATAAGAGCCTCGCGCTGAGAAGGAGGCAACAATCCCCCCCGCAGAACCTCATTAAAGAGCACCACCAGAGTTGGTGTCAGTTGAGCACTGTATGTCTTATAATATTCCACCGGAAACCCATCATTACCTGGTGCCCTCCCTGATCTTAAGCGTCGAATTGCCATCTCCACCTCCTCCGTAGTAAATTCAGCGTCCAATTGCTGTCTATCAAAATCTGACAACCGCGGCAATGCGAGTGCTTCCAGATAAGCCTGAACACGAGTCAGATCAAAAGACTCAGCCTTGTACAACTGTTCCAAAAAAGTTGCAAATATCTCACATATCTCCCGAGAAACAACCCGCAAGCGACCCTGGGAATCCCTAAGTTCACGTACCACCCTCGAGGTGTGCTGCTGGCGGAGCCGCAAGGCAAGATATCGTCCGGCTTTATTTTCCCTCTCATAAAAGGTTTGTCGTAATTTCCGGCGCATATTATCCAGTTTGCGCTGCATACACGCATCCAATTTGGCCCGCACTACTCGCCACTGGCGCCAGACTCATTTAGAGCCTGTCCAGGCATGTTCCGATTGAAGCCGTTTATTTTCCTCCACTAAGCGACAAGATTCCTGTGTCCAGGCCTTCCGAGTGTGAGCCGCCTCAGCTATCAGACGGCCTCGAGCTGTCACCTTAAAAGCATCCCAAACCGTGGGTAGCGGAACTTCCCCAGTATCATTTAGGTCAAAAAATTCATGTATAAAACGGCCATGGTCTTGAACAGCATGCCGCCGCCAAAAGAATCGGTCGTCTAAGTGCCACAACCGATGCCGCTCTCCGCACATATCTGCAGAAAGAGCAATCCAACAAGGAGCATGATCTGACCAGGTCAATGTCCCGTGCCCAGCATCTACCCTTCCTTCCACCAGACGTTGATCTAACAAAAAGTAATCAATACGGGTATGTACTCTATGAACGGGCGAGTAATAAGTATAGCTTTTTTCCCCAATATGCGTATCTCTCCAAACATCACGCAAACCCAGATCAAGCATGAACCCCCGCAACGCCTGGCTAGACCCACTATTTACCCTTCCAGCGCTGCCCGTCGAATCCATATGGGGCACCATATGCGCGTTACAATCACCACCCAGTATAATAGGACCCTTCGCAAACTCAGCTAGCAAGACCTTCAACCGCACAAAAAAGGTCACTTGGCCTTCGTTAGGGGCATAAATATTGGCTAAAGTAAGTAAACGACCCTCCAAAAGAACATTCATGAGAAGCCATCTCCCTAAAATATCCCTCCTAACTTCCTCCACCCTTAGAGATAAACCCTGATGAAACAACAAAGCCACTCCACGCTTTTTCCTGCCAGCCGTATCCGACGCTACCCACACTTCAGAGTATGGCTTACGTTTTAACCATCCCTGATTGCTACTACGGAAATGGGTCTCCTGCAAAAACACAATGTCCCCTTTCAAAGATCTCAATTCCGTAAACAGCAATGAACGCTTTCCAGGGGAATTAAGGCCCTTTACATTAAGAGACACCACTTTCAGCATTGATAAACAACTTCCTTACCACCACTGCCCTGCACCCACCCCTGCCCCGCGTGGTCCAGCTCTCCCCTAATCCCCTCATATTCACAAATCCCCGGAAGACTATACGCAAAAACACCCCAGAACCTCAACTGCTCCCCATTCCATGAAATTATATGAGAACCCCTCCCCAAATCTTTCCCCCCCACCCTCACCCCCCAAAGCACACCCACTTGTACACCCCCCTCCACCCAGCCATCCTCCCATCCCTTCAGAACCACCAGCCTGCCGAAAAGGCAGAACACGGTAAAGCTGAACCCAAATCCAGCTCCATCCGAGTCTCTCTGCAAAAGGAATACTATGGTATCATGCACAGTCATATTCCCCATAAATGGTTAACCTAGAGGCTACGATCCCCAACAGGCCCCCCCGCAGCAGCACCACCGCTTTCACCGCATCCCCCACATGACAACGAACAATTTCCAAGAATCCCCAAAATTACTGTGAACAATCAGCACATTAATTACAAAAATAATATTTGTATAACAAAGAAGGTCACTGAGAACCCCCCCCCCCCCAAGTCCAGAAAACCCTGACTCAGGCTCCAAGCATTATTAAGCAGATTTTCCCACCCGAGTCCACTTTGAGTGTTGCGGCTTGGGAACCAGAAGCACCGGCAACGCATTGTCCTCCACAAGGCCAGCCTGGCGCAACGCTCGCCAGGCTTCTGTATGATCTTTTGCTGAAATTTTCTTATTTCCCAAAAGGAAGTTCATCCGAAAAGGAAAAGACCAAGAGTAACAAATCCCTTTGTTATTCAGCACCGCTATGATCGGCTTCATCTCCCCCTCCGGCGAGCCAGGGTAAAAACCGAGAGATCTTGATACGCTGATACCGCTGCTTCCTGATACTGGATCACTTTTTTCTCCCGACCTCGCCGCAGTAGAAGCTCCGCATCAGCATAGCGTAGAAATCGTGCAATAATATCCCATGGTTGATTGTTAGAAGGCTTTCCCAGGGCACGGTGCACCCGTTCGATCTCCATCATAGCCCCCCTGGACTTAAATTCCTCCGCTGTGAGTAATTCAGCCATCAAAGTCTTGAGCACCACCACCAGATCCTCTGCACCTCCCACAGCCTCCGGAATGCCGCGAAAACGCACATTATTGCGACGTGACCTATTTTCTATGTCATCAAGTTTATAAGTCAGCTCCATCGCTTGTGATTGATGTCAGTCAGCTGCACATTGTAGATCCACCAGAGCACCAGCATGATCTTCTATCTTTGTCTCAACCTCCTCCACTCGGGTGCCTAAATCATGTATATCACCTCGAAGCTCCGCAATCGTATTCATCACTTCCTCTCGCATGGAGCGGAATTCGCCAGCGAGATCCTCAAAGCCCCTTCGTAGCTCTCGTTGCAAAAGGGTATGTGGACTCAGATCAAGGACAGGACTCAGATCAAGCTCACTCAGTGTCTCGTCGCCAGACCCATCCGACGGTAGCCTTCTAGGGGGACTGTCCTGGGAGCCACTCTTACTCATCAAACGTTGGGAAGCCCGTAGCTTTTCCTTGGCTTCAAGCCCCCTGGCTTTGGCAGCCATGGGACACCGAACTCCCCCCCCCCCGGCAGAATAGGCAAAGAAATGTAGAGCACCCCTAAGGTGCAAACTTGCTCCTGTGCAGTAACAAAAGATATCAGCACCTTACAGTCTAGGCAGAGGTCAAAAACGGGTTAAAGTTAAAGAGAGGCTGCTTGCAAGTAAAAAGAAAAGGAAAAGTCCACTTTAGACCAGCAGAGGGCGCTCCAAGATCACACCAGTCAGCATAATCAAGCAAGCCAAGAAAAACAGGAGAGCTGACTCACTCACTTCAGTGCCGGAAGCAGTAGAGATGTAAATCTGCCAATTTGAGTCCTGTGCACATGATTGGAAGCACAGATCCAGCAGTTAAAGCAGTGATCGCTGAGAGCAAGGAATTCAACACGCTGATCGCACATCCGCTGACAACTTCCTATAGGACTTTTTCCCGCGCAAATTGATTGGAACGCAGATGTGCGTTCCACTACCACATGGCAATGGCTGCTTCCTCCCCCGATCAGACCACTATCAGCGAGCAAACTGCACCTCTTCTCACAGCTCTCTCATCTGCCAGCACAAGATTGTCCATCAGGTGAAGAAATATAAGCCCACAGAAAAATCAGGTTGCTTTCACTGCTCCGATGCCCCAGGACATGCTACTAATTTGCATACTGTAGCCCAGCAGGGAATCAGACTTCCTCAGCTCCTCCAATGTCCAAGGAAATGCAGCCGACCAGCACACCACTCTCAATCCAGGCACCAGAATTGTCAACGAAGGGGGGCTCACCTCCAGGGATCACCCAAACGACCAGCATAGGCAAAAAGCCCTATTCAGAGCTGCACAGACAGTGATGGGGAAAGCAGCTCCAGCCGCGATGAACTCTGCAGCTCAACAAATTCAGGGGAAACCTCCAATCGCCCGGTTAAGTAGCCAGAGAGGAGCCCCGAAGTACACGGACTTCAAACCAGGTAAGCAGGGGGACGTTTTTTAGCGATGAATGCCTCTGTTAGCAAAGAATAGGGAGATCCCGGAACGGAGCTGGGTTAATAAGCGGCCATTTCTTCACGGGCTCCTTAGCGCCCCCTTTATTGTACTTTTTATGTGTTCTGTAAAGTCAAGTCTCTGATCGAGTATCACACCAAGGTATCGAATTGAGTTCTTGAATGGCAGCTCTGCGTCTCTTACTTTGAGGGCTGCTGGGGGAGAAAACTGTTTGTTTCTTGTGATCACTAGCACTTTGTTTTTTTTAAAGTTTATTTGCATGTTCTGACCTAGAAGCCAGTCTGCTATTGCGTTGAAACAGTTGGTTAATTCTGTATAGTCCGGACTTGTGACGTCAATCGGGGTGAAGATCAGCACGTCATCTGCATAAATGAGGCAGGATACATTAAAAGCTTTGGTGATTTGGCAAATTGGCTGCATGTATATATTGAAGAGCAGCGCAGAAAGCGAAGAGCCTTGGGGAACTCCTTGAGTTTGACGGAATGGTTCAGATATGTTGGAGTCGATGCAAACTTGTTGCCAATGATCTTCTAAGTATGATTTGCACCAGTTCCATGCTAGGCCTTGGATACCCTTTTCATAGAGTCTCGCTAGGAGGATCTTATGGTCGACTGAATCAAACGCCGCAGATATATCGAGGAAAATCATTGCGATGCCTGTCTTTATGTTGTCAATCCCACAGATGAGCACATTGATTAAGGAGGTCAAGAGAGTCTCCACTCCATGCGCTTCCCTGAATCCCTGTTGGCAAGGATCTAGCGGGGATGTTGTGTCTATGTATTGTTGTATTTGGCGCTGAGTCTCCTTCTCCAGTATTTTGGCGAGTAGCGGGATACTCGAGATTGGGCGGTAGGATTCTTCCTTCTTTGGATCCATATGATTGCTCTTTAGTAGTGGACGTATTGAAGTCTGCTTAAGGGCAGCTGGGAAAGTTCCAGTTGAATAGGAGAGGTTTGCGATTTTAGCTATGTAAGGGCTGAGCTCCCATCTGGGGGCAAAATGACACAACCTTCCTGGGATGGTGGAAGGCTCTGGCCCGTTCAGGGCCAGGAAGGCCAATTCTCTAGATGGCAGTCAAAGCCCCTGTGGAGGATGAGACTGCTGGGCCGGTTGAGGCTTAGCAGTCTTTGATTTCCTTTGCTTGGGGGGTTGCTGTCCCTTTCGGGTGGACTGATCTGCAGAATGCACCTGCTGGGTATAGGAGGGGTAAAACCTCTTCTTTTTAGAGAAAAATGGTTTCTTGTAGGATTTTCTCCTTGGAGGATCAGATGTAGGCTTGGATAGTCTATCCAAAGTGGTGTTATCAGCAACCAGCTCATTAGCTTTCTCTTGCCAATATTTTCCAAAGAGATTTTCGCCTGTGCAAGGGATATTCCCCAGTTTGTCCTGTACCCAGAGTTCTAAGTCAGATGCCTGGAGCCAGGCAATCCTACGAGCACCTATGGCAATGGCAGAAAGCATAGAGGCCTGGAATGTTCAACACCCAAAGGCATCAAGAGTCCTACATTCACGTCCTGGAGGATTAGATGCATGTCTCTTTGCACTCTTGATCCTTCTCATAGCTGACTCCACCACTATGGAGTGGTGTGGCAACTGAGTTTTTTGAAATCCAGGACAAGGAGGTACTCGATACATGGTATCCAGTCTACGGGAATGGGGAGAGGTGGTAAGAGGTGTTTCCCACATTCTTAACATGAGATCATGCAAGATCTCATGAATAGGCAAAATAGCTGCTTCCTTGGGAGCTTTAGGATATTGTAAAATCTCCAACTCCTTTGCTCTGGGCTCTGTTTCAGGAGCCACTGTGATGGAAAGACCCCTAGCCACCTCTCTGATGAAATCCTGAAAGGATATATCCTCTGGAGGAGACATCCTACGCTTAGGAGAAGAAGGCTCCTCAGAGAGAAGTACTCCGGCATCGAAAGAGATGTCAGAGTCCTCAGAGTCATCAGTTTCTTTTTTTTTTTTTTTTTTAATTTTTTATTTATAAAATTTTTTAAATTTACAAAGAAACAATCATGTATACATTACATAATTTTTACAAGGAAAATACAACAAAAGTAAATCAAGTGTTTAAACCACTTCAAGAAGGAGTGCTACATAATCTAAAACGAAAACCCCAAAATGGTTCCTAGAGGAATCTACCAAATACTCCATAATAGAGACACTACTCAAGTTTTGTCCTTAAGAAAATCAATCAAATAATTAGGCTCAAAAAACATATATCGATTACCTTAATATAAAATAAGGCATTTACATGGAAAACGCAAATGAAATACGGCCCCTACGGTCAACACACGCAGACGCAGCTCTAAAAACGCTTTGCGCCGCAGCTGTGTGGCCCGGGAGACGTCCGGGAATATTTGAATTGCCTGACCACAAAACTTTTCGAACTTCTTTGAAAAATAGGCCCGCATTACTTTATCTTTATCCAGTTCCGAGATAAAGGAAACAAGGAGAGTAGCTCTAGAGGAAATATCATCTGACGTTGTTTCCAGGAAGGCTGAAACATCAAGAGTAGACGAAGAAGGTTTATCAATTAAAACCTTCCCAGAAACAAGAGGAACATTTCCCTCACCCGAAGGTTGATTTGGATTCCGCAAAGGAACATAATAAAGTTTTGAAATTGAGGAAACAGGAACATCATTAATCATCAAAATCTCTTTCAAATATTTTTGAAAAAGAATCATTGGTGACAAATAGTGCGTGGAAGGAAAGTTCAGTAACCGAAGGTTCTTGGACATCATCAAATTCTCAAGTGCCTCATCTTGACGCTGCAAAGAGTTAAATTTTTTTTGCGATGAAGAGGCCAATAAACCTTTGTTAACAGAACTATCCACCTCAAGCAAATCAATTTTACATTCAACCGACATCAGCCGTTTATCATGATCTACAAATTTCTGAACCGTTGTCTTGGAGAACTCAGAGACCCGCTGCAGAGACGCCCCCAATACAGATTCAATACGTGAAGTAACCAACCATATATCTTTGAGGGACAAATCTGCAGGTGGGGCCTGAGGTTCCCCAGGCAATGGAAAAGTTATCACTGAGGGTAAGGGAGGAGAAAGATCACTATCCAAACGCAGAAAGGAAACCGGTAACTCAGCAGTCTCTCCAATTTGAGAACCATTTAATTTTAAAGATGACTCTAATGCAGGCAATAACTTGGCCTCTTGAATGGGGGGAGATAACCCCATTCCTCGGGAATCGTCACAGGAGGACACAGTACTCACAGATAGAAGATTTTCAACACCAGGGTTCAATAAGGCAGCAGACGAAGATGAAACCAGTTTCTCTCCCATAACAACATGGGTATCCATCGGGCCTACCACTTTAACTGCCTTAGATTGAGCCACTTGAGAAAAATGTTTGCGTCGCTTCCCCATCACAGAGGAACTCCTGCGACGAACTGACGCCGAAGGGGCGCCAAAGGGGCAGGCCTGCCCCTTTGGTCACACCCCTTCGGGCACGCGCCCTCGGGACGCGCCCGCTCCGCGTCCCGCAGGGAGGGCTCGATGATATAGCCCGTGGAAAGCCCCGCCTACCGCAGGGGGCAGCCTCCAGCCTCAGGGAACCAGTCGGGTTTCAGGAACCAAATAACAGGTAAAGGCAGCACTTCTCAGCGTCCCGCGGGGAGGGCTCGATGATATAGCCCGTGGAAAGCCCCGCCTACCGCAGGGGGCAGCCTCCAGCCTCAGGGAACCAGTCGGGTTTCAGGAACCAAATAACAGGAAAAGGCAGCACTTCTCAGCGTCCCGCGGGGAGGGCTCGATGATATAGCCCGTGGAAAGCCCCACCTACCGCAGGGGGCAGCCTCCAGCCTCAGGGAACCAGTCGGGTTTCAGGAACCAAATAACAGGTAAAGGCAGCACTTCTCCCTCAGAGTCATCAGTTTCTACCATTTTTTCCGGTACTGACGTCAGGCTCACTGGTCTGTAGTTTCCCAGATCACCCCTGGAACCTTTTTTAAAAATTGGCGTTACACTGGCAATCCTCCAATTTTCAGGTATCTTTGTAAATAGTTGTTCTTTTATTTTATTCATATAATTAGTTCATTGTTATTTTATATATATTTGTTACTAGTTCTATGTAAACAGTGGAAACACTCTATTTTAAATGTTCTATGTAAACCGTCTTGATTTGTAGAAAGACGGTATATAAATTCCCTGTAAAATAGTTCTCTGTGTGCTGTGCTTTCCTGTCTAATCAATGTGTTTATACCTCAAAAATTTCCTGTCATGATTTGACAATTTCCAATCTGTAATCAAAAAACCGCTGCTGATCGCTGGAAGTAGCGGTATACAAATGTATACTAAATAAATAAATAAATAAAATCTGTTAAATAAATAAAATAAATAAATGATAGTTCACAGATTATTAACAGCAGGTCTGCAATCTCATATTTCAGTTCTTTCAACACCCTTGGATATATATCATCTGGTCCAGGTGATTTGCTACTCTTCAGTTTATCAAATAGTTGTAAAGCATAGTTACTCACCTGTAACAGGTGATCTCCGGGAACAGCAGGAATTTAGTCTTCACATATGGCTATCGTCGACACCGACGGAGCCCGCACATGAACGCTTCCCAGCGTCCAATTAGGAAGCTTTTGGGAGCACCCCACAGCGCCTGCATGCTGCTTTCCCGCCTTTCCCAAATGTCTCTCCCCAGTTGAGTTTAAAGCTGAGACAAAGAGAGAGAGAGGGAAAGAGAAAAAGAGAGATAGAACTCCTAGGGGAGGTTGGTGGGTTGTGAAGACTAAATTCCTGCTGTTCCCGGAGATCACCTGTTATAGGTGAGTAACTATGCTATCTCCAGGAGCAAGCAGGAATGTAGTCTTCACATATGGGGACTCCCTAGCTACAGATGCCAGGGAGAAACCCCAGAAGTGGTGTGCCCTTTCGAAAGGGCTCCACTTCCCCCCATGGATCTCTGGCATCCTACCAGGGATGGTGGGTAGAAGTTGATTAAGTATGGAACACAGGTGTTGAAGAACAGCCTGACCAAACAAGGCATCCCGGCGGGAGTCCTTGTCCAAGCAGTAATGGGCTGTGAAGGTATGAAACGAGGCCCAGGTAGCTGCTCGACAGATGTCGTTGATAGACACAGAGTGTAGATGAACCATAGAGGCTGCCATGGCTCTCACATTGTGTACTGTGACATGGCCTTCAAGAGGAATGTTCTTAATCCGATAGGCAAAAGATATACACTGATCAATCCAGTTGGACAGTGTCCTTTTGGAGACTGGAAGCCCTAAATGACTAGGATCAAAAGCAACAAAGAGTTGGGAGGACTTTCTATGTTGCTGCGTCCTTTGCAAGTAAAAAGCCAAAGCTCTTTTACAGTCCAAAGTATGAAGATTCCTTTCTGCATTAGAGGCATGAGGCCTTGGGAAAAAAACAGGAAGGTAAACTGCTTGGTTTAAATGAAAAGGTGAAACCACCTTTGCCATAAAGTGAGGATGAGTCCTAAGGACTACCTTATCATGATGGAACCTTGTATAAGGAGGATCAGCCACCAATGCTTGCAACTCACTAAAGCGACGTGCTGAAGTGATTGCAATAAGAAAAATAACCTTCCAGGAAAGGAATTTTAAAGAGGTAGTGGCTAATGGTTCAAAAGGCGGCTTCATGAGCTGGCCTAGAACCAGATTTAAATCCCATGCCACCGGTGGTGGCTTAATGGGAGGCTTAGTTAGAAGAAGGCCTCTCATAAATCTCACTATGATAGGATGAGAGGAAATAGGTTGCCCATTTAAAGGTTTGAGAGAAGCTGCAATAGCACTCAAATGAACTCTCACTGAATTGGTCTTAAGCCCTGCATTAGACAAATGAAGGAGATATTCCAGTAATGATTCAAGAGGTATTGCAAGAGGGTTAAGACCCTTCTGCGAACACCATATGGTAAACCTTTTCCACTTGAAAGCATAAGAGCGTCTTGTGGATGGTTTCCTGGAAGCATAAAGATATCCTTTACTTGCTGAGAAAGGCTAAGACCATGAAGTTCTAGGCTTTCAGCAACCAGGCCCTGAGATGTAGAGACTGGGGATTGGGATGCCACAGCATCCCGTCCTCCTGGGATAGGAGATCTGGAGTAGATCCCAGCTCCAGAGATGGAGCTTGAGAGAGATGTAAGAGCAGAGGGTACCACACTTGTCGTGGCCAATGTGGGGCTATGAGCATCATACAGCCTCTGTCTCTCTGAAGCTTGAATAGGGTTCTGGGAATTAGGGGAATGGGTGGGAAGGCATACAGAAAGTCCTGACCCCAATGGAGGAGGAAGGCATCCCTGGCTTAACAACTCTGAGCCGGAATTCTGGAACAGAACTGGGCAAGTTTGGCATTCAGCGGACTTGCAAAGAGGTGTATGTCTGGGGTTCCCCAAAATTGGAAACTTTTGGCCACCTGGTCTGCATGGAGAGACCATTCGTGTGGAAGCAGAACTCGACTGAGTCTGTCTGCCAAAGAGTTTTGAATGCCTGGAAGATACACTGCAAGGAGATGAATCTGATGCTCTCTGGCGAGGGCCCAAAGTCGCAAAGCTTCATTGCAGAGTGACAGAGAGCCTGTTTCGCCCTGCTTGTTCACATAGAACATGGCTACCTGGTTGTCCGTTTGAACTAGGACTGTTTTGTAGCTGAGCTGGGTGTGAAACACTCGAAGAGCAAGAAAGATTGCTCTGAGCTCTAGGAGATTGATGTGGAGAGCGGTCTCCTGTGGAGTCCAAGTACCCTGGGCAGAGAGGCTTTTCAAATGAGCTCCCCAACCCACCTGTGAGGCATCTGTTAGAGTTACTTGAGGTGGGAGATGCTGAAAAGGGGACCCCACAACAGATTCTGGGGTGACTGCCACCATTGGAGAGACAAAATAAGACCATCTGAGGTTGCTATTTTGTCTGACAGGCAACCTGACGCCTGAGTCCACTGAGTGGATAGAGTCCACTGGGCTGCCCTCATATGGAGGCAGGCATAAGGGACCACATGCACCGTGGAAGCCATGTAGCCTAGCAATTGTAACATTTCCCGAGCAGTGAGGTGAGACTTTAGCATTGCTTGGGAAGCTAACTGCACAATGCGAAGGCAGCGGGACTGTGGAAGATAGGCCCTTGTCTGTCTGGTATCCAGCAGGGCTCCTATGAACTCTAGAGACTGAGTGGGAGCTAGGTTTGGGAAGTTTATGACAAGTCCCAAATATTGAAGGATACGCATTGTGCGAGATAGAGAAATCCTGGCCTCTGGCTCTGATGGGGCTCGAATGAGCCAATCGTCCAATTAAGGGAAGACGAATATTTTTAGGGTGCGGAGAAATGCTGCCACCACAGCCATGCATTTTGTGAACACCCTTGGTGCCGAGGCCAGGCCAAATGTAAGAACTCTGTATTGGTAGTGCTTCTCTTGAAATAGAAAGCGAAGAAACCTTCGGTGAGTTGGATGGATGAGAACATGAGTGTACGCATCCTTGAGATCTAGAGAACAAAGCCAGTCCTGACTCTGAAGGTATGGCAGTAGAGTTCCCAGAGAAATCATTTTGAATTTCTCTTTGAACAGGAATTTGTTCAATTCTCTGAGGTCCAAAATGGGTCTGTGCCCTCCTGTTTTCTTTGGAATAAGGAAAAAGGGGGAATAGAACCCTGCACCCTGTTGATGAATAGGTACTTCTTCTATTGTCCTTTGGGCAAGAAGCAGACTGACCTCGTGATCTAACTGGAAGTTGAGAGAGGTCTGAGAATTGAACTGTCTTACCATTGTAGGAGGGGGCATGCTGAGGAAGGGAAGCTTGTATCCCTCTCTTACAATGGACAGAGTCCAATTTTCTGCTGTTATCTGCCCCCATTTGGGGGCAAAATAACATAACCTTCCTGGAATGGTGGAAGGCTCTGGCCCGTTCAGGGCCAGGAAGACAAAGTTCTCTAGATGGGAGTCAAAGCCCCTGTGGAGGCTGAGTCTGCTGAGCCGATTGAGGCTTAGCAGCCTTTGTTTTTCTTTGTTTAGGTTGCTGCTGACCCTTTTGGGCAGACTGACCTGAACGATGCCCTTGCTGGGTTTAGGAGGGGTAGAACAACTTCTTTCTAGTGAAGAATGGTCTTTTGTAGGACTTTTTCCTTGCTGGATCAGCTGTAGATTTTGATAATCTATCCAAGGTGAGATTATCAGCATCAAGCTCATTAGCTTTCTCTTGCCAATTTTTGCCAAAGAGATTCACTCCTGTGCAAGGAATATTACCCAGTTTGTCCTGTACCCAAAGTTCCAAGTCAGATGCCTGGAGCCAGGCAATCCTATGTGCGCCTATAGCAATAGCAGAAGTTCTGCATATGCACTCAAAACAATCAAAAGCTGCACGATTTTCGAATTTGGAAACATCCTGAGCATGTTTGGTAAGTGCAAGATAATCTTGTCTCTTATCATAAGGAAGGAGAAGGCTCATAAGTTCTAGATCTCCTGTAACTTCCTTAAGGAACGTTCCCATATATAAAATGTAGGAACTAATCCTGGCAGAAAGCATAGAGGCCTGGAAGGTTTGACGCCCAAAGGCATCAAGAGTTCTACATTCATGTCCTGGAGGATTAGATGCATGTCTTTTTGCACTCTTGATCCTTCTCATAGCTGATTCCAACACCATGGAATGGTGGGGCAGCTGAGTTTTTTGAAATCCAGGACAGGGAGGAACTCAATACATGGTATCGAGCCTACGAGAATGAGGAGAAGTGGTGAGAGGTGTTTCCCACATCCTTAGCATGAGATCATGCAAGATCTCATGAATACGCAAAGTAGCTACCTCTTTGGGAGCTTTAGGATACTGTAAAATCTCCAATTCCTTCGCCCTAGGCTGTTTCAGGACCCACTGTGATGGAAAGACCTCGAGCCACATCCAGGATAAAATCCTGGAAGGATATATCCTCTGGAGGAGACATCCTACGTTTAGGAAAGGAAGAATCCTCAGGAAGAAGTACTCTGGTATCGACAGAGCTGTCAGTGTCTTCAGACTCGTCGGAGGATTCAAAGTATCTCCTGTCTGGGTAATCGTGCAGCGCACGATACCGGTAACGATCGAAGTCGGTATTGACAGGATCCGGTACCGACTTGTCAGTACTGGAGGGCACAGCATGCGTCAGTACCGGAAGTCCACCTGCCGACATCGATGCAATTGGCCCCAGTACCGGTTGAATTGTCTGAAGCGGTTTCGGGGGCATAGATGCCAAGAGAAGAGCCGTCAGACTGCGTTCAATAGCCAAGAATCTCTGGTCTATTGATGCCACCGATGCCTGGGTATTGGTATCAGACAAAGCGGCCGGTACCCCAGAGCATGGCACCAGTAGTTCTGCCGAGGTTCGGGCCTCAAGAACATCCTGGAACCCCGATGATGCTTTGGAAGCCAAAGCCTCCCGCCAAGGCAATTTTGCCGGTGTGAGTCCCTCAAGGGCAACGCCAGAGGCATCTCGATACTTAGAAGGAGATCTACCCTTTGAGGACTGGATAGACTTTCTATCCCGCCTGTGACAATCACCGTGAAACCTGGAGTTCAGCTTCCTAAACTCAAGCAGTATCCATTGCCAAGCAGCTGCCATCGATGGAATTCGTTCTGTGACTGAAGATCTTCAGAAACAAGGTGTCATTTATTCTACAACTTCATTATGTAAGACTCCAATTCTTCTTGTACTAAAGGCTGACGGTAAGACTTATAGATTTGTGCAAGTCCTGCGAGCAGTAAATAATGTGATTTTGCCAATTTTTCCCTTGGTACCTAATCCACATGACATCTGGACGCCTTCCTGGACTACCTGGTTTTCTGTTGTGGATTTAAGTTCTGCTTATTTTTCAGTGAAAATTAGCAAAGACAGCCAATTTTTATTTGCCTTCTATTTTGACAATAAGCAATATACCTGGACCACTTTGTGTCAGGGGTATACTGATAGTCCTGCATATTTCTCGCAGGCCCTAAGAACTGCATTATTTGATGTAAGACTCGACCATTCCTCTTTAGTTCAATATGTGGATGATTTGCTTTTATGTTCACCATGTTATGAGTTTGTCTCTATTAGCTCATGTTACTAATTTAGGTTTGAAGGTTAATCTGTCTAAACTGCAATTTGTATCTCAAAATGTTACTTTCCTGGGTGTTGATTTAACACAATCTGGTCATGCAATTACCTCTGCTAGATTAAAACCTATTCTGTCATTGCCTTTTTCCAGCGACACCAGTGTTATTGTGTAGCTTCCTGAGTTTATTTTCTGTAAATAATAGCTAGCGCATTTCTCAAGATCTTACTGCTCCACTTTATGCTCTTATTGGGAAAGAAGGATCTGAAGGCCTTATTGTACCCCCATTATCACAGTGGGAGGTTTGTTTTAAATGTAAAAAAAAAAATTGCACTGGAAATGCACCATGTTTATTGTATATGATTATTCTTTACCATTCAAATTGCATGTGGCTATTTCTGATTCCTCTGCTACCTGTGTGCTTTTACAAGCTTTACCAACTGGTTGCAAGCCGGTAGGCTATTTCCCAAAGCGATTTGATGCAATGACTTTGGGACTCCCACTATGTCTATGTAGTTTGGTAGCAGTGGCTTTTGCAATTGACACTTACTGATTTTCTGGTTCTACAGCGCCCGTTTGTTCCATCTAACCAAGAATCAGCCTTTGTCCTCTGCATGTTTTATTGACTCTGGAATTAATCATTTCTCCGCTTCATGTTTCAGTATGTACTGCATCAATATGCATCCTTTCAACACTTGTGGAGGAAGATGGGCCTCCTAATTGTTTCCAAACAATTTTCAATTGTTTCCAAACTGTACCTCTACCAGCCCCGGATTATACCTTTGTTTGTGGATAGTTCTGCTTTTAGAGATGACAAGGGCAAACTTCGTGTAGGCTATGCAGTCACTACGGTTTTGTGGAATGCAGTTTAAAATGTAAAGGACATTCTTCTGCTGAAGATTTTGTGTCAAATTTTGCAGACCACGAAGCACAGCGAGCTGTTCTTCAAGCATCGGTGTTCCCGACAGTGCTGTATTTAACACCGTTTATTATGACTTTGTTTTCCCTTTTATCTTTCTTGCAGCAATAGCAAGATACTTCCTTTGAAAACCCAGACTCTGACTTTGTGGGGTGCATCCTTTGATGCTCAAGGCTGCTGGAAAGAGGATCTGCTTATTTGTCCTGGCAGTCTTTTGTTTCTACTTGCCCTGTTCCTGCATTATAAGCTTTGCCGCTGTGGCTATGAATTATGTCTTTTTGGTTCTCCGGTATCACCTGAACTTCTGTTATTTTTTCTTTGGCACAGCTTGTCTGCACTGTTTCAAGACTGGCACTGTAGGGTCAGCTTAGGGTCAGTTATTAAGATTTCTGCCTTCCGAACTCTTTTGATTTTGCAGCCTGTTTTGCAGAGCTGCCCTGTGCCAGAGGAAGGAGGTGGTATTTGTCCGGATGGGTAGAAGCTTATCCATTACCAGTTTATTCCTGTCTGGGGTGTTCCTTTTGTTCTTTCTTGTCTGGTTCCAGCCATTGTTGCGAGTGTCTGGGAGGGTATTGAAAATTTGGTTTGGTATTAAGAGACAACTGCATACTCCTTATCATCCGCAAAGCTCTGGCCAGGTGGAGCGTATGAATAGGACAATCAAAGGTCACTTGCATACTATGACACAGGATTGGGCTACAGATTGGACGGAAGCCCTTCCTTTGCCCTTATGGCAGTGTGTAAATCCCCCAGCCTGACATCATATGAAATAGTTACTGGACGTCCAGCTACTTCTCCACATTACTTGGCAGTTATCCCAGATCCCCAATTGTTGCGCAGCGATATTTTGACTTATTGCTCATGGTTGCACTCAGTCCTGTCTGTTTCCCTTTTATTGTAAGTGAATCCTCAACGAGATGACAGAATCATCATATCAGAATCATCATATCCAGAAGTGAAGTCACCAGACTGGGTCCTGATTAAGAATTTGCATCCAAAGACGCTTCTGGTTCCCAAGTTTCTAGGTCCATTTCGTGTGCTCCTGGTGGGATATTCGGCTTGTAAAGTGGAAGGACATTCCTGTTGGATACACCTTACACAGTGTAAAAAGGCTCCTTCAAAGACTCCAGACGGCGGCTCCCTTCATCAGTGAATCAAGAAAATACAACGCAGAGACTTATTGAACATTACATTGATATTACAGAAAAGATCATCAGGATTTACATGCTTTTTGAATGAACTACTTATGCAAAAACCCTTTGTCCAGCATTTATACTACTGATTAGGTGGATATAGGTGGTTTGATTTAGTATTTTACTAATATATAAGCAATGACCTTTGGGTACTTAACCTCTACTTCATGACATAATTGAGAATTAAGGGGTAGTTATAGCTATACTATATATCTTCATCATATTAAGAAGAGTAGGTGTATTCTTATTTTGTCTTAGCACGTTTATTTTTGGGGTGATTATAGTTTCAGATATTTAGAGGTCTGCTAAGAATGTTTCAGTATTTGGTCTTAGTTGTGCTGTGGCATATTATTGTTAATGAAGCAGTGCTGCATTTAGAATCTTGGGAAAGTTATGAGGGATATCCAAATATTTTTGAGTCACATTTACATTTAGTTACAAAATATTTTAATCTATCACGTTGTGCAGTTTGCCTTCCAACTGTGACAGCTACTCAACACGGGTTTCTACCACAAGTTAGGCCCAAAGCCTTTGAAGAGTTTTGTGATACAGCTTTTAATCTAACTACTGTACGATGGTCTCATACAAACACAGAACCTAGAGTAGTTAGTTCTATGCCTTTAAAGTCCCCTCCAATATGTTTTATGGCTCAAGGTACAGGGAAAAAGGTAAGGGACACCCCATGGAACGTTTGTAAAATAATAATGCTACATAATTCTTCCATCTGGTATAAGAAATCCCACGTACAGAAACCTTATATTTCTGTAGTACAATTAATGCAAGTTCAAGGGAATCAGGTGCATGATTATGACTTGTTACAGTATAATAGTTCTGGCTACCGTTTGAATGACTCAGTCTGAGACATACCTAACTGGAGTTGCCCCTTATTAGGATATTACCATCCCTGGGAACGTAATTTATCTGTAGGAATTAAGGAAATGAACATTACTCAGTGGGCTTTGAATAAATTGTACGCAGAATCTAGTCTGTCCCCGTAACTTGACAATTTGGGAAAATGGATTAGTGGCTTTAAAGGGAGACTATTTTTGTGTGTGGTAATCTTGCATATACAGAACTTCCCAGAGGTTGGTCAGGGGCTTGCTATGTTGCTCAGTTAGATACCCCGTGGCGGTTTTTACCTTACCAAAATGTTACTTTATTATCAACCTTGAATAATTCCTTAAGAAGAAAAAGGGATGTTTCCCCTCAGGATGAAGCCATAATAGCAGCACAACAGTTGGTAGATTCTACAAGTTCTTTAACCAAATCTCAGATAGATGCATTTACAGGTACTGTTTGGCTTTCAACCTTTGGAGCCATAGCACCCACTAGAGAAGAATATGGTACCCAGATTATGCGATTACAGGCAGTTGTTGAACTTACAGCCCTGGATCTCACAGAGGCTATTCGTGTGCTACAAGGTGAAGTAGACAGGGTGTCCACTTATGCAGCTCAAAATAGCATGGCTTTAGACTACCTACTAGCGAAGGAAAATGGCGTATGTGGCCTAATTTCTGATTACTGTTGCAGTATGCTTGATAATGAAGGAAACGTAGTGAAAGGTTTGCTGGATAGGGTTAGAAATCGTACATTTGTATCAAGTAGTAGTTATGTAAGTTCTTTTTCTGATTGTTTTGATTCTGTTTCTGCTTTCTGGAGTTTATTATCTAGGCCCCTGCAAGGCCTATTAGCTTCATTATTTGGCTTATTAGGGATTATCATTTTAGGAGCATTAATTCTTTGTGTAATATCAGCTTGTTGTCAGAAATCAGTGGAGACACTGACCCATAAGATGATGTTACAGATTGACCCAGAAGCTAGCTATGATCCATTTTTAATACCAATGTCTGAGTTTCCTTATCTGTGAAATGATTCTTTACAGAATCAGAGGAAGGACTGAAAGAAAGCTTGATTGTACCAAGTTGGATACACAGTCAGGCCCTGTGTATAATATTGCTATAATCCCTAAGAAAGAGTTAATATCATTTGTAGCTCCTATTTAATACTATCCTTGAAAAGTCTGTAGAAGAAATTGGGTTAAAGGTTTAGATAACATAAACATTAGTCTTGTTATTAGAAAGATAAGTAAAAGGCAAGTTGTTTCCCTAGCTTCACAGTCTCGCTGTCTCTAGTCAGATATCAAACTGTCAGTGTTAGAATTAATTAGAATTAAGGCCTACATAGTCATGCCTGAGAATATATGTGTCTTTTCATGATTGTCTGATGTGCATGCCTATAGAAAAGTATATTATGAATATACGTAACACTAGACGTAGAATAAAATATGTATATTATGAATATATGTGATGTGAGACGTAGAATAATAAAGTGAAATTATGCTGTGTAATGGAATCTTTACCTGTAATAAAGAGGCCTAAAGCTTTGATTTCAAAGTAAATATAGGCAAACGCCTAGCTTGCTCTCCCAAAGCGCTTTGGTCCTGTATTTATAATACAAGTGTGTTGTGTATTATTTACAGATTTGTGTATTATCTAAAGATGAAGATCAATTAACCTTCTCCTTACCTTGTGTGTGGATTTCTGTGACCCAAGAGCCCTATCTGTTATTAGGTGAGGGGGGGGGGGGTGCAGAGTACATCTTTCAGATGCCACCTTCTTCTCCTACACCAGCAACCCCAGTTATTTGAATTCTGAGACTTGATTGATTTGGAGTCCATTGAGGTGAACATTGGCCTGTGATTCAGCCATGGTCATAACGTTGGCCCGCATTGATTCTTAGGCCATAAGATTGGGTGATACAAGCAATGCGGTAAATGATGTTGGTGGCCTCTGCATCCGTGTCAGCAAATACTGCATTGCCATCTGCGAACAACAAGTCAGTCAGGAAGTTGTTCACATTGTACTGGACCTCGCATTTGTCCTCAAATATTTTCCTCATAATGGCACCGATCACCATATTGACAAGCAGGGATGAGGCGACATCTCACTGGTGGACTCCAGTTTGGATAGGAAATTCCTTGGATAGTTCATTTCGGATCCATACACTGCTGGTTGGGCCATTGTGCGATGCTTGGAGAAGTTGGATGATCTTCAGTGGCACGTGCTCGTTCTTCAATGCCCTCCACAGGGCAGGCCAGTGAACCCAGTCAAATGAGGATTTGAAGTCAATGAAGACAATGATGGTTCACTTTCCACACCTGATCCTTTCATCCGCCAGTTGACGAATGGTGAATATTTGATCAGTGCAGCCCCAATATGGCCTAAATCTGTCTTGTTCTTCTCGGGTGTTCTGTTCATGATATTATTGTAGCCTTGATTGTATGATCTTCATGAACACCAGGAGGATGATGCCACGGTAGTTCTTTCATTCCTGGCTATTGCCTTTATTTATTTAACCATATTTTTATACCGCCTTATCCTTCCGTCAAAGCGATTTACATTGTAACTTACACTTGGTAATGTACATTAAACAGGGACATTGATAACTTGGAATTTCATGAGGCAATGGAGGGTTAAGTGACTTGCCCAAGGCCACAAGGAGTGCTAGTGGGAATCAAACACTGGTTGCTTGGTTCCCAAGCCAGTGCTCTAACCAGGATTGGCACAATGATGGCTTTCTTCCATGCTAATGGAACTCATTCCATGCGCCAGATGAGTGTTAGAGGAGGACATGAAGCCATTGCAGCAGGATGTCTCCCCCAGCTTGTTCTACTACTGAAAAGACCTGAGCTCTATACTATTATTCATGGTAGTTCTGATATAAGTCTTTTTATCAATCTGGCTGCTGTATTTTGGACTAACTGCAAGCGCTAATCTGAGAAAATATTTTTTTCACTCAACGCATAATCAAAGTTTGTTATGGACAAATTTCTGGAGGAAAAGTCCATAAACCATTATTAAAGAGGACCAGGAAAATCCATTGCTTACCCCTGAGACAAGCAGCATGGAATCTATCTACCTTTTGGGAGCCTGAGGACGACTATGGAAACAGAGCAAGAAGAATCACCTCTTGTATGTCCTGCCAGTGTAGGGGTATACCTAATAAAGCTGGTTGGACATACAAGGTGTTTCTCCTTGTCCTGCTTCCATAGTCCTCTTGCTCGCCTGTGGGCTTTTGTGCCTCCTTTGGACTACCTTTTGGGAGCCTGATAGGTACTTATGACCTGGATTGTCCACTGTTGGAAACAGGACACTAGACTTCATGGACCTTTGGTATGACCTAGTAAGGCATATCTTATGTTCTCTCACTCCTACCCCAATCAGCAGCATATTGCAATAGTCCAAATACAGGAGAACCAAGGCACAAGTTAGCCCTGTTAAATTATCTTCAGACAAATAGACCCTTAAGTGGGGTATCATTCTCAACATGGAGAAAGAGATGCCCATGATTCTAGAAACATAATCTTGCAACCATACAGCAGAGTCTAGTGACACTCCCAAAATATGACACAACCCCTTAAACTCTAATGCCTCAAGCCCATTCCCTGGCTGAAAGAGCTTGGGCCTCTTCCCCTCAGATAACCGTTTTTTTTTCCACATTTAATTTCAGTCTTAAATGACAAAACCATGATGACAATTCCACCAACTTTTGACCAACTATCTCCCCCACATCATCACGCACACTTGATTCTGGCACTAACACCTACAGATCTTCTGCCTGGGTATAAAATTTCTACCCAGCTGCTTGCAGAACAAACACAGCATAAGCATATGGCGATAATATTGCCCCTTGTGGAACACCCATGGTCCAGGAAGTAGAAGGAAAACCACTGAGCAATCGTTCAACTGCTATTGATTTGTGAATGCCCAATCCAGATGGGTGTTTGTCTGCAGTAAAAGCACAGTTACTTGTAGCAAGTGTTCTCCGTGAACAGCAGGGATAAGTCCTCAAGTATGGGTGACATCACTGACGGAGCTCACGCAGAACACTCCCCAGCTTCCACTGGAAGGTTTTGGAAGCCACACTGCACATGCACTCCTGCTGTGATACCATCTTCTCCAGTCAAATTTCAAAGCAGTAGCCAAGAGAAAACAACTCCTTGGGAAGCTGGGAGGGTTGTGAGGACTTATTTCTGCTGTTCAAAAAACAGCTGCTACAGGTGAGTAACTACGCTTTCTTTGTGAACAAGCAGAAGTAAGTCCTCACATATGGGACTCCCAAGCTACAGGCTATCAAAAACTGAGGAGTTCCAAGCCCAACACAACTGGAGAACAGGAAGAACAGAAAGGTAGCCCTTCTAGGGACGTCACCGATTCAGCATCCTCAGTGAATATTGCACAGAGGTTAGTCAACTTTGGAGATAGCGTGGATGGACAGAAGGCCCGGTGGGGGCAGGAGTTGGACCTACTACCCGAAAGGTGCCGGAGCATAGCCTGGCTGAAGCTGCTGTCCTGTAGGGAATCCCCATACAAACAGTAGTGGGCTGTGAACGTGTGGATCGAAGACCACATGTCAGTCTTGCAGATTTCCTCCATGGAGGCCGAGCGCAGGTTAGCGACTCAAGCGGCCATAGCTCTAACATTATGAGCCTTGACATGCCCCTTGAGGTTCAGACCGACCTGCGAGTACGCTAAGGTGATATAATCTGCCACCATAGGGACAGCGTGCAGCTAGAGATAGAATTCCCCAACTTACTAAAGTCAAATGAGACAAACAGTTGCATCATATACTATTTTATTTATTTTTTTTATTTATTACAAGTTCTTATATACCGCACTATTCGGCATCAGCGCGGTTTACATTATAACATAAAGACCATAACAACAAGCTGTTTGGTTTACATCGAACAGGAGTACAAACTTGGAGAACCGGGGTAAACTATATACAAGAGATAATTACATAGAACAGAATAGAGTCTTAATGTTAATGTTATGTCGTGACTGCCGCTGGGCCTTGGTATGGTCTGTGTAAAAGGCCAAGGCACATTTACAGTCCAGCATGTGCAAACCTGCCTCCCCTCTGTTGGCATGTAGCCTCGGGAAGAAAGTCAGCAGGACAATCGACTTGTTGAGGTGGAACTCGGAGATCACCTTCGGCAGATATTGAAGGTGTGTTCGGAAGACCACCTGATTCTGGTGGAACCTAGTGTAAGGCGGATGGGCCACCAGCACTTGGAGCTTACTGACATGGCAGGCCACCCCCCAAGAACAGGACCTTCCATCTCAAGTACTTAAGGAGGCAGGAGTCCAGTGGCTCAAAAGAAGCCTGTATGAACTGCACGAGGACCACACTGCGATCCAAAGCCACCATTGGGGGCTTGATTGGAGGCTTCGAGAGAAGCAGACTACGCATGAATCGAGCCACCAGTGGGTGAGTCAAGACAGCCCGGCCCCCCCGCACCTCGATTGAAGATGCTGATCGAGCTTAAGTGGACCCAGATGGAGTTGGATTTCAAGCCGGAGTCCGAGGTGCAGGAGGTACTCCAGCAAGCAATCCACCCCACAGGAGAAGGGATCCAGCATTACCCTCACACCAAGCTGCAAGCTCTGTCACTTGAACACGTAAGACTGATGTGTCCTTGATGCATCAGGCTTACACATCAGGGAGATGGAGCTCCGATAGGACTACCTGCTCAGCATCCAGGCCATGAAGGCCAGGAGCAGATGCTTTATTTATTTTATTTATTACAATCTCTTATATACTGCACTATTCAACATCAGCACGGTTTACATGGAACATAACGATCAGAACAACAGGCTGTTCTGTTATACATAGAACAGGTGTGTAGAACTTGGATAACATAGGGTAACTATTCACAGGTAATATTTACATATCGGCATCATGACAAGGTTCATAACATAGGGTAACTATTCACAGGTAATATTTACATCAGGCATCATGACAAGTTCAATGCTATCATGAATTTCGCAGAGAAAGATAATGAGGTTGAGGAGAAGGTGGAGTCTCTAAAGTTGTTGTTGCATTATCTAGGTGTATTGTTGTATTGGTAGTATTTAAGGAACAGGTGGTATTTTATAGCCTTCCTGTATTGGGTAAGGGTCAGTGATGTCGCGGATATTTGATGGTAGATGATTCCAACATTTTGGGGCGTAGAATCTGAAAGCTCTGTTTGCCGTTGTCATGGTACATTTTGTTACTGTTTTCAGGGTTGCTAAGGTATTTATGGATATGGTTCTTCTAGATCTGTTAGATGGGATGACGTGTATGAGTTCTGTTAGGGAGGAGGGCGCAAGTCCATTAATTGTTTTGAAGGTGAGTAGTAAGGTCTTGAATACAATCCTTCCGTGTATTGGGAGCCAGTGGACATGCATCAGGATAGGTGTCACATGGTCGTTCCTAGAGGCACCATGAAGGACTCTTGCTGCGGCATTCATGGCGAGTTGAAGAGGGTGCAGAGTGGACTGTGGGAGGCCTTGTAAAATAGCATTCGCATAGTCCAAATGAGGTAGGATTAGAGCCTGGTATATTGTTCGGAAGTCGTTTGGATCTAGTAGTGAGAGCAGGTGCCTAAGCGTGCGGATCTTGAAGTATATGGCTCTTACAATTGTGGTGATGCGGGTGCAGCACAGTCCTGGGAAAGAGAAAAAAAAGAAGGTTTTTTTTATAAATGGGGGATGGGCTCACCTAAGCATAGGTCCCAAAGTGAAAGTAATACTGAAACACACACTTGCAAAGCTAGTCTGAAGCCACGCCCACTCTCCAGGGCAACTGCAGGGAGAGAGAGGGTGGGGCCAGAGAAGGAAGCAGGCTACCAGGCATTTAAACTGCGTCACTCAGCAAGTGAGGGCAGGCAGAGAATTCAAGGCAGGCAGAGAATTCAAGGAGTGCCGGGAGTCCAGAGAAGCCAGGAGAGGAAACAGCACTGCAGGGCTGAAAGACCTGGGGATTCCAAAAGGACCAGCCAGAACTGCCAAGGCGAGTGGCAGGGCCAGAGGAAAGAAAGGAGCTGGGGAGAGTTCCAGAACTACAGTTCTGACTCGGAGGCCAGCAGCACAAACTCTGAGCAAGTGTCCAAACATTTCAGAAAGCCTAGTAAAGGGAGGACGTCTGCAAGCAAGGTAAACCAAACATTACCTCTATATGATTCAGCAAGGGGAAGAAGGGCAAGTGTTTCTGACATAGTTCCAAAGGGAAGAATGAATCTCCAGTGGGAGAAACTTTTTAAGCTTTTAAAGAAGGTGAAGCTAGAAATCCCTGAAACTGTCCCAGCCCCTGAGTCTTGCAGCACAGAGGAGGAAATGGAAGTTGAATTTTACCAAGGGAATTCAGAGTCCTCTGATGAGTCCATGGAATGTGCTTTTTGTATGAGCAATGTTTAGAAGTTTTATTGATTGCTGAGAAGGAAAAATATAAGAGGTATTTCTGCCAAGTACATGCCATTGAGAAGGGCAGATAAAAGGGAAGAAACCTCATGTTTTAAAACAGCCATTCTACTAATACTGGAAGTGTGTTAAACTGCTGTGTAGTTTCCAGGCTAAGAGGCAGCATGTAATCACAAGCTGGTTTGTAGCAGCTGAGAGAAACTGAGAAGAGTAGCTGGACTGTGCATGTAACAGTGAGTTTAAACTGTTTTGCTTTAGTGGCAAAGAATTTAATTACAAAGGCAAAGAGTGAAGAAACTGCTTTGCCAAAGCAGTTACGTGTCTCTTTTGGAAAGCTTTTTGTTTGGAGAAAATATCCTTTTTCTGTTGGTGTTTTTGGAACCTTTACCAAGGCCTGTTGCTAACTTGATGATGCAAAGAAAATAAAAATTTATAACAAATTTTCCTGTGTCGGCCTAATCCACTTGGACTTTCATAAGCCCCACAACTACACTAATAGGGCCTCAGCTACTACGCTGAAGCATGGACACAAGTATGATGGCCCGTCGCCCCCACTAGGCAGCCGCCTAGTAGGGCAAGGCGGAGTCACACTATGTTATTTATGTGTGACTTCATGTCAAGACGTTGGTCCAGGGTGATTCCAAGGTAACGTATGGATTGTTTTGTTTGGAGGTCTGCTTCTTTGACTCTTATGTGTGGTGGTGGGGTGAAGTTGTTGTTCCTTGTGATGAAAAGTACTTCTGTTTTCTTGTGTTGAATACGGAGGTTTTGAGATTGAAGCCATTCGGAGACTGCGTCGAAGCAGTTTATCAAAGGGGAGATGTCAAAATGCTCTGTAGAGAACGTTGTATATAGCAGGATATCATCTGCGTATATCAGGCAGTCTGAACGTTCTCATGATATCGCAGATGGGCTGCATGTATACATTGAACATGAGAGATGATAAAGAGGACCCTTGCGGAACACCCTGCTTTTGGTGAAATGGTTCCGAAGTTTTTGTTCCTGATTTGACATGTTGCCATCTTCCCGTGAGATATGACTTACACCATTCGAGTGCATTGCCACAGATACCCCTCTCCCTTAGCCGCCCTAGGAGGAGTTCGTGACTTACTGAGTCGAATGCTGCAGTGATGTCTAAGAAGATGAGCACGCAGCCTTGATGGATATTGTCAATGTAGGTGACTATGTTATTGAAGAGGGTGGTGAGGAGGGTTTCAACTCCATGGGCCTCCCTGAATCCATGTTGGCACTGGTCCAGTGGGGCAGCGGTGTCTAGGTGATCTTGCAATTGTCGTTGTGCTTCTTTTTCAATTATTTTAGCTAGGAGAGGTATACTAGCTATCGGTCTATAGGAATCAACCTTAAGTGGGTCAAGCTTGGGGTTTTTTAACAGAGCTCTAATGGATGTGTGTTTGAGAGCTGTACGGAAGGAACCAGTTGAGAATGACAAATTTATAAGCTTCGTAATGAAGGGACTGAACTCGCTGCGTAGCTCCTTTATCCAAAAGAATGGGCAGGGGTCAGTTTGTGCCGTGGTAGTGTTGAGAGACGAGATGGTGTCTTCCACATATTTTCTGGATGGTGTGGAGAACATGGATAGGGCTGTTGTACAGGTTAACTTTTGGCCAGAGGCTGTTGTGAGCTTATCTGTCTGGAGCAGTTTGGATTGTAGGTAGTTGGCGAAATCTTGTGGGTGAATTTCATCCAGTTGCTCCGGAGATGGTTCCTTTGAGAGGGTTTTGACTAAGTTGAAAAGATCACGTGGTTTGTTTAGGGATCTTTTTAGCGTGTCAGTGTGATATTGTTTCATTTTCGCCGTGATGGTTTCTCGGTGAGAGATCAAGTGGAGTTTGTAAGCTGAATGGTCCTCGATGGAGAGTGATCTTCTCCATCGTTTTTCAAGCCTTCGTAAATGAGTAAGGGATAGTCGCAGCTCTGGGGAATACCATGGTGCAGACTTTCTCTTCCTTAAGGTATTGTTAGGAGTTGGTCGTTGTGCAATAGCGCCGAGGTTGCTATTCCAGGCGGATACCATATTATTGAGGTTGAGGGTTGTATCGTTGAGGAATGAGCGTGTCTCTAAGAGGATGAGCTCCTTATTGAATGGTCTGAAACTTTGTGCTGAGGTTTTTGTATTGTTATTCAACCTTCTGTTGTCTTGCAATTGCTTTTTGTTGAGGGGTATCTGGAAGCTGATAAGTCTGTGATCCGACCAAGGTACAGAGGTAATCGATATCCCCAGATCGTGGCTTGGATTGATGGCTGTCAGTGGGACGAATATCAAGTCGAGGATATTTCCCTTTAGGTGTGTGGATTCATTGATAATTTGCTTGTACCCCAGATCCTCAATGGCTTGAAGGAGGGCGGAAGCCTGATTGTGTTGTAGAGATGGGAGGTTGAAATCTCCAAGTATCCAGTTTGGAGTGCTGGGATTGAGGGTGTTGGTGGCTAGGTCTAATATAGTGGGGAGGTCCTCCGGGGAGGATGAGGGAGCTTTGTATAGCAGATTGATGGAGCATTGTTCATTTGCAATGGTTACTATATCCAAATTGCTTGTGCTAGTGGAGTCAGTTGTGTGGAAATGTAGGTCGGTCTTAGTGAGAATGAGCACTCCTCCTCCTTTCTTATTGTCCCTGTTTCGTGAGTGACTAGAGAAGTTGGGAGGTATAAGCTGGTTGCCATGATGGAGTGCAACAGGGTCCCCCCGTTCTAGGAGATGAGGTCTGGAGCAGAGCCCAGATGGAGAGGCTCCCTCTGCATGAGCTGGAGCAGGTAGTGGAAACCACAGCTGCCGGGGCCAGTACAAGATGATGAAAATCATGGTGCTCTTGTTGGCCTGCCAATTCAACAGCATTTTCGCCAGGAGGGAGACTGGAGGGAAGGCATAAAGCAGACCCACTCCCCAGTGGAGAAGGAAGGCATCTGAGGCCACCTGGTTGCTGGCTAGCCTCCTAGAGCAAAATCGATCCACTTGTGCATTCTGGGGCATGGCAAAGAAATTGATCATGGGAGTAACCAACTCCCGGAAGAAGCGCTCCACCATCCTCTTGTGCAGGATCCACTTGTGCGGTTGGAGGACTCTGCTCAGCTGATCTGCCAGGGTGTTCAGCTCGTCAAGCAGGTAGGTTGTCCAGAGCTCCATCTCGTGAAGCAGTGCAAACTTCCACATCTGGACCACTTCCCAGCAGATGATGTATGAATCCATACCTCCCTTTTTGTTGACATAGGACATTGCAACCTGGTTGTCCATCTGGATCAGTTTGATCTGGCTTGCTAGGTGGGCCTAGAAGGCCCGGAAGGCATTTGTCATGGCCTGCAACTCAAGGACGTTTATCTGGTGCAGGATCTCCTGCTCAGACCAGACGCCTTGGGTCCACAGGCCATCCAGGTGGATTCTCCACCCAAGCTTGAATGCATTGGTTGTTGGCATCTTGACAAGGGACTCTGCCCAGAAGGGAAGGCCCCAAAGTAGGTTTGGCAGGTCCAATCACCAGAGAGGGATTGTATTGGAGGCATGGTGACTGCTACCCTGCCCTGATGTTGGCCCGTGGCCTGCTTCCATTACATGCAGAGTCCACTATGCCTGTCGCATGAAGAGATGGGCCAGGGGGGTGACATGCACTGTGGAGGTCATGTGGCCAAGCAACTTCAGCATCTCCCTATCAGTGGTGTGGACCACCTCTGTCAGCTGCTACATGCAGTCTAGCAAGAGAAACGTCCAGGCTCGGGTGGTATTGAGGAGACCCTGATGAACTCCAGCTGTTGTGTGTCCCCACTGCTTTTCAATGTCTTCCTGGCTCCACTTGCTCTTCTCGTACAGCAGCTTGGTACCTCTGTGTATTATTATGCAGATGATATTATTCCACTTCACTGAACCAGCTCCTCTGCTCCTGATATAGCTCCCCTCATCGTCTGTCTGTCTTCAATTCACGATTGGATGTCTGCCAATTTTCTTTATCTCAACCCTCTAAAATCTACTGCCACCTGGATCACTTTCAGGTACCCCTCCCCCTCTTGCTTCTTCTGCCATTCCTTCGGTCTCGTCTTTTAGATATCCGGGTGTCGCCCTTGATCTTCCCTTTCCTTTGCTGAACATGTTTCCTCAGTCACTCATCGCGCTCTCTTTTATCTTTGACCGTTACGTACGGTTCGCCCTTTCTTCACCTCTTCCTCCTTAACCACTCTTCTTCTAACCCTCATTGTCTCCAGGATTGATTATTGCAATGTTACCCTCGCCGGCCTTCCACATTTCCAACTATATCGTTTTCAGCTTTTACAAAATACTGCTGCCCGTATTCTCACCTCCTCCTCCTGCTATGAACACATCACTCCCCTTCTTGCCCATCTCCACTGGCTGCCAGTGCGTTTTAGGATTCAGTATAAGATTCTCATCTTTGCACATCGAACCATCCTCCACACATCAATATCTTGCAGAACTCCTTTATTATCATACTCCCCAGTCTTCTGCATTCTGTCCATATTTACCATCTGCCACTCTCTTCCCCTACTCAGGCATATCTTGAACACACTCGCTCCTCTGCTTTCTTCTTTCTAGCACCCTCTCTCGGGAACACTCCCCCCCCCCCTTAGCCTTCGGTCAGATCCCTCCTTCACCTGTTTTAAGGCTGATTTAAAGACCCACTTGTTTCAGTGTGCCTTTAACCTCCCGCACACTCCCCCGTGAGATTAATGCCCTTCCTCTTATTTCTATTTCTTTCCCCCTTTTCTGTCTTCTTTGCTGTCCTATTGATTAAAGGCGTTCTTTTCCTCCTGTTTCAGCAGTCATTTTTGTTTATCGTACACTGCTTTTATGTTTTGACCTAAGCGGTATATCAAGTAACCAAATAAAGATAAAAGATAAAAGATAAAGATGGGGTACCCCAACCGCTCGAGGACCTTGATGGTGAAGTGAGTGGACTGTTGGAAAGCATCTAGAGTGGGACCTTTGCTGAGCCAGTCGTCCAAGTAGAGGAAGACGAAGACTCCCATGGTGCGCAAGTCGGCGATTATGATCATGAGGCAGTCTGTGAAGATCCGAGGCGCTGAGGCAATTCTGAAGGGAAGCACCCAGTACTGACAGTGCTGGTTTCCCAGCACAAATCTGAGGTATTTTCTGTGGCTTGGGTGACATATTAACATAGTAAATAACAGCAGATAAAGACCAGCATGGTCCATCTAGTCTGCCTAGCAAATATACAGCAAGAGTAGGCGCACCTGTCGCTCCATGCAGGCCACCCCTCCCCATGTCTTTGTTTAGGGGTGGACCCACCACTCCATGTAGGACACCCCTATTTGTTGAGAAGTTAGATGGTTCAGTTTATTTTGTTTATATCCTGTTGCTATAAAGGGATCTGCAGTGCTTATCCCATGATGTTTTGAATTCCGTTACCGTGTTTGCCCCCACCACTTCCATCAGGACAGCATTCCAAGCATCCACCACCCTTTCAGTGAAAAAATATTTCCTGACATTGCCTTCCAATTTTCCACCTTGCAGCTTCATGTTATGCCCTCTAGTTTTGCAGCTTCCCCGTCTTTGGAAGAGGTTTGATTGTTCATCGTTCCTCTTTAAGTATTTAAAGGTCTGAATCATAACTCCCCTATCCCTCCTCTCCTCCAAAGTGTACATATTTAGGTCTTCAAGTCTCTTCTCATAGGGTTTCTTACGCAGGCTCCAAATCATTTTGGTCGCCTTCCTCTGAACAGTTTCCAGTCTTTTTACATCTTTTGCAAGATATGGTCTCCAAAACTGAACACAGTATTCCAAGTGAGGCCTCACCAGCGACCTGTACAGTGGCATAAGTACCTCTTCCTTTCTGCTGGTAATCCCACTTTGTGTGCTGTCCAACATCCTCCTGGCTTTTGCCACCGCCTTGTTGCACTGTTTTGCCACCTTGAGATCATCAGAGATAATCACACCAAGGTCTTTCTCCTGAACCAAGCACACCAACCTCTCGCCCCCTATTGTGTACATTTCCCTTGGATTTCTGCTACCTAAGTGCATGATACCACACTTTTTCACATTAAATCGTAATTGCCAAGCATCAGACCATTCTTCCAGCTTTTGTAGATCTTTCTTCATGTTATCCACTCCCTTGGGGGAGTCCACTCTGTTGCAAATTTTTGTCTCATCTGCAAAAAGACAGACTTTCCATTCAGTCCTTCAGCAATATCCCTCACAAATATATTGAACAGTGCTGGGCCCAGGACCGAACCCTGGGGCACCGCACTAATCACCTTCCTTTCATCCGAGTGAGCTCCATGTACCATCACCTTCTGTCGTCTGTCAGTCAACCAATTTCTAATCCAGTTCACCATCTTGGGACCCATCCCCAAGCTACTGAGTTTGTTGACAAGCCTCCTATGAGGAACAGTATCAAAGGCTTTGCTGAAATCCAGGTAGATGAGATCCATCGCATGCCCCTGATCTAGTTGCTTGGTCACCCAGTCAAAGAACTCAATCTGATTTGTTTGGCAAATCAGTAAAACCATGTTGCCTCGGATGTATCAACCTGTTGGTTTTGAGAAAGTTCACTATTCGCTCTTTCAGGAGCGCCTCCATTACTTTTCCCGCCACCAAGGTAAGGCTCACGGGTCTGTAGTTTGACACTTCTTCCCTGTCACCACTTTTGTGTAGAGGTACAACATCAGCCATTCTCCAGTCCTGAGGAACCTCTCCTGTTTCCAAGGATCTGTTGAATACATCCTTTAACGGCCCTGCAGGAACCTCTCTGAGCTCTTTCAGTATCCTGGGATGTATCCCATCTGGTCCCCATGGCTTTGTCCACTTTCAGTTTAGCAAGTTGTTACATAACATAAGAACATAAGATATGCCATACTGGGTCAGACCAAGGTCCATCAAGCCCAGTATTCTGTTTCCAACAGTGGCCAATCTAGGTCATACGTACCTAGCAGTTTCCCCAAGGGACACAGGTTCCACAATGCTTGTATTGGTTCAAGCATTGATATCCTGGGTCCCTTCTTAATAATGGTTTATGGACCTTTCCTCCAGGAACTTGTCCAAACCTTTTTTAAACCCAGCTACACTAACAGCCTTTACTACCAACACCTCATCTTCTGTGAATGGTGTGGTATCTACTTCATTCCCATTTTTATATTTGGGAGTCACAGCTGGTCCATCTCCAGGATTTTCTTTAGTAAAAACAGAGCAGAAGTATTTGTTTAGCAATTTTGCTTTTTCTATGTCACTTTCCATGAGTCCATTCCCAGCACTTCTGAGTCCTGCAATTCCAACTCTGATCTTCTTCCTTTCCCGAATATACCTGAAGAAAGTTTTGTCACCATTCTTAACATCTTTAGCCATCTTTTCCCCAGCCTTTGATTTTGCTATCCTTATTTCTCTTTTTGCTTCTTTGAGTTTGATTCTGTATTCATTTCTGTGTTCTTCTGTTTGCAAGCTTTTGAATTTTGCGAAAGCTGTGTTTTTTGCCTTTATTTGAGCAGCCACTTCTTTGGAAAACCAAATAGGTTTCCTTCTCCTCTTGTTTTTATTTCCTTTTTTAACATATTTATCTGTTGCCCCTTTTATTGCCACCTTTAGTTTGGCCCATTGCAATTCCACTTCCCTTATCTCCTTCCACCCTGTCCTCTCCTCCTTTAGGTACTCGGCCATTTTTTTGAAGTCAGTGTTTTTGAAGTTTAGGACTTTGAGCTTGCTGTTTGGCCTGTAGAAACATAGAAATATAACGACAGAGAAAGACCACATGGCCTATCTAGTCTTCCATATCTATCTAGTCCTTCCATAACAACTACAACAATCCCCTTTTTACCTTTAGAGATCCTCTGTGTTTGTCCCATGCTTTTTTGAATTCAGTTACTGTCCTCATCTCTACCACCTCCACTGGGAGACTATTCCACGGATCCACTACTCTTTCCGTAAAGAAATATTTCCGCATATCACTCCTGAATCTATCTCCCTTCACCCTCATCCTATGTCCCCTCGTAGCAGAACTTGCTTTCAATTGAAAGAGGCTCTCTCCTTGAACATTTATGCCACGGAGGTATTTAAACATCTCAATCATATCACGTCTAACCCGCCTTTCCTCTAAGGTGTACATATTAAGATCCTTCAGTCTGTCCTCATATGCTTTATAATGAAGCCCACTAATCATTTTAGTAGCCACCCTCTGCACAGACTCCATCCTGTTCACATCCTTTTGAAGGTGCGGTCTCCAGAATTGCACACTATACTCTACAGAGGCATTATCACCTCTTTTTTTCTGCTAGCCATTCCTCTCCGTATTAACCCAAGCATCCTTCTAGCTTTTGCCGTCGCCTTTTCTACCTGTTTAGCTACTTTAAGATCATCAGACACAACCACGCCTAGGTCCCGCTCTTCTTTAGTGGACAAAAGTACTTCACCCCCTATACTATATTGCTCCCTTGGATTGCTGCAGCCCAAATGCATGACCTTACATTTTTTAACATTAAATCCCAGCTGCCACATTCTAGACCATTCTTCAAGCTTAGCTAGATCCCTCCTCATGTTATCTACCCCTTCATGGGTGTCTACTCTATTGCAGATTTTGGTATCATCCGCAAAGAGGCAAACCTTACCTGAAAGCCCTTCCGCTATATCACTAACAAAGATGTTAAAAAGAATCGGACCAAGGACAGATCCCTGGGGCACACCACTGATAACATCCTTCTCCTCAGAGTGAGCTCCATTTACTTGTACTCTTTGTCGCCTCCCACCCAACGAATTTCTAACCCAAGCAGTAAAGAGTAGTTACTCACGTGTAACAGGTGTTCTCCAGGAGCAGCAGGAATCAGTCCTCACATATGGGTGACATCGACGTCGATGAAGCCCTTGCGGAGCATTTCCCCAGCTTTCCAAGAAAGCCTTTGGGAATGCAGGCACGCATGCGCGGTTCCCTTCCCGCCTAAAGGTGCCATCTTGCTCAGTCAAGTGACATAGCTAAAAAACAGCACACAAAGGTTCTCACCTCGGCAAGGGACATCGACCAACTTGTCCTGAACCCATGGCTCGAGGTCCGATGACTGCAGCCATTCCTGGCGTTGAGCCACGATGCCGGCTGCTGCAACACGGGCCGAAGCCTTGAAGCCATCGTAGGCAGCGCGGAACATAAACTTCGAGCATTCCCGGATCCCCGAGGACAAGGACTTGAACCTATGCAAGGGTTCCCCGAAGAGACCAGCAGAGAACCCGGCCAGCTCCTTGGCCAGGTCTCGCAAGTACATGCCCATGTACAGCTGGTAAGACTGGACACGGCAAGCAAGCATCGAGCCCTGGAAGCACTTTACCAAAACCATCGAGGTTCTGGGCCTCCCTACCGGGGGGCACCGCAAAGTGCATCTTCTGACTTTTCAGGCGATGCATGGTCGATTCCACCACCATGGAATGGTGTGGTAGCTGCGCCTTTTGAAAGCCAGGACTCTTCCGGAGTCGATAGATTGAATCGACCCGCTTGCTTAGAACCGGCGCCGAGGCCGGTGCCTCCCACATCTGGAAGAGGAGCCATTCCAGCATCGGAGGAACTGGAACAGTAAAGGCCTCCTTCGGAGGAGAGTCGTACTGTAGGGCCTCGAGCTCCTCAGCTTGAGGCTCCTCCTCGGGGTCCGCAGGGATAGCCAACGCGGTGGCCATATCCCGGACGAACTCTGAGAACCAGGTATGCTCTGGGGGGGGATCTACTCCGGGGCTCAGACTGCGGTGAGTCCGACGGGAAGCACCGAGTCCGGAAGGTGTCGGGGGACTCCTCGTCCTCCGTCTCCCAGGCGGACTCGTCTGATGAGGAATCGGGGTCTGACCGCGCGGGGCCTGTGAGCACCCGCCCCAATGCCGAAGGCAGCGGCGTCGACACTCTCGGTCCCGAACGGGAGGTAGAGGGAGACCGCGACCGAGGTCAACCTCGAGCCTTTATGGTCTCGAGTATCGGCTCAGTCTCCGGGGTCGACTTCGATGTCCCGGTAGTCGGGGCAGATGCGCCAGACAGGCTGGCCATCAGTGCCCGCTGCTGTTCCATGAAGGCAGACAGTCTGCTCTCCAAGGCTGTCAACCTGAGACCCAGCTCAGGAGACTCAGCAGCCCCCGACTCGGGCCCAACGTCGGCTCTCTGGGAGGAGAGTCCATGAGGACTACAGGACTTACGTGTCCAGCAGACTCCGGCTCCACTCGAGGTACTTTGGAAGGCTTCTCCTGTTCCATGGACCCGGGGCGACGGTCGGGGGTCTGAGACCTAGCTCTCGAGGAGCCAGGGATCTCTTCCGACGACGCCCTCGCGAGCCGCTTCTTCCTCTTTCGTTCCCGGTCGGGGGACCCCCTGTCTGAGGAGCCCCGACGGTGCTCGGGATCCGATTCCTGAGATGTCGAGGCCTCAGACGAGGTCCAGGCCCGGCCGGAGGCCGAGTCAGAAAAAAGCCTTTCCTTTTGGTGCTGACGACTTCGAAGTGCCTTGGAAGACATTTTTCCACATGGTCCACACGTCTTAGGATCGTGGTCAGGACCGAGGCACCGAAGGCAGCAGTCGTGTGTGTCAGTGAGAGACATTAACTTCTTGCACTGATCACACTTTTTAAAGCCACTGGAAGCCATCGGGGGAAAAAAGAGTCCCCGCGAGGTCAAAGGACCGGCCTTCCAAGGAAAAAGAAAAAAAGGGCGCGAACGCCAGCCACAAAGGGCAAAAACCGAAAAAAGAAGATCGGGCTCGATACCGGTGTAACAAACCCGGCGGGAGGGGAACCGTCGTCGAACCGGAGAAAAAATAGCGAAGGATCGCCAAAAAATCTAACTATTTTCTGGGAGGACTAGGACACACGTCCGGTGGGCTTCACGGAAAAAGAGAGACTGAGCAAGATGGCACCTTTAGGCGGGAAGGGAACCACGCATGCGTGCCTGCATTCCCAAAAGCTTTCTTGGAAAGCTGGGGAAATGCTCCGCAAGGGCTTCGTCGACGTCGATGTCACCCATATGTGAGGACTGACTTCCTGCTTGGTCCTGGAGAACTTTAGGGTCCATCCCTAGGGTGCTCCGTTTTTTTTATGTCGCCTGTGAGGAACAGTGTCAAAGGCTTTACTGAAATCTAAATACACCACATCTAGGGCTCTCCCTCGGTCCAACTCCCTGGTCACCCAGTCAAAGAAATCAATCAGATTTGTCTGACAAGACCTGCCTCTGGTGAATCCATGCTGCCTCGGATCCTGTAATCCGCTGGACTCCAGAAACCTCACTATTTTCTCTTTCAGCAGCGTTTCCAATAATTTACTCACCACCGAAGTTAAACTAACCAGCCTGTAGTTTTCAACCACATCCTTACTTCTGCTTTTGTGTAAAGGCACCACATGAGCCTCTCTCCAGTCCTTTGGCACCACTCCCGACTCCAACGAGGCATTGAAAAGGTCAGTCAGTGGAGCTGCTAGAACGTCCCCAAGTTCCCTCAGTATTCTCGGGTGTATCCCATCCGGTCCCATCGCTTTGTCTACTTTAAGTTGAGAGAGTTTCTCACGAACACAGTCTTTTGAAAATTGTTCAAGATGTCCTTTGCTTCTCTTCCTATTTGTGGGTGTTTTCTGAGGTCCTGCTCCTGGTTCTTCATCTGTGAACACAGAACAAAAATATTTGTTAAGCAATTCCGCTTTATCCTTATCAGCTTCTACATATTCCTCCCCTGCACCCTTGAGTCTGACAATACCACTCTTGCCCTTCCTCTTCTCACTAATATATCTGAAAAATGTCTTATCCCCCCATTTTATTGCATTGGCTATTTCCTCCTCCTTTTGAATCTTTGCCTTCTTGACTACTTTGCTAGCTTCTCTAAGTTTTTCCAAATACAGATGCCTGTCTTCCTCTCTCTGTGATCTCTTGTATTTGGCTTTTATCTCAAACCACACCGTGTGATGATCACTGTTGCTCACAGGGGCACTCACGCAGACATTCGACACTATCACCGTTGGTGAGCACTAAATCCAGCGTTGAGCTTTCCCTGGTTGGTTCCATGACCATTTGTCTAAGTGATGCATCTTGGAGAGCATCTACTATTTTTTTGCTTCTTTCCAGATGTGCAGGAGTAATCCAATCCACATCAGGTAGATTAAAGTCACCCAAAATGATCACTTCCCCCTTTATGGCTATCTTGGCAATATCTATAATCAATTAGTTATCTCTCTCTTCAATTTGAGTCGGAGGTCTGTAGACTGCAGCAGTATGGACGACAGTGCCATCTCCTCTTTCCAACGCAATCCAGAGCGCTTCTTCTTTTCCCCCATGTCCCTGCATTTCAGTAGCTTTAATATTGCTTTTGACATACTAGGCTACTCCTCCTCCTTTTCCATTTTCTCTGTCTCTTCTGAATAGATTATAGCCAGCTATGGCTATATCCCAATCATGCGATTCATTAAACCATGTTTCTGTAATGGCCACAATGTCCAAATCCATTTCCACCATTAGGGCTTCCAGGTCCAGAACTTTGTTGGCTAAGCTTCGAGCATTTGTGCTCACTGCTTTCCAGCATTTACCAGGCTTGTGTATATTTTGCATTGATTTTGTTCTGCCCACATCTTCCCACTTGTTTTTGATGTGTGGTTTAAAAGTGTGGCTGTTTCTGATGTTATTCTGCTTCTGCATCGGGTGGCGTGCAGGTCTTGACCTTTCACATCTGTCACCCCCTTTTCCTAGTTTAAATGCATATCCACATACTGCCTGAATTTTTCACTTAAGATTCTTTTCCCTGCGACAAAGAGATGTAGTCTATCAGCACAGTATAGTCTCTTGTTGGTCCATCTGTTTCCCCAGTCACCAATAAATCTGAATCCTTCTTGTTTGCACCAGGTCTTGAGCCATGTATTAAAGCTGTTAATGTGATGCAACCTTTTTGTCCCCTTACCAAGAACAGGCAGAACCTCTGAGAATGCAACAGGGTGAATTGGGATGTGTGTGTACACATCCCTGAGATCCAATGCGTATAACCAGTTGTTCTTTAGGAGGTATGAGAGCAGCATCCCCAGCAAGATCATCTTGAACTGCATGTACACAAGAAACCGGTAGAGGTTGCTGAGGTCCAGAATGGGTTGAAACCCCTCTGTCTTTTTGGGGACCAGGAAATACCGTAAAACCCCTTCCCAAACTGAAACGGCGGAACTGGCTCAATGGCGAGGTCAGTCAACAGGGTGGTGATCTCCTCTTGCAACAGATTTTGGTGCAGGGGATCCATGTGGTACTCTCCCTAGACGAAGAGGGATGGCGGCTGGGTGAAGTACAGCTGATAGCCCTGCTGGACAAGCTGCAGAATCCAGATATCCAAGGTGATGAGGTCATTTGTGGGTGAAGTGGACAAGCTGCCCCCCCTCCCCACCTGAGAGGAAACTCCATTTGATACAGGGCGGTTGGTTATGCTCCTGAGGAACCAGTCAAAAGTCTGCCCCCGGCTTGGACTGTGGGGCTAGCTGAGCTGTTTGAGGCTTCTCCCTGCGCTGCTGGCGGTGGGGTCTGCACCTTCAACTGAGTGCCCCAGATAGTACCAACGTGGCCGTGGGTAGAAAGCCTTCTTACCTTGGTACTTTTTATGTTTGGGATCTGCAGTTTTGCTCAAGAGCACCATGTGCTCCTTCTCTAGTTCGCCCGCTTTCTCCTCGACTGGCTTCCCAAACAGGTTCTCCCCCAGTACAGAGGACATTGGCCAGCTTGTCCTGGACCCACTGCTCCAGGTTGGAGGACTGGAGCCAGGCCAGCCGCGTGGCAACAATAGGCATCGGCTGGTAGGCGGGTTTGAAGGTGTCATACACGGCTCACAAGGCATACTTGGAACAATCCTTGCCGTAGTCTATTAGTGGTAAAAAATCCCAAAAGGACCGGTAAGGCCCAAATGATAAACCAAAAAATCAAAAAGCCCTCCAGTAACAAGTCAGCCAAAGAAACATGTAAAAATGTCGGCGCTATCAATAGACAGGGAATTCATCCACTCACTAGTTACAAAGCTCCCATTTAATCGTTTTTATTGAAATCAAAGAAAACCACTTTTTTTTATTTTTCGCAGTAATTTTCAATGGTAAGATTTATAAAATTTGGTACACTTATCTCAAGGAGCGCAGCTCTGAAGAGAAACAGGAAGCCCCCATACAGCGCTCCTTGATCTTACCGGAGAGCTTTTTGAATTTTTGTGGTCTATCAGAGCGCAGAAGGACTCGACTCGAGGCAGTCCAGAGGGGCATGGGCAGGAAATTCTGCCAGGTCCAGCATGATGTCCTTTAGAAACATTCCAATATAAAGCTGAAAGGACAGGATCCGATCCACCAGCATGAAGCGCTGGTGGCTTCACCTTCCAAAGGAGTCCAGGGTCCTGGCCTCCCACCTCAGGAGGCACAGAGGAATGAGTCTTGGTGCTCTTTATGCGCTTGAGGGCTGACTCGACCATTATGATATGGCAGCTGGGGCTTCTTGAAGCCTGGTACTTTCTGGACATGGTACATCGAGTCCAACCACCAGCTGTAGGCGGAGACTAAGATAATTCTCCCACAGCCACAGCAGTAGTCTCTACAGGATATGATGCACCGGCACAGTCATTGCCTTCCTGGGCGCTGAAGGGTTCTGCAAGAGCTCAAGCTCCTCTGGCCTCGGCTCATCCTCAGCCTTGAGGGAGAAGGTATGACCACTGCCATATCCTGTACAAAGTCCTCGAAGGACATATCCCCTGGAGGAGACTTGCGCAGTTCATATAGAAGGGATGGGTTCGAAAGTAGGTCAGGGGACCGCCCATCAGAAATGACCAAGCCTTCCTCGGTTTCCCAGTCCTTCAACTCAGACTCTGAGAGGAAATCAAAGAAACAGGCTTCCTCCCGCTTCCTGTCCCAGTCATCCAGGGAGGGCGGCAGCAGGAGCTTTAGTGTCTCACACACGCATGGGGTGCCTGGGAACATTGGACTCTGACACCCTGACAAGGAGATCGCCATGGGAATTACCGTTGATTCCAATCTCCTCCCTCCCTACTGATGTGCCCACCTCTGCTGGCAGTGCATGTGTCTCCAAAATGGGCTGGATGGAGTGTGGTGACGATGCCAAAGCCATCGCAGAGCCTACATTTTACAAGGCCAGAACTGCTGCCATGTGATCCCTGAGGGCCCTCAGGCATTCCTCCAGTACCACCATCTCGGAGACAACTGGAGCCGGAATAGGAACTTCGGCCACCAGTGTCGATACCTCTGGCAAGGGCTCCAGGTTTGTCAGGAGACATCCAGCAACCCTCCAGGGCTATGGTGGTCGATTCTTGGTGCTAGGGGGCCCCTTCTCATTGCAGATCATATGTCATGTTTCCACTCGATGCACCAGCCCCTTGGTTCCAACTGTGCTTGGGCATACCACCCAGATGAAGCTTCAGCTAGGCTCAGTGATGGAGATGACACTGAAGCTGAAGATGCTGAATCCAACATTCCAAAGAGGGGTGACACATGCTTTTCCCAGCCCTTCAGGCCCCTCCTCATCATCTGCAGGTAGATTGCAGGACGCGGTGGTGGTTAGGCCCAAGGCACTGCAGGCACCAGCTGTGCCTGTCAGTGACCGAAATAATGTGGTCACGTTTCGTGACCTTCTTAAACATGTCCGGCTTAGACATGTCCAGGAAGACCTCGGTGAGGTCGAAGGCCTTGATTACAAAAGCAGGAAAAAGGCCCAGACAAGGGGAAAAGCACAAAAAAAAGAAAATCAAAGAACGAAAATAAAAAATTATCATCTGGGAGCCGATTAACCAACAACAGGCGGTGAAAAGCACTCAAAAAAGGCAGATAAGAGAAGAATATTTTCTGCTAATGCAGGACACATCCCATCCTGCAGGCTCCACAGAAAAAAGGAGACTGGAGAAGATGGCACTGGCAGGCGGAAAGGTAGGCACGCATGTGTGGTGCGGCTCCGAAAAGCTTCCAATGGAAGCTGGGGAATGTTCCGCATGGGCTCCATTGGTGACATCACCCATATGTGTGGGCTTACTTCCTGCTTGTTCACAGAGAAAGAAGAGTGTGTTGTGGATTTCTGGCTCCTACAAAACACGCTAACACTTAATAGTATTTTTTCACCGAGTGAAATGTTTTTTGTCAACTATAGAATGACGTTTAAGAAGTTTGTAAATACCAGATATATATAAGTGCAAAGGACTTTAAAGAAGAGATGTTGGAAATCCAGGATTTGAAGAACCTTGGACCTTCTTGTTGAAAGGATGGCAGACTCACTCATTCAGTGGACCCTGATGATAAACAGATGAATGACTGCTAAGAATCGAGTTTGTATTAGCTGTAAGGTATGGGTTTTAAGGAATCTAAAAAATTTATTTATTTATTTATTACAAGCTCTTATATACCGCACTATTTAGCATCAGTGCGGTTTACATAAAACAAAAAGACCAGAACAAAATAATGTATTTAATTAAAGGTTTGTATGTATATATATATATATATATATATATATATATATATATAGTAGTTACTCACCTGTAACAGGTGTTCTCCAGGAGCAGCAGGAATCAGTCCTCACATATGGGTGTCATCGGCGCCGATAAAGCCCCAGTGGAGCATTTCCCCAGCTTTCTAAGAAAGCCTTTGGGAATGCAGACACACATGCGCGGTTCCCTTCCCGCCTAAAGGTGCCATCTTACCTCAGTCAAATGACATAGCTAAGAACAGCACACAAAAAATGAAAAAAATTAAATTATGCACAACTGCAACTCCAAGGGGAGGAGGGAGGGTTGTGAGGACTGATTACTGCTGCTCCTGGAGAACACCTGTTACAGGTGAGTAACTACTCTTTCTCCAGGACCAAGCAGGAAGTCAGTCCTCACATATGGGTGACTCCCTAGCTCTGGGCTACCAGGTACCCAGGCTGAACAAGAGAACTCCCTTTAGTCTCAGCAGCAAAGAAAGGCTTTTCACTGACTCAACCTCCACCGGTAGCCCAACAGAGAGCAGGAGTTGCCTAAACCTCAAAGAGATTGAAGACCAAGTAGCAGCCCTGCAGATGTCTACCAAGGGCAGAGAGCGGAGATGAGCCACTGAGGCAGCCATTGCCCTGACACGGTGGGCCATGACCCGACCCTGCAAAGGAAGGTCAGCCGCCCTGTAAGCCCAGGTGATACAGTCAGCCACCCAGATGGACAAGGTATGCTTGGACACAGCCAACCCCAACCTATTAGGGTCAAAGGATACGAAGAGCTGAGTAGCCCTTCTGTGCCCCTGCGTACGGTCAAGGTAGAAGGATAAGGACCTCCTACAGTCCAGGGTATGCAGAACTGTTTCAGCCTGGCTTGCATGAGGCCTAGGGAAGAATGTTGGAAGAACTACCTCCTGGTTAAGGTGGAAGGAGGAGACAACCTTCGGGAGGAACTTTGGATGAGTCCTAAGGACTACCCTATTCCCACAGAAGCGAGTGTAAGGCCTGTCACAGACCAGGGCCTGAAGCTCACTAACTCGCCTGGCCGAGGTAAGGGCCACTAGGAAGAGTGTCTTCCAGGACAGGAAGCATAGAGGGCAAGTAGCCATCGGCTCAAAAGGTGGGAGAGTCAGTTGCTGCAAGACCACATTCAACTCCCACTCAGGGGCAGGAGGACGGATGGGAGCCTGAGCAAAAGCAGGCCTCTGAGAAACCGGGACACCAAGGGGTGAACCGACAGAGAATGTCCTTCCACTAGTGAGTGGTGAGCTGCTAGAGCTGAGAGGTGGACCCGAACAGAATTGGACTTAAGTCCCTGATTGGATAAGTGCAACAGATACTGAAGTACTACAGGGACAGTACAGGAGAAGGGATCTTCTGTACGTAGCTGACACCACACAGAAAACCTCTTCCATTTGAGAGCATAGGTTTTCCTTGTGGAGTGCTTCCTAGAGGCTAGGACAACCTCCAACTTCCTGAAGTAGGCCCCAGGGAGCCAAAACTACCCTTGCAGCCTCCAAGCCATCAAATTGAGATCTTTGAGGTTGGGGTGCAGAAGAGACCCCTGATCCTGAGACAGAAGGTCGGGTTCCAACCTTAGAGGCAGTGGGGGATCCACTGCTAGCTGAAGCAAAAGTGGAAACCAAGGCTGTCTCAGCCACCGAGGAGCCACCAGCAGGACAGAAGAGGCCTTGTCCTGGAGAATCTTGAACAGAGTTCAGGCCACCAGAGGCGTGGGAGGAAACGCATACAGGAGGCCCTGAGACCATGGAATCAGAAAAGCATCTGCTGCTATCCGCAGAGGATGCGGTTGCCTGGAGCAGAACTTTGGCAGTTGCTTGTTCAGTGTACTGGCAAAGAGATCTATCAAAGGGAGACCCCATTTCAGGAAGATCTTCTGAACCACCATTGCTCAGCCGGTCGGCCAGGTAGTCTTCCTGGCCTGGAAGGTACACCGCCCTGAGAAGCATGTTGTGCTTGAGGGCAAATGAACAGAGGTCCTGAGCCTCCCGACAAAGGAGCCTGGACCCAGTTCCGCCTTGTTTGTTCACATAAAACATGGCTACCTGATTGTCTGTCTGAACCAGGACAGATTGATGAGCCAGGGCAGGAGAGAAAGCTTTGAGAGCCAAGCGAATAGCCCTGAGTTCTAGGAGATTGATCTGTTGTGCAGCCTCCCAAGGAGACCACAGGCCCTGGGTGCACTTGTTGAGACAATGAGCCCCCCAGCCCTGTAGGGAGGCGTCTGTGGTCAGTACCACTGTGTACTCTGGAATTTGAAAGAGCACCCCCTTTAGTAGATTGGGTGGGTGGGTGCAGCCATCAATTGAGGGAGTCCAGAAATGGTCTGGACACCCTTATTCTGTCTCTGAGGCTGCCTGTGGCTTGTGACCACTGATTCCGAAGGGACCACTGTGCAGGCCTCATATGTAGCCTGCCATTGGGGGTCACATGTACTGTCAAAGCCATGTGGCCTAGAAGCCTCAGGCAGAGTCTGGCGGAGACTAGTGACCTGTTGAAAAACTGGTTTGCCAGGGCTATCAATCTTTGTGCTCTGTCTTCTGGCAAGAAAGCCTTTGCCAGGAGAGAGTCCAGCCTTGCTCCAGATTCTGGGAGGGGAGCAAAGTGGACTTTGCGAAGTTTATTACAAACCCTAGGCTTTGAAGAAGAGCAATAGTTCTGAGGGTGGCTTGTCTGGCCTCCTGGCACGTCTGACCCCAGATAGGGGAAGAGAAAGATTCCCTGATTTCTCAGGTAGGCCGCCACCACTGCCAGGCATTTGGTAAAGACTCTGGGAGCCGAGGTCAGGCCAAAAGGCAGTACTCTGTACTGATAATGGTTTCCTCCCACAATGAACCTGAGGTACTTTCTGTGGTCTGGATGAATGAGGATGTGAGTGTACGCATCCTTTAGATCTAAGGAGCATAGCCAATCTCCCTGCTGGAGGTAGGGCAGAAGTGTTCCAAAAGTAAGCATCTTGAACTTTTCCTTCTCTAGGAACTTGTTGAGGTTCCTGAGATCCAGAATAGGTCGAAGGCCACCGGTTCTTTTGGGTACCAGGAACTACCTGGAGTAGAACCCCTGACTGTGCTAGTGGGGAGGCACAGGCTACACCGCCCTGTCCACCAACAGACCTTGAAGCTCTTGGAGGAGAAGATCTGTGTGCAGGGGAGGCCTTGGAGGCTCCCCTGGGAAGTATGGCGGAGGCAGTTGGTGAAAATGAAGAGCATAGCCCCAGTGGACTATGTTTAACACCCAACTGTCCCCAGTGATGTGGGGCCACTGTTGGGCAAAGAGGGCGAGGCGACCTCCTGTGCAGGGTTGGGAGAGCAGGGACTGAGAGGCTACGCTCAAGGAGTCAAAAACCCCCACCCTGCTGAGTGGGAGCAGGGGCCGGAGGCTTGGGGGTCCTCTGCCTACAGGGCCCATTACCCTGCCCCTTGGCTTGCTGACTCTGGGGTGCAGCTTGGGCAGCCTGATACTGAGGGCACTGTTTGTAGGCAGTGCCCTTCCTCGGGTAAAAGGGCTTCTTACCTGAGGCCTTCTGCTTGTGAGAAGGGGCAGAGGTCTTTCTGGACAGCGCTGTCCTTGTAAGGTACTCAGTCTCGAGCTGTGCAGCCTTCTCGGCCATGGACTTGCCAAAAAGGTTCTCACCTCGGCAAGGGACATCGACCAACTTGTCCTGAACCCATGGCTCGAGGTCCGATGACTGCAGCCATGCCTGGCGTCGAGCCACGATGCCGGCTGCCGCAACTCAGGCCGAAGCCTCGAAGCCATCATAGGCGGCACGGGACATAAACTTCGAGCAGTCCCGAATCCCCGAGGACAAGAACTTGAATCTCTGCAAGGGCTCCCCGAAGAGACCAGCGGAGAACCCGGCCAACTCCTTGGCCAGGTCTCGCAAGTACATGCCCATGTACAGCTGGTAAGACTGGACACGGCAAGCAAGCATCGAGCCCTGGAAGCACTTTCTACCGATGCCATCGAGGTTCCGGGCCTCCCTGCCGGGGGGCACCACGGAGTGCATCTTCTGACTTTACAGGCGATGCATGGCCGATTCCACCACCATGGAATGGTGTGGTAGCTGTGCCTTTTGAAAGCCAGAGCTCTTCCGGAGCTGATAAATCGAATCGACCCGCTTGCTTAGAACCGGCGCCAAGGCCGGTGCCTCCCACATCCGGAAGAGGAGCCGTTCCAGCATCGGATGAACCGGGACAGTAAAGGCCTCCTTCGGAGGAGAGTGGTACTGCAGGGCCTCGAGCTCTTCGGCTCTTCCTCGGGGTCCGCCGGGATAGCCAACGCGGTGGTCATATTCCAGACAAACTCCGAGAACCGGGTATCCTCTGGAGGGGATCTACTCCGGGGCTCAGATTGCGGTGAGTCCGACGGGACGCACTGAGTCTTGAACGTGTCGGGGGACTCCTCGTCCTCCGTCTCCCAGGCGGACTCATCCGACGAGGAGTCGCGGTCCGACCCCGCGGGGCCCTGGAGCACCCGCCCCAACGCCGGAGGCACCGGCGTCGACGCCCTCGGTCCCGAACGGGAGGTCGAGGGAGACCGTGACCGAGGTCGACCTCGAGCCATCATGGACTCGAGTATCGGCTCGGTCTCCGGGGTCGACTTCGATGTCCCGGTGGTCGGGGCAGATGCGCCAGACAGGCTGGCCATCAGTGCCCGCTGCTGCTCCATTTATTTTATTTATTTATTTAGCAACCATTTGTATACCGCTACTTCCAGTGATCAGCAGCGGGTTTGATTACATATTGGAAACTGTCAAATCAGGACGGTAAAATTTGAAGTATATACACGTTGATTTGTAGGGTAAGCACAACACACAATAATGGGTTCTTTTTGTAGAGAGGAGCAATAACTTACATATGTACATTTTTACATGAAGGCAGACAGTCTGCACTCCAAGGCTGTCATCCTGAGACTCAGCTCGGGAGACGCAGCAGCCACCGACTCGGGCCCCGGCGGCGCCGGGCCAGACGTTGGCTCTCTGGGAGGAGAGTCCTCGAGGACTACGGGGCTTACGTGTCCAGCAGACTCCGGCTCCATGCGAGGAACTTTGGCAGGCTTCTCTTGTTCCACGGGCCCGGGGCGACGGTCGGTGGTAGACCTGGCCCTCAAGGAGCCAGGGACCTCCTCCTCCGACGCCCTCACGAGCCGCTTCTTCCTCGTGCGTTCCCGTTCGGGGGACCCCCTGTCCGAGGAGCCCCGACGGCGCACGGGATCCGAATCCCGAGATGTCGAGGCCTCAGACGAGATCTGGGCCCAGCCGGAGGCTGAGTCGGAGAAAAGCCTTTCTTTCTGCTGCTGGCGACTTCGTAGTGCCTTGGAAGACATCTTCCCACACGTCTTAGGGTCGCGATCAGGACCGAGGCACCGAAGGCAGCAGTCGTGTGTGTCGGTGAGAGATATCAACTTCTTACACCGATCACACTTTTTAAAACTGCTGGAAGCCATCGGGGAAAAAAGAGTCCCCGCGAGGTCAAAGGACCGGCCTTCCAGGGAAAAATCAAAAAAGGGCACTAACGCCAGCCACGAAGGGCAAAAACAAAAAAAGAAGAATCGGGCTCAATACCGGTGTACCAAACCCGGCGGGAGGGGAACCGGTGTCGAACCAGAAAGAAAAAATAGCGAAAATCGCCGAAAAATCACACTTTTATCCGGGATGACAGGACACACGTCCGGTGGGCTTCTCGGAAAGAGACTGAGGTAAGATGGCACCTTTAGGCGGGAAGGGAACCGCGCATGCGTGCCTGCATTCCCAAAGGCTTTCTTAGAAAGCTGGGGAAATGCTCCGCAGGGGCTTCATCGGCGCCGATGACACCCATATGTGAGGACCTGACTTCCTGCTTGGTCCTGGAGAAATATATATATTGGCATGGAATACGAATGTTTTTATCTGATTTGTTATGTTTTTAAAGTATTTGAATGTTTATTCAGATAAATATACCATATTGTGCACTTCTGGTGTTTAACAGAGAAACCCTGTGCTAGAGCCCAGTGCTAAAGATCTAGCATAGGGGGTTTCCTGAGCAAGTTTAGCTCAGCTATGTTCTAAGTAAACAATCTACAAATGAGCTATGTGCAAAAGGTCTGTGCTAAACAAGGAGAGCAAGCCAGGGACATGTATATATGGTTTTTCTACTTGTAACATGCAGCTCTCAGCCAATATGAGCCATGTGCTGCCAGACTTCCGGATTGTTCAGGTAGGACAGAGCAATGCAAGAGTTCGGGCACCAGGAAAGCGTAGTTACTCACCTGTAACAGGTGTTCTCCAGGAGCAGCAGGAATCAGTCCTCACTTATGGGTGACGTCGGCGCCGACGGAGCCCTCGCGGAGCAATTTTCCCCAGCTTTCAAAGAAAGCCTTTGGGAATTGCAGCGCGCATGCGCGGTCCTCTTCCCGCCCAAGGGTGCCATCTTAGCCAGTCAGATGACATAGCTAAAAAAAGACAGCATAAAAATTTGCAAAAGAACATAAGCAGACGATTGCAACTCCAAGGGGAGGAGGGAGGGTAGTGAGGACTGATTCCTGCTGCTCCTGGAGAACACCTGTTACAGGTGAGTAACTACGCTTTCTCCAGGACCAAGCAGGAAGTCAGTCCTCACTTATGGGACTCCCAAGCTCAAGGCTACCGGAGACCCTAAGCACAAAAATGAGCTCCCTCTAGCTCAGCAGCACAGAAGGAAAGAATCTTCGCTGAATTATCACCCACCGGTAGCCCACATCCGGGATGGAGGGCAGGAGTTGCTCAGACCTCAAAGAGATTACGGAGGACTGCCTGTCCGAAAGCACTGTCCCTGCGGGACTCCCTCTCGAGACAGTAATGGACCGCAAAAGTCTGGCTCGAAGACCAAGTAGCGGCCCGGCAGATGTCTGCCAGCGGAACAGAGCGGAGGTAAGCCACTGACGTAGCCTTTGCCCGAACGCAATGAGCCGTGACTCGACTTTCTAAGGAGAGTCCGGCTGCCCCATAAGCCCAAGAGATACAGTCCGCAACCCAGATGGACAGAGTACGCTTGGAGACCGGGAGCCCCAATTTATTGGGGTCAAAAGACACAAAAAGCTGAGCAGCTTTACGGTGCTCCCGCGTACGGTCAAGGTAGAAGTTCAATGCCCTTCTACAGTCCAGGGTATGGAGGACCGTTTCAGCTCGGCTGGAGTGTGGTCTGGGAAAGAAGGTTGGAAGTACCACCTCCTGATTGATGTGAAAAGGGGAGACCACTTTTGGAAGAAATTTTGGGTGAGTCCGTAGGACTACCCGATTTTTGTACAACCGAGTGTAAGGGGGATCAGACACGAGGGCCTGCAACTCACTGACGCGTCTAGCGGAAGTGAGGGCTATCAAGAACAGTGTTTTCCAAGACAGAAAACGGAGAGAACAGGTAGCCATAGGTTCAAAAGGCGGACAGGTGATCCGCTGCAAAACCACATTCAGGTCCCAGTCAGGCGCTGGCGGGCGCAGAGGTGGTTTAAGTAGAAGGAGACCTCGGAGAAACCTCGCTACGAGAGGGTCGCTGGAGAGAGGTCTACCGTCCACCGGCACATGATGTGCCGAAAGAGCACTGAGGTGAACTTTGACGGAGTTGGACTTAAGCCCCAGATTAGAGAGGTGTAGCAAGTACTGCAAGATCACCGACACCGGGCAGGAGAAGGGATCCTGAGACTGTTGGGTACACCAGACGGCAAAGCGACGCCATTTAAGGGCGTAGCATTTGCGGGTAGAAGGGCGTCGCGAAGCCAAGACGACCTCCTCCACCTCTGCCGGCAGGAGAAGGGGAGCAAGGACTACCCTCTCAGCAGCCAGGCCATGAGGTTGAGAGACCGGAGGTTGGGGTGTAGTAGAGACCCCTGATCCTGAGTGAGGAGATCCGGTTGTACCCCCAGAGGGAATGGATCCTCCACCGCTAATTGCAGTAGGAGCGGAAACCACGGCTGTCTGGGCCAGCGAGGGGCCACCAGGATCATGAAGGCTTTGTCTCGGAGAACCTTGAAAAGAGTCCGAGAGACTAGCGGGATGGGAGGGAAAGCGTACAGAAGGCTCCCCGACCATGAAATTAGAAAAGCGTCCGCCGCGACCCGAAGGGGGTGTGGCTGACGAGAGCAGAAGCGAGGAAGCTGCCGGTTGTGAGGACTGGCAAAGAGATCCACCGTGGGGAGGCCCCACTTTAGGAAGAGCTTCTGAACTACCCAGGGATCCAGACGCCACTCGTGCGGCTGGAGGAACCTGCTGAGTTTGTCCGCCAGGCAATTCTCTTGGCCCGGGAGATAAACTGCCTTGAGGAGAATGCCGTGACTGATGGCCCAAGAGCAGAGCTTCTGTGCCTCCCGGCAGAGGAGGAAGGAGCCCGTGCCCCCCTGCTTGTTCACGTAGAACATGGCAACTTGATTGTCCGTCTGGACAAGGACGGACTGGTGGGAAGTCAGGTGGGAGAAAGCCTTGAGAGCCAGGCGGATCGCCCTGAGCTCCAGGAAGTTGATCTGCTGAGCAGACTCCCACGTGGTCCAGAGGCCCTGAGTACGTGCCCCTTGGCAATGTGCTCCCCAGCCCAGGAGGGATGCATCCGTGGTCAGCAACCGGGTCGGCTGAGGTGACTGGAAAGGCATTCCGAATATCAGGTTCGGCTGCCGAAGCCACCACCGGAGAGACGAGAGCAGCGGCTCGGAGACGCGCACTAGGTCTGCTAGGCCGCCTGTGGCTTGTCGCCACTGCTGGCGGAGACACCATTGAGCAGGCCGCATATTCAGGCGGGCATTGGGGGTCACATGGACGGTGGAAGCCATATGGCCGAGCAGTCTCAGGAAGCGCCTGGCGGAGACCAGGGGCTGGCTGCGAAGACGGTCGGCTAGGTCCATGAGCCGTTGAGCCCTGTCGAGCGGTAGGTACGCTCGTGCCTGAGGAGTGCGGAGCCTTGCGCCGATGAACTCGAGATCCTGTGAGGGGAGCAAAGTGGACTTTGCGAAATTTATAACAAAGCCCAAGTGCTGCAGAAGAGTCACCGTGCGGCGTGTGGCGCTGGTGACCTCCGGAGCGGACGCCGCTCTGATGAGCCAGTCGTCGAGGTACGGAAAGACATAGAGGCCGTGAAGCCAGAGATGGGCCGCCACCACCGCGAGACATTTTGTGAAGACTCGCGGTGCGGAGGACAGGCCAAAGGGCAGTACTCTGTACTGGTAATGATTTCCTGCCACCACAAACCTTAGGTACTGGCGGTGGCTTGGGTGGATGAGGATGTGCGTGTAGGCATCCTTTAGATCCAAGGAGCATAGCCAATCTCCCTGCTGGAGGTAGGGCAGAAGGATTCCAAGGGTAAGCATTTTGAACTTCTCCCGCACAAGGAACTTGTTGAGGCTGCGCAAGTCCAGGATGGGTCTGAGGCCTCCTGTTCTCTTTGGTATTAGAAAATACCTGGAATAAAAGCCTTGACCTCTCAGGTGGTGTGGCACCGGTTCCACCGCCTGTTCCTGCAGAAGACCTGCTAACTCCTGAAGGAGTAATTCCCTGTGCAGGGGGGGTCGTGGAGGTTCTCCCGGAAAATAGGAGGGAGGGACCTGGTGGAAGTGGAGAAGATAGCCTTCTCGCACGACTTGAAGCACCCAGGCATCTGTGGTGATGCTGGACCACCTGTGGGCGAAGTGAACCAGCCGGCCTCCGGTGCTGGGAGGAACCAGCGGGGGGGGAGAGGCTATGCTTAATGAGTCAAAAACCCCCACCCTGCTGAGCAGGGGCTGGTGGTGCAGGCTTGGGGGCTTGCTGCCTACGGGACCCGTTACCCCGTCCCTTGGTCTGCTGGCCCTGTTGGGGAGCTGCAGGGGCCTGATAATGGGGGTATTGTTTGTAGGCAGCCGCCTTCCTCGGGTAAAAGGACTTTTTCCCCGAGCCCTTCTTTTTCTGGGAAGGGGCAGAGGTCTTCCTAGAAAGCCTGGTCCTGGTGAGAGTCTCAGTCTCAATCTGTGCAGCCTTTTCAGCCATGGGCTTGCCAAAGAGGTTTTCGCCTCGGCAGGGGACATCGACCAACTTGTCCTGCACCCAGGGCTCAAGGTCTGACGACTGAAGCCAAGCCTGTCGGCGGGCACCGATGCCGGCTGCGGCCACTCGAGCCGATGCTTCAAAGCCATCATAGGCTGCTCGGGACATGAACTTTGAGCATTCCCGAATGCCAGTGGACAAGGCCAGGAACCTCCGCAAGGGTTCCTCGGACAAACCAGCGGAGAATCCGGCTAGCTCTTTAGCCAGATCTCGGAGATACATGCCCATGTACAGCTGGTAGGTCTGGACACGACAGGCGAGCATAGAGCCCTGGAAACACTTCTTACCAAGGCCATCCAGGTTACGGGCCTCCCTGCCAGGAGGCACCGAGGAGTGCATCTTCTGGCTCTTAAGACGATGCATGGCCGATTCCACTACCATGGAATGGTGTGGTAGCTGTGCCTTTTGAAAGCCAGGGCTCTTGCGAACTCGATAGATAGAATCGACCCGCTTGCTCAGGACCGGCGAGGAGGCCGGACTCTCCCACATGCGGAAGAGTAGTCGTTCCAGCATAGGAGGAACCGGTACAGTAAAGTGTTCCCTTGCGGGAGAGTCATACTGGAGGGCGTCGAGCTCTTCGGCTCGAGGCTCCTCCTCGGGGTCCGCAGGGAAGGCCAAAGCCTTGGCCATATCCCTGACGAAGTCCGAGAACCGGGCATCCTCCGGGGGGGACTGCTTCCGAGGCTCGGACTCCGGTGAGTCCGAGGGGACACACCGAGTCCGGAAAGAATCAGGTGACTCTTCCTCCTCAGACTCCCAGACCGACTCCGACGAGGACTCGGTGGGGTCGGCCCGGGCAGGGCGCGGTGCCTGCCGCCCCGACGCCGAGGGAGTCGGAGTCGGCGTCGGCGACCTCGGTCCCGAACGGGAGGCCGAGGGTGACCTCGACCGAGGATCGACTCGAGTTCGCATCGACTCGAGGATCGGCTCGGTCTCCGGGGTCGACTTGGACGTCGACGTCCCGGCGGTCGGGGCAGCGGCGCCAGCGAGGCCAGCGAGCAGTGCCCGCTGCTGGTCCATGAAGGCAGACAGTCTGCTCTCCAAGGCCGTCAACCTGAGTCCGAGCTCAGGTGACCCAGCAGCCCCCGACTCGGGCCCCGACGGCGTCGGGCCCGACGTCGGCTGTCGCGGAGGCGAGTCCAGAAGGACCACAGGACTTACCCGAGCAGGCATCTCCGACTCCAGGCGAGGTCGCTTCGTGAGGTGCTCCTTCTCCAAGGACCCGGGGCGGCTGTCGGGGCTATGCGACCTGGCCCCCGCGGAGCCAGGAGCGTCCACCGACGCCGCCCTCGCGGGTCGACGATGGTCCCCGGAGGGAGAACCCCTGTCGGAGGAACTCCGGCGACGGTCCGAGCTGGAGCCTTTGGACGCGGAGGCCTCCGACGAGGTCCGGGTACGGCTGGGGTCAGCGAAGATCCTATCACGCTGATGCCGCCGACTTCTCAACGCTTTGGAGGACATTTTGCCGCAGGGCCCACAGATCAGTTCCTCATGATCTGGGCCCAGGCAGCGGAGGCAAAAGTCGTGTGTGTCAGTTAGTGACATATTTCGGTCACACTGACCACACCGCTTAAAACCACTGGCAGCCATCGGGGGAAAAAGGGCCCCTGCGAGGTCAAAGGACCGGGCTGCCAGGGAAAAATCGAAAACGAAAGCTGACTAAGTCAGAAAAACCGAAAAAAGGAAGCGGACTCGTGACCGGTGTCGCGAGTCCGGGCGGGAAAAAGACCGGCGTCGAACCGAAGGAAAAAGAATAAAATAACGAAGAAATATCGACTTTTTCGCGGGGACAAGACGGGGACGTCTGTAGGGCTCCGCGGAAAAAAGAAGACTGGCTAAGATGGCACCCTTGGGCGGGAAGAGGACCGCGCATGCGCGCTGCAATTCCCAAAGGCTTTCTTTGAAAGCTGGGGAAAATTGCTCCGCGAGGGCTCCGTCGGCGCCGACGTCACCCATAAGTGAGGACTGACTTCCTGCTTGGTCCTGGAGAAGCGTAGTTACTCACCTGTAACAGGTGTTCTCCAGGAGCAGCAGGAATTAGTCCTCACATATGGGTGACGTCGGCGCCGACGGAGCCCTCGCGGAGCAATTTTCCCCAGCTTTCAAAGAAAGCCTTTGGGAATTGCAGCGCGCATGCGCGGTCCTCTTCCCGCCCAAGGGTGCCATCTTGCTCAGTCGATGACATAGCTAAAAGACAGCAAAAATTAGCAAAAACGAAAGCATATAACTGCAACTCCAAGGGGAGGAGGGAGGGTTGTGAGGACTGATTCCTGCTGCTCCTGGAGAACACCTGTTACAGGTGAGTAACTACGCTTTCTCCAGGACCAAGCAGGAAGTCAGTCCTCACATATGGGACTCCCAAGCTTAAGGCTACCGGAGACCCCAAGCACAAAAATGAGCTCCCTCAAGGTCAGTAGCACAGAAGGAAGGAATCTTCTCTGAATATGTCTCCAACCGGTAGCACAACATCCGGGATGGAGGGTAGGAGTTGCCTATACCTCGAAGAGGTTACGGAGGACTGCCTGTCCCTGCGGGACTCCCTCTCCAGGCAGTAATGGGCTGCAAAAGTCTGGCTTGAAGACCAAGTAGCGGCCCGGCAGATGTCTGCCAATGGAACAGAGCGGAGGTAAGCTACCGACGTAGCCTTCGCCCGAACACGATTAGCTGTGACTCTACCTTCCAGCACGAGGCCGGCTGCCTCGTAAGCCCAAGCGATACAGTCCGCAATCCAGATGGACAGAGTACGCTTGGAGACAGGGAGCCCCAACCTGTTGGGGTCATAAGACACGAAGAGCTGAACAGCCTTTCGGTGCTCCCGCGTACGGTCAAGGTAGAAGGTCAACGCCCTTCTACAGTCCAGGGTATGCAGGACCATTTCAGCTCGGCTGGAGTGTGGCCTGGGAAAGTAGGTCGGAAGCACCACCTCCTGGTTGATGTGAAAAAGGGAAACCACTTTGGGAAGAAATTTAGGGTGAGTCCGCAGGACTACCCGGTTCTTGTAGAACCTAGTGTAAGGAGGATCAGAAACCAGGGCCTGCAGCTCACTAACGCGTCTAGCAGAAGTGAGGGCTACCAAGAACAAGGTTTTCCAGGAAAGAAAACGTAGCGGACAGGTAATCCGCTGCAACACCACATTAAGATCCCAGTCCGGGGCTGGCGGGCGCAAAGGTGGCTTAAGGAGAAGGAGGCCTCTGAGAAACCGAGCCACCAGAGGGTGGCTGGAAAGGTCTACCATCCACCGGCATGTGATGCGCAGAAAGAGCACTGAGGTGGACCTTTACCGAGTTGGACTTTAGAGAGAGAGCAAGTACTGCAAGACCACTGATGCTGAACAGGAGAAAGGATCTTGAGACTGCTGAGTACACCAGACGGAGAACCGACGCCACTTGAGAGTGTAGGTCTTGCGGGTGGAGGGCCTCCTGGAGGCCAAGACGACCTCCTCCACATCTGGAGGTAGCTGCAGAGGAGCAAGGACTACCCTTTCAGCAGCCAGGCCATCAGATGAAGGGACGGGAGATTGGGGTGTAGGAGATTCCCCTGATCCTGCGACAGGAGGTCGGGCTGAAATCCCAGTGGAAGAGGAGTGTCTACCGCTAGCTGTATCAGAAGCGGGAACCAAGGTTGTCTCAGCCACCGGGGAGCCACTAGGATCATCGAAGCTTTGTCTCTGAGAACCTTAAAGAGCATCCGAGACACCAGTGGCATGGGAGGAAAGGCATACAAGAGGCCGGTGGACCATGGAATTAGAAAAGCATCCGCCGCTACCCGGAGAGGATGCGGCTGTCGAGAGCAGAATCTGGGCAGCTGCCGGTTCAGAGGACTGGCAAACAGATCCATGGTGGGGAGGCCCCACTTGAGAAAGATCCGCTGAACCACCAGCGGATCCAACCTCCACTCGTGTGGCTGGAGGATCCTGCTGAGCTTGTCGGCCAGGTAATTTTCTTGACCTGGGAGATAGACAGCTTTGAGGATGATGCCGTGGTGGACTGCCCAAGAGCATAGTTTTTGTGCCTCCTGACAGAGAAGGAAGGAGCCTGTTCCGCCTTGTTTGTTCACGTAGAACATTGCCACCTGATTGTCTGTCTGTATCAGCACCGACTGGTGAGAAACCAAGTGAGAGAATGCTTTGAGCGCTAGGCGGATGGCTCTGAGCTCCAGGAAGTTTATCTGCTGAGCAGACTCCCAAGGAGTCCAGAGGCCTTGAGTACATGTCCCTTGGCAATGTGCTCCCCAACCCAGGAGAGAAGCATCGGTCGTCAGGACCTGAGAATGCGTAGGGGGCTGAAAAGTCACTCCTAGTACCAGGTTTGGCAGATGAAGCCACCATTGTAGAGAGGAGACCAGCTGGTCGGAGATCCGTACGGAGTCTGCTAGGCTCCCCGTGGCCTGATGCCATTGATTGTGAAGGCACCACTGAGCAGGACGCATGTTCAGTCGGGCATTTGGGGTCACATGGACCGTGGAAACCATATGGACGAGCAGTCGCAGAAAGCGCCTGGCTGAGACCAGCGCATTGCTGTGAAAGTGGCTGGCGAGATCCATGAGCCGCTTGGCCCTGTCCAGAGGGAGGAAGGCCCGCGCCTGAAGTGTGTCCAACCGGGCGCCGATGAACTCGAGATTTTGAGAGGGGAGCAAAGTGGACTTTGCGAAGTTTATGACAAAACCCAAGTGCTGGAGCAGAGCCACAGTGCGATGAGTGGCTTGAGTGACCTCTTGGGAAGACTGGGCTCTGATGAGCCAGTCGTCCAGGTATGGGAACACAAACAGACCCTGAAGTCTCAGATAAGCCGCCACCACTGCGAGGCATTTGGTGAACACCCTGGGTGCGGAGGATAGGCCAAAGGGCAGCACTCTGTACTGGTAATGATTTCCTCCCACAACAAATCTGAGATATTGTCTGTGGTCCGGATGAATGAGGATATGAGTATATGCATCTTTCAGATCCAAGGAGCATAGTCAATCTCCCTGCTGGAGGTAGGGCAGCAGGATTCCAAGGGTAAGCATCTTGAACTTTTCCTTTGCAAGGAACTTGTTGAGGTTTCGCAAGTCCAGGATGGGTCTGAGGCCTCCTGTTCTTTTTGGAATCAGGAAGTACCTGGAATAAAACCCTTGACCCTTCAGGTGGTGGGGCACCGGTTCCACGGCTTGTTCCTGAACCAGACTTGCTAACTCCTGAAGGAGTAAGTCCTTGTGCAAAGGGAGTCTGGGAGGCTCCCCTGGAAAGTAGGAGGGAGGTACCTGGTGAAAGTGAAGAAGATAGCCCTTTTGAACTATGTGAAGTACCCAGGTATCTGCGGTGATGTTGGACGACCTGTGGGCAAAGTGGACCAGGCGGCCTCCTGTGCTGAGAGAAACCAGCTGAGGGGGAGAGGCTATGCTGAGGAAGTAAAAAACCCCCACCCTGCTGAGCAGGGGCCGGTGGTGCAGGCTTGGGGGCTTGCTGCCTACGGGACCCACTACCCCGTCCCTTGGCCTGCTTTCCCTGTGGGGGAGCTGCTGAGGCCTGATACTGAGGGTAGTATTTATAGGCAGCACCTTTCCTCGGGTAAAAGGGCTTTTTCTCCGAGGCCTTCTTCTTTTGAGAAGGGGCAGAGGTCTTCCTCGAGAGACGAGTCCTGGTGAGAGTCTCCGTCTCGATTTGTGCAGCCTTCTCATCCATGGGCTTGCCAAAGAGGTTATCACCTCGGCAAGGGACATCGACCAACTTGTCCTGTACCCAGGGCTCGAGGTCGGACGTCTGAAGCCAAGACTGGCGGTGTCCACCGATGCCGGCCGCAGCTACTCGAGCCGAAGCCTCAAAACCATCATAGGCTGCTCGAGATATAAACTTGGAGCACTCCCGAATACCAGTGGACAAGGTTTGGAACCTCTGCAAAGATTCGTCGGAGAGACCAGCAGAGAACCCGGCTATTTCCTTAGCCAGGTCTCGGAGATACATGCCCATGTAAAGCTGGTATGTCTGGACTCGACAAGCAAGCATAGAGCCCTGGAAGCACTTTCTACCGAGGGCATCCAGGCTTCGGGCTTCCCTACCAGGGGGCACCGAGGAGTGCATTTTTTGACTCTTAAGTCTATGCATGGCCGATTCCACCACCATGGAATGGTGCGGTAGTTGTGCCTTCTGGAAGCCGGGGCTCTTGCGGACTCGATAAATGGAATCGACCCGCTTGCTTAATACCGGCGACGACGCCGGGCTCTCCCACATGCGGAAGAGAAGTCGTTCCAGCATCGGAGGAACCGGTACAATAAAGGCCTCCTTCGGGGGAGAGTCATATTGGAGGGCATCGAGTTCTTCGACTCGAGGCTCCTCCTCGTGATCCGTGGGGAAGGCCAGGGCTTTGGCCATATCCCTCACGAAGTCCGAGAACCAGGTATCCTCCGGGGGGGACCGTCTCCGAGGTTCGGACTCAGGGGAGTCCGAAGGGACACACCGAGTCCGAAAGGAACCAGGTGACTCTTCGTCCTCCGATTCCCAGGCCGACTCCTCGGAGGAGGAGTCGAGCGGCTCCGTTTGGGCGGGCACCGGTGCTATCCGCTCCGACGCCGAAGGAGTCGGCGTCGACGACCTCGGTCCCGAATGGGAGGCCGAAGGAGACCTCGACCGAGGATCGACTCGAGCCCTCATGGACTCGAGGATCGGCTCGGTCTCCGGGGTCGATTTGGAGGTCGACGTCCCGGTGGTCAGGGCAGAAGCACCGGCGAGGCCAGCGATCAATACCCGCTGCTGGTCCAAGAAGGCAGTCAGACTGCTCTCCAAGGCCGTCAACCTGAGTCCGAGCTCAGGAGACCCAGCAGCCCCCGACTCGGGCCCCGACGGCGTCGGGCCCGACGTCGGGTCCTTCGGAGGCGAGTCAACGAGGACAACAGTACTCACGTGAGCGGGTAAGTCCACCTCGAGTCGAGGATGCTTTGACGGCCTCTCCATCTCCGAGGACCCGGGACGGGAGTCGGGGCTATGCGACCTGGCCCTCGAGGAACCAGGAGCGTCCACCGATCCCACCCTCGCGGGTTTCTTCTTCCGATGATGTTCCCGGGTAGGAGACCCCCTCTCAGAGGAACTTCGACGATGCTCAGGACCAGAGTCCCGAGACGTCGAAGCCTCTGACGAGGTCCGAGCCCGGCCGGAGTCAGAGAAGATACGCTCCCGCTGATGCTGCCGACTCCTCAAAGCTTTTGAGGACATTTTGCCGCAGGGCACACAGATCAGGGAATCATGATCTGGGCCGAGGCAGCGGAGGCAGAAGTCATGAGTGTCTGTAAGAGACATAAGTTTCTTACAGAGATCACACTTTTTAAAACCGCTGGCAGCCATCGGGGGAAAAAGGGCCCCTGCGAGGTCGAATGACCGGGCTGCCAGGGAAAAAGGAAAAAGGCGCGAAATCTGTCACGAAGGACAAAAAACCGAAAAATAAAGGACGGAGTCGCAACCGGCGTCGCGAGTCCGGGTGGGAAAAGAACCGGCGTCGAACCGAAGAAAAAAGAGAAAAATAGAGAAAAAAAACAACTTTTCTGCGGGGATTCACAGACAACGTCTGTAGGGCTCCGCGGAAAAAAGAAGACTGAGCAAGATGGCACCCTTGGGCGGGAAGAGGACCGCGCATGCGCGCTGCAATTCCCAAAGGCTTTCTTTGAAAGCTGGGGAAAATTGCTCCGCGAGGGCTCCGTCGGCGCCGACGTCACCCATATGTGAGGACTGACTTCCTGCTTGGTCCAGGAGAACAGCTGTTGCACAGGTAGCACCGGCACACTTGGGAGGAGAGCCTGCATGAGGGTGGAAACAAGATGCCACAGTGACTGGTGGGAACAGCAGGTGTGGAGTAAAAGTAGCTAGGATGGGTTTGGAGAAGGGTGTGGAGGGATGGGGTTAGGGAAAGATATAATGTAGGAGAATAGACTCTTAGTTACACAAGTCACTCTGAAAATGCCTGAACAGCTAAGCCAACTGCATTAATCAGAGGTAGAAAGCTCCAGGCTGAATGTATTATTGAGGGGAACGATCTCCTTGTCTAATGTGCAGTTTTGGCAAGCAACAATCTTGGTGTTCACATCAAAATTCTTTTGCCAAAGTAGGCCCCACTTGAAAAACAGCGAGAGGTTAAAGGCAGGTTTCAGGGGTTACTGCACTGTGTGAACCCCACATCGTGATGAACTTGCAGATGCACAGATGCTGTCAGAGCTCATGATCCTGTAACTTCTTTGAAGCAGTGCTGTCAAATACAGTCCAGAAAGCCATGCTATCTTTTCATCACATCTGTACAGGTGACCTGCAGAGATAGAAGGAAGAAGCAGTAAAGGAAGTGGATGAGTAGGAGCAGAGCAGCTCTGAGATAAAAGGCAGGGGGAGCAAAGCAGCTGATAGTATGCAGATGAGCTTCTAAGATCCAAACATAGGCTCTCAGCTAACGGCTGAAGATGGTCCTTCTTGGCCTTTTGGCCAAGATTGCGAACCTGCATAATATGGGAGGAGTTAATGTCCTGCTGCTCAAACCCACTGGAGATATCATTACATTATGGCTACTGCCAAAACAGGAGAATTCACAATTTAAAAAAAATATATACAATCAGTAAATAAAGTATAATTGCTTATTTATAATGGAGTTCTCTCATACACCGAGGGATAAATCAACCACAAAAATGGACTGTAGTCATCCAAGGATGCAAAGACGGATCAGAGGCAAGAAAAACAAAAGGTGTTTTTTTGGGCATGCACAAGCCTTCCCGTAGTGCAGCCAGACTCCAAAACCATCTTCTCTCTCATACCTAGTTTGCTTCAACAGTTTGGGAAAGATGCAGAGTGACTTTGGGGTTGATTTGTCTACAGGAACCCTGTTAACAGGTACGAAACTGTGTTTTCTATGTCAACAAGCAGGCTATAACAGTCACACAAGTAAGACCTCCCATAAGAACATAAGATATGCCATACTGGGTCAGACCAAGGTCCATCAAGCCCAGTATCCTGTTTACAACAGTGGCCAATCTAGGTCATACGTACCTAGCAGTTTCCCCAAAAGACACAGGTTTCGCAATGCTTGTACTGGGTCAAGCATTGATATCCTGGGTCCCTTCTTAATAATGGTTTATGGACCTTTCCTCCAGGAACTTGTCCAAACCTTTTTTAAACCCAGCTACACTAACAGCCTTTACTACATCCTCCAGTAACAAATTCCAGAGTTTGATTACACGTTGAGTGAAAAAATATTTTCTTTTATTAGTCTTAAATAGTTTACCCTGTAGCTTCATTGCATGTCCCCTAGTCTTTCTATATTCTGATAATGTAAACAATCGATCTAAGTTTACCCGTTCCACTCCGTTCATTAATTTATAGACTTCTATAATATCTCCCCTCAGCCATCTCTTTTCCAGGTTAAAGAGCCCTAACCTTTTTAGCCTTTCTTCATAGGAGTATCCTTCCATCCCCTTTACCATTTTCGTGGCTCTTCTCTGAACCTTTTCTAATAACGCTATATCCTTTTTAAGATACGGCGACCAGAATTGCACACAATATTCAAGCTGGGAGGTGGCATACTGCTATTCCAAATTGAAAGGAGCCACAAACTGGGAACTACATTGTGGGATAGATGGGAAGTTGAAGCTGCTAAGAAAACAAATTCCGAAAAAATCTTGATTCTTGGTCTAAACAGTAGTGCTTTGCAAAAGAATGTATAGAGGATAAAGTGTCATTCTGAAAATGTCCATATGGGAGCAAGCGCACAAGTGACAAACTGAAGTGGCTTTTGCTTAAAGGTGACGAGCTCCAACCTTATCAGCATAGTTGTGCTTCTTTATAACAGAAGACAAGAAATACATTTAGAAACCCAACTGGACAAAGTCCCTTAGGGGACTTCTGAATCCTGTTCACTTGTGTTAAAACAAGAACTGGGAAGTCTTTCTATGAGGTTGCATTCTGCAGAGTGTAGAACAGGTCATTTGCAGTCCAAGGCATGGAGAACATCTTTGCTCTTAAGAGCATGCAGTTTTGTGATTATATTTGTATTAAACTATATAGCGTAGTTACTCACCTGTAACAGGTGATCTCCGGGAACAGCAGGAATTTAGTCTTCACATATGGGTATCGTCGGTCCCGACGGAGCCCGCGCGCAAACGCTCCCCAGCGTCCAATAGAAAGCCTTTGGGAGCATCCCACAGCACATGTATGCTGCCTTCCCGCCTCTGTACCTCTCTCACTTCAGTTGAGTTTATAGCTGAGACCAAAGGAGAGAAGTAGAGAAAGAGAGAGGTAGAGAAAGAGAGAGATAGAGACAAATCCTAGGGGAGGTGGGTGGGTTGTGAAGACTAAATTCCTGCTGTTCCCGGAGATGACCTGTTACAGTTGAGTAACTATCTCCAGGAACAAGCAGGAAAGAGTAGTTACTCACCTGTAACAGGTGTTCTCCAGGAGCAGCAGGAATCAGTCTTCACATATGGGTGTCATCGGCGCCGATGAAGCACCAGCGGAGCATTTCCCCAGCTTTCTATGAAAGCCTTTGGGAATGCAGGCACGCATGCGCGGTTCCCTTCCCGCCTAAAGGTGCCATCTTACCTCAGTCTAATGACACAGCTAAGAACAGCACACAAAAAAGAAAAATAAACTGGGTACAACTGCAACTCCCAGGGGAGGAGGGAGGGTTGTGAGGACTGATTCCTGCTGCTCCTGGAGAACACCTGTTACAGGTGAGTAACTACTCTTTCTCCAGGACCAAGCATGAAGTCATTCCTCACATATGGGTGACTCCCCAGCTCTGGGCTACCGAGGAACCCAGGCTGAACAAGAGTACTCCCTCTAGTCTCAGCAACAAAGAAAGGCTTTTCAAGGACACAAAATCCACCGGTAGCCCAACAGAGGGCAGGAGTTGCCTAAACCTCAAAGAGATTCCGGAGTACTGCTTGGCCAAAAGCACTGTCCCTATGGGACTCCCTCTCCAGACAGTAATGGGCCGCAAAAGTCTGGTTTGAAGACCAAGTTTCAGCCCTGCAGATGTCTACCAAGGGCACAGAGCGGAGATGAACCACTGAGGCAGCCATTGCCCTGACTCGGTGGGCCGTAACCCGACCCTGCAAAGGAAGGTCAGCCGCCTTGTAAGCCCAGGTGATACAGTCAGCCACCCAGATGGACAAGGTACGCTTGGACACAGCCAACCCCAACTTATTGGGGTCAAAGGAGACGAAGAGTTGAGTAGCCCTTCTATGCCCCTGCGTACGGTCAAGGTAGAAGGATAAGGCCCTCCTACAGTCCAGGGTATGCAGGACTGCTTCAGCCTGGCTTGCATGAGGGCCTAGGGATGAATCTTGGAAGAACCACCTCCTGATTGAGGTGGAAAAAGGAGACCACCTTAGGGAGGAACTTGGGATGAGTCCTGAGGACTACCCTGTTCCTATAAATCCTGGTGTAAGGCCTATCACAGACCAGGGCCTGAAGCTCACTCACTCGCCTAGCTGAGGTAAGGGCTATCAGGAAGAGTGTCTTCCAGGATAGGAAGCGCAGTGGACAAGTAGCCATCGGCTCAAAAGGTGGGCGAGTCAGTTGCTGCAAGACCACATTCAACTCCCACTCAGGGGCAGGAGGACGGATAGAAGGCTTGAGCAAAAGCAAGCCCCTGAGAAAGCAGGACACCAAGGGGTGACCTGAGAGAGAATGTCCCTCCACCAGTGAGTGGTGAGCTGCTAGAGCTGAGAGGTGGACCCGAACAGAATTGGACTTAAGTCCTTGATTTGATAAGTGCAGTAAGTACTGAAGGACTACTGGCACAGTACAGGAGAAAGGATCCTCTGTACGTAGCTGACACCACACAGAAAACCTTTTCCATTTGAGAGCATAGGTTTTCCTAGTGGACTGTTTCCTAGAGGCTAAGACAACCTCCTCAACTTCCTGAGGTAGGCCCCAGGGAGCTAAGACTACCCTTGCAGCCTCCAGGCCATCAAATTGAGAGCTTTGAGATTGGGGTGCAGAAGGGAACCCTGTTCCTGTGAGAGAAGGTCGGGTTGCAACCCCAGAGGCAGTGGGGGATCCACCGCCAGTTGAAGTAGAAGTGGAAACCAAGGTTGTCTCGGCCACCTGGGAGCCACCAGCAGGACCGAGGCCTTGTCCTGAAGAATTTTGAAGAGAGTTCGGGCCACCAAGGGCGTGGGAGGAAACGCATACAGGAGGCCCTGAGACCATGGAATCAGAAAAGCATCTGCTGCTATTCTCAGAGGATGCGGTTGCCTGGAGCAGAACTTTGGCAGCTGCTTGTTCATTGGGCTGGCAAAGAGATCTACCCAAGGGAGACCCCATTTTAGGAAGATCTTCTGAACTATTGAAGGATGCAGCTGCCACTCGTGGGGCTGCAGAATCCTGCTCAATCTGTTGGCCAGGTGATTGTCCTAGCCTGGAAGGTAAACAGCCCTGAGGAGCATGTTGTGGCTTTAGGGCAAAGGAACAAAGGTCTTGGGCTTCCCGACAAAGGAGCCTGGACCCAGTCCCGCTTTGTTTGTTCACATAAAACATGGCCACCTGGTTGTCTGTTTGAACCAGGACACAATGATGGCCTTGTGAGAGAGTCAGTTGGTCTTTTAGATGATAAAGGGGTTAAAGGAGCACTAAGAGGCGACAAGGCGATAACGGAGAGACTGAATGAATTCTTTGCTTCGGTCTTTACTGAGGAAGATGTAGGGATGTTACCCATGACTGAAGTGGTATTTAAAGGTACGGAAGAATTGAAGGAAATATCGATGCATCGGGAAGATGTCTTACAACTATTAGATAAACTGAAGAGTAGCAAATCACCTGGGCCGGATGGTATACATCCAAGGGTGTTGAAAGAACTGAAATATGAGATTGCAGACCTGCTATCAGGAATCTGTGAACTATCATTAAAATCATCTCTAATACCTGAAGATTGGAGGATCGCCAATGTAACACCACTTTTTAAAAAGGGTTCCAGGGGTGATCCGGGAAACTACAGACCGGTGAGCCTGACGTCAGTACCAGGAAAAATGGTAGAAACCATCATAAAGAATAAAATTGCTCAGCATGTAGATAGTCACAACCTAATGGGAGACAGCCAACATGGCTTTAGACAAGGAAGATCTTGTCTTACTAATCTGTTATGTTTTTTTGAAGGAGTGAATAAACAGGTGGACAAAGGTGAGTCGGTTGATATTGTGTATCTGGACTTTCAGAAAGCCTTTGACAAGGTCCCTCATCAGAGACTTTTGGCAAAACTAAAGAGTCATGGGATAGGAGGCAGTGTACTATTGTGGATCAGGAACTGGTTAAAAGATAGAAAGCAGAGGGTAGGGCTAAATGGCCAATTTTCCCAATGGAGAAAGGTGAATAGTGGTGTACCCCAGGGATCTGTGCTGGGTCCGCTGATTTTTGACATATTCATAAATGACCTAGAAAGTGGAATAACGAGTGAGGTTATCAAATTTGCAGATGACACAAAACTATTTAAAGTTGTTAAAACCCAAGAGGATTGTGAAAAATTGCAAGAGGATCTTGATAAATTGGAAGACTGGGCATCAAAATGGCAGATGAAATTTAATGTGGACAAGTGCAAGGTTATGCACCTAGGGAAGAACAACCCAAACTATGGTTACACGATGCAAGGTTCCACATTAGGAACCACCACCCAGGAAAAAGATTTAGGCGTCATTGTGGATACCATGTTAAAACCCTCGGCCCAGTGTGTAGCGGCGGCCAAGAGAGCAAATAGAATGCTAGGTATGATAAGGAAAGGATTGGAAAATAAAACAAAAGATATTATAATGCCTCTATATCGTTCCATGGTGAGACCGCACCTTGAATATCGTGTGCAATTCTGGTCGCCGTATCTTAAAAAGGATATAGCGATTTTAGAAAAGGTTCAGAGAAGAGCCACCAAAATGGTAAAGGGGATGGAAGGATACTCCTATGAAGAAAGGCTAAAAAGGTTAGGGCTCTTTAACCTGGAAAAGAGACGGCTGAGGGGAGATATGATAGAAGTCTATAAATTAATGAACGGAGTGGAACGGGTAAACGTAGATCGATTGTTTACGTTATCAGAATATAGAAAGACTAGGGGACTGAAGCTACAGGGTAAACTATTTAAGACTAATAAAAGAAAATATTTTTTCACTCAACGTGTAATCAAACTCTGGAATTTGTTACCGGAGGATGTAGTAAAGGCTGTTAATGTAGCTGGGTTTAAAAAAGGTTTGGACAAGATCCTGGAGGAAAGGTCCATAAACCATTATTAAGAAGTGACCGACGATATCAATGCTTGACCCAGTACAAGCATTGTGGAACTTGTGTCTCTTGGGGAAACTACTAGATACGTATGACCTAGATTGGCCACTGTTGGATACTGGGCTTGATGGACCTTGGTCTGACCCAGTATGGCATATCTTATGATCTTATGTTCTTATGTTATATTCTTATGTAAACAAGGCATCCTGGCGGGAGTCCTACTCCAAGCAGTAATGGGCTGTGAAGGTATGAACCGAGACCCAGGTGGCTGCTCGACAGATGTCATCGATAGACACAGAGTGCAGATGAGCCATTGAGGCTACCATGGCTCTCACATTGTGAGCTGTGACATGGCCCTCCAGAGAAAGGTTCTTACTCTGATAGGTGAAGGAAATACACTGAGCAATCCAGTTAGACAGTGTTCTCTTGGAGACTGGAAGTCCCAAATGAGAAGGATCAAAAGCAACAAAGAGTTGAGAGGACTTTCTATGTTGCTGTGTTCTTTTTAAGTAAAGGCTAAAGCTCTTTTACAGTCCAAGGTATGAAGATTCCTCTCTGCATTTGATGCATGAGGCCTTGGAAAAAACACAGGTAGGTAGACCGCTTGGTTCTGATGAAAAGGCGAGACCACCTTTGGCATGAAGTGTAGATGAGTCCTAAGGACTACCTTGTCATGATGGAACCTTGTATAAGGTGGATCAGCTACTAGCGCTTGCAACTCACTAATGCGACGTGCTGATGTGATTGCAATGAGAAAGATAACTTTCCAAGAAAGGAATTTCAAGGAGGTAGTAGCTAAACGTTCAAAAGGTGGCTTCATGAGCTGCCCAAGAACCAGGTTTAAGTCCCATGCCACCGGTGGTGGCCTAATGGGAGGCTTAGTTAGAAGATGGCCTCTCATAAATCTTGCTATAAGAGGATGAGAGGAAATAGGCTGTCCATTTAGAGGCTTAAAGGAAGCTGCAATAGCACTCAAAAGGACTCTTACTGAGTTAGTCTTAAGTCCTGCATTGGATAAATGAAGGAGATACTCCAGCAATGATTCCAGAGGTATCGCAAGGGGGTTAAGACCCTTTTGCGAACACCATATGGTAAACCTTTTCCACTTGAAAGCATAAGAGCATCTTGTGGAAGGTTTCCTGGAAGCAAAAAGAATATCTTTTACTTGCTGAGGGAGATTAAGATCATGGAGATCTAGGCCTTCAGCAACCAAGCCCTGAGATGCAAAGACTGGGGATTGGGATGCCATAACATTCCGTCCTCCTGGGATAGGAGATCTGGAGCAGACCCTAACTCCAGGGAGGGAGCTTGAGAGAGATGTAGAAGCAGAGGGTACCACACTTGCCGTGGCCAATGTGGAGCTATGAGAATCTTACAGCCTCTGTCTCTCTGAAGCTTGAACAGGGTTTTGGGAATTAGCGGAATGGGTGGAAAGGCATACAGGAAGTCTTGACCCCAATAAAGGAGGAAAGCATCCCTGGCCTGACAACCCTGAACCGGAATTCTGGAACAGAACCGGGGAAGTATGGCATTCCACGGACTTGCAAAGACGTCTATGTCCGGGGTTCCCCAAATTTGAAAAATCTTGGCTACCTGGTCTGCATGCAGAGACCACTCGTGTGGAAGCAGAACTCGACTGAGTCTGTCTGCCCAAGAGTTTAGTATGCCTGGAAGATACACTGCCAGGAGATGAATCTAATACTCTCTGGCGAGGGCCCATAGTCGCAAAGCTTCGTTGCAAAGCGACAGAGAGCCTGTTCCCCCCTGCTTGTTCACGTAGAACATGGCTACTTGATTGTCTGTATGAATGAGGACTGTCCTGTAGCTGAGCAGGGTGTGGAACACTCAAAGAGCAAGGAAGATTGCTCTGAGCTCCAAGAGATTGATATGTAGATGAGTCTCCTGCGGAGACCAGGTGCCTTGGGTGGAGAGGTCTTGCAGATGAGCTCCCCAACCCATCGGAGAAGCATCTGTTGTTAGACTTGCTTGGGGTAAGGGTTGTTGAAAAGGGGACCCCAGCAACAGGTTTTGAGTGGACTTCCACCACTGGAGGGAGAAAATAAGGCGACTTGTGTTTGCTATTTTCTCTGACAGGCATCCTGATGCCTGGGTCCATTGAGTGGATAAAGTCCACTGGGCTGCCCTCAAATGGAGGCGAGCATAGGGAACCACATGCACAGTATATGCCATGTGGCCTAGCAGTTGTAGCATTTCTCGGGCAGTGAGATGAGACTTCAGCACTGCTTGAGAAGCTAACTGCACCATGCGAAGGCAGCGGGCATGGGGGAGATAGGCCCTTGCCTTTCTGGTATCCAGCAAAGCCCCTATGAACTCTAGAGACTGAGTGGGAGTTAGACTGTATTTTGGGATGTTTATTACCAGCCCCAAATACTGAGGGATACGCATTGTGCAGGATAGAGAAGTTCTGGCCTCTGACTCTGTTGGGGCTCGAATGAGCCAGTCGTCTAAGTAGAAGAAGACAAATATCCCTAGAGTGCGGAGAAATGCTGCTACTACAGCCATGCATTTCGTGAACACCCTTGATGCTGAGGCCAGGCCAAAAGGAAGTAGTGCTTTCCTTGAAAAAGGAACCGAAGGAACCTTCTGTGAGTTGGATGGATGAGAACATGGGTGTATACATCCTTGAGATCTAGAGAACAAAGCCAATCCGAGAGAAATCATCTTGAATTTCTCTTTGACAAGGAATCTGTTCAATTCTCTGAGGTCCAAGATAGGCCTGTATCCCCCTGTTTTCTTTGGGATAAGAAAATAGGGGGGAGTAAAAACCTGTACCCTGCTGATGGATGGGTACTTCGTCTATTCCCCGTTGGGCAAGAAGCATAGTGACCTCCTGACCTAACAGGTTGATGAGAGAGGTCGGAGAATTGAACTGCCTTATTATTGGGGGGGGGGGGGCATGCTTGAAAAATGAAGCTTGTACACCTCCTTTATGATGGAGAGTGTCCAATGCTCTGCTGTTATCTGCCCCCATCTGGGGGCAAAGTGACATAACCTTCCTGGAATGGTGGAAGGCTCTGGTCCCACGAGAGCCAGGAAGGCTAAGTTCTCTAGCTGAAAGTCAAAGGCCTTGTGGAGGCTGAGACTGCTGGGACGGCTGAGGCTTAGCAGTCTTTGCTTTCTCCTGTTTGGGTGGTTGCCACTGTTCCCTGTAAGCTGTGCGCGTGTGTGCGCGCACACACCTCGCTGAGTGAGCGCACATACTTTACAACAGAGCGCACAAAAATTACGTTTCTGATTCTGATAGAAAACACAGACATTCTTAAAATTGAAAAGGTGTTGTGTATTTACGGTTTTCACAAGTTCTACAATATTTTCTAGTGCAATCAATGTGGTGTACATACTGTATTCTGACGTGTAGTCAAATTTTAAAGTATATAACTCCGAGTGTCGTTATGTGGCGCACAAAAATTTAACCTTCCTTCAAAAGCTGCACAGCTGATATTTTATGCGCACACAGCCTACAGAAAATTAGAGGGAACATTGGTGGTTGCTGACCTTTTCTGACAAGCTGACCTGCAGAACGTCCCTGCTAAGCATAAGCAGGATAATACCTTTTCTTCTTAGAAAAGAATGGTCTCTTGAAAGATTTCTTTCTAGCAGGATCAGCTGTGGACTTGGATAATCTATCCAAGGTGGAGTTGTCAGCATCCAACTCATTGGCCTTTTCCTGCCAGTCTCTACCAAACAGGTTCTCACCAGTACAAGGGATATTTCCCAATTTGTCTTGTACCTAGAGCTCCAGATCAGATGCCTGGAGCTAAGCAATTCTACGTGCACTTATGGCAATGGCAGAGGTTCTGCTTCTGCACTCAAAGCTGCACGGTTGAAAAATTAATAAACATCTTGTGCATGTTTGACCAATGTGAGAAAATCCTGTCTTCTATCCTCAGGAAGAATAGGACTCAAAGCCTCTAAATCACCTGTGACCTCCTTCAGGAACATTCCCATGTATAGACTATAGGAACTGATCCTGGCAGAAAGCATGGAAGCTTGGAAGACACAACGTCCAAAAGCATCCAGGGTTCTGCACTCACGTCCTGGAGGATTAGAGGCATGCCTCTTTGCACGCTTGATCCTTCTCATAGCTGATTCCACTACAATAGAGTGGTGAGGAAGCTGAGTTTTTTGGAAACCAGGACAAGGAGGGACTCGATACAAAGTATCTAGTCTACGAGGATGAGGAGAGGTGGTAAGAGGTGTCTCCCACATTCTTAACATGAGATCATTTATTTATTTATTTATTTAACAGTATTTCTAAACCGCCTTATCTTAATAATCAAGGTGGTATCACAGCAAACAATCAGGTAAAGTGTGTGTGTTATACATGCAGTGAGGGTGAAGTTTAGTTGAGTGTGTGTTGTATTGTGTGCTAGATTGGTTTGAGCTATATACAAGGTGGTCTATATACAGTGGTGCTAAAAACGTTTTCTTACATCCATTGTTTGGGTGGTATCATGTACTGTTATACATTCTCTGAAGTTATGTGATGTGTCCATAGTGTTCTATGAATAGCATGGTTTTAAGCTGTTTTCTAAAGTCTTTGAGGTCAGTAGTTGCCCTCAGGTCGTCCGGTAGTTTGTTCCATATTGTTGGAGCAGCCATGGAGAGTGCTCTGTCTGTTGTGTCCTTGCGTGTATGTTTGTATTCACTTGGGGTGCTGACTCGGTTGTGTGTTTGTTTTCTTCTAGGACGTGTGCTGGTGTCTGGTTGTATGAGGGCGTGCAGGCTGTTGGCTGATGTGTGCTGTTTTATCTTGAATAGGTTTATGATAGTTTTGTATCTGATGCGTGCACCGATTGGGAGTCAGTGTAAGTCCTTTAAGATAGGTGTGATGTGCTCTTGTCTTGTAGTTCCGGATATGATTCGTGCTGCAGTGTTTTGTGCCAGTTGGAGTGGTTTGAGGGCTTGTTTCGGTAGTCCAAGGTATATCGGATTGCAGAAGTCCAGTAGTGGTGTTATCAGTGCTTGACAGACGGTACGGAAGTGATCTGGGGCGAGGAGTGGTTTCAGTCTCCTGATTATTCGCATCCTATAGTAGGCTTTTTGGATTGTTTTGTCTATGTGTGGCTTGAGATTTAGTTTATTGTCCAGAGTAACTCCGAGGTATCTTACTTCTGATCTTATTGGTATAGTGGTGCTTTGTATCCTTATGTTTGTTGGGTGTATGAAGCTTTGGTTCCGAGTGATGATTAAGGCTTCAGTCTTGTTGTAGTTTATTGCGAGGTTGTTGTTTTGGCACCAACTCGTCATTTGGGTAAGGCAGTCTGTTATTTTAGAGAAGTCTGGGTTGTCGATAGCTATCGGGGTGTATATCATGATGTCGTCTGCATATACTGTGTATTGAATGTTGCTCTCTTTCATGATGTTGCATATTGGTTGGATGTAGATGTTAAATAGGAGTGCTGAGAGTGCGGATCCTTGAGGTACTCCTTGTCAGACATTTATGGGTCGGGAGGTGTTGTGTCCCACCTTGACCTGTAGCTGTCTTTCGGTTAGGTACGATTGGAACCATTTCAACGTGATACCGTGTATACCAGTGTTCTTTAGTCTTTCCAGGAGCGTGTTGTGGTCCACTGTGTCGAAGGCTGAGGAGATGTCGATGAAGATCATTATGATTCCATTCCTGGAGTTGTCAATTATTCTGAGGATGCTGTCGAAGAGGTATATCAGTAGTGTTTCGACTCCATGGTTGGGACGAAATCCGTGTTGGTTGTTGTCAAGTGTTTCGTGTTTGTCGATGTGTTCCTGAAGTTGTAGTTGAACCGTTTTTTCGATGATTTTTGCGAGGAAGGGTATGCTGGTAATTGGTCGGTATGCTGCTGGATCTTTTTTGTCGAGAGTTGTTTTCTTTGGGATTGGTCTTACTGTGGCAAGTTTTAGTTGCTTTGGCATGAGTCCTTGAGTGAGTGAGTTGTGTACCATTTTGTGTATGGTGGGGATGAAGCTTGATTTGGTGGCTTTGACCCATGACACTGGGCACGGGTCTGTAGGAGCAGTGCTTGTGTTGATTGTAGAGATGATGTGAGATATCTGTTCTGTTGAGGGTGTGTAGAATGTGCCCCAGGTTTTGGAGTGAATGTCCGTCCTGTTGTTCCCACTATGTGTTGTTCATTCCGTGGAGTGAAATTTGTCTTTAATGTGGTCGGAAAATTCCTGTGGATCAACTTGTACTTCCCCTTCTGTTGTTTGCTCTTTTGTGAGGATCTTTACTATTTCGAAAAGCTCTCTGGGTTTGTTGATGGAGGAATTTATCATGTTTGTGTTGAATTCCATCTTTGATTGGTTGATGTGTGTATTGTATTGTTTTTGCTTTGTTAGGTAAAGATGCTGGTGGGCAGTTGTTTTGTTTTTTCTCCATCTCCGTTCAATCTTCCTGAGCTCCCTCTTTTCCTGTCGTATTTTTGCTGAGTACCATGGTTTGTTTTGTCTCTTGTTGTGGTGTGGATTCTTGGTCCTGCTACCAGCTGGTTTGGCGGTGTTAGCTAGAATGCTGTTCCAGCTGGAAACTTGTTCCTCCAGGTCATCTGTAGTAATGTTCAAGTGATGTGTTGTGTCCTGTATGAATTCGTCCCTGTCGAAATGTTTGAATCGTCTTTGTGTGTGTGAGCTGTTTGCTCTTTCGTTTGTCTGGTCCTCTGGTGATCGCAACTTTGTTTCGATTAGGTAGTGGTCAGACCATGGCACTGGGGTAATGGTGGGTTGGGAAATTAGGTCTCTTGATGTTAGGTAATTGGATGCGAAGATGAGGTCTGGGGATGATCCATGTTTATGCGTTGGTGCATTGATTATCTGTGTGAATTGGAGTGAAGTCATTGCTTGAAGGAAGGCCTCTGCGTCTTTGGCATTGGTGGACTTGAGGTTGAAGTCACCAATCAGTAGCGCTGGTTTGTTGTTTGATGTTATGGCACAGGCTTCTTCGAGTGTGAAGGCTAGTTCGTCGGGTGGAGCTCTGGGTGCTCTGTAGGTTAGGCAGATTGTAATGTTCTTGTTCTTGATGCTAATTGTGTTACATTGCTGTGTATCGGTGAGGTACTGTGTCTTGAACTTTAGTTTTGTTTTCGCTATTATCAGGACTCCTCCTTCACGCTTGTGGGTGCGTGGGCAGTTGTACGCTGAGTAGTTTTCCGGTACTAGTTGGTTGAGTAGTACATTGTCAGTAGGGTTGAGCCATGTCTCTGTGATGCATATTACGTCGGGCTGTCGCTCTTCTATGTGGTCTACAAGGGTGTATATCTTGTTGCAGACGGATCTGGCGTTTATGAGCTCAATCGTTGTTGTCTTTGTTGTGGGGGTTGCTGTTACATGTGCTTCCTTTGTGTAGGTGTGGGAGTTTGATTTGTGTCTGTTTGTCCGCTTTGTCTGGAAAGTTCTGAGTGTCTCTTTGTGTGTGTGTTGTGGTTCTAAATATGGCAATGCAGTTGGTGTGTGCCATGTTGTGTTTGCTTGTGGGTAGAGGAGGTGTGTGGTTGGTGGGAATTGTGTGACGAGTAGGTAGAGTGGGAGGAAGTATGTGGCGTGCATGTTGGTCTTTTGTGAAGTTCTGGTAGGGTGATGCCTGTTTTCTTAAGTCTTCGTCTGTTGTCTGATTGGTAAGCGGTGAACTTGGTGCGGGAGCCTGTCCCGTGGAGGGAGAGCAGGATCTGTGGAGGGCGTCTTGGTGCGGGAGCCTGTCCCGTGGAGGGAGAGCAGGATCTGTGGAGGGCGTCTTGGTGCGGGAGCCTGTCCCGTGGAGGGAGCCTGTCCCGTGGAGGGAGAGCCGGAACTGTGGAGGGCGTCTTGGTGCGGAAGCCTATCCCAAGGGGGACGGGCTGGATCTATTCGGGTGTGGCTCGTGGGGGTGAGAGTTTGGTGGTGGGATATGTGTGGTGTTCTGCGAGTATTCTACTTGCGGTTCTGTCGTCCTTCACTTCTGTCTGCACCTTGTTGGGTTCTGCTGTGATGCTGTCGGCGCTGCTATTTCTTTTGGTTGTTTCCTTCTGCACGCCAGTCAGATGTAGATTGCTGTACACATGAGTAAATGTAGTTTGCTGATGTTTGAGACCAGGCTGGGCTTTGGTGTTGTTTGCACAGGGTGGAGAGGTCCTCGGTTATCGTTTGCTGTGTCTTTGGTGCTGTAGTGGGTTGTGGTGTCCTGTTGTCCTTTTTGCCGTTTTTGTTCCGGCGTTCCTGTTGATTTTGCTAAGTTGTTTGCGCCTCTGTGCCGCGCCTAAGGACCCTCTGGCGAGGCCCTCAGGCGCGGGCCCGCCCTGCAGGGACGCCGCTTTTGAGGAGGGCTGGAGCTGCCCGGACTCCCACTGCCCCGATTGGGCAGGAGTGTTGTTGGGGGCGGGCTGCCTCAAAGCGGCTCCCTCGGTGCAGGGACGCCGCTTTTGAGGAGGGCTGGAGCTGCCCGGACGGACTCCCACTGCCCCGATTGGGCAGGAGTGTTGTTGGGGGCGGGCTGCCTCAAAGCGGCTCCCTCGGTGCAGGGACGCCGCTTTTGAGGAGGGCTGGAGCTGCCCGGACGGACTCCCACTGCCCCGATTGGGCAGGAGTGTTGTTGGGGGCGGGCTGCCTCAAAGCGGCTCCCTCGGTGCAGGGACGCCGCTTTTGAGGAGGGCTGGAGCTGCCCGGACGGACTCCCACTGCCCCGATTGGGCAGGAGTGTTGTTGGGGGTGGGCTGCCTCAAAGCGGCTCCCTCGGTGCAGGGACACCGCTTTTGAGGAGGGCTGGAGCTGCCCGGACAGACTCCCACTGCCCCGATTGGGCAGGAGTGTTGTTGGGGGCGGGCTGCCTCAAAGCGGCTCCCTCGGTGCAGGGACGCCGCTTTTGAGGAGGGCTGGAGCTGCCTGGACGGACTCCCACTGCCCCGATTGGGCAGGAGTGTTGTTGGGGGCGGGCTGCTTCAAAGCGGCTCCCTCGGTGCAGGGACGCCGCTTTTGAGGAGGGCTGGAGCTGCCCGGACGGACTCCCACTGCCCCGATTGGGCAGGAGTGTTGTTGGGGGCGGGCTGCCTCAAAGCGGCTCCCTCGGTGCAGGGACGCCGCTTTTGAGGAGGGCTGGAGCTGCCCGGACGGACTCCCACTGCCCCGATTGGGCAGGAGTGTTGTTGGGGGCGGGCTGCCTCAAAGTGGCTCCCTCGGTGCAGGGACGCCGCTTTTGAGGAGGGCTGGAGCTGCCCGGACGGACTCCCACTGCCCCGATTGGGCAGGAGTGTTGTTGGGGGCGGGCTGCCTCAAAGCGGCTCCCTCGGTGCAGGGACGCCACTTTTGAGGAGGGCTGGAGCTGCCCGGACTCCCACTGCCCCGATTGGGCAGGAGTGTTGTTGGGGGCAGGCTGCCTCAAAGCGGCTCCCTCGGTGCAGGGACGCCGCTTTTGAGGAGGGCTGGAGCTGCCCGGACGGACTCCCACTGCCCCGATTGGGCAGGAGTGTTGTTGGGGGCGGGCTGCCTCAAAGCCTCATGCAAAATCTCATGAATGGGCAAGGTAGCTGCCTCCTTAGGAGTTTTGGGATATTGTAAAATTTGGGATATTGTAAAATTTCCAGTCCTTAGCTCTGGGCTCCGTTTCAGGGGCCACAGTAATGGACAGACCCCGAGCCACCTACCTGATAAATCCTGGAAGGAAATATCCTCTGGAGGAGACATCCTGCACTTAGGGGAGGAGGGCTCCTCTGGGAGAAGCATTCCTGCATTGACAGAACTGTCAGAATCCTCAGATTCTTCTGAGGACTCGAAGTACCATCTGTCCGGATGCTCTTGAAGAGCCCGATACCTGTACCGAGCAAAGTCGGTACCGGGAGTAGTCGGTACCGGGGTATCGGTACGGGAAGGCATCGGATGACTGGGTACCGGCAATGCAGACACCGATACTGATGTCGATGCCATTGGTACCGGTACCGATACCGGCGTCGGTGCCGGTACCGGTACCGATACCGGCGTCGGTGCCGGTACCGGTACCGATACCGGCGTCGGTGCCGGTACCGGACGGATTGTCTGTCGCGGTTCCGAGGGTGTTGATGCCGCAAGGAGAGCCGCCAGACTGCATTCAATAGCCAGGACTCTCTGGTCTATCGACGCTGCCGATGTCTGGATGTTGATACCGGAAAAGACCACCGGTACCCCAGAGCATGGCACCAGTAATTCTGCCGAGGTCGAGGCCTCGAGAACATCCTGGAGCCCCGATAATGCTTTGGAAGCCGAAGCCTCCCGCCGGGGCAATTTTGCCGGTACAGAATCCTCAAGGGCAACGCCAGAGCCATCTCGATGCTTAGAAGGAGATCTACCTTTTGAGGACCGGCTAGACTTATGTTTAGTTACCTGAGATCCACGGGAGGAAGACGAAGCCCTGGAAGACGTTGATGCCACCGAACCTGCATCAGAGGGAAACAGGGTACTGAGCTTGGCAGCTTGGTTCTGTCGACCTCTCTTGGACATCATGGCACAGGCCATACATTCCAAGATGGAATGGTCAGGTATTGGTCGTATCATTGCGTGCTTTTAGAGGTTGTGGCATGTATCCTTGTTGGAGTGATTCTTTGATGATTTTTTGAATGCGATGAGAGAGTTGGCTTTTTGTAGTTTTGAGCCATGCCACTGGGCATGGGTCTGACGGTGAAGTTGTTGCTGCTTTGTTGGTATGCTGAAGCTCTCCCATGCTTTTTTTCTCTTGTAATTGTTTGTTTGTGGTATATTAGAGCATGTTAGGTTGGTGTTTTTAGACTTCACGTAATCTGCATATTTTTGTGGGTCAAGGTGGTGTGTACTTTGTTGTGTGTCGTCCTTGGTGAGCTTTTGGACAATGCTAAAGAGTTCTCTTGGTCTATTAGTAGATTTCATGATTAGGTTGGTATGGTGCTGCTGTCTACGCTCATTTATTAGATTATTATACTCAAGTTGTTTGGCTCTGTATTGGGTTAGGAGGTATTGGGTATACCAATGGAAATAGCAGAGGTTCTGCTAATGCATTCAAAGCAATCAAAGGTTGCACGGTTCATGAACTGAGACACATTCTGGGCATGTTTTACCAGAGTAAGGAATTCCCCACTTTTTTCCTCAGGGAGAAGAGGGCTCATGAGCTCCAAGTCTCTTACAACCTCCTTGAGGAACATTACCATATAGGATCCTGGCTGATAACATGGAGGACTGGAAGCATCGACGCCCAAAGGCATCGAGTGTCCACGATTCACGTCCTGGAGGATTGGAAGAAAGCGTTTTAGCACTCTTAATCCTACGCATTGCCGATTCCACTACCATTGAATGGTGTGGTAACTGAGTCTTTTGAAAACCAGGACACCTTGGACCTCGGTACATGGTATCGAGTCGTTGAGAGGGTGGAGACACTGTTAAAGGAGCTTCCCACATTCTTAGCATAAGATCATGCAAGTAGGGTATTGAAGAATTTCTAATTCTTCTGCTCTGGGTTCCTTCTCTGGAGTCACCGTGATTGAAAGACCTCAAGCTAAATCACGTATGAAATCCTGGAAGAACATGTCTTCTGGAGGAGACATTCTGCGTTGAGGAGGAGATGGATCCTCCCGCAGGATTGCTCTGGTACCGGCAGTCAGAGTCATCGGACTCGGAGGATTTGAAGTATCTCTGCACCAGGTGTTCCTGCAACGCACGGTACCGGTACCGCTCAAAGTCGGTGTCGGGGTGTCTCGGTACCGGCCCCTCGATACCTGAGATAGACTCAAGGCTCGGTATGGGGGGGAAGCATACTGGCCGAGGCAGGTGTGCTTGGTGTCGGTACCAATACCTGTGGAACCCTCTGTAGCGGTCTTAGCGGTACCGAAGCTTCTAAGATGGCTGCTAGACTGCATTCGATAGCGAGGATTCTCTGATCCATTGCTCCTGCCGATGCCTGGGTGTCGGTACCGGTGGAAGCGGGTACGACCCAAGAACATGGCACCAGTAGTTCTGCCGAGGTGGAAGCCTCTGGAACATTCTGGAGCCCTGTTAATGCTTTGGAGACGGAGGCCTCCCGCCGGGGCTGTTTTGCCGGTGAACTTTCCTCGAGGGCAATGCCAGTGGCATCTCGAAACTGCTACTACTTCTTAGCATTTTTTATAGCGCTACCAGACGTATGCAGTGCTGTACAAAACATGTAAGTCCCTGCTCATCAGAGCTTACAATCTAATCAAGACAAACACAGAAGGCGTAAACAGGGGTAAAAAATGGAGAAGGAGATCAGGTGAGTCAAGATCGAAAGGCAGCAGCGAAGAGGTGAGCCTTCAACCTGGATTTGAAGAGGGTTAGAGAAGGTGCCTGGCGTACAGACACAGGTAGTTTGTTCCAGGCGTAAGGTGCAGCAAGGTGAAAGGAGCAAAGTCTGGAGTTGGCAGTACGAGAGAAGAGCACAGATAGAAGCAGTTGGTTAGAAGAGCGGAGTTCCCGGGAGGGGTTGTAAGGAGAGATAAGAGAAGACAGGTACTGAGGAGCCGCAGAGTGAATGCATTTATAGGTCAGCAGGAGAAGTTTGAATTGGATGCGGAGACAAATAGGGAGCCAGTGAAGTGACTTGAGAAGAGGAGTAATATGGCATGACGAGGATGGCGGAAGATTAGCCATGCAGCGGAGTGTTGGACAGATTGAAGGGGAGCGAGATGACTCAAAGGGAGACCAGCAAGGTTACAGTAGTCAAGATGGGAGGTGATTAAGGAGTGGATAAGCGTTTTAGTAGTGTGTTCAGAAAGGAAAGGGCGGATTTTGCTAATGTTATAGAGAAAGAAGCGGCAGGTCTTAGCTATGAGATGGATATGTGTGGAGAAAGAGAGGGAGGAGTCAAAGACAAACTCCAGAGTGTGGGCTGAGGAAACGGGAAGTAGTACAGAGCTGTCCACAGAGACTGAGAAGGGAGGAAGAGGAGAGGAAGTTTTAGGGGGAAAGATAAGAAGTTCAGTCTTGGTCATGTTCAATTTTAAGCGGCGGTGGGACATCCAGGCAGCGATGTCAGAAAGGCAGGCAGAGATCCAGGTCTGGGTTGCTGGAGAGAGTTCAGGCATAGAGAGGTAGATCTGGGAGTCATCAGCATACAGATGGTACTGAAAGCCATGGGAAGAGATAAGTAACATCCCTGTAACATCACACTCATCAATGCTCGGTCAATCAGGAACAAGACCCACATAATCTACGATGAGCAACCTGACATCCTCTGTATAACAGAAACATGGATCACTGACACCGACGCAGCCATATTAAACCAGATAAGCAGACCCGGAATCAACCTGTATAACTGCCCCCGCTCCAACAAAAGAGGTGGAGGAGTTCTCATAATAGCTAAATCCAACCTGCAACTCTCACGCACGTACCTGGACTCAAACATAGACATCGACCTGCTCAAAGTGGAAAACCCAGCATTATCCATCTGCCTGATATACAGATCCCCCTCGCTGCATCATGAAATACTTGCCACAGCACTAGAAAACATTTCCTCAACACAACCAAAGAAATTCCAAATCATCCTAGGAGACCTAAACCTAGCATCAACAACAGCCGCTCATGCAAATACCTTCCTGGAAGCCATGACCCAACTAGGGTATCACCAACTAATAAATGAGCCCACCCATGACAAGGGCCATACTCTGGACATGGTCTTCACTCCCACGAGTAAACAGTGCAACGAAGAGAAGCCTTTGATAAAGATCAAAACAGTACCTTGGTCTGACCATCACCAAATCGATATACGGATAAAACTGCCTTCATTACCAAAAGACGCAAAAGCACAAAGAGTAATTCACCAACAAAGAAGATTCAACAAACTAAACTTGGAATGTCTTATAAGTACCATTAAGACGCACATAGACCTGGAAAGCACGGACCTCAATGCACTAACAAACAGCTGGGACACTGGAATTCAGACTACAGCGAACCCTAAATGGAACAATACCTCGAACCCGACCAAACACCAATCAGAACCCTGGTACACCGAAACACTGACCAAAATGAAGAGAGAACTCAGAAAGTGTGAAAAAAAATGGAGACGTATCAAATCCATCGAACACAGGGCTGAGTACCTCAACCTCCTCTCGAAATAGAAAGAGGAGGTAAACGCTGCGAAAAGGACGCACCACACCAACCTACTAAACAAAGCTATCAACAAACCTCGTGAACTATTTGAACTAGTGAAATCTCTAACCAAAACATCCCAGCCAGAACACCATGGTAACTCTATCCATCCTCAAACACTGGCAAACCACTACGCAAGCAAGCTGAATGCAACCTCGCCCACTCTCTGTGCTGACGCCTCATACCGGAAAACTGATGTGGAACAAGAACAGACATGGACCAATTTCCACAATATTGATGATCAGCAAACTATCAAAATAATAACTAGCATCAATACCACCACCTCCCCGCTGGATCCCTGCCCAACTGCGTGGATCAAGGCGGCAAAAAAAGATATCATCCACCAAGTCTCACACATTGTGAACCAATCGCTGCATCAAGGAATCATGCCTGCCCAACTCAAGAAGTCTATAATAAGGCCAATCCTAAAGAACAACTCGCTCAACAAAGAGGACCCAACATCCTACCGCCCCATCTCCAGCATATCTTTCCTAGCAAATATCATTGAAAAAGCAGCCCTCATACAACTTCAAGAGCAGCTCGACGACCATGAAACCCTGGACAAACAGCAATATGGTTTCAGACAAAATCATGGGGTCGAAACGCTTCTATTAGCACTGCTTAACAACCTCCTCAAAGGCCTGGAAGACAGAAAGAAAATGTTTATACTCATTTTCATTGACATCTCTGCCGCCTTTGATACTGTCCATCATGGAATCCTCCTTAACAAACTGGAATCAATAGGAATTTTGGGAACCCCCCTTAAATGGTTCTCCTCTTACATAACGAACAGAATGCCACAGGTCCAATTCAATGGCGAAAAAGCGGAAGCATTCTCTCAAACTCAAGGCATACCTCAGGGTTCGGCTCTCTCGGCACTAATTTTCAACATTTACATGCAGCCCCTCTGTGACATTTTCAAAAAACATAACATCAACTACCACATTTACGCAGACGATATTATGCTATACACACAATTAGATATCACCGACCCTAAATATACTCAGCTCGAAACTTGCCTGGACGAGATGTTAAGATGGTTACAAAAAAACAATATGACGATTAACCATAAGAAAACTGAAGTGATGTATATATCCAGTAAACCAAACTTTGAACCTCCTCCAACAATCACCCTGTGTAACAACACGTACAACACAAAGAATGAGATCAAATATCTGGGAGTCACACTCGACAGCAAGCTAAAGATGGAAATGCACCTACACAAAATCAACAAGGCCATTTTCCACAAACTTAGAGTGCTACAACCTCTGCGGAATATAATAGAACCCTGTGATTTTCGGACTGTTGCGCAAGCACTCATCATGCCTCACTTAGACTACTGTAACGCCATCTTACAGGGTATGCCAAAGAAAATGATAAATATCCTGCAATTGGCCCAAAACGTGGCGGCGAGGATCATCATGCGAACAAGCATTACTGAACACATTACACCTGTATTGATCGAGCTACATTGGCTACCCATTGCTGCCAGGATACAATATAAAACATTGGTAACCACATTCAAACTCATACATAACCTAGCCCCATCATACCTCTCCACCCTTATCAGCACACAACCAACCAACCAACAGAGACAGGAGAACTATCAACTCAGACACACTTCAAGTTCCAACCAGCATCAGATCTGTAAAAGCCAGTACTAGCCGCAGAGCATTCTCATTCTCTGCCCCAACCATATGGAATCGACTACCATACGAGCTGCGAGCAATCAAAGACATTGGTGCTTTCAGGAAGAAACTAAAAACTCATCTATTCCAATGTCACTACAACCAGATGTAAATCAAAGTGGGATACATGATGAAGCAAATAAACCATGTATCATGCTCTGTAGAAATGTTATATGTAAAAATGTAAATATGTAAAGTCCAATCTTTAATACCCTAATTCTGTGTGCTGTGCCTTACCCTCAAACCTATGTGTGTATGCCCCAACTGTTCTGTCATGATTTTGACAACCCCCAAAGATGTAATCAAACCACTACTGATCGCTGGAAGTAGTGGTATATAAATGTATTCTAAATAAATAAAGTGCACCAAGGGACTGGGTATATAGAGAGAAAAGGAGCGGACCCAAGACAGATCCTTGGGGAACACTGACTGGAAGCGGGGTAGTGGAGGAGACACCAGAACACACACTGAAGGAGCGATGGGAGAGATAGGAGGAGAACCAGGATAGTACAGAGCCCTTAAAGCCAAGTGAGGACAGGGTATCAAGGAGAAGGTTGTGGTCAATGGTGTCGAAAGCAGCCGAGAGGTCAAGGAGGATGAGAACAGAATACAGGCCCTTGGATTTTGCCAGGAACAACTCAATGGAGACTTTACAAGAGCCATTTCAGTAGAGTGTAAAGAACGAAAGCCAGACTGTAAGGGATCCAGGAGGGCCTGAGAGGAGAGGAAGTCAAGGCAGCGACGGTGAACCGCACGTTCAAGTAGTTTAGAAATGAAGGGGAGGAGAGAGATGGGTCGATAATTAGAAGGACAAGTGGGATCAAGTGAGGGTTTCTTGAGGAGAGGTGTGACCACAGCATGCTTGAAGTCTGCAGGGACAGTTGCAGTGGAGAGCGAAAGGTTGAGAATATGAGAGATGGAAGGGACAACGGTAGAGGAGATGGTGCTTAGGAGACGGGTGGGGATAGGATCAGAGGAGCAGGTGGTGAGTTTGGAGGAAGAAAGAAGGTGTGCAGTTTCCTCTTCAGAGATGACAGGAAAGGAAGAGAGGTTAGCAAGGGATGGGGTGGGGGGGGGGGGGAGAGCTGGGAGTGGAGAGGGGGAGGAGGAGAAATAGCCGAGTTTGTGGGGAATTAAATAGCCGAGTTTGTGGGGAATTGGAGGGTGAACTTGTGGATTTTGTCATGGAAAAAGTCAGCCAGGGTTTGGGCAGAAAGGGAGGGAGGGATCAGAGGCGGAGGCACTTTGAGGAAAGAGCTGAGAGTGGTAAAGAGACGGTGAGGATCAGAGGCAAGAGAGTTAGTCCGATGGACATAATAGTCTTGTTTGGCAAGAGCTATGGCTGATTGGAAGGAGGCAAGTATGAATTTGAAGTGTAGAAAGTCTTCCGGGGAGCAGGATTTGAGCCAAGCATGCTCAGCAGAACGGGCACAGGAGCGTAGATAGTGGGTCGTGGATGAGAGCCAGGGCTGGGGTGCAGAATGTCTCACAGGACGTGGGGTGGGTGGAGCAAGAGCATCCAGAGCCGAGGAGAGTGCAGCATTATAGGAGGTTACTGCCTCGTCGATAGACTTGGATGACATAGTGGAAGAAAGAGATGGAGAAATGGTGGAGGAGAGAGTCAAGGGGTCAATAGTATGAAGGATACGTTGGAGGAGACAGGACGAGGCTGAGGCAGCGGGAGATGAAGATTAAAGCTTAAGAGGTGATGGTCAGATAAGGGAAGAACTGAGCTACAGAAGTTTGAGGGAGAAGAATTAGAGAAAAATATCAGGTCAAGGCAGTGACCGTGCTGGTGGGTGGGGGGCAGTGGAACAAAGTTGGAGGTCAAACGAGGAGGTAAGAGAGAGGAGCTTTAAAGCATAAGGATCAGAGGGGTTATCGACGTGAATGTTAAAATCCTCAAGAATAAGAGTGGGGGAAGAGGAATCCAGAAAGAGGGAAAGCCAGGAGTCAAAGTCAGTAAAGGAAGGTAGAAGTGGACTTGTCAGGAGGTTGATAAATAACAGCTACCCGGAGAGGAAGTGGAGTGAAAAGGCGAATGGGGTGGACATCAAAAGAGAGAATGGAGTGAGATTGAGTCAGCAGGAGGGTTTGGAATTGGCAAGAGGGAGAAAGTAGAAGCCCAACACCACCACCACCGCAGCCAGTGGGATGAGGCGTGTGAGAGAACTGATAGCCCCCGTGGCAGAGAGCAGCAGTAGATGCGGTATCATCTGGGAGGAGCCAGGTCTCAGTTAAGGCAAGAAGATGTAGAGCGTTAGAGATGAAGAGATCATGAGTAAAAGCAAGTTTATTAGAGACAGAGTGTGCGTTCCATAAGGCACATGAGAAAGGGTGAGTGGAAGGGGAAAGCACAGTTACTTACCTGTAACAGGTGATCTCTGGGAACAGCAGGAATTAGTCATCACATATGGGTACGTCGGTACCGACGGAGCCCACGCGGGAAAGCTCCCCAGCTTTTCAGATTAAAAGCTTTTGGGGCCTCCCACTGCACATGCGCGCTGCCTTCCCGCCTTCCTGAGCAGCTCTCGTCAGTTCGAGTTTAAAGCTGAGACAATAGAGAGAGAGGACAGGAAGATAGATAGAGATACAACTCCTAGGGGAGGTGGGTGGGTTGTGATGACTAATTCCTGCTGTTCCCAGAGATCACCTGTTACAGGTAAGTAACTGTGCTATCTCCAGGAACAAGCAGGAATACGTCATCACATATGGGGACTCCCTAGCTAAGATGCCTGGGAGATCCCCCTCCAAGGGTAAACCATCTTCGCATGGATCTCAGGCATCCATCCAGGGAAGGTGGGCAGGAGTTGTTTAAGTATGGAACAGGTGTTTGAGGACAGCCTGACCAAACAAGGCATCCCGGCGGGAGTCCTTGTCCAAGCAGTAATGGGCTGTGAAGGTATGAACCGAGGCCCAAGTGGCTGCTCGACAGATCTGATCTATGGACACAGAGTGAAGATGAGCCATAGAAGTGGCCATGGCCCTCACATTGTGAGCTGTGACATGGCCCTCCATAGAAATGTTCTTACTCTGGTAAGCAAAAGAAATACACTGAGCGATCCAATTGGAAAGTGTACGCTTGGTGACTGGAAGTCCCAAATGAGAAGGATCAAAAGCCACGAAAAGTTGGGAAGACTTTCGATGTGGTTGAGTCCTGTTGAGGTAAAAGGCAAGAGCTCTTTTACAATCCAGAGTATGAAGGTTCCTCTCTGCACTGGATGCATGAGGAGCCGGGAAAAAGACAGGTAGATATACCTCTTGATTAAGATGAAAGGGCGAGACCACTTTGGGCATAAAGTGGGGATTCGTCCTAAGGACCACCTTATCATGATGAAACCTAGTATAAGGTGGATGAGCCACTAAAGCCTGCAGTTCACTGATGCGGCGAGCCGAAGTGACTGCAATAAGGAAAACAACCTTCCAGGAAAGAAATTTGAAGGAGGTAGAGTCCAAAGGCTCAAAAGGTGGCTTCATAAGCTGACCTAGAACTAGGTTCAAATCCCATGCTACCGGAGGAGGTCGGATGGGAGGTTTAGTTAGAGTCAGGCCTCTCATGAAACGTGAAACAAGAGGATGAGAGGAGACAGGTTGTCCATTTATAGGTTTTAAGGATGCTGCAATAGCACTCAAATGGACCCTTACTGAATTCGTCTTAAGGCCTGCATTTGAAAGATGCAGGAGATAGTCCAAGAGGGAATTCAAAGGAAGTGCTAGAGGGTCAAGACCCTGCTGAGCACACCAAATGGAAAAACGTTTCCATTTGAAAGCATAAGAACGCCTCGTGGAAGGTTTCCTAGAGGCATGAAGGATATCTGTCACAGGTTGAGAAAGATTAAAGTCTTGAAGACTTAGGCCTTCAGTAACCAAGCTCTGAGATGTAGGGATTTGGGGTTTGGGTGCCACAAAGTCCCCTTCTCCTGAGACAGAAGGTCTGGCGCAGCTCCCAGGTCCAGGGAGGATCCCTGGGAGAGATGCAGAAGTAGAGGGAACCACACCTGGCGTGGCCAGCGGGGAGCTATGAGGATCATAGTCCCGTGATCCCTCTGGAGCTTGAACAGAGTCTTGGATATTAGAGGAATGGGTGGAAAGGCATAGAGGAATTCCTGACCCCAATGCAGGAGGAAGGCATCGTGGGCCTGAGCTCCCTGACACTGAGTTCTGGAACAGAACCGGGGAAGTTTGGCATTCCACGGACTTGCAAAGAGGTCTATGTCTGGGGTCCCCCATTCCTGAAAGATTCTGCGTATCTGGTCCATATGTAGGGACCATTCGTGTGGAAGCAGAACTCGACTGAGTCTGTCTGCACGAGAGTTTTGAACTCCTGGAAGATACACTGCAAGAAGGTGAATTTGATGCTCTCTGGCGAAGGCCCATATTCTGAGAGCTTCGTTGCAAAGCGACAGAGAGCCTGTCCCTCCTTGTTTGTTTATATAGAACATGGCTACCTGATTGTCTGTCTGAACTAGGACAGTCAGGTTGACAAGGAGGGTATAGAAGACCTTGAGGGCAAGGTAAATTGCTCGCAGTTCCAGGAGGTTGATATGAAGGGTGGCCTCCTGTGGAGACCAAGTGCCCTGAGTGGAGAGGTTCTGAAGATGAGCTCCCCACCCTGTCTGGGAGGCATCTGTTGTGAGGGTTGCTTGGGACAACAAAGGTTGGAAGGGGGCCCCCAACAACAGATTCTTGGTGGATGTCCACCATTGGAGGGAACAAAATAGACGGCTTGAGGTGAGTATTTGGTCGGAGAGCGCTCCAGATGCTTGAGTCCACTGGGTGGCCAAGGTCCATTGAGCTGCTCTCATATGCAGACGAGCGTAGGGCACCACATGTACCGTGGAGGCCATGTGGCCCAGAAGTCGCAGCATTTCCCGGGCTGTCAAATGACTGCTGGACTGAGCTTGGAAGGCCAAACTCAGCAGGCGTTGGGCCCTGACCTGAGGCAGGTAGGCCCTTGCAGTGATGGTGTCTAACTGGGCCCCTATGAACTCGAGAGACTGAGTAGGGATTAGTTGAGACTTGGGAAGGTTTACTACCAGTCCTAGATACTGCAGAAGACGCCTTGTGCGGTCCAGGGAAATATGGGCCTGGGACTGAGAGGGAGCTCGGATGAGCCAGTCGTCCAGGTATGGGAATATGAAAATTCCCAGGCCTCTTAGAAAGGCAGCTACGACTGCCATGCATTTGGTGAACACTCTTGGAGCAGAGGCTAGACCGAAGGGGAGTACTCTGTACTGGAAATGTTTTCCCTGAAACAGAAATCGAAGGTATTTTCTGTGGGATGGGTGGATGAGTATGTGTGTATACGCATCCTTTAGATCTAGAGAACAAAGCCAATCCTGACTCTGAAGGTATGGAAGGAGAATGCCCAGAGAAAGCATTTTGAATTTCTCCTTGAAAAGAAATTTGTTCAATTCTCTCAGATCCAGAATTGGTCTGAAGCCCTCTGTCTTCTTTGGTATTAGAAAATAAGGGGAGTAGAATCCCGTCCCCTGTTGAAGAAGAGGGACCTCCTCTATTGCCCCCTGGGCAAGGAGGGAGGAGACTTCCTGACCCAAGAGGGCCAGGAGAGATGGGGGAGAATTGAACTGCCTCACCATAGTATAAGGAGGAAGGTCGGAAAAATGGAGTTTGTAACCCTCTCTGATGAAAGAGAGGGTCCATTGCTCTGATGTAATTTGCTCCCATCTGGGAGCAAAGTGAGCTAACCTTCCGGGTATGGTGAGGGGCTCTGGTTGTTCTAGAGCCAGAAAAGTTAAGTTCTCTAGGTGCAAGTCAAAACCCCTGAGGGGGTGGAGCCTGCTGAGGCGTAGCAGACGCCGCAGGCTTTGACCTTGCCTGTTTAGGTTGCTGACGTTTAGCAGCAAAACGAGGCTGAGAGGATTGTTGGCCAGTATTTGTAGAAAATCTGGACTTCTTGTAATAAGGCCTCTTAAAAGACTTCTTCTTGGCAGGAGTGGAGGTAGACTTAGAAAGTCTATCTGAGGTGGCATTTTCTGCATCCATTTGAGTGGCCTTAATTTGCCACTCCTCACCAAATAAGTTCTCACCTGTACAGGGCAGATTTCGTAAGCCATCTAGGACCCAAGGTTCTAGATCAGAAGCCTGGAGCCAAGCAAGACGTCGGGCTGCTATAGCAATGCCCGAAGCCCTACCAGCACCCTCAAAGGAATCAAAAGCTGCCCTGTTGGAGAACTTTGAAATATCCAAAAGGTGTTTCACCAAGGAAATGAACTGTTCCCTCTTATCCTCAGGGAGAAAGGGGGCAAAATGCCGAACTTTTAGAGCGATTTCACTGAGAAACATGCCCATGTAAAGACTATAGGAATTAATCCTGGCTATAAGCATAGTAGCCTGGAAAATTTTCCTGCCAAAAGAGTCTAGAGTCTTACATTCTCGCCCTGGAGGAGTAGAAGAGTGCCTTTTGGTACTCTTTATCTTCTTCATTGCAGACTTCACCACAATAGAATGGTGAGGCAACTGGTTTTTTTGGAAACCAGGAGAAGGGGGGACACGGTACATGGTGTCCAACCTGCGAGAAGAAGGAGACAATGTTAGAGGAGCCTCCCATAAGTCCATCAAGTGTTCTTGAAGGATTTCATGGATAGGCAGGGTGACTGCCTCTTTAGGAGACTTAGAGTATCCTAAAATATCCAGTTTCTTTGATCTGGGTTCCTTTTCAGAGGATGAAGCAATAGAAAGACCTTTAGCCATTTCTATGATGAAGTCCTGAAAGGACAAATCCTCTGGTGGAGACATTCTCCTGTTAGGAGAAGAAGGCTCCTCAGGAAGATCAAGGGAAAACTCCTCAGAATCATCAGAGGAGTTAAAATCCTCTGAAGAAGCAGAGTATCCTCTATGTGCTTCCAACGCACGATAAGCATACCGTTCGGTATCGACATCGGGCGTACCGGGTATGGGATCGGTACCGGGCAAAAGCCCGGATCCGGCATGCGGAACCGATCTGTGTTTGGAAGACGATGGCCTCGGTTCCGGTATGGAAGCCATTACCGGAACCGGACCCGGTACCGCTGGCTGCGGTACTGAGGGCGTAGCAGCATTAATAAAAGCCAGAATGGCCTGCTGCATGACTTGGACAGTATTGCCCATAGACGCCACTGCTGCCTGGATGTCGGTACCGGTATGGGCCGGTACCCCAGAGCAGTACAACAGGTGATCTGTCGAGGCCGCGCCATCGATGTCAACCTGTGACCCCATGATTGCTTTGGAGGCCGGAGCCTCCCGCCGGGGTTTTTTGGCCTGGGCAGAATCCTCGAACTCAGAATTGAGAGCCTCTCGATCTTTAGAAAGAGATTTGCTTTTAGAGGATTTGCCCACTGGAGTTTTGGTTACCTGAGATCCATCCGGAGAGGAAGACCTGGATGACTGTGATGCTTCTGAAGGAAACAGCACATGGAACTTGTTGGCCCGGTTCTGCAATCCACGTTTCGACATCTGGGAGCAGGATGGGCAGTCCGGTATGGAATGGTCAGGTCCTAAACATTTAAGACACCATTCATGGGTGTCTGTAAGAGGAATGACAGCACTGCACTTGGTACACTTTTTAAAACCAGGAACTGGCTTCTCCATGAGGAGAAATTGTGTAGGCCTGAAGGCCTAACAAAGTACCAAGCTGTGCTGAAGAAAAGAAAAATATATATATTTTTTTTTTTTTAAAAGAAAGAAAGAGAGACCGGCAGTACCGGTTTCAGAATGGGGAAGGCAGGTACGCGGTCTAAAGAAAACAATAAAATTAACAATTTCTTCAGCGGTGACAGGAACACGACCTGCTGGCTCCGCGGAAAAAAAGAAACTGACGAGAGCTGCTCAGGAAGGCGGGAAGGCAGCGCGCATGTGCAGTGGGAGGCCCCAAAAGCTTTTAATCTGAAAAGCTGGGGAGCTTTCCCGCGCGGGCTCCGTCGGTACCGACGTACCCATATGTGATGACGTATTCCTGCTTGTTCCTGGAGATAGGAGAGGGATATGGATAAGATTAGACATGTTACGTGAGGATCTCTTCTCAGAGTGAGACAGAAATCTAGGGGGGCCAGGGTTGGGGTTGATATCTCCGGATGAGAGAAGGAGAACGCGTAGCAGAGAACGGGGTAGAGAGGAGACTGTACAGCGGAAGCAAGGGTGAGGTTGCCTTAGAGAGAGCGGGGATGGTTGAATGAGAGAGAGAGAGAGGGGATGGTTGAATGAGAGGGAGGGAGTGATGAAGCTCAAGAGCTGATGATAGGCTAGAAGACAGAATGGAGGGAGAAGTGAGGATGGTAAAGGGGGAATAGGGAGGGAAGGAATGAGGGTGCTGGTAGGTGGGGAAACAGTTAGGGAGTATGAATGTGATGTGGAGCCAAAGAGGAGGAACAGGGAGGGGCTATGCAGCATATGCTATCTTACAAGCAATGAGGTAGCACTGGATTCTACACGCTATGCAGATGTTAAGTTACAAGCAATGAGTTAGCAATGGGGTCTACAGTCTGTGCAGCAAAGTTATTTACAGGCAAGGAGGCAACAATGGGGTAGCAGTGAGCAAAGTTATTTGCAGGCAATGAGGCAGGATTGGGGTAGCAGTGAGGCAGCAATGGAGTCTACAGGCTGTGCAGCAGATGTTAGTTGCGAGCAATGGGGTAGCAGTGAGGTAGCAATGGAGTAGAATGGTGGATGTTTACTTCGTGTAGTTTTCACAGAGTCTTTCGGTTCTGTTTCCTCGTGGATTCGCCTGTGTGGGGTGGAAGCATCCTCGCCACAGTGCTGCGCCAAAGGGCCCTCTGGCGAGGCACTCAGGCGCAGGCGCGCCCTTGCAGAGCCGCGGTTTAAAAGGCTTCAGCTGTGGCCTGATTGGCCTTTGGTGTGTGGAGCAGGGGGAGGCTCCGATCCTGCTCCCTGTGCTGGATGTCGATCGGGCGGGCCGATGGTGATACCTGGAAGGAGAGCTACCCTTTGAGGACTGGCCAGTCTTAGAAGACTTAGGTTTAGTTACCTGAGATCCATGGGAGGAAGATGTAGCCCTGGAAGACGTCAATGCAACTGACATCGTATCTGTGGCAAAAAGGGTACTGAGTTTTGCAGCTCTATTCTGCAGGCCCCTCTTAGTCATCTTTCTGCAGGATAGATGCTCCAATGGATAATGGTCAGGACCTAAACACTTGAGACACTTGTCATGGGTTTCGGTGATGGATATGGTACCACCACACTTGGAACATTTCTTGAAACCAGTAGCTGGTTTCTCCATGTTTGAAATGGGCCTAGTGCCCAAAATGGCACCTAGCACCGAGAAGGGAAAGGCCCCTGAAAGAAAAATCTTTTGGAAAGCTAGGTTTTTTTTGTTTTTTTGAAAAAGAAGAAAAGAGAACTGGCGGTAACGGTAGGCGTCGAATAAAGGCAGACGCGACCACAAAAAAGAAAAGAATGAATTTTCTGTGGTGACAGGGTAGGCGTCCTGTCAGCTCCGTGGAAAACGAAGAACTGAGGAGGGAAAGTTGGAAAGGCGGGAAGACAGCACGCAGGCGCTGTGGGATGCTCCCAAAAGCTTTCCTACTGGACGCTGGGGAGCATTCCCGCGCAGGCTCCAGCGGTACCGACGATACCCATATGCGAAGGCTACATTCCTGCTTGTTCCTGGAGATAGGAAAACTGTTGGCAAAGAAGGGGTACCACAGTGTGCACAACTGCCAAAGATAGCTACACTGACACCAAATCTCTTCTCAGAGAACGCCAGGAGCTAGGAGAAGTCCACCATCTGCTGAGAGAGAGAAAATACTGAAGCTCCCCTTGAGGGATGGTTTTTTATACCAAGGGTGATGTCACAAAGCTTCAGGAATTTTTCTGTCTCACCATCTGTTAGCAGGGGGACATAATCCACTAGTCTGGACTGGTCTAGAAGGATGTATTTGGAAACATTGTTAATTTATACAGTTTAGGTTGTATTTTTAAGCAATATGTAATCCTGTTCAGCTTATGTTGCTTTCTTCAAGCAATATATGATCATGTTCACCTTGTAATTTTGTTTTTTGAGGAGGTATATATATTTTTTTAATTTTTTATTTATAACAATATATAATATTACATCCAGGTAAAGAACTTGAATGAAAAGAAAACAATGGATGTTAGATATATAAAGAAAAAACACAAAACAAACTTAACAGAATCACAAGGATAACATCCCACCCATATCATTTAGACCTCAATAAAAAGAAAATATATAAGGGGGGTGTATTAGGAAATATAACATCAGGCAAAGGTAAAAAATAACCAATACACCAAGCGAACAGGTAAAGGCTTAAGTGTCAGCCGTATGGGTCACTTTAGACACTTCAACAACAACTTCCTCCCTTGCTATTAAGAAATGAGCTGTCTGGATTCAAAGAAAACATAACCTTTCTGCTTATACACCACACAGCATTTGGCGGGAAATTTCAGTTGAAAAGTCGCCCCTAGGGCTAACACCCTGGGGCGAAGGCCAAAAGGCTTTTCCTTCTCAACTGGGTACTACGCGCAACATCAGGAAAAACACGTACTTTTGAGCCCAAAAAGTCTACATTGATATTCTTAAAATACATTCGAAAAATAAAGAATTTATCTGACTCTAACGCCATAGTGACCAGTAAAGTAGACTTATCAGTGATGACCTCCAGGGAGGACTCTAAAAACCCTGTTAGGTCCCCCTTTTCAGCAAGAGCAATGGGAGTGCTGGGATCACCATCCCTTAACCCCGAGGGCAAATACGGTGCCCGAACCAGAGGTGGAAACTGGTCTTGGGGAAGTTTAAGAACCTCTCCAAAATACCTTCTTTACCATCTCTAATGAAGACAGTAAGGGAGACCGTGGAAAGTTTAGAAAACGGAGATTACAACGTCTAACCTGGTTTTCCAAATATTCCACTTTTCTGGCTGACACAGTCCTGTCCAAAGCCTGGGCATTCACTATTCCTTGCAAATGCCCGACTTCTTGCTCAAGCTTGATTAGTCTCTCCTCCTGACCAGACACAGCGCTAGCCAGAGTTCCACAAGTGGTCTTAACCCCAAATACTTCTTCATTCACAGCACCAAACATAGTCTTAAGGGACAAACTGAGCGAAGCCAAACCGTCCCACAGTGTTTCCATTGTTATAATCGCAGGTTTTACCAACAAAGTTTTCCCCAGAAGGTCTCCTCCTTGAATAGCCTCCACAGCACTCTCTCCTCCTGCTGCTGTTCCAGCTTCAGTTGTTCTCCGCCGCTGAACCGGCGCCTCGAGGGGAGAACCATCAGCCAAAGCTCCTTCCGAGGACCCCTCCTTCGGCGTGCTCGTCGGCCTGCCGTCAAGGGATCCAGCCTCTGGTTGAGTTGCACTTCCGGGTCGCGGTGGGGGAGTTCGCATCTCAGGCGATAACCAAACCCCCGACACACTCAGCGCCGACACTTCATCAACCGGCGCTGCCGAAGACACAGCTTCTGCTCCAGATCGAAAGCCGCAATCACCCAAGGTTCGCTGAGCCGAAAGGCGCAGAACGCTCACCCCGGGAGGATCGACCACCTGCTTTCGCTTCCTCCTCCCCATCACAACAAGGAAGGAAACAGCGGCATGGCTCCAGTTGACCCAAGTGCTGCAGCTTCAGGATTCAGAGCGTCCTGATGCAAACTCGTCACGCCCTGCTGCTGGTGGAGGTATATTTTTAAAGATTTTGTTTAAATTTATGTTCATTCAGAAAGGATGATGACAGTTCTTTCACATTTTTTATATTTCCTAGACTTTCAATAAAATAAAACACAATTTAAAAATTGAAAGGGTTTTTATGACCTGTGAGGATGAGTGCCCTAGACCCAAATGAGGAGTCCAAATTTGGATTCAAGGGACAAAACTGAGATCTTTTCCCCTTCTAGTTCAAATGTTTTTTTTAATTTTTTCTTGAAACTGTGTATTTGGTATCATTGATATAAAAAAAATATTAAAAGAAAATTATTTTGGGAAGGTGAAATTAGGTCTTACCTGCTAATTACCTTTCCTTGAGCTCTCTCCGGGCCAGTCCAGGGAAACGCGAGGGTAGTCAATCCCCTTCAGCAGCTGAGGACTGAATACTTCAAGTTTTCTTGAGAGCCTAAGCCACTCCCCCTGAGGTCAATACTCCAGTCTTCGTCTGACAAAGCAGCTAACTCAATGCCTGAAACGAAAAATAGGCCATAACAGAAGAACTGATAACCGGCCATATTCTCTAGGGAGTAACCACACCAATGAAAGTTATCTTGAAATTTTTTTTTTTAATTGATATAAATAAACCAGAGAAACAACACCTCCGCCCACCGTTAATAAAACCCCAATCTACGCCTCACCGAAGAAAAAACGTAATCTTCTAGCAGTCTTGCGCTCCGGTAGGCGAACCAGGAAGGGGTGGGCCATGGACTGGCCCGGAGAGAGCTCAAAGAAAGGTAATTAGCAGGTAAGACCTAATTTCACCTTCCTTATCACTTCTCCGGGCCAGTCCAGGGAAACGCGAGGGCAGTACCAAAGCAGTATCTAAATCCGGGAGGGACCCGCAAGACCAGCGACAATCGCGGAAGCTCCAACCTTCGCATCCTCTCGGGCCTGAACATCCAATCTGTAATGTTTTGCGAACGTATGTAAGGAAGACCACGTTGCCGCTCTACAAATATCTACTGGAGGCACGAACGCATACTCCGCCCAGGAAGCAGCTTGAGAACAAGTGGAATGAGCCTTCAGCCCATCAGGAGGAGCTTTCCCTCCGACCTCGTAAGCTGCCGCAATAGCACTCTTCACCCATCGAGCAATCAAAGCTTTGGAAGCTGCCTGGCCTTTCTTCGGGCCAGCGAATAGAACAAATAACCGATCAGACCTGCGAAAGGACTGCGTAATCTTTAGGTAATGTTTTAAGACGCGTCCCAGATCCAATCTACGGAGAGAACGATCCATGGGCGAACCGGAAAGATCGGAGAAAACCGGCAACGCCACCGATTGATTAACATGAAAAGCAGACACTACCTTAGGCAGAAACGAAGGTACCGTCCGCAAAAGGACCTTTCCAGGTAAGAACTGAAGATAGGGCTCGCGACAGGAAAGGGCCTGCAAGTCGGAAATCCGTCTGGCCGAACACAAAGCCACGAGGAAGGCCGTTTTCCATGAAAATTCTTTTACCCGATCTGAAGACGCCATGGCAAACGGAGGACGGGACAAGGCCTCTAAGACCAGATTCAAATCCCAAGACGGCACCACCTGCCGAAATGGAGGTCTAATAAGTCTAGCCGCTCGAAAGAACCGTTGCACATCGCAATGCGAGGAGAGACGACGATTGTGCACCGGATCACGAAAACAAGTTAGAGCCGCCAGATGCACCTTCAAGGTACTGAGAGCCAAGCCCTTATCCAAGCCATGTTGGAGAAACAAAAGCAGTTGCGGTAAAGTAGAAGACATAGGCCGAAGATTCCGCTGAGAACACCAATCTTCAAAAACCCGCCAGACGCGAACGTAGGCTATCGAAGTCGTGGAACGTTTAGACCTAAGCAGAGTAGCCACTACGGAATCCGAGTAACCTTTGCGTTTTAAGCGATGCCCTTCAAGAGCCAAGCCGTAAGCAAGAAGCGATCCACTTGTGGCATGAGAACTGGACCCTGACTCAGCAAATTGATGCGGACCGGAAGCCGCCAAGGAGAATCTATCAAGAGCCGCACCAGATCGGCATACCAAGGCCGTCGAGGCCAATCTGGTGCAATGAGAATCACCGTGCCTTGGTGAGTCGCTATGTGCTGAATGATCCGTCCCAGCATCGGCCACGGAGGGAACACATACAGAAGAGCGTCCAAGGGCCAGGGCTGAACCAGCGCATCCAGCCCCTCCGACATGTGCTCCCTGCGCCTGCTGAAGAACCGAGGCGCTTTGGCATTTCCGAGAGTGGCCATTAGATCCATCACCGGCCGACCCCAGCGCAGTGTCAACTCGTGAAAAATCACCGCGTTCAGCTCCCATTCCCCCGGATCAAGAACATGGCGACTGAGAAAATCGGCCTGCACATTGTCCTTGCCTGCCACGTGCGCCGCCGACAACGCCAGGAGATGGCACTCCGCCCAAAGAAACAAATCCTGGCATTGGCGGATCAAGGGCAGACTCTTGGTCCCGCCCTGTCGATTGATATAGGAAACTGTCACCGCATTGTCGGAAAACACTCGAACTGCCGCTCCTTCGATCAAGCACTCGAAATGACGGAGAATGAGACTCACTGCCCTGAGCTCCAACCGACTGATCGACCACGAGGCTTCTTCCGGGGACCAGCAACCTTGCGCCATCTGAGACTGACAGTGAGCTCCCCAACCAGAGAGACTGGCGTCCGTGGTCACTAGCACCCATGGCGGATCCTGCAAGGGCATCCCCGCCCTGAGATGTGCGGGATCCAACCACCAAAACAGACTTTGACGGACAAGCTCCGGACAGACTAGTCTCCGAGAGAGGGGATGAAGCTGAGGAGACCACCTGGAAAGTAACGCCTGCTGCAGAGGTCGCATATGAGCCCTGGCCCATGGAACCAGATCTAAGGTCGCTGCCATGGACCCCAAGAGTTGCAAATAGGTCCACGCCGAAGGAGCGGGACTCAGCAAAAAAGCTCGCACCTGCTCCATGATCTTGAACACCCTGCCCTCCGGAAGGAAGACCAAGCCTCGGATTGTGTCGAAGAAAGCTCCGAGATAAGTAAGTTGCTGCACTGGCTGCAAGTGACTCTTCGCATGGTTGATGACCCAACCTAGGCTCTCCAGCAGTTGCACCACCCGAGCCGTTGCCTCGACTGAAGCCGCCCGAGTATCGGCCCTGATTAACCAGTCGTCGAGATACGGATGTACGCGAATGCCGTCCTTCCGAAGAGCTGCTGCCACCACCACCATCAGCTTCGTGAAGGTGCGAGGGGCAGTAGCTAGTCCGAAGGGCAAAGCTCGGAACTGAAAGTGACCCATTGGAAGGGCGAAGCGCAAAAACTGCTGATGAGCTTCCCTGATGGGTATATGCAGATAAGCCTCCGTGAGATCTATAGCCGAGAGAAACTCTCCCGGCTGAACCGCTCGAATAACGGCGCGCAGCGTCTCCATGCGAAAATGCGGAACGCGTAAGGCGCGATTTACATGCTTGAGATCCAAAATTGGACGAAAAGAACCTTCTTTCTTGGGAACCACAAAATAAATCGAGTACCGACCGAAGCCGTACTGGTCGCGAGGCACGGGAATCACCGCCTGCAGACTCAACAGGCGTGACAGAGTATCGGAGATGGCCTGCGACTTCGGTCCGGGAGCACAGGGAGACTGAAGGAAGGCATCTGTCAAAGGAGCAGCGAAGTCTAGCGCATAGCCCTTTTGAACAATTTCTAGTACCCATTTGTCTGAGGTTATCGCGGTCCAGACCGAGAAAAACTCCCGCAGACGACCCCCGATAGGGGCCGGAACCTGGACCAGCAAACCTTCATTGCGCCTTCTTAGCAGCGGACGGCTGAGCATTAAAGTAGGATCTACCAAATCCGCGAGCTCCGCGAAAGGAACTTCCACGAGAACCAAAACGGCCCCTGGGATAGGGAGCAAATCGAGCACCCCGAAACCTACGAGTATCCTTAACCTGACCGCGTTGACCGGGAAGACCCCTAGCCGCCTTTGGCTTATCCTCCGGCAAACGATCTCCCTTAGAATCCCCGAGGTCTTTAACGATTTTCTCCAGAGCCTCCCCAAACAGTAACTTACCCTTATAGGGGAGTCTACTAAGGCGCAACTTAGAGGAAACATCCGCTGACCAATTACGCAGCCAAAGAAAGCGCCTAGCCGCCACCAGCGAAGCCATAGACTTGGCAGCAATCCGCACCAAGTCATAGAAAGCATCCACCAAGTAAGCTGCCGCCGACTCCAACTTCGCACCGTCTGCCGTAGCAGAAGCCTCCGGATCCGCAGAGGCCTGCCCTTGAAGCCAGCGGATGGAAGCTCTGGAGACATACGCACCACAAACAGAAGCCTGCAGCGCAAGAGCGCTCGACTCAAATGCCTGCTTCAAGAGACCTTCCAACTTACGATCCTGCAGGTCCTTAAGTGCCGCCGCACCTTCGACCGGAATCGTGGTCTTTTTAGTCACCGCAGAAACCAAGGCATCTACCTTAGGCATCCGCAATAAGTCTCTCTCCTCCTGCGGAACGGGGTAGAGTCGAGCTAAGGCACGACCCCCCCTCAGAGAGGCCTCCGGACACTCCCACTCAGATTCAATCATCTGCTTTATGACCCGGTGCAGCGGAAAACAGCGCTGCTCGGCTTTAAAACCCTGCAACAACGGATCCTCCAGAGGCTCCTGTGAACTCGAGGGTAAGAGAAGATTTAAGGCCGCCAAGGACTGAGAAATAAGGGCGCCCAGCTCCTCTTTCCGAAACACCCGGAAAACAATAGGATCATCGCCCGGCGCTATCTCACCCTCTTCAAGCTCCCCTGGCCAAGGATCGACCCCAGCCTCTGACAGGACTTCCCCGTCCTCCCCCAGCTGGGCATCAGCCACCAGGGGCCCCAAAGGTTCCAAACTTGACGGAGCTCCTAACCCCGCTAGAGAAGGACCCTCACCAGGATCAACCGCCATATCTGCAGCCCGAAGTCACTCTGAAGAAGGAGAACTGGAGGACCCAGGCACTAACTGAGAAGACTTTAACAAAAATGCTTTATGCATTGCCAGAATAAACTCTGGCGAAAAAAATGCAGATACACGTTCCTGAGCCTCAGGAAGAGCAGTGGGGACCTGCACCGCTACCGGAGGCTCCTTAGAAGTCTTAGATTTGTGTTTTCCGGTTTTGTGCAGACCCGCGGGAGGAACGGCCGGCTCCTTTAAAATGGCCGCCGTTCCCACCTTTTCCCTGACTAACAAGGGCCTCTCAGAATCAGAAGAGAGCTTGCCTTCCATCCCGATCCAACAGAACACCCTGAAGAAAAAAACAACCGCGATCCTGCCTCACCAAAAACGGCGAAATCACTCACCCACAGAACCGCGAAAAGGAAACTGAGCAGAAGGCAAGTGTCTCCCCGCAGTACAAGCTCTCCTGTGTGAAAGAGGCAGCGCGTCTCGAAGATCGACGTCCCGCTGCTAGTGGGAGTGTGATCACTCGGTGGCACAGAGGGATAGAGGTAACTGGGGCTCCCAGAACCAACTATTAAGATGATGCAGACGCCCGAGGAAAGGCAGGCTCTACCCCCCTCCGCCCCCTAACCAGGCAGGCAAGGGCGTCTACAGCGCTATAGGAGCTGTAATTACTCCGGTATTGAAAATAGCTTGACAATTAAATTTCAAGAAGCCCTGAGAATATAGCAATGATCAGCCCTGCTAGGACCAAAGCGCTATAAAAAGCAGGCAAACAAAAACAAGAAATGCAATCATGAACAGGGAGATGGCTAACATCGATCCTCTTCAGCTGCTGAGGACTGAAAGACTGGAGTATTGATCTCAGGGGGAGTGGCTTAGGCTCTCAAGAAAACTTGAAGTATTCAGTCCTCAGCTGCTGAAGGGGATTGACTACCCTCGCGTTTCCCTGGACTGGCCCGGAGAAGTGATAAGGAAGTAATATTTACAGGTGATTTGTGTTGTTACATTATTGGATTTTACCTGTAACAGTCTTTTTTTATATTGGTTATATGGGCAAAACTAAACCATTTGGAGAAATTTCCCCCAGACCATCCTGGAGCTCCACCCTGCTTGTGGCCACTTACTGCTGTAGAAAAAGGACCTCTCTCTAAAACCAAGTTGCTTACCCCTGCAGGCAACTATTATTTTTTCCTTTAGCACACATTTCAGCTTTGTTTAAAAAAGTTACAAGAGAAGAGAAGGACCCACTTTCCCCTCTCCCTCCCTCAAGTCCCACCCAGCAAAGGAGGGATGACATGGAGGAAAAACCCAGAGAGGGAGGAGGGGGAAGATACCTGGACACTTTCTCCCTCACCTGGCAAAGGGAATACCCAAGAGGGAAGGGACCTAAACTCCTCTGGGTATTCTCTTGGGCCAAATCAAAACCAAACCTTCCACCTGTGAGGCCTCCACTGGGGAACTAATTCTCCAATTAGGCACAGGGGTCACAACCGACCAGAAACAGAAGAATGCTGTACAGAATTGCCATCTACCATCCATTGAGACAAACAGTACACAGTGCCGTACACATAGGAGAGAGCTCAACTCTTTTTTTCCCTGTCCCCATCTGCTGGTAGAGGGGCATAACCCACTCATCCTGGATGGCTCTAGTGAGACAACATTGAGGCATTACACAAAGAATATTTTAAACAATTTAGTGGATATAATAATTTTTCTTCATTAAAATGGACAAAAAAATGCATAACTGTTTGTAGTACAGATCAGTCCCACAAATATCATTTAAAGTTGAGAAAATACTTTTTTGTGCTTAATACTGGTATAGAGGATTGAGGGGTCAACCCCAAGAATCTGGATCTAAGTAAAGTTGTTCTACAGTACAGCACCAGTAATAATCATACAACATAAAAAATGCAAAACGCCCACCTCTTGTAAGATTTGTCCCAGCCTCTCCTGACTTTGAATAGGTTTCCTTTAAGAAAAGGACACAGTAATTGGTTTATATCAGAACATCAAGCAGATGAACATCACATATCAGGAAATAGGAATATCTGACCACTGCTTTCCAGGAGCTCTACACTTCTAATTAGAGAAGGCTGGTGAGGGTCAGTACAAGCACAGGGTCTAGAAAGCGTCACGTGCCATAGCTCCTTAACAGCAATGCTGAGTGAATCCATCTGTATGTATAACAGCAAGGTCAAGGGAACCAGACTATGTTAATAGAAAAGCAGCCTGAAAACAAAGATGAAATTTAAACATGACTGTTAATTTCCTTTCCTTAAGTCCGTCAGACCAGTTCAGGCAAGTGGATCATTTATTTAACTGTTTTTTATACCACTTTTCACCAGGTCAAAGCAGTGTACATAGAACAGTTGCATATGCTACACTGAAAAAGAGAATTAACTTATTTACAATTGTGGAAACATATACATTTTCTGAGGTTACATAGAACAGTGTGAGAACTTATGTACAGAGTTGATGTGTGCTTTGTTAGAGCAGGGTGGTGCAACAGGGGGTAGGGGGGTTGGGTAGGGAGGAGAGGGGGGATTATGTAGTTGGCCCAAAATGTTCCATGAATAGGTGGGTCTTGAGATGTTTTCAGAACGTGAGCAGTTCATTAATATTCCTGATTTTTTTCAGATAGTGAGTTCCAGAGTTTGAATGCTCTGATGCATGCATATTGCCTGCTTCTGGTTTTCTCATGTGGAATAATCAGTATACTTTTTGTGCTTTGTCTTGTCCTTGTGGGTTCTGCTATGACTAAAGGTGTTTGTAGGTAGGAAGAGGATTAGTTGTGGATGGTTTTCAAGGCAAGTAGGAGTATCTTGTATTGGGTATGGCTCAGGAATGGGATACAGTGTTCATTCTACCCTGCTGCGCCATATGCCTGGAATAAACTACCAAAGGCTGTTCGTCAGGTTCCATCTCTGGTCCTATTCAAGTCCAAGCTAAAACCCACCTCTTCGAGGCTGCTTTTGGCTCCCAAATTCCTTGCTGTAGTTAAGTGCTGTCAAGTCAGTGCAGACTCATGGCAGCCTTCTAAATAGTTGTCCTAAACTGTGTTAGCTCTTCAGTCAGGTGGATAATTATTGAAAGAGTGGCACCATAGCTGCAGTTATTGCATCAATGGAAACCCACATTAGAAACACTATAAAGAAAATCTATTTCAAACTTAAAATTCTCAAACAACTACGCCCGCTTGTATTTGTACAAGATTTCATTAATATAACACAAGCTATCATAACCCCTCACTTTGATTTCGCCAACCTAATACTTATAGGCATTTCAAAACAGAACATTAAAAGAATACAACTAGCCCAAAATGCAACAGCAAGAATTATACTAAAAATAAGTTCACTCCAACACATAACACCAATACTTGCATCTCTTCACTGGTTACCAATACAAAGCAGGATAATATATAAAACAATAATAACCTCATTTAAAGCATTAAACGACATGGCGCCGACTACACTATGTAATCTAATATGCAAAGAAACACCTAAGCCTACTAACAGAAAAGAACAGTTAAATAAACTAAAGATTCCAAAGGACTTCATAAAAGCACACAAATTAACCAACAATAGAGCCTTCTCACATATAGCCCCAACTATCTGGAATTCCCTACCAGAGGATCTACGTTCACTAACAGAGATCATGGAATTCCGCAAAAAATTAAAAACTTATCTATTCACCAAACACTACAATACCATGGAAAACCTTGCACTCAAATTAGATAAAGGCTAATCAGGTAACTGACCACTTAAAGCACAAACCTCCCACCTAAATGGACAACACACAGCTCTAACGAAATGACGATCCTATCTCTTATGCCCTAATACCTACGCATGTATATAGTTGTATCAGTTATGTACTGTCTTATGTATATAGACACTACACTTTGTTAGTTAAATTGTTTTCACATGGTTCTAGTGTAAACTTCTTTGTTTAATTTATGATATTTTAAGATGTTCTATGTAAAATTAAGATGTTCTATGTAAAACAAACTTAGCTTTGTTAATTGTTGTTATTTGTACACCGCAACTGATCTCTGGAAGATGCGGTATAAAAATGAGTGTTAAATAAATAAATAAATAAATAAAATCAATCCATTGCTTTGCTGGCCTTCCTCTTTTGCATTGACCTTTGACCCTGCCAAGCATGTTATCTTTCTCTAATAATCTCTCTTCTCATGAAGAAAGAGAGATCAGTCAAAAGTATGAAAGTCCGAAGTATGAAAGCCAAAGTCTAGTCATCTGAGCTTCTAAAGAAAGCTTAGGTTTGATCTCTTCTAGTAAAGACTGGTTTGTTTTTTTGGGAAGTCCATGGTATATACAGTATTCTTTGCCAGCAACATAATTCAAAAGGTATTGATTTTCTTCCCATCTTTCTTCTTCACTGTCGAACTTTCACATCCAAGTGACATTGATAACACCATGGTTTGGACAAGTCGAAGTTTTGTATGCGGAAAAGTCTCTGCACTTGAGAATCTTGTTTAGGTCTTTCATAGCTGTGTCAGATTTCTTGACTAGTTCTGTATTGATTGATTATTGATCCAAGCATGCTAAAGTTGTCTACTATTTCTATTTCATCAAGGATAAAATGATTGAATTTGCAAGGTGCAAGCCTATTTTAAGACTATGTTAGTTGATCTCGATAAGCAAATATTTCAGATATTCACTTTAACGTGGTATTGTCAGCAACGTGATGGTTATTGATTAGACTTCCAATCTTCACACTTCGGTTGTCTTTATACATTGCTGCTTTTCTGATGATTTGATCTCCAAACAAATTTAACAAGTAGGGGTAAAGTATGCAGCCTTATCAAACACCTTAGATGATTTCAATCCAAACAATTCTTTTTCTCCTTGATCAATGTGAAGGTTGTGCATGAGAACTATCAGTTGTTTTTATACCTATGCTACTTAATGTGGCCCTGATTTACACAAAGACCTTGCTATAATCAATAAAAAACAGATATCCTTTTGGTATTCTTTTGTTTTTTCAAGGATCCATCTCACATCCACAATAATGTCTCCCATACCTCGCACCCTTTCCTGAACCCTGCTTGCATTTCAGGCAGTTCTTGTTTCAATTATGGTTGCAGTCTCCACTGAATGACCTTGAGTAGAAACGTGTTGATATGTGGGATCACAGCAATTATGCGATAATTTCCACAGTCAGTCAGATCACCTTTCTTCAGAACTGGTATAAGCATAGATCTTATCCAGCTGGCCATGATGTTGTCTTCTATAATTTCCTGCTAGAGCCTTGTTAGTATTGTACAGCTGCATCTGATTGATGTAATGCTTTAATGGAAATGTTAAAAATGTCCAGTGCTTTGTTCTTTGATAATGCTTTCGATGCTGCTTTGTCTTTTCATCAACAATGGTTCCTGACCATTAGATACAGGTTGAAATAGCTGTTGAGCCACTTAATCTTTATGGTATGACAACTTTATATTCTTTCCACCTTTTCTTGATCATCTCATCCTCATTCAGCATGGACCCCTGAGCATCTTCTAGCATTCCAATTCAAGAAAGCGTAGTTACTCACCTGTAACAGGTGTTCTCCAGGAGCAGCAGGAATCAGTCCTCACATATGGGTGATGTCGGCGCCGATGGAGCCCTCGCGGAGCAATTTTCCCCAGCTTTCAAAGAAAGCCTTTGGGAATTGCAGCGCGCATGCGCGGTCCCCTTCCCGCCCAAAGGTGCCATCTTGGCCAGTCTGATGATATAGCAAAAAGACAGCAAAAAAATTGCAAAAACTAAATCATATGATTGCAACTCCAAGGGGAGGAGGGAGGGTTGTGAGGACTGATTCCTGCTGCTCCTGGAGAACACCTGTTACAGGTGAGTAACTACGCTTTCTCCAGGACCAAGCAGGAAGTCAGTCCTCACATATGGGACTCCCCAGCTTAAGGCTACCGGAGACCCTAAGCACAAAAATGAGCTCCCTCTAGCTCAGCAGCACAGACGGAAGGAATCTTCTCTGATTAATCTCCAACCGGTAGCCCAACATCTGGGATGGAGGGTAGGAGTTGCCTAAACCTCGAAGAGATTACAGAGGACTGCCTGTCCGAAAGCACTGTCCCTGCGGGACTCCCTCTCGAGGCAGTAGTGGGCCGCAAAAGTCTGGCTCGAAGACCAAGTAGCGGCCCGGCAGATGTCTGCCAATGGAACAGAGCGGAGGTAAGCCACTGACGCAGCCTTCACCCGAACCCGATGAGCAGTGACTCGACTCTCCAACGAGAGGCCTGCCGCCGCATAAGTCCAAGCGATACAGTCAGCTACCCAGATGGACAGAGTACGCTTGGAGACAGGGAGCCCTAATTTATTAGGGTCGTAAGACAGGAAGAGCTGAGCCGTCTTACGGTGCTCCCGCGTACGATCGAGGTAGAAGTTCAGCGCCCTCCTACAGTCCAGGGTATGCAGGACCATTTCAGCTCGGCTGGAGTGTGGCCTGGGAAAGAAGGTTGGAAGTACCACCTCCTGATTGATGTGAAAAGGGGAGACCACCTTCGGGAGAAACTTAGGGTGAGTCCGCAGGACTACCCTATTCTTGTAGAACCGAGTGTAGGGAGGATCAGACACCAGGGCCTGCAGCTCACTAACGCATCTAGCGGAAGTGAGGGCTACCAGGAATAAGGTTTTCCAAGAGAGAAAACGAAGAGGACAGGTAGCCATGGGTTCAAAAGGCGGGCAGGTGATCCGCTGTAAAACCACGTTCAGGTCCCAGTCAGGGGCTGGGGGGCGCAATGGTGGTTTGAGGAGAAGGCGGCCCCGGGAGAACCGAGCCACGAGGGGGTGGCCGGAAAGAGGCCTGCCTTCCACTGGCACATGATGTGCAGAAATAGCACTGAGGTGAACCTTGACCGAGTTGGACTTGAGCCCAAGATTGGAGAGGGAAAGCAAGTACTGCAAGACCACCGACACCAAGCAGGAGAAGGGATCTTGAGACTGTTGAGTACACCAGTTGGAAAAGCGACGCCATTTAAGGGCGTAGGAGTTCCGGGTAGAGGGTCGCCTGGAAGTCAGCACGACTTCCTCCACCTCCGGAGGCAACAGGAGGGGAGCAAGGACTACCCTTTCAGCAGCCAGGCCATCAGATGAAGAGATCTGAGGTTGGGGTGTAGGAGCGACCCCTGATCCTGGGTCAGGAGATCGGGTTGAAACCCCAGAGGCCTTGAAGCCGGAGATAAGCCGCTACCACTGCGAGACATTTTGTGAAGACTCGTGGTGCGGAGGATAGGCCAAAGGGCAGTACTCTGTATTGGTAGTGATTGCCCACCACCACAAACCTTAGGTATTGTCGGTGGCTGGGGTGGATGAGGATGTGAGTGTAGGCATCCTTTAGATCCAAGGAGCATAGCCAATCTCCCTGCCGGAGGTAGGGCAGCAGGATTCCAAGGGTAAGCATCTTGAACTTTTCCCTCTCCAGGAACTTGTTGAGGTTCCGCAAGTCCAGGATGGGTCTGAGGCCCCCAGTCCGCTTCGGTACCAGGAAGTACCGGGAATAAAACCCGCGACCCCTCAGGTGGTGGGGCACCGGTTCCACTGCCTGTTCCCGAATAAGACTTGCCAACTCCTGAAGGAGTAAGTCCCGGTGAAGAGGGAGGTCGCAGAGGCTCCCCTGGAAAGTAGGGAGGAGGTACCTGGTGGAAGTGCAGAAGATAGCCCTCTCGGACTATGTGGAGCACCCAGGCATCTGACGTGATGTTGGACCACCTGTGGGCAAAGTGGACCAGCCGGCCTCCCGTGCTGAGAGAAACCAGCGGAGGGGGAGAGGCTATGCTGAACGAGTCAAAAACCCCCACCCTGCGGAGCAGGGGCCAGTGGCGCGGGCTTGGGGGCTTGCTGCCTACGGGATCCGTTACCCCGTCCCTTGGCCTGCTGACCCTGATGGGGAGCTGCGGAGGCCTGATAATGAGGGTAGCGAAGTTGTCGCGAAGGACAGAAAAAACCGAAAAAGAAGGGGAGGCCTCGCAACCGGCGTCGTGAGGCCGGGCGGAAAAAGGACCGGCGTCGAACCGAAGAAAATACTAAAAATAATAAGGGAAAAATCAACTTTTCGGCGGTGACTATTAGACAACGTCTGTAGGGCTCCGCGGAAAAAAGAAGACTGGCCAAGATGGCACCTTTGGGCGGGAAGGGGACCGCGCATGCGCGCTGCAATTCCCAAAGGCTTTCTTTGAAAGCTGGGGAAAATTGCTCCGCGAGGGCTCCGTCGGCGCCGACGTCACCCATATGTGAGGACTGACTTCCTGCTTGGTCCTGGAGAATAGAATTTTCTCAAACTCTTGTAGCTTTAGAAAAGCAGATCTTGTTTCTTCCTCTAATAGTTTCTGATTCTATTTCCTTGCATGCCTCATTGTAGTACTTCTCCTTGTCTTGTCTTGCTGCACGGTGGAAATCTCGGTTAAGTTCTGTGATTACCTCTTTCTCTTCTGGCTTTAGCTTCTCTGCATTTCTGGGCAATTTAGCATAGTTACTCACCTGTAAGGTGATCTCTGGAAACAGCAGGAATTGAGTCTTCACATAGGGGCTCTGTTGGCACCGACAGAGCCCGCGCGGGAATGCTCACCAGTGTCCTATAGGAAAGCTTTTGGGAGCATCCCACTGCGCCTGTGTAGCTGCCTTCCTGCCTTTCCAACTCTCCCTCCACAGTTGGGTTTGTAACCGAGATAAAAGAAGAGAGAGAGAGAGAGAGAAATACAACTCCTAGGGGAGGAGGGTGGGTTGTGAAGACTCAATTCCTGCTGTTCCCGGAGATCACTTGTTACAGGTGAGTAACTATGCTATCTCCAGGAACAAGCAGGAATGTATTCACATATGGGACTTCCCAGCTTGGAGATGCCAAGGAAATGACCACAGAGAGAGGTGTGAAGCACAGACCTAAGTGGGTCATGTATCCTCCAAGGATGTCTGGTATCGAAACCCGGGACGGCGGGGTAGGAGTTGTTCTAGGTCTGAAAGAGATGCTGAAGAACAGCCTGGCCAAACGAGGTACCCCGCAGGAGTCCTTGTCCAAGCAATAATGAGCCGCAAAGGTGTGGACAGAGGACCAGGTTGCTGCTTTGCATATCTCATCAATCGCCACTAAGCGTAGGTTTGCCATGGGGGCAGCCATTGCTCACACATTGTGTGCTGTGACATGACCTTCAAAGGAAAGTCCCACACTCTCATATGCAAAAGATATACAGTCTGCAATCCATTTGGAGAGTGTTCTCTTGGAAACTGGTAGACCTAGATGACTAGAATCAAAAGCAACAAAAAGCTGTGAAACTTTTCTGTGCTGCCTAGTTCTCTGTAGATAAAAAGCCAAGGCACGCTTGCAATCCAGAGTATGTAGACTCGTTTCTGCACTAGAGGCATGAGGTTTAGGGAAGAAAACAGGAAGGTAAACAGACTGGTTTAAATGAAAAGGTGAAACCACATTTGGCATAAAGTGAGGATGACTCCTAAGGACTACTTTATTATGGTGAAACCATGTATAAGGAGGGTCAGCCACTAAAGCCTGGAGTTCACTGATAAGTCTTGCAGAAGTAAGGGCAATTAAGAAGATGACTTTCCAAGAAAGAAACTTCAGAGGCGTAGTGGCTAGGGGTTCGAAGGGTGGCTTCATAAGCTGTCCAAGGACAACATTGAGGTCCCATGCCACTGGTGGTGGCCTAATGGGAGGTTTAGTTAAGAGTAGGCCCCTCATGAAGCGTGTTATAAGCGGCTGAGAGGAGACAGGTTGTCTATCTAAGGGTATGTGAGATGCTGCAACGGCACTTAGGTACTGACTTTGTTTTGAGTCCAGAGGACGAGAGTTGGAGGAGATACTCAAGTAGCGCTTCCACGGGAAAGGAAAAAGGATTAAGATCCTTTTTGAACACCAAATTGAAAACCTTCGCCACTTGAAGGCGCAAGACCACCTTATGGAAGGTTTCCTTGACGCCAGTAGGATCTCTCTAACCTGTTGAAAGAGGTTGATGTCCTGGAGTTCTATGCTCTCAGCAGCCATGCTGTCAGATGTAAGGACTGAGGGTTTGGATGCAGAAATGTCCCGTTCTCCTGTGAAAGGAGATCCGGAGCACATCCCAACTCCAGAGGTTTGGCTTGAGAGACATATAGAAGCAGTGGATACCACATTTGTCGTGGCCAACGCGGGGCTATGAGGATCATTTAGCCTCTGTCTCTCTGGGGCTTGAAAAGAGTCTTGGGGATAAAGAGAATGGAAGTCCCGACCCCAGTGGAGGTGTAAAGCATCCATTGCCTGACTGTTCTGAGCAGGTGTTCTGGAACAGAAGTGGGGATGTTTGGCATTCTGAGGACTTGCAAACAGATCTATATCTGGGGTTCCCCAGATTTGAAAAATGTGAGCAATCTGATCCGCATGGAGAGACCACTCATGTGGCAGCAGTACATGACTGAGTTTGTCTGCCAGGAGATTTTGTTTGTCAGGGAGATACACCGCTAGTAGGTGGATCTGATGGCATATGGCAAAAGCCCAAAGATGTAGGGCTTCACTGCACAACGCTTGAGAACCTGCTCCACCTTGTTTGTTCACATAAAACATGGCTACTTGACTGTCCGTCTGAACCAGAACTGTTTGGGAGTGAAGGTGATCCTGGAACACCTTGAGAGCATTGTGGATGGCTTGGAGTTCCAACAGATTTATGTGAAGTCGTGCCTCTTGCTAAGTCCAAAGACCCTGAGTGGAGACATTGTCCAGATGAGCTCCCTAACCCAACTTGGATGCATCCGTCGTCAGGGTAGACTAGTGTGGTGACATCTGAAAAGGTGACCCTGCGAGAAAGTTTTCTGGTGATTGCCACCATTGGAGAGAGGAAATTAGACATGGAGAAATTCTGATTCTGTCACCCAGACGACCTGATGCTTGAGACCACTGTGAAGCCAGGATCCATTGAGCTGCACGCATATGCAAACGAGCATAGGGAACCACATGCACAGTGGAAGCCATATGGCCCAGCAACTGAAGCATTTCTCGAGTAGTTAGGAACGTTTTCATACCTGCCTGAGAAGCTAACTGAACGATTTGAGTGCAGCGGGCCTGTGGTAAAAAAGCCCTTGACTGCTGCATGTCTAGGAGAGCCCCTATGAACTCTTAAGGTTTGAGAAGGGGTGAGTTGGGATTTTGGAAGATTTATTACAAACCCTAAGTGTTGAAGAACCTACAATGTGCGGGAGAGAGCAGAGCTGGTCTCTAGAGTTGTCGTTGCTCGGAATGAGCCAGTCGTCTCAGTAAGGGAAGACAAATATCCCTAGAGATCTTAGGAATGCTGCCACTACTGCCATGCATTTTGTAAAGACTCTTGGGGCAGAGGGCCAGGCCAAAGGGTAGAACCCTGTATTGGTAATTTCTTCTTTGAAAGAGGTATCATAGAAACCTCCCGTGTTCTGCATGAATAAGGATATGGGTATATGCATCTTTTAGATCTAGCGAACATAGCCAGTCCTGACTCTAGAGGTAAAGGAGAAGAGTTCCGAGAGAGATCTTTGATACTTGTACAATTCTCTGAAGTCCAGAAAGGGCCTGTATCCTCCTGTCTTCTTTGGGATAAGGAAGTAGGGGGAGTAGAAGCCCAGGCCTTGCTGAGAGAGTGGTACCTCCACTATCACACCCTGAGCGGAAGGGCTGTCGGGTAAGGTTTGCCTCTTTGCGGATGATACCAAAATCTGCAATAGAGTAGACACCCAGGAAGGTGTAAATAACGTAAGTAGGGATCTAGCTAAGCTTGAAGAATGGTCTAGAATTTGGCAGCTGGGATTTAATGCTAAGAAAGGGGAAGTGCTACTGATAGGAGATTTCAATATGCCAGATGTTGATTGGCACATTCCTGCTGCAGTATCATCTAGAAGTAAGGAGATCCTGGATTCTCTACAGGGAGAACTATTCAGGCAATTGGTAACAGACCCCACACGTGAAGGGGCCATACTGGACTTGGTGCTTACCAATGGTGAAAGTGTTTCTGATGTTGTAGTGGGAGATCATTTTGCTTCCAGTGATCACCAGATGGTGTGGTTCAGTATTAGGACTAGGGCTGTTAGAATCCATTCCAAGGTGAGGATCTTAGACTTTAGGAAGACTAACTTTGCGAAGATGGGCCAATACCTCAGGGAGTCGTTAGTGGGATGGGAACAGCTGGGGGATGTAGAAAAACAGTGGGCAAAACTGAAAGGGGGTATTTAAGGGCAACCAACCTTTTTGTTAAAATGGTAAATAAAGGCAAAAGGAACAGGAGACCGCTATGGTTTTCGAAGGAAGTAGCTGAAAAAGTGAAGAAAAAGGGGGAGGCCTTCATGAAATACAAGAGATCACAGAGAGCAGAAGACAAGCATCTGTATTTGGAAAAACTTAGAGAAGCTAGCAAAGTAGTCAAGAAGGCAAAGATTCAAAAGGAGGAGGAAATAGCCAATGCAATAAAATGGGGGGATAAGACATTTTTCAGATATATTAGTGAGAAGAGGAAGAGCAAAAGTGGTATTGTCAGACTCAAGGGTGCAGGGGGGGAATATGTAGAAGCTGATAAGGATAAAGCGGAATTGCTTAACAAATATTTTTGTTCTGTGTTCACAGATGAAGAACCAGGAGCAGGACCTCAGAAAACACCCACAAATAAGAACAGAAGCGAGGGACATCTTGAACTATTTTCAGAAGACTGTGTTCGTGAGAAACTAGCTCAACTTAAAGTAGACAAAGCGATGGGACCGGATGGGATACACCCTAGAATACTGAGGGAACTTGGGGACGTTCTAGCAGCTCCACTGACTGACCTTTTCAATGCCTCGTTGGAGTCGGGAGTGGTGCCAAAGGACTGGAGAGAGGCTCATGTGGTGCCTTTACACAAAAGCGGAAGTAAGGATGTGGTTGAAAACTACAGGCCGGTTAGTTTAACTTCGGTGGTGAGTAAATTATTGGAAACGCTGCTGAAAGAGAAAATAGTGAGGTTTCTGGAGTCCAGCGGATTACAGGATCCGAGGCAGCATGGATTCACCAGAGGCAGGTCTTGTCAGACAAATCTGATTGATTTTTTTGACTGGGTGACCAGGGAGTTGGACCGAGGGAGAGCTCTAGATGTGGTGTATTTAGATTTCCGTAAAGCCTTTGACACTGTTCCTCACAGGCGACTGATAAACAAACTGAGCAACCTAGGGATGGACCCTAAAGTTACTGCTTGGGTTTAGAAATTGGTTGGGTGGGAGGCGACAAAGAGTACAAGTAAATGGAGCTCACTCTGAGGAGAAGGATGTTACCAGTGGTGTGCCCCAGGGATCTGTCCTTGGTCCAATTCTTTTTAACATCTTTGTTAGTGATATAGCGGAAGGGCTGTCGGGTAAGGTTTGCCTCTTTGCGGATGATACCAAAATCTGCAATAGAGTAGACACCCAGGAAGGGGTAGATAACATGAGGAGGGATCTAGCTAAGCTTGAAGAATGGTCTAGAATTTGGCAGCTGGGATTTAATGTTAAAAAATGTAAGGTCATGCATTTGGGCTGCAGCAATCCAAGGGAGCAATACAGTATAGGAGGTGAAGTACTTTTGTCCACTAAAGAAGAGCGGGACCTAGGCGTGGTTGTGTCTGATGATCTTAAAGTAGCTAAACAGGTGGAAAAGGAGACAGCAAAAGCTAGAAGGATGCTTGGGTGCATACGGAGAGGAATGGCTAGCAGAAAAAAGGAGGTGATAATGCCTCTGTATAAATCTTTGGTGCGACTTCATTTGGAGTATGGTGTGCAATTCTGGAGACCGCACCTTCAAAAGGATGTGAACAGGATGGAGTCGGTGCAGAGGGTTGCTACCAAAATGATTAATGGGCTTCATTATAAAGCATATGAGGACAGACTTAAGGATCTTAATATGTACACCTTAGAGGAAAGGCAGGATAGAGGTGATATGATTGAGATGTTTAAATACCTCCGTGGCATAAATGTTCAGGGAGAGAGCCTCTTTCAATTGAAAGCAAGTTCTGCTACGAGGGGACATGGGATGAGGGTGAAGGGAGATAGATTCAGGAGTGATATGCGGAAATATTTCTTTACGGAAAGAGTAGTGGATCCGTGGAATAGTCTCCCAGTGGAGGTGGTA